>CM062816.1:3261890-3972662 GCA_031772625.1 Pinus tabuliformis
GGAAATCACTCTTCGCAGCTGTTCCTCAAAATGGGTAAACAATCATACGGAGGTGAACGATCGGCCAAATGACGGTGGAGGTGGCAGGTGCAAACACGACAAGGCTTTTATGGCTGATTAATTTACGATCACAAATGGTTATTTACCGGTTTATTTTTTCTGGATGAGCTTGAACTCTAAAGGAAAGCCTGCTCACAATCTTATGTTTATTTTTTAACGAGCATGAACTATGTGCTAAAACTGCTCGATTTTATGGCCAAATTTTGATTTTTTACCATTACTAGCTTTTCTCTTTTCAAAGATAGTACTGCATTTTCAATTGATGCAACAAACTTAGTTAGAAATAATATAACTAGAGATGAAAACCATTATTATTTTGCTTTGAACTACGTAAAAAATCATTAAAAAGAGTTTTTACCTCTCATGTTACCATTTCATTTGCATTTTGTTTGTTGGAGCTCTGGAGGTGCCTCTTTCCCCTTGATTTCACCAGCTGATTTCGGGAGATTTCTGTGGACGATTCTCGGCGCCGTCTAGACCAGGTAGGAGCTAACACTAGCTCTTTCTTTTCATGGTTTCCTTTTCTTGTTTTGTGCCTGTTTTCCCATTCTTCTAAGCCCCAGGGGTTTTGCCAGGGCGCCCTAGCTTCAGCGCAGGTTCCCCATTCGAAACCTGCGTTGAATGTCAAGCTGCCTTAAGGCAGCCTGACCTTCAACGCAGGTAGGAGACTCTCTGCCTGCGTTGATCTCAAAAACTGAGTTTTTGACACATTTTTTGATGAATTTTCGCCAGTTTCTCATCAAATTCAGGATCTCACTCATTCTCTTGGTTGTTTTGCAGGAACCTTTGAGAAAATGTCCCTTACATGGCGAGAACAAGAACATGAAGAGGAGGAAATGATTGCCCTCCATGACCCTGTCACGGTGAACGCGCTGCGGAACTGTGGCTTGCTGAAGTTTTTCCGTATTTCTAGCATGAGAGCACAGATCACTTTGCTGCAGTACATGCTTGATGCTTGGATCCCATTACCAAGTGTTCCAGATTAGGGGAAAAATCATCCCCTTGACCATAGTAGAACATTTACTTCTTGACTGGGTTGTCAAGGCGGGGTGCCCTATTTCTTTGTCAGGTTCGGCTGGGGGAATGACTCCGTGAGAGACTATGTTCGCCAGTACTGTAGGGAAGGTTCCCAGCCGAGCAGAGACGGCAGGTTGTTATCCGTGAGATTTATGATAGGTCTCTCAGGTCCATTCTGTATACCATTGGTAGGATGGCTGGTAGCGCATCTCTACATGTTGCAACAGGTCTTATGTGCAGCACGCCTTGGAGTGTCTCCAACCGAAAGTATTCAACTGGTGTGATGCAGTACTTGTTCAGATGAAAAGTCAATTGACCAAGGTGAAGGACGGGAAGCTGAAGAACTTTGGATTTGGTTCTATTCTGACTGCCTTTGCCTTGGAGAAGATCCCACTGATGCAGCCTCAGTATATCATACTCGACTTGCCTTCTCCGACCGAGCCATGCATGCAGAGGTGGGTTGATCACATGTCTAGGCACGCTGGTCAACCTCAGATTACTTTTACTGATGCCTTCTTTAGGTGGTTCGAGCGCCAGGAGATGGTCTTCTCCGAGTATCCATATGTGGGTATGGATTTCCGAGGTGATCCGGACTTGGTGTTACCGGATGGCGAGCAGTGGGGCGCTATTGGTAAAATCTTTGACCATATCAATGTTTACTGTTTTTATTCATAATGTTGCTGTGCTTTATTCTATCAAGACTTTTAATCAAACTCTTTGGTGCATGCAGATGTTGGTCCTGTTCGTCCAGCAGTTCATCCGCGATCGCCAGTTGCTGTCCCGGCAGCGGAGCCTGCTAGGAGAGTTATTCTTCGCGATCTTGACGACACTGAGACCCTTACAGCTGTGCAGGAGCAGGTGGAGTGCCTTACTCTCGGTATTCCGGATGTACGGATCGATGAGTTACCTTTACAGTTGCAGCGGCATACTACTGGCGTACCTAGACGATGGACTCGTCTCTTGCGCATGATTGCACAGGCCGTGCCGTGACGTGTATCATGAGCACCATTAGGCTAGGGTGCCCCCTAGCACTTTGAGTTTTTGGGTCATATGACCAATTTTTGTCTTGGTTACAGAACATTATGTACAAACTATAAACAGCTTTATATATTTTGATTTTCGAGGTTTATTCTGGTTGATTTTGTGATCCACTTGCATAGCACTGATGCATTTCTTTTTATAAATGTCATAAATGTCTATCTAATACATAGTTTGCTAATGAATCGGTTAATGTGTTTAAGTTCCTGGAAATATGCTGGTATTGAATTGAATCAAACCGTCTTTCCAAAATCTTAACCCTTAGAAACATTCGATAAATAGTTGGATTGCGGACCGAATATATACCATTGAGTTGTAGTATTACAAGTTGTGAGTCTAGCCTGATGATTAGTTGGCGTATACCATGGGTGATGGTATCAGAGAGGAGTTCTATCAACGCGCTATACTCAGCGATGTTATTCGTTGATTGCCCAATACACACACCTCTAAAACTCACTAACTCGCCGCTTGGATCAAAAATGGCCCAGGCTGCGGAGGATAAATTCCGCGAACTAAGACTCGCTCCGTCGGCATATCCCACATATGTCTCAGAAAAATTCGACATCTGCAACAAACGAAAAAGGTGGATTACTCGACCGAAACAAACCCTTTAGCGAAAACAAAATACAACAAAAGCACTCAGGTTACTACTTAGGCATAGTAACGCTTGAGGTACAACCCGTTGCGGGGTTGCGCCAGTGGTATTCCGTCATAATCCATTAACTCATAGGCTCCTTTTGCTAACACTCGTTTAACAATATAGGGACCCATCCATAAAGAATTAAATTTTCCTGCTCCCAATTTGTCGGACTCTTGGTCGTAAAGCAAGACCAAGTCACCTTCAGAGAAGACACGGGGTTTGACACTCTTGTCGAACTGCGCCTTGACTCGTTTCTTATGGGCTTCGTTAGCCAGAGCGGCGTCACGACGGGTTTCATCCAACTGGATTAATTCCAAGAAATGAGCCTCTTCTTCAGAAGTTCCGGGGAGGAGGTCAATTGCGAGTTTAAGAGACGAAATTTCGCACTGGATTGGTAAGACTGCCTCCAGGCCATACACCAGTTGAAACGGTGTGAACCCAGTGGCATTTTTTACCGATGTTCGGTAAGCCCACAAGGCTGAGTACAGGATTAGGTGCCACCTTCTTTTGTGAACCCCGATCATCCTCTGCAACATACGCTTCAAGACCTTGTTGATTGCCTCAACTTGTCCGTTGGCTTGCGGATAATATGGGGTAGAGCTGTCGTGAGATAGCCATAGCTTGGCAGCTAATTCAACCATCATGTGATTGTGAAAATGCGATCCATGATCTGTAACTATAGCCTGCGGTACGCCGAACCTGGCGACTACATGATTGAAAAAGAAAAGGGCAGCTGTTTCACCAGTGTTATCCAATGTAGGCATCGCCTCGGCCCATTTGGTAAAATAGTCAACGGTGACTATAATATACCCATGCCCCCCGGTCGAGGTGGGGTTACATTGCATGAAATCGATGCCCCATTTGGTGAAAGGCCCAACAGCAACTATTGGCTGTAAAGGTGCGGGTGGTCTTCTGGTTTTGCTATCAAAAATCTGACATGCATGGCAACTTCTGACTGCGATTATGCAATCTTTGAACATGGTTGGCCAGAAGTATCCTGCTCGTAAGATTCTTTGTGCTGTTGCATATCCAGATTGATGCCCCCCACACGCGCCTGAATGACAATCATTCAGGGCTTTCTCGGCCTCCTCATGGGTAAGGCACCTCCTCAGAACTGTATCGATACCCCGACGGTAAAGCGTATCACCGACGATCATGTAGTCTTTAGATTGGTATCGTATACGCTTCTGTTCAGAGTGTGAGGTGTTAGGCCTAAACTTTTGGGTTTGGAGATAAAATATGATATCTCCATACCACTCATCGCTTGTAGATATCAGAAACAAATTTTCATCCACGATTGACTCTTCCGATGTTTCATCGTTGGACGACGATGGGAGATCGCACAATAATTCCGCGAAAACTAGAGCTTTCTTCGATTTGGATTTTACAAATTCCAGATCAAACTCTTGAAGGATCGCTATCCATTTTGAATATTTGCCCCCCAGCAACTGTCGCGACAGTATATACGTCATGGGGTTGCAATCTGATAAAATGGTAGTTTTCCGAAAGAGGACATAATGTCGAAACCTTTGAATCGCTTGAACAGCTGCAAGTGCTAGTTTTTCAACATAGGAATATTTACTTTCTGTATCGTTTAAGTTTTTACTTAAATAATAAATGGGATGTTCAATTCCATTGACTTCTTGCACCAAAACCATCGCAATGGTCGTCTGCGATAGGAGGTGGCAACGCGAAAGCTCCCATCATTGTGGGGTCTTTCAATAGGCCTACTCCGATATTTTGAATTGAATGGTCGCTCCCATGGATCATGGGAATGCTTCCTGTAACTTGTGAACCATTAGGGAGGAAGTTCTGTTGGTCGATGATCGTAATCCCTCCTTCAAACGGGAATGCGATCTTCCTAAAATATGTCGACACTACAGCCGCCATGGCATATATCCATGGTCTTCCCAATAGGATGTTATAGTCAAGATTGCCATCAATGACTTCAACATCAATTTCCACTGTCTTTCCTCCTAGTTCAACCTTCAAGTTATTTAGGATGCCGTACGGGGTGTACGTCCTTCCGTCGAATGCTTTTAATGTCGTCGAAGATCGCGACAAGGTTGGAGATCCGAGAGTTTTCCAGCAACTCATCGACATGATACATGTCGATGCCCCCTCATCAATAATTGTTCTGTGAACAGTTTTGTTGAGTGCTTTCACTTGAATAAGGAAAGCTAGTTGAGCTGGTAACTGAGGATCATATCCTTTGTGATCAAAGGATACAAGATTGGAATCCTTAGGATCCACTCCACCAATTGCTGATAACAATGCCTGCCTTTGGGATGGGCAATTTTGCAGTACCTCAAGAGTCGACATAGCGGATGGTGATTGGGCCAAATCTTCCACTATATTATAATGCTGCGCCGCCCTGGCGTGAGGATTAAACGTCGACTTGTGTACTACTCCCTTCGGCGGTTTTATTGTTAACTCATGCGTGATGGGGGGTACAACTTCTGTCGAAGTTGTTGTCGAACTACTAGGTTGATCTTTACCTTTGTCGTTCGACACCTGTGGATTCCCGTAATCTTTACTCCTTGTCGAAATCAAAGCATCATTTTGCTTAGAGATCGATAACATTAGCACTTGCGACGGGGAAGCATTTCCACTATCAACCATATTTTGACCTGGGTTGGGAAATGGATCAGTTAACACAGCTGAGGTTTGGGAACTTTTAAAGAACCTCTTTAACTCAGCTTTGAATGGGCAATTCTTTGTGAAATGATCCTCTTCATCACATATTTGACATGGATAAATTTGTTTCCCTTGCCCAGGAGGGTTTGAAGAAGTCTTTTGAGGGGATGACTCACCCTGTTTCTTCTTCTTCCCTTTGTTTTGCTTCTTCTTGCTTCCTGGTTGATTGGAATTTTTTCCTTTATCTGCAGATATGGCATTTATTTCCGAAGCAAGAATTTCTTGATTTGCTTTTTGATTTGAAGTCTTACGGGCTTTCTTATTCGAATCCCTTGTCGACTTTGCGTTTGCAGTGCCAATCACACCGTCGCCGGCATGAGAGTCACTATTTGATCCAGGAGGAGGAGGAATTGAAAATTCCGGTCTAGGGGCGTCAGGTATCTTATCATAGAGCGTGCCAGACTGAGTATACACTAAGTCTAAATACTGGGCACGAGAAATAAATTGCTCCTCTGTTACGACCCCTCCCTTGGCCACATCTTCCGTTATAGCAGAAGAAGCGACTTTTAAAACTCAGCTAATAGCTGATCTGGAACATAAGTTTTTACCATTCTGCGACGACGACGCCACTCATGTATATGATCGGATATATGTGTGGCCGTCGTCTGCTTGAAATTGGTCAAGATTTCTGTTCCAGTTTCGTACCTTATAGGTAACTGAAAGTGGGTTAAGAAAGTCGTGGCTAGGGAACTGAAATTGTCGAAAGAGGCTCTAGGTAACTCAATATACCATTTAGCCGTCGGACCTGTCAATGTCCTCTGAAAAAGGCGAAGCCTTATCGAATCATCATTCAAGGTGTTCGACGAACACCACAGATGAAAAGTCATCACATGATTCGACGGGTCTTCGCCAGGATTTCCATTGAATTTAGGAATGTCCGAAGGAAGTTTGTGAGGAATTGCTGGCCACCAATGGGCATAGGCAATTGGATCGTTCGTCAATCGATGTAAATCTGGTAATTCTAAAGTTGCCACGAACGGTAACTGTTGACTCAGGTTTGGCGAGGCGTACCCAGGATACGATGGAATCGCCTGAGCAGTAGGCCTTTGCATACCAGCATAATGCAATTGATGCTGGTATGACTGATACGGCTGGTGGACTTAATCACTGTAAAGTGGTTGATTTAACCCGTTTTGAATATAGGGTTGTCCACTATTCGCAAAGATCTGTTGCTCAGATCCTTGGTACACCTGCTGGAACTGTGGTTGTTGGTACTGCACCATCCATGGCTGCGAAGCCATGTTTTGCTGTGCTATACTAACCGACGGACCAAGATGCGGGGTAATCGTACCCGTTTGGACCTGTGTCGTCCCGACAGTTGGCGATTGTGGTTGTGTTGCAGGGTCAAGGGGCTGTTGCATTACAACCTGGGGTTGACATACAACAGGCATCGTTTGAACTTGCGACACGGTTACAATAGCTGGCGTCGTCGGGATGCTAGACATAGGTACACATTGTTGCATAGAATACACCACTCTTGGCTGTTGGGGTAATATAGGTACCCAACCACTTGTCGTAACTTCAGCCAATCCTGAATACTGTTGAGAACTGCCGTATGGGTATCCTCCCGGAGGGGGTAATGAAAGGGCATATTGCCCCCCACACGGTAGCAATCCAGAGCTCAAGGGTATGGCTTGCCTTTGAGGACTGGATGGCCCAAATTGACCTCCATAGGGATCAATTTGTCTAGTTTCAACATAAGAATTACCGGGTATTATACTGGAAGAACAAACTGGAACAGACCACACTGTCGAAATAGTCCCTGGGTGGACTCCTTCTAGCCGTTGAGAGCTAGTTGGGACAGTTGGTACACCGGCGAACATCGTCGGAGTGGCGGCAGGGAGCTCTGCCGTCGCTGTGTCATTGGACACAGTCCTAGATGTCGACGGTTGCTCAGACATTTTAAGTCTATCCAATAGACTGCCTAGCGATTCTACTGGAACTTCCACTGGTGATGGACAAACTTCTGATGCAGAAGGAAAAAGAGTGACACCTACTCCAAAATGAGTTGGAGTATTTGCTTGCGGGTCCTCTACGATTTCCTCTATTGCAATCAAACCAGGTGGAAGAGGAAGACCGTCAGGTCCGTAAAAGATTTCTGGTGCCGAAGAAGGGGTTATTTCGACAGCGACAGTTGTTTGAGCAACAAGACTCTCTGGACCGGTTACAGATGGAACTGGTTCAGTAATACAAGTACTTGTTCTCAGACCAGGATCAGTGTTACTATCCCTCTGTGGCTGTTGAACTTCTTCAATAGAGGCAGGGATTCCAGAAATACTTGGAGTGACCGGGATCTCAGATGATGTTGGAACTGTTGTTCTAACTTTGATGGGAGATTTTGACCCGGTCAAGCGAGTTTGCTTTGTCCGTACTACTTTTGATTCCGGAGACAAAGACGGTTGACTCGCAAGCCTCCGCGAACGACGGGGTTTCAATTGACTTTCTTCCACGGTTGCGGATTACTCGATCAACTAAAATACAAAAGGGGAATTATGTTTCCGAATTGAATGAATTTTATTAGACGCTTTTAGACACAACTTGCTTTTTCAGTTTTAAAGAGTCGAGAAAAAGCTAAAGATGACTCTAGTCTCCTTCGATGTTTTAACGAGCCCGAAGTGACAAATGCTCGGTTGGACTTTTTCAGTTATAGAGTTTGAAAAAGGCCAAAAGAAACTGCTCTGGAGATCTAGGCAGAGGGTGTGCCAAACCTTTCGCGAAACCACAGAATACGTTTTACGGTACGGGTGGTCGATCTTCGTGAATGCTGTGTTCACTGCATCGCGATCAGTAGGGCGGCCGACACGGCTTCCTAAGGATAAAGGATAAATGCCTATAGGGGTCTCCCAATATATACGCGACGGTACGTGGGAGCACAAGTCCGTATTAGTGCTATCGTCCCTCAGGAGGAATCACCCACCTTCGTAGAGATCGAGAGTCACTATGTTTAACGACGCCGGAACACGTCTCTACCTAGACCTCTACTGTGAGCGTTATGTTGCAAAGCGTTGTTAGGTTCATTCAATATATTTTAAGTTGATCTTTTTAAAGTTTGTCTTTCAGGATCACCACGAGATGTATTGGTACAAATTCCTAAATGCAGTTTAAGATGATAAGCAAGCTTTATAATCTTTTAACTTTGAAAATCCTAACTACTGAGGGAAAAGAAAGACATCATCTTTTCACACAGATCATAAAGCACACACTAATGCACTTTCTCCTAGATCAACATGCAAACTTATCAAAAATGCAAATGCAAAATGCAGGTATTTCTTTTCTCTTTCTTAATGTTGATGTATTACAAAAAGAAAGCTGTTGTATAATTTTGAATTCAATTTCAAGTGAAAGCAAACAAGCTTGTCCAAAATCAAAAGACACCTTAAGATTTACTTGTTTCAACACTAGAAATATATAAATTCAAACCATATGACGAAAGCAAAAGCTCAATCAGCTATGAACAGCAAACAAACTAACTCTTAAGATCACTACGACACTTATCACAGTTCTGGATCTAAGAGGCCACAGCAAGACTAGTTCGCTTTTCGTTATGGGAAACTGTAAATGATGTAAGAAATACACAAAGAACAAACACAGTTTCTTTATACAACCGAGGCGGAATAGTGGCAAGGAAAGTTGGTTTCAGATAGGTATATTGACTGGTAACAGGCTGCAAAAACAAGGGTGAAAACAGGGCAAGAAACAGCAGGGAACCCCAGTAGCACAAGGCAAGACTGGTTCAGCGCAGGTAGTACACTGTCAGTTTGACATTCAGCGCAGGTAGCCCCTTCGGGAACTGCGCTGAAATGCAGACTGCCTTCACAGTGCCTGCACTGAAGAACGAAACTTTCGTTTCTCTTGGTTTCCGGGTCACAGATTGCTAAAAAATTCATAGTTTTTGGCCAAATCAGAAGCTATCAATCAAGTACACACTAGATGGTAATTAGGAGGATGAAAAGCTATCACTAAGAGCTGTTCAGAGTCCTTGTGGATCAGCTCTTCAAATCATAAACATGCCCAGAAACTGAGCTAGAGTAGCTGCCCTCTACTTTGCATTTGAAAGATCCAAATGCAGTTCGATTCGGTACTCCCTGTGTTTATGAAATGAATAGCAAAAAACACAAACAACCAACAAGATACGATCCCCAGTGGAGTCGCCAATTTGTTGTAGGGAAAAGTATCCAATACGAAATGACCCTATCCCACTCTAAGGGTGATAGTACCTCAGCAACAACCGACGCAAAGCTATCTAAGATTTCTTCTTTATGAAAGTAAAACAGGGGAGAAAGGGATCCACTAACCGATGTCTTTCGCTAATGATTGATCCAATCTTCTCTCCTTGCTGCTTGCTCCCAGCTCCTTGCTCTTTCACTGGCTCAGCTACAAAAGATCCTGCAAAAAGGCAAGAGAGGGAAACTACAAGAAGCATACATTCATAATTGATTCAAGGATTAGAATAAATCAAATACACAAGTATAACAATACACCATTGAGACACATGCATATAGAAGAACCTCAAATGCTTTATTAATGGAAGAAGTAAAGTTCAAGGAGTGTTACAACCATAAGAGGCCCAATCCAGCAACACCTCCCAGCAGAAAGAAATCTCCTCTTCACCTCCTTCAAAGCAATCACCCAATAGCTCTAAACTCAAACCAACAGCACTTCCTTACATTCACAAAATTCCCGCCTCCTTAGACCTCATGAGAGAGCTCTATATATAGGAGTTTTGGAGAAAGGATGAGTCAGCTTGAGGCTGGCTTCAAGCTGACTAGTGTCCTCTCTCACTTCAGTTATACTTCAGTTCTTGAGTCCACTTGGAGATCCTTGCTTCCACTTGGAGTTTAAGAACCTCTTACTCATCACTAGGCGAATTCCTTGATCCAAGTGTCATTTTGGAAGCTTCCTGGGCATTGACACCTTGAGGAATGACTGTGCCACTTGTCCAATCTCGCTCAGCGCAGGTAGCCTTTGTTGGATTTGACATTCAACGCAGGTACAGAGAGGGGCAGTTGACATTCAGCGCAGATGCTCAGTGGAGCAGTTGACATGATCCAGAAATTGCTTGTTTTTGAGTGTTTTCAGGTGGAGAACTGATATTCAGTGCTGTGGTTTGCTGACCTTGTTCCTCTAGGGGTAGGAACAACATGTTTAGGGACTTTGGATCCCTTAGATTATGGACATTTCATGCTTCATGTTGCAAGGCACAAAAATGTCTATAACAAACTGAGAAGCTAAGGCCTCTCCCCCTGCAGATCTAGCAGCTTGCTTGTTCTTCTTCTTCTGCAGACAATTTGTGGCATAGTGTCCGTGCTGGTGACAGTGAAAACACTTCACCTTGGACATATCCTACTTCTTGCCTTTCGCACCAGACTGAGAAGCTTTCTTTATCTTCCCTTTCTTTGCTTTGGCAGCCAAAGCACAATTCTCTTCATCAGATACCTTTGATGAAGATCCATTCTCACCTTTGTTGTTACTGAGTTTATCCTTGAGTGCCAGGTCGCTCTTGCTTTGGAGTAACATCTGCAATCCGTTGAAAGACATTTCAACAACACTGCTGCAAATTCGATTTCCACCAGCAACCAACTCAACCGCTTCCGATCTAGAATTCGTGAGAACACAATATTTCTCGTACAGAGATTGACTGTATGGTCATTCACCGGATATCTCACCTTCCAAAGGAAGGATGAATCCAGAGGCTACCTGGCTTGATTACAGACTCTGCCTGAAGAAATAGAATGTAGACACTTCCTGAATAGTAGATCTGATGATCAACAGCTCCGATACCATGTAGAAACTTTTTCTACAATTATCTAGCTCGCTCCGATACCATGTAGAAATTTTGAATAATTTAACACATATTCAACAGAGATTATCCTGATCATGTACTATTGTGGAAAACATACACAATACATAAGCTCCTCTACGTTGATCATCAATATAGCAGCATCAATAACAATAAAACATCAAGAGCATTCACACATTAACACAGTATGTATCCCGGGGAAAGCATCTCGCTAAAAACCCCAACTATCTGTATATTAATGATTTAGTCATGTAACATTACACAGCATAATACTTCTCACGAGTATCTCCACCTCTGTTACACACAATACAGCTCAGATCTGATCTCCAAATCTCTTCCACTGCTTGCCTGCCTCCACTGCTCAATACCTGCTCAAGAACTGATGAGAATGGCTTACCAAACTCGTTTTTCACCTGCAAAATAGTCAGTCACGCTTTGTTGGATGTGAGCACAAGCTATAATGTGGGCAAATACATGAGCAAACTCATTGGCATACTCAATCCCTTTATTGTGCAAGATCTGGTGCACAACTATAGTCACAACTGATAGCAATCTGATTCTCTACCACCTGTCCCTGTTGAACTGAACATGCACTGACATGAAACTGAGTTAACTGATGTATTCATTAGTTGTATTATGAGTTAATAACTTGTGAATTAATTAATAACTAATTCACCCAACTCATCTCTAGTCTATTTGCCAGTTAGACTAAATACAACCAGTTTAACAAAGCTAAACTGAACACAACTCCATCAACTCCACAATCAACTCCACCAAACTCAACTGATTGAGTTCTAACTGAAGTCATGCATGCAACAACTCAACTGACTCATAAGAAAAACGTATTTCCTTCTGACAGCTGCATGTGCCACCTCTGTAGCTCAAACTGAAGTGCTCCAAGAGAATAAGATTAAGTTTATAGTCCAAATATTATTGTGAGATAATAATATTTGACTTTTCTATTTTTGACAGCCAGTCTAAAAATAGACTTTGATCACTCACACTTTCATCAAAAATAGAAGTCCATCTATTTTTTCCCAACTTGATCAATCATCCATAAACAACAACCTGCAATCCATAGACATGATCCATATGTCTAAAAATAGACATAGTCTAAAAATAGACTTGCGCCAAAAAATAGCCTGCGGGCCCACTTAGTGAAGGCGACTCTTTTCACTAAGCTCCATCATCTTGTTGCAATCTCAACACAAAACATGAAACAAAAAATATATATGAAAACCCTTTCAAGAGAAAACCACAAAACTTCTTTAAATGATATTTATTTGTAGCCACCAAACTGTTATTACAATAATTTGTAGACACCAATCTATAGGAGAAACTAATCCCCTTAATTTCAAATTTGTAGGAACCAACCTACAAGAGACACCAATTCCCTCAATTTCAAATTTGTAGGAATCAACCTACGAGAGGCATCAATCCCGTTAATTTGAAATTTGTAGGCACTATTGTAACTTACCATGTATTTTACATTTACTTGTTGAAAAAATGAAAGAAACACACACACACACACACACATAAAGAAAAAAAATAATGAAAAGGGACATAAAAAGAGAAAAAAGAGAAAATAGAAAAAATGAAAAAAAAGAAAAATATTGAAAAAATCCCAAGAAATATGCAAAAATGCGCACTAGTTTAAATGCCACACATTATGGTTAATTTGTTGTTTAATTATTTTAAGTGCAATTAATAAATTAATCATATTTTGTAATAAAGTTGACTTGATTTGATGTTTTGTCGTATATGTAATAAGGGTGCATCAATCAACCGCTTAGATCCCACTCCCGCCCAGATCAATGGCAAAGAAGCACTTTAGGCCCCCTCACCCCTCTGACATTTAACCAAGGGGGCAGAGGGGAGGGGGTGGGTCATAAAAGCTATTTTAAAGAGCTCCTCCAGTGTTATGTGTCAAAATCCTATCCATTTCGGAACCAACCCCCCCTGAAAACCACAATTGCTCAATCCTACTCCTACAAAAGCCTAACAGCCATCCCGCCTCCGCCAACTTCCCACCACTCATTTGATGATTCAATACCATTATCTACCTATTCAACTCATCGACTCTTGCCATAATAAATGTCCTGATCCCATAAACGGGTATTCTGAAATGGTAAATCCTCCCATTTTATAAATAAATACATATTTTTCTGCTATTTCCTTTTACGCATTCCATTCTTGCAAAACTACATATCCAGGCTCACACAACCATACTAACATCAAAGTGCTTCTTCATCATTACACCAACCTACTAAATTACCTGGTAATCATCACCCTTACCTTGTCTACCTTCAGTATGTCCTCAAAAGGAAAAGCTAAGATGACAAAGGAAAACCCAATGATACCCCCCGTCATATGTTTAGATAGACTACCTCTAGTTGATCAGGAATATAAGATCGTTGAAACCCAATGTGAGTTAGACTTATATGAAAGCCACAATTGGGCTGAATAAAAATTTCTTGATGATAGCAATGAATTGAGCATGTGGGACTCCTTCCTGCCTCAATTCATCCTTCCTCAGACTCATTTCTTCCCCAAGTTTGTAACCTGGTGCCATTTCAGATACATCCCAAGCCAGAGAGCCATTATTGCAGAAAATAATGATGTATTTTTTACCATATCCCATGAGTCAATTTTCTAAATACTTTGAGTAAAACCTTCAACCCCTCTGCACCCTTTCTCTGTGGATTCCCTCATGGAAATCTATAAGAAGCTCACCTTTCCTCAAAGAGCTAATTTTTTTTTGAAATATTCCTGCTTGAAAATGTAGAATTACCTAGGACAAATCCTCCATACCCCTCTTCCATGTTCCCAGAAATGACTAGATAGGTTATCTCAATAGTTTCTTGTCTATTAGGTTATCTAACTGATCAATGGGTAGATGAGATTATTTTAGGATTTCTATCAATATTTTCAGCAGGTGAAAAACCTTCTATGATCTTTAATTATAGTGAGTTTTTGTTTGAAGAAATACATGATCAGTTCTTAAAGTTTTCAATAGAAGGATCTTTCAAGTATCAGTCAGTTCTTGTATATCTATTTTTATTCCATAAAGCATATAAATTCCAATTTCAATTATAGAAATTAGATAAGTAGGGTAATCCTCAAACTGTGATTCATTGGACTTCCTTGGTAAGGAAGAATACCAATGAATTTTCCTTCAATAATTACACCAATCAATTTTTATACATGGCCTCATGCTTACTTAATAGTGATGTTGTTCCCAGGGTTTCCCCTGAAATCAAGAGAATTCTCCATCTCATCAAGCAAACAAAGACTGGAGATTCGTACTTGTACCAAAACTACACAGAGATCAAAGTATATGGATGTGAGCTTCCTCCATATAAACTGCCTAAGTTTGTACCAATTAGGATTTTTTCACTTGAATATATTAGGTAGATGATGAACATGGATGAGCTGCACTTTGTGTCAGCTAAGAAGAAATCTCAGTTTAAATTAAAAGCTCATATTGGACCTTTTATTTGTAATACTAGAGCAGTAGCAAAAGAAGCATACCTCCTTTTGAAACAAATGAAATTTAAACTAAGTTTTACCTGGTCTTATGATCCCTTGGGGATTATTTCTAAGCTAAGGGTAGAACAAAAAACTACTCCTTATGCACACACTCCTAGACCAGAGATTGAATAGTACATGAACCAAGAGGAGTGGCAGGAGAACACATTGCAGGAAGCAGAGGAGAAGGTTTTTATTTCTACATCAACACAGACTCCAACACCACAGGAAAAACATGCTAAAAGGACAAGGGAAAGTATTTCCCCTCTTGTTTCAGAAATTCAATAGTCAGAATTCATAATGTATAAAAAGAAGAAAAATAACCCTCTTGAAGAGCCATCTCAAGAAGAGAGTTCACAGGAACATACCACATTAATTTTATCAGGTCCTTATGCTGCAACATTCCCAAGAGTTGAAGAAATTTTCTCTAGCTCTCCTATATCTTCAGTCACTTAGGATCCATTAGAATTAGTTCAGATAGGAGAGCTAGCCCAGACCACTATAGAACAAAGTATCTTTGCTAGGTACAGGGAAATTAAGAAGAAAAATGAGGCACTCAAGGCCACTACTTATTCAGAATTTTGGAAGAAAACTTTAGCTTCCCAACACAAGCTTCTCTCAGCATTAGATACTCAAAAGGGACAGTTTCAGATGGCACTTTTAGAGCCTAAAGTTCCTTTTCCAAAAACTGTAGCAGATTACAAAGAATCTATTTTTTCCTTTGACACTAAACAGATCCATCCTATTGACCAAATTGATCTGCACAAACAAGTTGAAGAAATGATTTAATCCACCTTGACTAGTTCAACCATGGCATCATCAAGGTTGCAGGTTTGAGTGAATAATGTTATTTCCCAGTTAAAGCTAGAAAAGATGTCATCACTTTCTAAATATACTAAAATAAAATCTTTAGAAGATCTGGTAATTAAACTGGGATATGATCCCAGTAATGTTAAAGTTATCGAGGAGATGATTAAAAGGAAAAATGTTGATATTCAAGCATTGAAAAACAATTGAAACTCCCTACTACTGAAGATCCTCAGACCAAAGAAGTTAGTGAGTTAGAAAAGGAAAAGGAAAACATGTTCAAAATTATTGTTGAAAAAAATTTGCAGATTCAGAGGATGGAGACTGAACTAGAAATTCTTTTGAAGGAAAAAGAACAACAAGCAGATGTGGCAACAACTATTCCTATAACAACAACTTCTATTGTAGGTACTTCAACAACTCCTATTGTAGGGACTTCTATTGCAACAACTATAGCAGTGGAAACACAGTCCATAGACTCAACAACTGATTTAGCTAAAGCAATGGGAGATTTGTCCATAAAAGATCAAGAGATTGAAAATTTGAAGGCTCAACTCAACAATCTCCAAGAGAAGAAGTTAAAAATTGATAATGTTTACTTAGCAGAGCTTCAGAAAAATCATAGGCTAACTCAAAGAATATAGTCTCTAGAAAATGAGACTGTTATTTCTCAGACCATTGCACAGGCCAAGGAAAACATATGGGTAGATATTAATGAGTCTATGACCAAATTGTGGCCTTCTATTGAAATTATTTTTGAACAGGAGGAGCTATTGGAAAGATCAAAGGAAGTGATTGCAGAAGTAAAGAAAGACTTGGGTCAAAAACCAGGAGAGGCTACAACATTAATTAGAATTATGAATTCAAAAACAAGGGAAGAACTGGAAGAATTTGAAATAGAGGACAAAACTGAAACAATCTTAGAAGTGAGAAGGATTCTCACGAAAAAAAAATCTAATGCTACAATTGGAAAATAAATGTCATAATCTAGAGGCCAACATTCAAAAAGGACCTCCGTGTTTAAGAGGAATGGCAGACAGACTCATTCCCCTTGAATAATACCAATGCAGGCTGCATGCTATAGCTACAGACAAATCCAAATTTGCCAAGATTAGAGGAACTATTACAAGAAAAGCCTTTATTGAAGGTTTAAGTTTTGATTTATTGATTAAGAATGAGATCAATCATTGTTTGTAATTAAGCCCACTTTTCAGAAATACACTAAAGTGGATGAAACATACAGAAAGTTAATTAAATATTCCACTCCAGATGAAGAAAGATGGGACAAGATATGCCAACTTCTCGAGTAAACAAACACATATTTCTAGCAGCAAATAGCAGGTTTCTAGCAAAGAGAAACATATTTTTTGGAGCAACAAAACAACAGCCTTTTCATCCCAGCCATAACCAGAAGACTCAAATTCAGTGCCAAGAGGCCTAATAAGTTTTATTTTCCTATATTGTAGATCTATTTTTGCAAACAATTTTTAGATATAATTTGTAAATAAATCTTGATATTTAAATCAAGATATTTTTTAGGAAAGTTGTATAAATACTTTGTAGATCAAAGTATAAAGGGTTGAACCATTGTGATAGACTCTTGAGAAAACTTGTAATCATCTGAAATTATTTGTTGAAAGTAATAGAAGGATTTTGGATTCATCTTGAAACAACTTGTGTCCCTGTGAGTACTTATTATATGTTATTATATTTTCACTTTGTTTAAATCTACATATATTTGAAATTAATGGGAATTATGGGTATGATAACATTGAATTTCAATTTATTTGAAAGCCCCTACGAAGTTATTATCAATTACAGAGATTAGTTAATTAGACTATCTATTTTAATTAACTCCTCTACATCTTTAAATTGTCACTTCCCCTTAAGTTTTAAATATATTTTGTTGGCTGTAAAAGCATTTTACACGCATCATCTATATATGACTAAGTTAAATAATATGTTTGAATATTTAATCAATCATATATTTTCTTAAAGTTCAACCTTACATATCTCTTCAAAAGCTAAATTATGTTAGAGGTGAAGAGTCAACCCTTCTAAATACATCATAAGTAATTACAAAATTGCACTTTTTTAAATAGTTTAGAGCATTGGTCATTCAAAAACTCAAAACAAACAAAATGTTTTAGATGCTCTGATATAATTCTTTAACCTAGAATTATCTACAGCGGTACAACATGCACCAACCTATAGGAGGTGTCATTAGCCTCTTATTTGTAAGCGCCAACTTGCACGAGATCACAATCCCCTTTGTTCTCACTTTTGTAAACTTATTCTTTAAATACCCACTTTGCTTTTCTGAATCCCACTTTACTGATCCGGGTGGATATTGTTGGCCACTCGCCAATTCCACTTGGACCCCCACCATTTCTTCTTTCAGTTTTTTAGTTTCCTTAATTGTAGCATAATTTACTATTTTTAGCATTTTTTCGGGTCCTAAACTTTCAGAGCTGTTTTGAGGCCCTAAATGACGTTTTTTGGAAATCTACCACTAACGATTTTCTATCTAAAATCATATTTTCCGTCGTATTCCTAGGAGAGATCTTTCCAATGGGCTATCATGCACGTCAAATGGAGATAATATGACCAATTCACGACCCCGGGAAGTTGGCTATCTAACTCACCCTAATGGGGCCCATAAACTCTTGGTGTTACATCTCCTCGGGTTAGGGTTTTTGTTGTTTAGGGTTTGCTCTTATTGTTCAATAATAAAAAGGCCCTTGAACCTCATTGTAGTTCAGTTCAGAGGCATGTAGCCACCACATCTCTTCTCAAAGATAAGCTACCATTGCCCTAGTTGGGGTATTTCCATTTCCGTTCGTAAGCATATTTCAGTATTTTACATTAATGAAATGAAGTATTATTTCCACTGCATCTCTGTGTTTGTGGTTATCTCTGTAATTTGTTGCGTTCCTGTTTAAATCTGGATCATCTACATTGATTCAATTTGGTTCTTTGTTCAATTATTTACCTCTGTTTATTTATTCATCACTGTATCATTATTAATTTGACACTCCATTCAAATCAAATTGTTGGAATATGCACTTCTTTCAAATCTAAAAAATGGAACTTCTTTCAAAATATTAGAACAGGTGCTTCCTTCAAACCATCTTTAGAATTATGGTGCTTACAAATCCAAGTGCATTGTAGAAACACTATAGCCCTAGTGCTTCCACATATGCCTCAAAGTTGTGCCTGCATGCTTATAGAACCAACACAACACCTTTTTGATGATTTTCCATATAGGTTCTCCCTTCAATATAAACTTTTACAAATATAGTGCTTATAATAATAAATACTTTTACTACTTGATGCAATAGCATTATAACTACTAAACCATCAAGCCTTTGGAGGAAAAAGTTCCAAAAGGGAGTCTTGACATTTCAAGAAGAATTCATATTCTTCTATGTAAATATTATATTGAGTTGATTTATTCTAGGAAATATAAGTGAATGAGTCATGAGTCTAGAAGTTGTTTGGATAGGTAAGATTTTGTTGATATGTTAAAAGAAAATCTTCCTTGTAAAGCATGAGAGATTCTAGGGATAGATTGAGTGATTTTAGGATTTAGAAAAATCCAATTTATGGAGTGATTTATGGTGTGATTTTAGGATTTAGAAAAATTGATTTATAGATTGATTTTAGGATCTCGAAAAATCCACGATGTTTCTAAATTCTATCTATTGTAAGCCTACATGAAAGAAAAAAGAGATTAAGTGTGAGGAAAAAAGATGATGCCCAAATGAATGTGAAATCAGACCACATAGAGGAAAGAGAGATTTTGAGTAGATTTATGTACATATTATGTTAATGAAATGAAGTTTTCATTATATGATTGTCTATGAATGATTATTTAATTTCAATTTGAATGTATGGATTCATAATGGATGGTAGTGTTGTAGCGGCTACAACCACCCTCCAAAATTTTTCCTTAGCCTGTTTTGGAGCCTCCCTACCAACCTTACACAACACTTTGTCTTGATGCGTCAAGTACTCAAGATTCAATGGTTTCCTCGCACAAAAGCAACTTGTCGATCACAGTCGATCCATTCCCCTCATATGCTTCTTACCCAGACTTGGTCCTACTATAGGCTGAGCAGCTTCCCCTTGAAAATTGCACATTCCTGGAGGGAAACCAACCTTCCCTCTAGGAATTGCGCAGTCCTCTCTGACAGCCTGCTAGGCTCCAAGATTGCACAATCCTTCCAGCCAACCCTCCCAGTAGGATTTGCGCAATTTTCCAGCAGCAGGCTATTTAGTCCGAGATTTGCGCAAATTTGGGTAGCAGAGAGCTGCTCTACCTAGAAATTATGCAATCCCCTTGGGTAGTTAGCCCAGTTCCAAGCCAAGAATGCACATTTTTTCCAAATAGTTGAGCACTCGAATGCTTGAAAAGTCTGGTTGACCAGTTCCACCCAGGACTGAGGAAAATTGACTTGCATGCATGCATGACTTGATCTTCCCAGAATAGCAAGAGACAACATGCAAAAGGCATCCCATGATTTATGGAACTATTTTTTAGCAGTCGGGGTTAAATGAAAAGTTGTTTTAGAAGTTTCCCTCCAAGTGTCGCTTTTTCCTAGATTTGTGGAATGCGTGTCATGACACCACACTTATTTATTCAACGCATCATATCTCATTCATTCACATTGATCTTGGATCTCTGACATCCCACGGCACATCCAGGACTCTTCGACACATACAACTTAGCTATTCACGGGTGAGTGGCCTTAACTTGTCTTTTTCAGCATTTCTGTCACTTTTTGTGTATTCATTTGTGTGAGTGATGTTTGCTTGATTTCTTTGAATGCCTGTTGTTGTTTACATATATTCTAGCTTTTCCTAGCTCTGTTTCAATTTTCGTTGCTATATCACCACTGTTGCATGCATGAAACTATTTTTCACGGACGTTCACCCAACCGGCGAACGACCTCACCCACATTCATGTTGATTTGTTTGCTAAATCTTACATTCATGTTTTGCATGCAATTTTTATCACTTCTGCTATCACTTAGTGTCACCATGCATTTCATCGACTTACTTTCTTTTAGGAACCCGTCGGCAAGTCGGACCAACCTTGGCCCGATCTCTCCCTTCACCAAGGCTGCATTACGCAATCTGGAGAAGGAAGGCTCACCTTCCCCTCTAGATTTGTGCATTCTGGCCCAGCACTGTCCTCCTAGACTATTTTCCACATTCTTGGAGGACAGTGGCTGCTTGGCCTAGGAAATTGTGCAAATCTGTCCATGGGCCAGTAGTCCTTCCTAGTTGGAATTGTGTTTTGCGCAATCCCAACAACCATTTGCCCAACTGGATTGTGCATTTCATAGATCCAGTAGCCAGTCCACCCTCCCAAATAGCCCAAACTGCCTTTTTCACAGTTCTAGCAGCCAATCACTAGGCCTCCCATTAAAATTTGTGCAATCTTGCTCATCAGTTTCCCATGTATGTGATGTGTCTTTCCCTAGATTTTCTTTGTTTTCACTGACATATTTCTTTCCATGCATGTTGCTTGTTTCCAGATATTTCAGGTGTTCATCTATCTCAATCGCTTCTAAGAGAATAGGATCTCAAAACACTGATGGTATGGAAGTTGGAGTAGTAGTTGAGCAAGTGTCCTCTAGTTTGCCGATTTATGAAGATACGAAGCTTTATCTAGACAAGGACATCAAAGTGAAGTGGCAAGAGGCAAATGAAACATTTGCAGGGGGAAGACCTTGAAGATCGTCAAGTGTACGTGAACATTCACAAGTCCGACTTGTACCAGATTTCATGTAGATACCCTGTGTTCCCATGCGCGGACATGATTCACTAGATCGTTTCTCACACTCACCTTAAGACGATGACCTTGAGCAATGTCAATGGGATGAAGCTTGAAACCTTATGGGAATGATATTACGATGAGATGTATCAGATGACCGAGCCCATCACTGTCATGACTCCCCTGTTCAGCTTGCCCAACAACAGAGGCCACTCCATAGACATTATGAAGGATTGGGTAAAGGATCCAGCTCGTTTCAGGATGACCCCAAATCAGAAATATAAGACAAAGATATTTAGGAAGGCATGCCAATACTTGGTCATATTCGCATGTTGACTGAGTGGCCAAGTGAGCACTGAGACCTTCCCTAAGAGTTGGGTGGTTGCACTGGACCAACTAGCTAGAGAAGAAAGACCGTGCAACTGGTCTGGCATACTGGCTCATAAGCTGAAGGAGAAAGTCATGAAGGCTCGACAATCACCCGAAGGCATGCATGCATAGATTTACATGTCTGCCTACATTCTAGATGCAGTCTGTGCCCGACATAAGTTCCTGGGCTTAGAGTGGGCATGGTTATTGATGGAGATTGTTTTGAGCACGTATTTCAAGTTATTGTCTGAGTGCAGCTTCAGAGGAGTGATCATATGGCTGTCCAACGATCTTGTCACCCCAGTGTAAGGTTGATATTTGAACAGGATCCACCCTACATGTCAGAAGAAGTAATGAAGGCATTATTAGGCATTGCATATTGGTATGCCTCATTGAACGACACGTGTTGGGTGTGGTTTTTTACCTATTTTCTACACATTCTTTCCCTAGTTTTGACCCTTTTGTCCTCCACGCCTATGACTTTACATGATCAATTTCCCTATTTTCTCACCTTTATAACCTATTCTACTGTCATGTTACTTTGCCATATTTTACTGAGTAATACAATGCTTTATTCCTTTTTGTGGCTAACTGGGAGAGTATTGAAGAATTATTTTGGGAAGCTCTTCTTCTTTTCAGGTGATGGATCGCAAGAACAAAGCTATGAAGTGGATAGGCATGCTATGGGGTGAAATGCACGATGTATGGAGAATGTAAACACCCTCAAAGGTCTTCCCAGGACCTTTGACAGACTATAAGATTATCTGCAACTGCACAAAGTTACATGCATGTTCATAGACAATAACTAACTATCAAAGCATTATAAGTAGATTACCTCAAGTCTTCGTATAGATTTGTTTGGAGATCACAATGCAGCCAAGTGGAACTCCCTCAAAGTCGGCTCCAAAGTCAAGTCCTGCACATAGAAGAGACAAGCGTAATCACAACATACAACTCTGATAACTAATACATGAATATATAAAAGAACATCTAATTGCATACAACTAAGCTACTCATGCTAATAGGCTTTGAACAAACAACTAAATGAATGATAGTATCAACACCATGAGTAGACAATACAACTGTAGTTCTATATTAATGTTGGAAGAGTGATTACAACCATCTGTTGTATCAGCCTTCCTTTACCACTCTAGCTTCTCTCTCTCTCTCTCTCCCTTCTTGCTCACTTCTTATGATATGAATCAATGCTCAATAATCAAGTATGCTATCCTGTCAAATGCTCTGAACCCTTTCACAATAACCCTCACTTTGCTTATATAGAAATTGAGTTAGGGTTGCCAAGCTCCTCCTTGAGTTCACTAGGGAAAAAGCAATGAACTTGCCATGCTTTTCAACTCTTTCCCATTTGCCTCCTTTTTTCAGATTAGAAATCCTCCAAATATCTCAAATTTGGATGTTTCCTTGCTTTTCTTGAGTAATTTTAGGAACAAATATCTAGATATTTGTGAGTCAATTCGTTCCTTTGACCCTTGGAACTTCACCAAGTTTCACTAACGTTGTTCCCATACTAGTGACATGCTTTAGTAGGGTCACAAATGCATCTCCAGGCTTGGTAACAAGCTTTATAAAGCAGGTTGTTAGTGTACAACCAACGTTAGTGTGGAATCAAGGCCTGTGATTGTGGTCTTTGTTTTAGCTATCATGTCTTTCCCCTCTCAGTTGATGAGGAGGTCAATTTGTTGTATAACAGATGCCCCCTAAAGTATGAGATCAGAGGTAGGGACGATAGCCGAAATAATTTACTAAAACTGTAATTTTCCTTTCAAAAAGAGAGAGAGGATCGAAGCTTTGGGTGGTATTGTAAACCTGATACAACACATGTATATAAAGTACTAAAATCATGTCCTGAGTCAGGTATTCCCATGCTCAGTAGCTATGTCAGAGTGATTTTCTCCAGAGAGATATGACAAATGCTGGCTGCCGATAAGCACAATGGAGATCCAGTGTCATAATAGAATCATCCTGATAATTTGCCTCCAAAAAACAATATCAGCAGCTTGGGAGAGGAAACAAGGCTGAATGATGCAAGCCTCTACCCAAGGTCTTGATTTCTGCTTCATTGAACAGCATAGATTGATACATGTGAATATATGCATTGACGTCGAACATGCATGAAATCATCTGATTACCAGTCAATAATGGAGACTGTTAATAGATGCAAGGAAGGCCACCGATAATGGTGATGGTCTCCAAGATACATAGTACAATCTAATGAGTGTGAAAGATGTCTTTGTTGTCGAACACCCATTAGAATCGATTAACCAGGAGCCAATAATGAGAGCCCCTAATCAAACACAAGGCAACCTGCCACTAATGTCTGCAAGTACCAAAGCACTGAATGTGTTTCTAGGTTATCTTCCTAGATAGAGTGTTGAAGTTGATAGGAAGAAACTTGTTGAAAGGTAGGAAATAATGTGTCCTACATCAATCGAAACGAAACGGGACAAGAATGATTTTCTTTTTTGATGAATCCTTTGAGCATTTGGGTATAAAAAACAGAGGGCATGATGGAAGGATATGCTTGATGGGTTGATGGAGAAAACAAAATGTTAACCCTTGAACAATAGAAGGCACGACAACGGTTTTAACCATGCATCACTAGACTCATGAACACTACAGAGTGTTAAGATACAGAGATGCAATTACATCAGGGTATTTGGGCTAAACTCATAGGATGGTAGGATTCATATTGAGAGGCCATCACAAGGAAGGTTTATCTAAGGGAGTGCCATGTTCAAGGGAACGACTGCTACCAAACCACGCTTTCTAATATTGAATGTAGCTGTACTGTCAAATTTCCCCGTCTGCTTAGTTTAATGAGTCCAGACCCGTAAACTCATTGATCTTTTCATATTTAAAGAGTTTGAAAAGGACCGCAAAAAGAGCGACTCTCTGTCCTATCTGATTATTTTAATGAGTCCAGACAGGCAAACTCGTCGATTTTTCATGTTTTAAGAGTCTGAAAAGTATCGTAAAAAGAGTGACTCTATATCTTGTCTATGTAATTTAACGAGTCTAGATTAGACAACGCGGTGGTATTTTCATATTTAGAGAGTCTGAAAATATCGTATAGAGTAGCTCCATGGTGGTCCCTTTGTTATAGTTGTTAACCGGGTGTGACAAAAGGTTAATAGTATACCCGGATCGGTTACTTTTCCATAAGTTAATCTATTGAATCCGGATAAAGAGAAAGCTATGTTCAATAGATGTGTTAACACCCAGGTTGTTCCCTATGACTCCCAAGGGAATACGGCCGGGGTAACCACTAACCAATCTTTGGATTACAGCTTCTTGCCAAACTGTAATCAGAGAGGGCTCTCTCTTTATAATTTGTCTCTGTTCTGATAGTATTTTAGGCTAGCTATGTTGTTCAAACTTTTGTTTTTTGTGTTTGGTTGGAGAATGTTTCAGTCAAGATATGTATGCTCTCACTAGAATGTTATATGTCATTGGGCAATGGAGTCAGTGGTCCTTTAGCTGTTTTGAGGTGCTGTGTGATGCTGTAGTGATGCTGCAGAGCAAGGTTAGTGTCTGAGGAACAAACGTTCATAAAGTGATTGGGTGGGTTGTATCCAGTTTATGCAAGGCAATCAAGAATCTTACAGTAAACTGCTAGAGAAAGACAGTGAGAATATTGACCTAGAAGTAATGAAGAATTTCTAGGTAACATTCATATATATAGAATTAACAGCTACATGAGCAATTAAGAATTCATGTCCATGGTTAATTCTGAAGACAAACATTTACAGCAGTAAAAATTGAGTACAAGGTGTAGTAAAACAAATCCTGCACTATTCTTTTTCTTTACTGCTAATTTAGTGTAACATGAATATGATTTGATAAACATAAGAAAGACAAGAACAGAGATTGAGGAAAAACTTGTTATTTCATCAGACAGCACAGGAATTCTGCATCAACACATGAATCATCAGCAAGACACCATAGTTCCAGGAAATCACTGAGCTGATCTAGCTCTTTGTATTAAACAATTCTGAAAGTGTACAATACATTTTCTCAGAGTGAAAATTACCAACCCCTTATGCGTTACTAAGGGGAGTATATATACAAAGTTTACATAAGAAAATATCTGAATGGAGAGTAAATGTTTCATTAATAGCATGCCAACCACTGGAGTGTAGCAGCTGAGAAAGTTAATGCTGTAATAACTTTTGTTCCCTTAGCTGTCAAAAAATGGTCAGAGCTTGTTGATTTGGTGGCAGTTGGAGTCGGCTGAGGAGACGCTGTCAAAATTTGTGCATTTCTTAATATTTTGGGCTAGCCGTCATTGTCTATGTGCTGAGTCACATTTCGGCTGCTTTTAATGCTGACTTTATCATGCTGTTTGTCTTGTAGTGACCTGGAGCTGGCAGTGACCGAACAGCTGAAGCTACCGTGGCAGAATTTGAAGCATTGCTTGCCACCAATCCTCTTTTGGCATTTGATGCCTCCTAATCTTTATCAAGGTCTCATCGGCCTCTGTATATCTGTAGAAGTTAGGAGGAGTTTCAAACAGATGATTCACTTCATTCTCAATAAAGAACAGGCCTTCCAGTTTGTCATACAAGCTCTGTCCTGAGGGAGGCCCTGTTTGTTCAGATGTACTGCTAGATGCAGTAATCTGATTCTCAATGTATGTTGCCATTCTGTTGGCAAATTGATCCCGGGAGACTAGTTTTCCTGCACCAGTTAGGAGGCTGGGCAGGCCTTTTGCTTGCAGCACTGCCAACTTGACTTTAAATTCCTCCACATCTGCTGTGATCTCATAGCACTTCCTCTCCACGGTTTGTACATAGTTCCTGAGAGTTAGCACCTTCTTGGCAGTGAGGACAACCTCTGTTCTGTTGGAAATGCCTATGGCTGCCAGTTCCTCCTTTTCCTGCCTGTTCAGGAAGTCTATCATTCTGTTGGCCTGCTCTAGTCTGTTTTGCAGCAGTGTTTTGGCCTTATTGATTTCTGTTTGTGCTTGGCCCAACAAGTCCATCTGTTCATGCATTGTTTTTATTGATCTCCATTGTTGAGTGATGGATTGGCCTATTTTGGCCCATAGAATTCTTTTTATGTCGGCCATGGCTGTTTCTAGATTCAGCTCTTTTTCTAAGGCCTTTATCTTGTCCTTGAGGGCCTTTATCTCTCTGCCCTGTTCTGCCACAGTTACCTTCGACTTGTCATATTTGGCATCCAGTTCTGCCAATTTTTCCTTGGCCTTCTTTATTTCATTGGCCTGGAGCTCCATTTCCTTGATGGCCTTGGTCAATTCCTCTACACTTTTGCTGGCTTCTGGAGCTGTTGTTGTTCCTGCTGCTTCTGTTGTGGGGGCCACTGCTGCCCCTGAAGTTGTTGCTGTTGTTGAAGTAGTTGGAGGAGCTTGGGAAGTGGATTCTCCCTGTTTATCTTGTAATGCTCCTTCCAGCTCTTTCTCCAAATCCCTGATCCTCTGGTCTTGCTGCATTAAGAGGTCTAATTGGTCATCAACCTGTTTTTGCTTTTGAAGCTCTGCGGTTTGAGGGTGCTCTGTGGGCTGCAGCTTCAACCTCTTCTTTAATGCATTCAGGTCATCATCTTTCTGTTGAAAAGTGTGCAACAAGAAATGCTTGTTGAGATTGCAACAAGATGATGGAGCTTAGTGAAAAGAGTCGCCTTCACTAAGTGGGCTCGCAGGCTATTTTTGGCGCAAGTCTATTTTTAGACTATGTCTATTTTTAGACATATGGATCATGTCTATGGATGATTGATCAAGTTGGGAAAAATAGATGGACTTCTATTTTTGATGAAAGTGTGAGTGATCACAGTGTGAGTGATTACAGTGTGAGTGATCACAGTGTGAGTGATCAAAGTCAAAAATAGAAAAGTCAAATATTATTATCTCACAATAATATTTGGACTATAAACTTGATCTTATTCTCTTGGAGCACTTCAGTTTGAGCTACGGAAGTGGCACATGCAGCTGTCAGAAGGAAATTCGTTTTTCTTATGAGTCAGTTGAGTTGTTGCATGCATGACTTCAGTTAGAACTCAAGTGAGTTGAGTTTAGTGGACTGGAGGTACAGTTGATGGAGTTGTGTTCAGTTTAGCTTTGTTAAACTGGTTGTATTTAGTCTAACTGATCAATAGACTAAAGATGAGTTGGGTGAATTAGTTATTAATTAATTCACAAGTTATTAACTCATAATGCAACTATAGAATACATCAGTTAACTCAGTTGCATGTCAGTGCATGTTCAGTTCAGCAGGGACAGGTGTTAGAGGATCAGATTGCTATCAGTTGTGACTATAGCTGTGCATGATGATTTGCACAATCAAAGGATTGAGTATGCCAATGAGTTTTCTCACGTATCTTCATGATATTATCGCTGTTTCTCACGTCCAACATAGTGTGGGTGACTATTTTGCAGTGTAAAATCGAGTTTGGGAAGCTATTCTCATCAGTTCTTGAGCAGGTATTGAGCAGTGGAGGCAGGCAAGCAGCGGGGGAGATTTGGAGATCAAATCTGAGCTGTATTGTGTGTAACAGGTGGAGATACTTGTGAGAAGTATTATGCTTTGTATTGTTACATGATTCAATCAATATAATATACAGATAGTGTGGGGTTTTTAGCGAGATGCTTTCCCCGGGATACATACTGTGTTTATGAGTTTGATTGATGCTTCTATGTGTGCCTGTGGATGTTTCTGCTTCTGTAATTTGATGATCAACGTAGAGGAGATTATGTATTATACATGTTCCGCTTAAATTGTATGATCAGGATAATCTCTGTTGAATATGTGTCATATTATTCAAAATTTCTACACTTTCTTCTTCATAAGGGCCTTCACACCCTTTGGATCACTAGGATCATGTCCTAGATCAATGATGATGTCCTCAAGAGACTTTATTCTATTGTCTTTGGCCAAGGAGGACATTCTTTCAAAATCCAACTGTGTATTGGTGTTTTTCAGGGATTCTTTTAGCTCATGGGCCATGGTTGCCTTCTCCACCAAGGTTGCATAAACCATTTCTCCAGCTTGCTTGTGGAGCTCTATTTGGTCCATGGGATGGATGTCTTTGGCCAAGACCTCCACCCTTGTCTTTACAAAATCTGCAGCTGACTTAGGCTGCGGTATTGTAGGCTTAAAGTGACTGAGCATTATTTTTTCCTCTTTAATGTCATACACAGACATTAGCCTTTCTTGCTGGGCTGGTGTTGCATCTATAAATTGCTTGTAAACCTCAGCCCTTAGCAGATCATTCTGAGCTTTTATTTGTTTGAAAGAAGCCTTAGTGCTCTTGGGCTTCTTGCTCTGCTGGGAGGAGGAAGACACCTCCAAACCAAGTTGCAATCCTTGCTCCTGCTGAAAGGAGCTTGTTCCTGTGTGCTGGCTGCCCTCCCTGTTTTTCCTTGAGCTGTCAAGGAATTCTTCAGTGATGTCTTCTACCTCTGGGGAGTCTAGTCTTTGCCTTTTGGCTTCTGGTTGCTGGGAGGATCCACTAAGAGGAGTGGACTCTTCTCTATCTCTTTTTGTACCCCTTTCCTCATGTGCTGGGGTCTGCAAAATTGGGGCAGTCAATGGCTCAGTTTGAGGTGGTGGTGTTTGCATTATTGGAGCTGCTGGCAGCTCAGTTTGTGGCAGGACAGTCTGCCCTTGTTGCTGTTCTGGCTGCTCAGTTTGCTGCTCATTTACAGGGGCAGGCTTTTCTTTCACTGCTTCCTCCTCTGCACCCATTATCCCTTTGCCTTTGTCTATAGCCGGTGCTGATGTGGAAGGTGCCTGTATGACTGGTGCAGTCCTTGTGGCCGAGGTCCCTTCTCCTGCTGAGTGAGGCCGTTTGAAGGGTACCTGCTGCACAGAGTCTAGGTCAATGGTCTTTTCAAGCTCCTTCATATTCTTTAGCATTATCTCTTCTTCAGTTAGCTTTTCAACTAGAGTACCCTGCTGCCATTCTTGCTGGTTGGCATATTTTTCAATGTGTGGGTATTGACAATGCCTATAACCTAGAAGCCTGTATTTGTTTCTTCTGGCAGTGATGAAACCCTCAGGGTCATAAGGGACCCACCGAAAACTATATGATAGTTTATATTTGTCCTTGAGGATGAGGTCAGCATCTTCCCATCCTTCTTTTTTATTCATGATGAATGGGCCCAACTGGTGTTTGAACTTGAGGTGGGCCTTCTTCCTGGAGCTGTGGAAATGGGTGAGGTCAGACTGAATCAATTGCCTATAATATTCTAAGGCAAACATCCTCATGGGCACATACTTTGGGAGTCTGAAAGGACAGAGCTCACAGCCATAGACCCTGATGACTGTGTGTTCCTCATATAGGTACCAATCACCTATTTTACATTTTGTGGAAAGCTGCAGAGCCTTCTGTATCTCTGTTGACATTCTAGGAGGAGGGGACCTCATTAATAGGCAAGAGACTGGATACACAAATTGGTCAACAAACTCACAATAGGAATAGGGCGAGTTTGTGACTTTGTGATAGACAGAGGTCCAGAAGATGACAGATCTTCTTTCCCCTCTATAATCCATCTTTTTGATATAGCATGGAAAGGCCTCAGACTGATAATACATAAAGAGATGATAAATATAGGCCGAGTACTTGAAGACACCCTGCCTGTCCACTTTTCTCAGCTGATCATGAATCTTATTAGCAATGAATTTGGCAAAGTTGTATTTGCGGGCAGGGGGTTGGCCTGGGCTGTAAACAGCCAGCAATACTAGCATGGTTTGATCCACATGCTCACTGGTGTTGTATCCCAGCACATAAGCAATCATGTCCAGGAGTAATCTGCCTACTTCAGTGAAGTGGACATCTAAATAAGGAGGTGGCCCTGTAGGCTGGCACTCAGGTCTCATGAATGTCCTTGTGACCTTTTGAATCTCCTCACTGGTCATCTTGGCACCAGTGTCCAGCAGATAATTCATAGAGAATGGGAACATCAGCTCTGTCTGATCAAAATGTAGCATTTTGTTGATGGTTTCAGGATTAATGTAGAAAAGGACCCTCCCAGATGGGGTGCTGATGGCTCTGTGCTGCACATCATAGTTTTCAGCACATAGGCGAATGATTTCAGGAAACACATTTACAGAGGGGAGACAATAGTATGGCAGGTTTGACTCCCAGATGCCATATGTATCATGACCAATCAGGTAGTCCTCTCTCAACTGTCTGAAGGTCTGCAGAAAGTCTCTGTTTCCCACATAGTCTTCAATAAGGTAGTCCTGGTCAGCAAGAGATAAAGACTGCAGGTCTTTATTGGGTGGATTTAATGGAGCAACACTGAGAGCTGTGGGTGCAGGGGCAGCCATTGTATGATTTGATTTTGAGTAAGATGAGTGAAATGGTTTGCAAACCTCTTAAGAGTTGAAATGATAAGCCAACTGTAGACAATGTCTGAAATGTTTTTTACAGTTGAAAAGGGAGGCTTGTTTCTGCAGTTTTGGTAGGTTCACAAAGGTTGTGAATTGCTAGGGGTGAATTGCAGAGGGTAAGTGAGATTTACTTTGGTGGAAATGCTGTTGGTCTGCACCCGGCAAAAGGGAACAATGCCGGGCACCTCAAAGATAATTTCACAGTTTTGGCCCGCGAATTGACTGTTTCAATGCTGAATTTATGGTTCTGGGGGTAAGCAGGTTAGCTTGGCTCACTTTAGATAGTAGGTGCAGAGTTTATATGGAACTCAACAGGTATTTTAATGGCAATTTACAGAGAAATGGTATGCATGGGCGAAAACGGGGAATTACGGTGAATACCTGGATAGAATGCTTAAACAGCCTGCGGGCCGAACTCTGAAGGTTGACTTGATGAATTGGAACGGTTGCAATTTGAATTTGGAGGCCTGGAGGCGCTTTGGCAGCTGCAACGACTATATCTTCCTTTACGCGAAAATGACATAAAAACTGTCCAAAACGTGACTTTAACGACAAAATTCGGAAAAAATAGGTAATTGGCGCCTTTCCGCTGATGACGTCAGCATGACGTCATGGCGGGCCCGGGTACGGAGGATGACGTGGTTGCTGAGGTGTAGGCCAGGGTGACAGGACACGGTGGCGGGTGGATAAGGTGGCAGGGTTACGTGGAGGGCCACACGGCGCGGGGGCGGGGAAGGGCGCTACGTCATGCTGACGTATTGATGACGCAAGGGGGAGGCGGTAACGAGATGGTGGTAAGCGGGTTCCCCGCACCACCTTTGGGCAAAGGCGGTATCGGGGAGGGGGGCTCCGAACAACCCCACCGCCTGCCACGCGTCCCTTGTACAGGGCGGAAAACCACTTTCCCCGGACGCTAAAGGTCGGTAGGTCGGGGAGCGAAAATGACCGCCCACCGTTAGATCTGGGCGGCGGAGATCGGACGGCTGGCGGGTCCTCCGACGGATCGTGCAGGTTGGGGGGGTCCCGCTGGCCTATTAAAATATTCAATTAAATACTTTTAGGCGGAGAACCTTAGGGTTAAGGGTTTTTGTATGTATTTTCGGGATTTTTGGGTTTTTCCAGGGTTTTATAAGGAAAAAGAGGTTTAAGAGTGGGTTTAGCAGGGGGAAAGTGGTTTTCTGTGGCATTTTTGAGCAGAGGGAAGGTGAGGGCTTAGGGGAAATGTTATCACTCCAACCAAAGGTTGAAGCAATCCCATTACAGGTTTGACCATAGTCCCTGTTGGACCAAAGTCTCCCTAAACAACTTATTTAGCTATAGTGCCAAGGGGAGGGATATTTATACCATGTTTGGGGTTTATACACCATGGTGCTATAATAGTAGGGAAAGGGAAGTTTAGGGGATTTAGATAATAGAAGTTAGGGGTTAATGTGAGTGAGGAAAGTGAATGAGGAGTGATGTCATTAAGTGCATTTGAAAGTCACTTAGTTTAGGGAGTAGATCAAAATGAAAAGAATTTTAGACAAGAAATGTGGCTTTTAAAGGGATAAGAACCACCATGAAACCTCAAATTCTTCTATGAATCTCAATAGATGAAGGGATGTTAGTAATGAGAGTGAAAGGGGAAACTGGGAACTTAGACATGCTTCTTTGCTTTGCTGCAACCTGATGGAGAAGAGAAGCTTCTCAATCCATTGATTTTCCTTTGTGGACATTTCAGCACACATTTATTTGCAAGGAATGATATTTCTGCAACCCCAACTGCCTACCCATCTACTTGCCTAGCATTTTTTGTTTCTTCTTGGAGGGTGCACTTAGGCTTGCAGACCCTTGTTTTCCTTTTCTTTTCTTTGGCTTTTTCCTTTTGATTTTCTATCTAATGCTACCCTTATTGTTTCCAAGGCCCCAGATTAAGCAGTTGGGAACCTTAATTCTCTACCTGAGCTACTTGTCTACCAAGATTAAACATTTTGGACAGACTTCTTTCTCTATTCTACAACTGAAAATTTAAAACACGGCATGATCCAGATTAGGCTGTTGGATCATCCATCAAAATTGAGTCCACATCAAGCTATATGCACAGATTGTTTTCTCTTGGAAATATGTGATCTTTGCATCATCAAAGCAGAGCATATTTGGAACTTTTAATTTCTAATCATGAAATATGAAACCTATTGGTATAGGTAGCTAACAAGATGTTGACCTCATTTTTTTACGAGTATGAGGAGACGGAATAAACTCGTTTTTCGTCATGAATTTTTAATGAGTCACGTGACGACAAAATCAATACCTTCATCAAATTTTAACGAGTCAAATGAAGGAAACTCAAGGTATCTTTTTTAGTTTAGTGAGCAAGGAAAAAGAGGTAAAAGAAGTGCTCATTCCTCCTTCGATGCTTTAATGAGCCTGAAGGAGAGAAAAAATTGGGGATTTTTTTTATTTAAGAGTGAGAAATGGTCCCAAAAAAGAAAGTGCTCTGGTTGTTGTCGTATATTTTTAACGAGCCCGGTGACAAAAGCTCGAGATTTTTCAGTTTAATGACTGAGAAAAGTACCTAAAAGAATGCTTGGGTCATCTTCATAAATGTTTAACGAGCCCAAAGACTCGGTATTTTTTCAGTTTAATGAGCGAGAAAAAAGATCCTAAAAAGAATTGCTCAATTGGTCTTTTTTAGTTTAATGAGCTAGAAAAAGATCAAAAAAGAGTTGCTCAGACCATTGTTGTATATGTTTAACGAGCCCAACAATGAGAGGCTCAGGGATGTTTCTATTTTTTAAAGAGCAATAAAATATCCCAAAAAGTGATCTAATTGTCTTTGTAGTAGTTTAACGAGCCCAAAGAAGGAGACTTGAGGTTTTTAGGATTAACGAGCAAGAAAAATACCATAAAAAGAATGCTCGATCTTCTTCATGGTAGTTTAATGAGCCTGAAGAATGAGACTCAAGGATTTTTCAGATTAACGAGCAAGAAAAATACCATGAAAAGAATGCTCGATCTTCTTCATGGTAGTTTAATGAGCCTGAAGAAGGAGACTCGAGGATTTTTCGAACTAACGAGCAAGAAAAATACCATGAAAAGAATGCTCGATCTTCCTTGTTCTCATGCTTGACAATAGAAGGGTCTATGCCATGAATTTCCTCATAATACCAAGGGAAAACATCGCAGAAGTCCTTAAAATGGTAGGTGAAGCTCACAATTTCCTCAGGATTGTGATTGAATCCAAGCTGTATGTTTCCACAATGCCTGTCATGACATAAATATCGATGAGCAATGTTTTTGAAATATTGCCCCTATTTACTTCTGAGTCCAAAGGTTGTATAGTCATATACGGCGAGGAAATGATTTCATGTGCATCATGTGACAGGATTTGAAGAGGCATCATGTCTGAATCAGATATCAAAAAATGATAGCGCGAGTCCTACCAAGGTTGCTCTTCTAAACTCGTGATCTCTCTAATAGCTTCGTCCATAGGTAGGACTCGATTGAGTGGATTGAAAGAAGGAGCAGTTATGGGAGGGGCAGTGGTACCATTGGCTGAAACTAAAGTGACCAGAGATTCAAATGCAATTTGAATAGCTTCGTAGGCCAATTCAGCTAGTGACAATGACGTTTGTGCTCCGTAAGTGTCAATGTCTAAAGGCGCCAACAGGATCCATGGGCTGGTCTGTTCATGAGGAATAGATGAAAGCATATTGACCGTTTGTGAAACCTTCAGCAGCTGAAGAGGGAAACAACCCATGAGGGAAGAAGCCTTCAATAGACCGGTACCGATATTGACGTAAGAGTCAAGTACACCACCCACTAAAGGTACAGAGCTGCTAGGTAAGGGAGAGTAATCTGGGGTGAAAAAGGAAAACTGGTCGACTGTGACTATCTTTCCATCGAAGGGAAAGAGGATGATACGGAAGACCGAAGACACGATGGCCTTCATGGCATAAGTCCAAGCACGGACCAAAAGTAGATTATAGTCGAGTTTATGATCCACGACTTCAATATCTACCATTACTGTTTTCCCACTCAAGGTGATGGGATAGCTAGCTAGGTACCCTTTTGGGATGAAAGTGTGGCCATCGAAATCTTTAAGGGAGTTCGACAGGTGGGTTAGGGTTGGACAACCTAGAGCAAGCCAACATGAAGCTGACATGACGCAGGTAGAAACACCTTCGTCAATGACAGTTCTGTGTATACCTTTACCTTTCAAAGTTATGTGCACCTGAAATGCAAGCTGGTGAGAAAGGGGGGGTTCACACTTGTCCATGTCAAAAATAGCAAGCATGGAATCCTCTGGGTCGATACCACCAATAGCCGAAAGCAAATATTTTCATTGTGTTGGGCATGTTTGTAATACTTTGAGCATCTACATAGCCGATGGTGCTTGCGCCAAATCTTCTACAACATTGTAGTTTTGGGTAGCACGTGGAGATGTATTGTGCATTGTGTGTTGAAGTGCCCCTTTTGGGGGTCGAATTACAAGGTCCAAAACCAACCTTTTGATATGCAAATCATTGGGCAGTGGTGGGTTTGGACTTGAGGAAGGTTCTGCGGCATGAGTGACAGGTGCTCCATAAGATTTGGCTCTTGTTTGTAGATCTACCGTTTCAAATGTGTAAATGGTAGAAGATCCTTCACCAGCTAAAGGATGTTGTGAACCATCATTGCTCCCTTGCAAGGGTTGCGGTTGGTTTGTAATAAGGTTTTGCTGCTACTGAGTGGGGAAAGGAATATTCAGGACAATGGTGGTCCTACCAGTATCATTTTGAGAAATGTATTCTGTGCACTCCTGAAGACGCAAACAACGATAGGTCATGTGGTCTTCATCATAGATTTTGCAAGGAAATATGGTGGGTTTATCCTTTTTCTCGTCAGGAGGTGAAATGGCATTTGGTTTTGCTGCTTTATTGATTTCTCTTCAGAAGGAGCGGTCTTTTTCTTTTTCTTCTTTTTCTTACCACCGAGATTTTGTGTAGATTGCACTGAGTTTATCTCAGTGGTAGGAAGAGCAGTTGATTTGGTAGGAGTGGAATCGTTGGGGTTGCTAGGGGCATTGGGGATTATGTCGTAAAGAGTGCCAGACTGGGAATATATCAGATCTAAGTGCTGGGCATGACATATGGATTGGTCTTCTGTGACTGCACCACCTAAAGAGACATCTCTAGCGATTTGCGGGAGTAAGGACCTGCAGAACCAATCCGTTAAGAGAAAGTTTGGGAGGGGAGATTTGACTAACCTTCACCTATGTCTCCATTCATGTATATGATCGGAGATGTGGGTGGTGGTATCTTGAGGAAATGAAGTGAGGAGCTCTGTCCCAATCTCATAGCAGATGGGTAGCTGGAAGTGCTTTAGGAATTCCATCGCTAAAGCATCAAAGGTGTTTATTGACGCGCATGGTAACTCAATGTACCATTTAGCTGCGTTTCTAGTGAGGGTGCGGGGAAAAAGACGTAACCAGACACTATCATCCACCATGGAGTTAGAAACACTCCAAATATGGTAGGTGGTGATATGGGTGCCCGGATCCTCCCCTTGCTTTCCATCGAACTTTGGGATGTCCATTGGTATCTTATGCAGGATCGGCGGCCATTGTAAGTTGTGATAGATGGGGTCATTCATCAGCTTGTATAAGTCAGGTATATCCAACATTGCCAAGAAAGGCAGAGAGTTTGGTGCCCCCGACTCAGACCATGGTGATGACGGATGACTTGAGGAGCTTTGTGCTCCTCCCATCATTTGGCTCCCAATATTGTACATGGGTTGTGTGGTGTAGCAGTTGCTTTGAGGTATGGTGTTGTAGAGTGGATTTCCATGAGGATTTTGATACTGGGGTATAGAATTGCCCCCAAGATAAGTGGTGCCCCCTTAACTCATTTGAATGTGTGAGTAGGGTTCCCCCATGGATTGGTTGGGAATCCCTTGAGGATTCCCACCCGACACAGAACTAACCATTTGTCCTTGATTGACAGAGGGAATGCTCATGTCAATTAGCGACTGACCATGCATGCTTGAGAATGGAGGGGGAATTGTTATGTTCCCTACTAGCATGTGCATATTGGGAACCCCCCCAGGTATATGGATCTGGGGGTTTGAATTGTACAACGGCGGTCGACCATGTTGTTGGTAGATGGGAACCGCACCCATAGTGCCACATTGAGCATTATAGGGAGCGTTGTATGTGGCACTTGTCGAAGGTATGCAGTTTGACACAAAAGGGGTGGAACTCAGCATCGGCTGGGTTTCGCTCGTAGATGGTGTCATGTGAGTGGTTGCACCTAAGACAAATGGGATAGTGGGGTTCGCCATCAACGGTGTTGTGATGACTATCGACTGGGGAAGTGGTGGAGGACCGAAAGCGTCCACAAAGTTCCACGACCCGTTAGTCGTCGACAGGATAGATAGAAATGTTCCAACTACCGAAGCAGGAAGTACAGGTACCATGGGAGTCAAGATAGGTTCCAATGGATTCATGAGCAGAGGGTTAAAGGGAGGAAGGAATGCTTCGGTAAAGAAATCCTCCGACAAACCTGAATCTTTGGTTGTCCAAATAGATCCCATGTGAGATCTAGGAGATTGATCCCTCAAAGATGGGGAATTCAGTTTAGTAGAATTCATCGGATCTTCCACAATGAGTGGAGGAAGGCCTAGCAATCGTCGAGAGTGACGATGAGGGACGGATGTAGCCACGGTGACCATTAATTTTTATCAATAAATTTTATCGTGATATTCATTAAAGTCTCAAATGATAGCACTCAGGTACCTAAAAAATATAAAAAATACACTAAATTGATCAATCAGAAAACAGAGGGAAATGACCCTGTCTAATAAACACTGATCACTTGAGATGAAACCCAGTATCTCAATGACTAACAGAGAAGGCTGGCCAGATTTAAAGTTTTGGTTACTCTAGATCTTCGCCCAAACCTCAAATTGAGGGACCAAGTACTCTCGTGAAGATGAGCACCCTCCCAAAAACTGAAGACAAAGTAGGTCCGTCTGTGTTAGGTACCAGGATAGCCCGTCCCAGTCACCCTGTGTAAGTCCCTATAAGTTTGGCCACTAAAGATATCTCAGATCATAGACACCACCGGGGGGGACATAGTCGTAGACAGCACGCTGTGTGGGTAGGATACCTAAGTCCCTGAAGGGATCCCCAATACACAAAATACCCAAAGGATTTGTAAGAGAAGGTGGGCTACGTTCACTTATAGTCTGATGTTGTCTCGTATTTAGCTCTGCTTTTACTGGAGTGGTCCTGGTAGTATGAGTGCAGAAGGAAATTTTCTCTCTTTTAATGACACTAGTTTGGTGTTCGATCTTGGGTAGTTTTACTCACTCTGCTTATCCCAAGATCCTAGCCTAGCTAATGTTTGTTTTCTCAATAAAGAGTTACTGATTGATTTTAGGTAAATTTTTTGTGCACTTGATTATCGTCTTTGGTAGGGGAGTTGACGTATGAAATGTGATGAGACTCTGACTCAATAAATCATGCACAAAACAATGCTTTAAATTTTTTTCAATTCAATGAAAACAATTTGTATTCTACAAGTGAGATTTTTTCACATATTCATTTTATTTCCATGCCTTTTAGTCATTTAACACATGCATAACCAAAGAACTTCTTTCCAATGTTTCTTAACAACTACTTGAAACCAAAATAGAGCAGCTTTTAACCAGCTAAACAGAAGGATGAATAAAAAATGTGAGTCATTCTTTTGAAAAAAATGCTTTTAAGAAAGAAAAACAAAAATGTTTTCCTAAAAAAAAAATTTAGGACACCTATTTTGCTAGGAAAATTTAGTTACAGATCTTCCTTCAGTGCATGAAAAGGCTTCCTGTCCCTTTTGGCTTTCAGACACTGCTAAAAATCAAGGTATTGGGAGACTAATGCTTTGTAACAGTGGCTACAGTGAGTTAGTAGGTCCACTAATGCTCCCTGTGAACGGGCACAATGCTTTATAAAGCTCTGTGTAGCTTGCTAACCTGCGTTAGTGTAGGAAATCAATCAAATAAATGGCTTTCAAGATCAGATTCGGAGGTGAATACTTGTAGGCAACATGTAGCAAGATCTTTGGTGGGTCAGAAAGGGATTGTAGAAGTATAGGGAGCTCTTAGAAGGAGGAGAAAACAGAGAAGAGTTTGGGTAAACCAGGAACTAGATGTATAGTCCCTAGTGGAGTCACTAATTCTGCTATGGGGTACAATGCACGATGTATGGAGAATTTAAATACCCTCAAAGGTCTTCTAAGGACCTTCGACAGCTTGTAAGATTGTTTGCAATTGCACAAAGTTACATGCATGTTCATAGACAATAACTAACTATGAAAGCATTAGAAGTAGATTACGTCAAGTCTCCGTGTAGATTTGTTTGGAGATCAGAATGCAGCCAAGTGGAACTCCCCTCAAAGCTAGCTCCAAATTCAAGTCCTGCACATAGAAGAGACAAGCATAATCACAACATACAACTCTGATAACTAATACATGAATATATAAAATAACATCTAATTACATACAACTAAGCTATTCATGCTAATAGGCATTGAATAAACAACTAAATGAATGATAGTATCAACACCATGAGTAGATAGTACAACTGCAGTTCCATATTAATGTTGGAAGAGTGATTACAACCATTTGTTGTATCAGCCTTCCTTTACCCCTCCATCTTCTCTCTCTCTCCCTTCTTGCTCACTTCTTATGATATGAATCAATGCTCAACAGTCAAGTATGCTATGCTTTCAAATGTTCTGACCCCTTTCAAAATCACCCTCACTTTGCTAATATAGCAATTGAGTTAGTGTTTCCAAGCTCCTCCTTGAGTTCACTAGGGAAAAAGCAATGAACTTTCCATGCTTTTCAGCACTTTCCCATTTGCCTCCTTTTTTCAGATTAGATATCCTCCAAATATCTCGAATTTGGATGTTTCCTTGCTTTTCTTGAGTAATTTTAGGAACAAATATCTAGATATTTGTGAGTCAATTCGTTCCTTTGACCCTTGGAACTTCACCAAGTTTCACTAACGTTGTTCCCATACTAGCAACATGCTTTAGTAGGGTCACTAACTCACCTCCAGGCTTGGTAACAAGCTTTATAAAGTAGGTTGTTAGTGTACAGCCAATGTTAGTGTGGAATCAAGGCTTGTGATTGTGGTCTTTGTTTCAACTATCATGTCTTTCCCCTCTGAGTTGATGAGGAGGTCAATTTGTTGTATAACAAGGCAATGCAGATTAACTACAGAGAAGGGTAGAACAACTTGTTGTTACACATTGGATGATGTTACAGGTTGTTGTTACACATTAGATGTTGTTACAGTCTGCTGTTACATATTGGATGTTGTTACAGGATGATGTTACACTACGAGTTGATACAACAATCCGTTGTTACACCAAAAGTGTTGTCACCAACGATGCCATGACATCCCAAACCATTATTCTCTCGATGTTGTTGCGTTGAAGATGGAAAATGTGGGTACTATTCCACATAACAACTATCGACAGTAGGGATTGTTTAGTTTGGATGCAACAAACCCAAGCGGTTGCAATCCTAACTACTGTATATTTGTATTTAGAAATAGTTTGTAACTACTTTTATTTTTTATCAGCATGAGAATTGTGAGATTCTCATGACTAATTTGTTTCTAATTTCGGGATGTAATAACTATAAAGGAACTTGATTTTTAATGTACAAGGACATGGAATATAGAAAAGTATTGTTACTCTGCTTCTGTAATTCTGAGTTTATTTTTAATATTAATCAACACAATGATGCTATTACTGCTCTTCAGTTGATTCATTAATTACTTTTGTGTTAGTACCGCACCTTGCTAAGGAGGAAGGGCCCTCATCTTTGGTAGGGATTACAGTGATAGAGGTAGTGTAAATTCTATTTTATCTAATTGATTTATGGGTTCTCATTGATGTTGTACAAATCGTGGATTACATTCGCTGTTGTTTCCATTTATATTATGTTGTTACACTGAGTTAATCAATAGAATGGTCGTAACCAGCTGGAGTAGATATTAGTTCCTATGTGGCGCACCTTTACTTTGATAGTTGCGAAGTGTGATTAATTTTGTAGAATGTTTTTTATGTCTACATGAATGGTTTGATTCAGCAATTTGGTTCAGTGACACCTTTTACTTTTTTTTGTATTTCCTTATTCTTGGTTGTGGTGTATCGGCACAGACAAAAAACTCCATTGAAACATAAATACCTACCCTGGGTTGACAATTAAATGTTGCAGTCTCGGTCAATTAGGAATGATTAAAACACCACTACATTTTGGTGCCTTTGTCATGGATGGCAGTTGACGATACAGTCAGCCAAGTTGTTTTTTAGATGTAGAGTGTTCCTAGTCCACACTTTGGTAGGCGGTAAGATGAGAGGTAAGAACCTGCACATCGCTCTAACATACCTGGGTGGGCTCACCATTGTGATCACTAGGGCACTGTTGATGGGCTGGAATCTTCCACCAACAGTCAAGGGGATATCCCTAGTGTAGGTTCCCAACTAGGGCCTACACCATTTGTGATAGGGATCCCTTCTGGTATGTAGGCCCGACTGTCGTTCAATTTTTTAGAGCTTGCTTCGGACGGAGGTGAAATGTGGACTTAATTGAAAGCATGAACCTTAATAAATACAAGGAAATAATTGACAAATATCTTATGCCACATAAACCATGAATAGCCAAACCATAAACAACATAAACCTTATGTATATTCACTGTTAGTAGGCTTTAGATAAGACTCATGTATTCCAAGATAAAATTCTTAACAATTGTAAATCAATTCACAACGATCGAACATTTATGAGCATACATAACTATGCAATAAAAAACAGATTATACCAATACCAAAGAAATAGTTCACCGGCACAAGTATAAAGTTAGCAAATCAAATACCATTCATACGAAGCAACACAAAATTTGTAGTATGAAACAACATGTGAGCAAACCGCACATCAAATAGCTTTTAGGAACATTCGATCCATCAAGTGAAGAAAATACTCATGGCATTAACACATAAAAGATTTGAAGAATCCAATAGTGGAAATGTACAATCACTCCTTGCATAAATTAGAAGGACATAAATTCTCTCAAGCAATGTATATATACCTCCAAAAGAGTCCTCAGCAAAAGGTCCTTACAAATGAGGCATGAGGGTATATTTATAGGGTGAGAGTGACTCTTGAACTTCCTCATGACTTTTCATCTACCTGGTGAATTTTGGAATTCCACATGACCTTTCATATTCACAGAGTGTTCTATGCTACTGTAGAAAATACATCACAAAAATAGATATCAATCTAATTCACTAATATAATAATGGAAAGTTTCAGAATGTCAAGCTCGAGCTGTTCCATCAAATATGTGTGACAAAGATTGTATTCCATTGCAATCAGAGTGATCTGTGGCTGATCTTCATCATGTTAGTGTAGGCACTCGAGCGCATCTGGGATGATGGTGGTACATTTAGCATGCACTTGATTGTTCAAGGTTACCAGTTTGGTGTAGAGCCTCACTGGTTCTACCACATAACGTGCAATATTTTCTCTTGAAGGGGGAGATGTCCACCAGTGAGGGGAGTGGTAGGAGGCACGTCTAATGGGGGAAGTTCTCTTTGTCCTATGCCAAGATTGACTGTTTTGCTAGTCTCACCTTGTTCACTTTCCCCGGCTTCCCTCTCCTTGTTCCTCCTTAGTGCTTCTTCCTGTTGTCTTTTCTCTTCCTCTGCAAGTGCTCGTTGCCTCTCTAGCTCATCTTCCATCCTTTTCAGTTCTTGCTCTAACCTCTTGTTCTCCTCCTGCTTTCTCTTCTCAGCTTCTTCCTCCTACCTTTTCTTCTCTGCTTCTTCCTGCCTTCTCTTCTCTGCTTCCTCCTACACTTTCTTCTTTGCCTCTTCCTGTGCTCTTCTTTCTTCTTCCTGCTACTTTTCCCATAGTTGTTTCTCCTTTTCTTGCTCTTCCTGCTTTCTCATTTTCTCGCTCTGGCCCTGTTTGCTCAAATCTCTGGTCCTTTTAAGCTCTTGCTTTCTCTTTGCTAGGTTGGCATTCCTTTGTTCCAGCGTAGTATCTTCTTCTTCGTGGTTGCTCGAGGCGTCTTCTACTTCTTTTCCTTTCCACCTCTCAGATCCCCCAGTGCCTTTTGGTGCCTCGTGCTGCTTTTTCTTTATGGTGGAAGCTCTTTCTTTGAGGCTCATGTCTTCCTGGGAATCGTCGAGGAGCTCATCTTCTTTGGCCTGCTGCTCACTTGGGCTGAGTTCCCTTGTAGCATTATACCAATTTCTAATCCCATCCTTGAGGTCCTTTTTGGTGTGGGAATAAGACCAGCTGAATTTTTCCCTTTTGCAATGGGTGACCATGACTTTCTTAGGATCATATGTTCAGTAATTAAGGGTCATGAAGTGGCTTCCGTTCAATGCCTTGGCTTCTGCTTCTACTTGTTTGAAATTTTCCACCACGTATGCCCTGATGGTGAGAGGGAAGGCATGCCATGGTTTCTTTTTTCCTTTGTTCAATATCTTTGAAAAACCCTGCATCATTTGGTAGCAGACCTCTCGCAGGAGCATCTTGTCTGTGACGAACCTGGGTAGAGCATGAGGAGGCTTGTGGGTACCGAACACTCTGATGAATGTTCCTTCTTCAATGGGGAACTAGTGCGCTACCTTGACCACAGTCTTCATAGCTCTCTTCGACATGCATGGTGGTTCTTCCCCAAAAAGTAGTTGGTACAATGGGCTGATGAAAGTTTCAGAGATTACATCTAGCATGCCTTTGTAAGATGTATCCCAGAAAACTTTGTAATGACAGTGAATAGGGTTGGCTGCTGATGGGTCCCAGTTGCAGCTCCAGTGCTCGAAGTAGCATCTCGAGCAGACAACGTCGAGGAGGTATGAAGACATATAGAATTCTGGAGGTTGTTCTGGTTGTGGGAGCTTGGAAGCCATTATGTTTGTTTTCAAGGACAATGAGAGGATGCTTGCCCAATTAAAAATGGTTCCTCGAGTGGCAACAACATACATGAGGGGAACCCATGTGCCGTAAAAAACGTCACAGTCTGCCTTGCCATATAACCGACACATCATTGCAACAATTAACTGATATACTTTGCACAATCCCTCGGTCCTATATGCCTGATCTGTTTTGACCTAGAATTTTGACGGGTCTTGCCACCATTCCCTTAGGATGTCCTTCGTTGGGGTCACGAAATCAGCGAGAAATCTGGTATTAAAAACCTCCTATCTCTCAGGTAGTCTGTAGTAGGCGCTAATATCTACCGGGGAGATAGCAGCTATGGGTGCCCCATCATGGCCCCTGATCATCCAGGAATCTGTGTCTGTACACTGCAAGATCCATTCAATAGTTTTTGTGCATGGGAAGACAGGGGATGTGCCACTACCTTGTGTAACCTTGACTTCTTGACATTTATGTATACTTGGAAGTCCTCCTGGGTTTCTGGAATGTCTTTATTCACAAACTCCTCATAGATGTTGTACCAGGAGAGCCTTGTGGTTTTACTGATGTTGCAAGCAGTGTCTCCGAAGATGGGTGGCTCCTCTTCTTGGTCGGCTTCCCATGACCCGCTTCTTGAGCCCCTGTGAGCAGCCTTAGTGGTAGGTGGAGCCATTTCGTCCTCGAAGGAAGAGATGGATATGCACTCTAGATCTATGTCACCTAGCATGTCAAAAATATAGTCCCATGATGAGAGAGATGACATGAAAATCAATTAAAACTGCAAAAAAACAGGGTTTTAGTAGGTGGTAGGACAATCCTAGGGAAGGTAGGTGGCAATGTCACAGGAATAGGGATGCAACTAAGCGACTGGTTGTGTAGGTCGCAAGATGACAGATGTTGTAAGGTCGCAAGTCAGGAGGATGGGTTTCGTGGTTGCAAGTCACAAGTCACAGGTCGATGGGGGTCACAAGGTCATAGTCAAAGGGGTATCGTGCCCTCAAGATGTGCGACTTGGGTTTTGAGAGGATCAGGAAGATACTGAGTGGCTTTAGGAGGCCAAGGTTTCTTCAGGTCAAGGAGATTTAGGCTTACTGGTTAACATTGGGAAGGTCAAGGTTGAGAGAAGGCCGATGTCTGGGTCCAGGAAGAGTGAAAGCAGCCAGGGAAACAATTTTAGGAAAGTGATGAGAAAACTAAGAAAAATAAGCTAAGACCCCAGGGCGAAGGGATGCCAAAGGTCGGGGGAAGTAGAGGGAGACACCTGGGAGAAAATAATGATTACTAGGAAGGTAAATGGTCACTTACCCAGAGAAAGGTGTGCACGCACCCAAGTTGGAGACTTTCCTAGCTCTTTGTGCGACCAAAGGAGCAGTTAAAAATGAGGCTGGGGTGACCTTCCTTATATAACTTGGGTTTCACATGCAAGGTCGCATGGGTTTGGCATGCAACTTTGTGACCTATGCAACCTTGCGACCAGGTGGTCGTTAATTCGTAAAGATCATGAAGTCGCGTCCCCATATGCATGAGGAAGGTGCGACCTTGTGACCATGCAAGTTGCGGAGTCACAAGGGTCGCAGAGTGGCTTTTATGTGTGAATGAGGACTGTGCAACCTTGCAACTTATGTGACTCCGTGACTAGATGGTTGCAAGGGTCGCATGGTCATGAGGTCGCATCGATGTGCAAGAAGGAGGATGCGACTGGCAACCTTTGTGACTAGTGAGTCATAATGGTCGCATAAGTCGCAATGGTCGCTAGGTTTAACTTTAGTCGTGTCTCGACACAGCGACTAAGCGACTTAGCTTGACTTAGCAGAAAAATTAGACCTTTCCAAGGATTCTTGAGATTGTTGAAATCTTGAGTAGATCCTGTCGAGGCCAGTGGCTCCGTCTGGTATAGGGGCTCCGAAAATTTCAAGGTTCCCGGATTTTTGGAGGGGTTGTTGCAGCAGCTACAACAATTGGCGATTCCCTGGGAGACTCCAGGATCTCTAACGCCTTCTGGCCTAGCTTAAGGGGACTTAAGTAAGTATTGGCTCATGGAGCTATGGTTCCCATTGATGGTATTCTACCCTCTCCTTCGAGCTTGGTTGGTTGTCCCAACTTGCATAACATGGTCTTTACACATGAGATAGGGTGCTACCTCCCGTTGTCCTGGGAAAGAAAAGGGAAGCTGAAGTTACACTATGAGCTTTGAAGTTTTCTCGGTATAGCGGTCATGGTACTCTGGTGTTTCTCTACTACCAGCAAGCCTGAACAGTGCCCTGGTGGAGTCACTACCTAGAAATTGCGAATGTTTCTCCGCTACCAGTAAGCCTGGTCAGTACCTCGATGGAGTAATTGCCTCACCTCTTTTCGCAGGAAGCCTTTCTCGATCCTTTAGCCCTTATTATGAAATGGATGGAGGTGCTCAATGGCACTTGTTTATCTATGCATATATGCAATTATTTGATGGTGGCTTAAAGCCTGGGAAGACGAGGGATCCCAACTTATTTGACTTGCAAAGAAGTTGTGTTGAGACCTAGAACTACCTCTCTTCTACATACTTTCCTAAACCTTTTATCTTCTATTTTCCCACATCAGTGCCTCATAAGCTATCAAAGATTGTTACATATTGATTTTAGGAGTGCATTTTGAGTGATTTTCAAACTATATCCTTGTGTGTGCTATTTGATTTAGATTTTGTTCATCAGCTATGGAATGTAGCCACTTTCTGCAGCTGACTCACAATTCCGCAACTGTTTTCATTGTTCTGTAGGTTACAGGTGTCAGCAGGAGAAATGAGGCATGGGCAGCTCAGAAATGATCCACACATGGACAAGGTCCTATCTGTTTAGCCAAATTCTTGAAGAAAGGCATCGGTCAAAAGATGGTCAACAGAGAGTCCTACATCAACTAGGACTTTGTTCCAGCACGTGAAAAAGTCTGAAACCGTTCTTGGATTCATGGATCGATTTTTGTCATTTGCAGGCCATCTCCATAATGCAATCTAATTCCCACTTTGTGTAGATTTAATGTTTTTGGCAACCAAGAGGCTGAACTTCCGTATTCTATCCTGCTCATGTGTCCATTGCTGAAGAATTTTCTCCAAAAGGCAGTTATCTATTTCCTCTATTAAAATAAGTGTTTGCAACGCAAGTAGTTAGTCTTGATGTTGTTGTTTTAGCATTATTTTTTTGTTGTAACCGAGATACATCTCCTCTATTTTCATAATACAAAAAATCTATTTTCCATATGATTGTTTAAAGCGTGAATTGAAGTGATAGCGTATTGATCCAAGGCTGAGCAGAGGGCCCCTGTTGGAAGAGGTTTTTCTTTCATTTTGTATAGTATTTTTATGCATGTTTTCTCTTATTTGAACTGTACATTTCTCATGATTTGTTTATGGTATTAATCATTTTACTCCTGTACATGTTTTTGCAGCATTGATACTTTTTCCACTAACACTGATCAGTGCATTTCATGATAGGTTTTGCTCGAGCTTTTTAATATAGTTTTTGCATCAAGTGGTGATCTGAGACTTGCTTTCTCTGCTGAACTTTAGTTTTAATTCTAGTTGTTATGATTTGATTTCAGTGATATTTGTTTACTGCTTTTAGCTAGTTTAGATATCAAGTTCTTCATGCTATATGACGATATCTCCGGTGCCTTTAGCTTAACCCCATTTTAGAAGTTAATTGGCGAGCTATTGGAATTATAGGTGAAGTAATTTGATTTTGTTTTCATTAGCCTGTAAGTAGATAGTTTAGATATCAGTTCTTCATGCTACATGACGATATCTCCAGTGCCTTTAGCTTAACCCTGTTTTAGAAGTTAATTGGCGAGCTATTGGAATTGTAGGTGAGGTAATTGATTTTTCTTTCATTAGTGTGCAAGTAGACAATTTAAATGTCATTCTTTCATGCCATATGACGATGTTTCCAGTGTCTTTATCTTAACCCCGTTTTAGAAGTTAATTGACGAAATATTGGAATTATGGGTGAAATCAGTGACTAGTTTCCAACTTCTTTATTTTATTTTGTTTTGAGTGTAGTAGTTTAGATTTTATTTTTGTAATTAGATGGATAGAAGAGACAATAACCTCATGTTCAGTACTTCATCTTTTGCTTGGTTTATGTAGCTACATGTTTACACTTTTGTTCAAGTTCTGATTTCATAGATAGCAAGTTTTAAGATCTTTGAAGTGCTAAGTTTGGAAAATTACCATAAGAGGCATAAACCTTGTCTTAAATTCTACATCCATACTTGACCTTTAAAAGTTCTTATAAAACCTTAGACTAGGATTTCCATTTGCATTAAACACTTTAAAAGACTAACAAGAACAAAACCCCAAAAACAAGATAAAAACTAAAAACAATAAAGTAAGAAAGAGGTTGTCTTGCACATATAGTGCGCCACACTTCATCAGTTTACGACTCCCAGATTGATAATTAATGTAGAAATTTAGGACATACTAAATTGAATAAACAGGTTGTTTCAGATTTTTCAGGGACCTTATTATTTTCCCGAGATATATGTATGCTCAAAAACTGGTTTCTTCAGTTTCCCCTTCATTCATAGAACCACAGATGAGCTACAACAATTCAAGACTTTTCAGCCATGTAAGCAGTTGGGTTAGATCGATGCGAGCAGGAGTGAAGACCGTGTGTGACATCTAGTTCTCCATTATCACCAATCTGGAACACTAGATTTTTGTCGCGAATTAAGTCTTGGTCAGTAAACGGTTCTGGAGATCATCCATGGGAGCTAATGTGCAGGGCCATTCTAACCTCTACCTTCAATCTCAAATTTATTCCGAAAGACAACAAACAAAACAAACAAAAACCAAAACTATACTGACAACAAATGATGACTATCTAAGAAAGAAAAAGGAAACTATAGTACAAGGTGGGGCCAACAACTCTGGGGTTGCTAAGTGAACTAACATTTAAGGTCATGGTCGTTCACTGAGAGGGGTTCCACTCATCCTCCTAGGGTTTGCAACTTGAAGGTGTGATGGCCAATTTTTTCGATGATTTGGAAAGGACCTATCCACAAAGCTTGGAACTTTGTGTGTTTTCCCTTGTCCTCATGGACCTGATTCAACTTAAGCACTAGATCACCCATGTCAAACTCGCGGGAACTTGCAGATTTTTTGTCAAACCACCTTTTGATCCGGGTTTGATGGATGGCAAATTTTTCCTTAGTTTTCAATCTTTCCTATTCCAATCTTACCAAGGTATCGATTTGGCTTTGAATGGCAGGACACGGGGAGCCTTGCGACTCTTGAGCCAATCTGAGGATGAGGAGGTACAGGTTGGGTGGAAGAATGGCTTCTTTCCCGTAAACTACAAAGTAGGGAGATGTGTTGATTGATGTTTTGGGAGTAACCTAGTCAGCCCATAGGGTGTTACTGAGGGCATTGTGCCAATTCCTTTGTTGTGAAAGCAGGGTTTTCTTGATGATACAGATGAGGTTTTTTTTGGTTGATTCTGCTAGGCCATTCCCTTGAGGATAGTAGTTGGCCAAATGTTTCAACACGATGCTATTTTCTAAAGAAAAATCATACAATCTTAAAGACAAAAAATAAGTAGTGTTATCAAAGACGAGGAACACTGAACCTGGCTATGATGTACTGATTAATAAAGGACATTACCTCATCGTTGTTAACCTTTCACAATGGGATTGCCTCTACCCATCAGGTGAAATAGTCGGTGGTTGTGAGTATATACCTGTGTTGTTTTGACGAGTTTGCCATGATCTCACCTATGACATGAAACCCCCATTGTTGAAAAGGCTCCTCAATTGCTATGGGTTGGAGTGGGGCAGATGACCTTGCTTGCCTTCCTGCATGATTCTGGCAGATAGGACACTTTCGAGCATAGGCATGAGTGTCCTTGAATAGTGTGGGCTAGTAGAAACCTAGCCGCATCATCTTGTGAGCCGTGGTGTCACCTGCATAGTGACCTCCTGCATGTCCATCATGTAGATCTTTCAACACTCGTTGAGCCTCATCGTATTCTAAACATCTTAGTAATATGCTGAGGTGGTGATTTCTGAAAAGGTTTCCTTGAACCATTTGATATGAGGCAGCCTTAAGCCTGATGGCTCTCTTCTCTTTGGTGGACATAGCTTCGGGTAGAGATCCCTGCACTAGGTATTGCTTTAAATCAAAATACCATGATGAGGTGTCATGTGAGCCGAGGAATTTATTCTAGTACATTTCGATTTTGTGGTCCCAACCTTTTGTCTCCAGGGTTGGTCGATCAGACTTCGTGTTTTGATGATCAACTGTTATATAGGAAAATGACCTCCTCATCAGCTCAGAGGACAAGGACATGATGACTAAAGGACTGACCAAGTTCTCAGGCCCAGTTGTCCAGCTAACGCTATCTAGATACTATCAACCTAATTTATAAAGATTCTCAACAAGCCTAAGGGTGCATTAGTTCCTAGGGTAACTCTACTTGCTACCTTGGGAACAACGTTAGCGACCCTACATCAGTTTCTATGGGTCAAAGGAATGAATTGACTGAGAAAATATCCATAGATTCTCTCCTATGTCAGCTCATAAAAGTAGGGAAACATCAGAACTTGACCTGTTTAGGGGAATTACTAATTCCTAATGGAGTATGAAAATGAGAAAGAGAACTAAAGCATGGAAACATCACTACTTTTGCCTAATGGAAATCATGAAGGACTTGGAAACCCTAACCCTACATGCTATATATGCAAGGCTTGGGCCATTGTGAAAGGATAGAACCATTTGAAAGGATTGCCTATTTGACTGTCGAGTAGAGTCTTAGACTAAGGCATCACAAGAGGTTAAGAAGGGAGAGAGAGAGAGAGGAGCTAGAGGGGTAAGGGAAGGCTAATGCAACTAATGGTTGTAATCACTCTTTCTACATCAATATAGAACTGTAGTTGTGTTTTCCACTCTGTGATGTTGGTAGTATAACTTGTTTATATGTTTATTCAATCTCTTTTCACATGAGTGGCTTAGTTATATGCAACTTGATATCTTTTATATGTTCATGCATTTGTTTGTCAAGGTTTTATGTTGTGATATTACGCTTGTCTTTTCTATGTGTAGGTTTTGATCTGGAGTTGGCTTAGGGGTATTCTGCCTAGCTGCATTGCGCTCTCCAACAACACCACACTAAGACTCGAGGTAATAATTCCTTCTCGCTTTGATATTTGTTTGTTAAACATAGATATGCATGTATCTTTGTGACAACTATAGCTAATCTGAATATCTATTGAGGATCCTGGGAAGATCCTTGAGGGTTTTATACATCGCAAAAGACCCGTGCATTAAGCCCTATAGTAGAAATGGTGACTCCACTAGGGACTACACTTAGTTCCCGGATTTTCCCAGAAAGTTCCTAGATCTCTCTTTCTTCTAGGCCTTCCTGTACTTCTTCATTCCCTTTTTGACCACTCAGGGGCATACAACACCCTTCTCTCAGTGCTCAACCCTAGATCTGATCCCCATATCCCATTTTTTGGAGCATTTTTCCTCGCTAACACAAGTTACTAGTGAAAAGAGTGCTTTATAAAGCAGTGTTCCCTCACAAGCAGAGCATTAGTGTTGAAACTAACTCTTTCTAGCCTCTAGTACAGAGTGTTAGTCAACCATTTCTTGATAAACAACTTACCCTGTGAACTCATGGGTTGGGAGATCTGCTTATAGACTGATCAGGGATCTGCAGCTACACTTGTTTGACTGATTTGTGTCCTGATTTTTTTTTTTTTTTTAAATATCTTTACTTCTTAAAATTTTTTTTCATTAAAGAAAAAATACAAAAAATTTTACTATTTTCTACTTAGCTGGTTAGATCTGCATTATTTGGTTTCAATAGTTGTTAGTGAGCATTGAAGTTCTGTCAATTATGCTAGTGTTTTATTGAATAGGATGGATGGAATAAATATTGATGTATGCATGACTCTCCCTTTGTAGAAGCAACTTATTCATCAAAAGTGAAAATTTACAAGCATTGGTTTTGCATGATTTGAGTCAGAGTCCCATATAATTTCATACGTCAACACCCCTACCGAAGACTCTAATGAAGTACATTTAAAATCTACCTAATAAAATCAATCAACAACTCTTTTTAGAGTAAACACACTTTAGTTTAGGCTAGGATCTTGGGATAGGCAGTGTGAGTTAAGTTCCCAAGATCATACACTGAAACTAGTGTCATTAAAGAGAGAAATCCTTCTACACTCACACTATCTGGGACCACTCTAGTAAAAGCGGAGCTAAATACGATACAACATCGGACTATAAGTGATGATAGCCTGCCTTTGCTTATATATCCTTTGGGTATCAGGGATCCCTTCGGGGATATCAGAGCTGAGTCGGGGACTCAGGTATCCTACCCACATAGCGTACTGTCTGTGACTATGTCCCCCTCGGTAGTGTCTGTGATTTGAGGTATCCTTAGTGGCCATGCTTTTATGGATGAACACAAGGTGACTCAGGTGGGTTGCCTTGGTACCTAACATAGATGAACCTACTCTGTCTTCAGTTTTTGGGAGGGTGCTCATCTTCACGAGAGTACTTGGCCCCTTAATCTGAGGTTCGAGAAAAGCTCAAGAGTAATCGTAACTGTACATTTGGCCAGCTCTCTCTGTTATTCATTGTGATACTCAGTTTCATCTCCAGTGATCGATGCTTATCAGATAGTGTCATTTCCCTCTACTTGTTGATTGATTTCCTTAGTGTATTTTTTATTTTTTAGGTGTCAAAGTGTTATCAATAAGACTTTAATAAACATCACTATAAAATTTACTAATAAAAATTATTGGCCACCGTGGCTACAACCAACCCTCGTTGTTAATCTAGGCAGTTGTTAGGACTTCCCCCACTCACTGTGGAGGATCCGCCGAGCTCCAGTGAATTGGATTCCCCGTCTTTGGGAAATTAGTCTTCGAGATCTAACATAGAATCAGTGTGGACATCCCACGATTCAATCTTACCAGAGGATTTCTTTATTGAAGGATTTCTTCCTCCATACAATCCTCCAATCACGAATCCGTTGGGCCCACTCTTGGTTCCAGTTGCATCTGTACCTCCTTTGTCTTCAGTTGGAACATTTCCACCCATCTCGTTGATGACTAATGGGTCGTGGGATTTTGTGGACACTTTTGGTCCACCACCACCTCCCCAGTCGACAGTCAATACCACACCTCTGATGGCGAACCCCACTATCCCATTTGTCCCAGGTTCAAATCCTATCGTGACACCCTCCACGAGTGGAACCCAGTACATTTCGGGTTTCGCCCCTTTTGTGTCATCCCCTAGACCTTCAACAAGTGCTACATATAGCACTCCTTATAACGATCAATATAGCATGGTTAGCACGGGTCCCTTCAACCAACAATATGGTTGGCACCATTGTATAGTCCTAACCACCAGATTTTGGTATCTAGGGGCATTGTTCCCAATATGCATATACCAGCCAGGAGCGTAATAGTTCCCCCACCATTTTTAGGTATGCATGGTCAGTCATTGATTGACATGAACCCTCCTTATGTCATTGAAGGACCTACGGTTAGTTATGTGGTGAGTGGGAACCCTCAACAAGGTCCCAATCAATCCATAGGGGCACCCTACTCACAACCTCAAATGAGTCAAGGGGGCACTCCTTATCCTAGGGGCACTTCCATCCCCCAACCTAACAATCCCTATGGAAACCCACAATACAATACCATACCCCAAGGCACTTACTATACCATGCAACCTGTGTATAATATTGGAAACAATACGATGGGAGGACCGCAAGGATCCTCAAGTCATATGTCATCGCCTTGGTCCAATTCGGGGGCATCAAACACCTTTCCTTTCTTGGCAATGCTTGATATCCATGACTTGTATAAAATTACAAATGACTCCATCTATCATAACTTACTTTGGCTGCCAATCCCGCATAAAATACCGACAATCATCCCGAAGTTCGAAGGGAAACAAGGGGAGGATCCAGGTACACACATCACCACCTATCATCTATGGTGTGTTTCTAACTCCATGGTGGATGATAGTATCTGGCTACGTCTCTTTCCCCACACCCTTACTGGCAATGCAGCCAAGTGGTACATCAAGTTACCAGGCACGTCAGTTAATACCATTGGCGCTTTAGCAATGGAATTCTTAAAGCACTTCTAGCTACCCATTCGATACGAAACTAGGACGAAACTCCTCACTTCATTACGTCAAGATACCGCCACCCACATCTCTGATCATATACATGAATAGAGACATAGGTGGAGGTTAGTCGCAGCTCCCCTCCCAGACAATCTATTAGCGGATTGGTTCTGCAAGTATCTACTCCCCCAAATTGCTAAGGATGTCGCCTTAGGTGATGCGGTCACAGAAGACCAAACCATTCATCGTGCCCAACAATTAGATCTGATATATTTGTAGTCTGGCATTCTATACAACGTAATTCCCAATGCTCCTCGCAACTCCAATGCTCCTGCTACTCAGCAACCCGAAGCGCACGCCGATGGGATTATTGGTGCAACCTCCAGGGTTGCTGTAAAACAACTCAATAGTCACATTTCCCAAATGTTAGTTTACCCCTCTACCAAATTGATTGCTCTTCCTACCACCGTGATAAACTCCGTGTATTCTGCACAAAAACCCAATGGTAAGAAAAAGAAGAATAAGAAAAATATAGCTCCTTCTAAAGAGCAATCAACAAAGTAGAAAAACCCAAAGCAGAAGGTTTTTGCTCCCTCTGACGATGGAAAGGATAAACCTTCCAGATTCCCTTGCAAAATCTGTGCTGAATACCACATGAGCTATCGCTGTCCGCGTCTTCAGGAATGCATAGATTTCATTACTAAAAAAGGCATTGGAAGGACCCTTGCTATCCTGAATAATCCTTTCCTTTCTTAGTAGCAATAGGACCTTATTGCAAACCAACCCCAACCCCCGCAAGGGGGCAATGGTGGTTCACAACATCCTTCAGTTGGTGAAGGACCATCTACCGTTTACACCTTTGAAATGGTATATCTACAAACCAGAGCCAAATCTTATGGAGCTCTATTCACTCAGGCAGAGGAACTCTCCTAAGTCAAAACCTACCGCTTCCTAATGATCTTCATATTGAAAGGCCGATTGCTAATCTTGTGATTTTACCCCCTAAAGGGGTACTTCATTGCATAATGCACAATACATCTGCACGTGCCGCCCAAAACTACAGTATTGTAGAAGACTTGGTGCAAGCGCCATTGACTATGTCAGCGCTCGAAGTATTACAAACCTACCCAGCAAAAAGGAAAGCTCTGCTTTCAGTTATGGGTGGTATTGACCCTCAAGATTCCCTGCTTGCAATTTTCAATATGGACGGATGTAAACCTCCCCTTTCACACCAGCTTACATTTCAGGTGCAAATATTTTTGAAAGGAAAAGGAATACATAGAACTGTCATTGACAAAGGTGCTTCAACCTGCGTAATGTCGATTTTATGTTGGCTCGCTTTGGGTTCTCTAACCCTATCCCTACCGTCGAATTCCCTTGAAGCTTTTAATGGACACACTTTCATCCCAAAAGGTTACCTAGCTAGCTACCCCATCACCTTGAATGGGAGAATGGTAACGGCAGACATCGCAGTCATAGACAGAAAGCTCAACTATAATCTATTGTTGGGTCGCAGTTGGACTTACACCATGACTACCATTGTGTCTACTGTCTTTTACATCATCCTATTTCCATTGGATGGAAATATAGTCACAGTGGACCAGCTGTCCTTTTGCACCCCTGATTATTCCCCATTACCCAATGGCTCTGTACCCTTAGTGGGTGGTGTACCTGACTCTTACGTTAGTATCGGTACCGGTCTATTGAAGGGCTCTTCCCTGATGGGTTGTTTCCCTCTTCTGCTGCCAGCGGTTCCACAGATGGTCAATATGGTTTCATCCATTCCTCACGAACCGATCGATCCTTGGATCCTACTAGCCCCTTCAGACATTAACACTTATGGAGAACAAATGCCGCTGTCACTAGCTGAATTGGCCTACCAGGCCATTCAATCTGCATCCAAGTCTCTGGTTACTTTGGTCATGGCCAATGGTAGCTTTGCCCCTCCCATAACTGCTCCTTCTTTCGATCCCCTCAATCAAGTCCTACCTATGGAAAAAGATATTAGAGAGATCATGAGTTTAGAAGAGCAACCTTGGGAGGACTCGCACCATCATGTTTTGATATCTGATTCGGACATGATGCCTCTTCAAATCTTGTCATCTGACGCACCTGAAATCATTTCCTCACCTTATACTACTATCCAAACTTTGGACTCGGAAGGAAACATGGGAAATATATCAAAAACATTTCTTATTGATATTTCTATCACAATAGGCATCGTAGAAAACATCCAGGTTGGAGCAGATTGCAATCCTGAGGAAATTTCAAGCTTCAAATGCCTTTTTAAGGAATTTCGTGATGTATTCACTTGGTTTTACGAGGAAATGCCCAACATAGATCCTTCTACTGTCGAACATGAGATTAAGATATATGAAAATGCTAAACCTATCCACCAAAGGCTTCGACCAGTCCACCCTCGCAAAAGGGCAGCCATCAAGACTGAGGTGGAAACGTTGTTACATGCTGGTTTTGTCTACCCCATTCCCTTAAAAGAATGGGTTTCCAATCTAGTTCCTATCGCTAAGAAACAAGGAACCATCCGCATATGTGTCGCCTATCGAGACTTGAATGGCACATGTCCAAAGGATAATTATCTGACACCATTCATCGACCAAATCATCGACGACTGAGCTGGTTGTGAATCATTCTCATTCATGGATGGTTTCTCAGGTTACAACCAGATTGCTATAAAACCCAAAGACCAGCACAAAACCGCCTTCGTTTGTCTATGGGGAATCTTTGCCTATTGAAAACTCCCATTTGATTTAAAGAATGTTGGAGCAGCATTTCAAAGGGCCATGGACTATGCATTTCACGATATTAGACATATCATTCAAGCTTACTTATATGACCTTCCAACCCATTCCAAGAAGCGAGTGCAACACCTAGATCATTTAAGAGCTATCTTTCTTAGGTGTTGGTTTTATAACATATGTCTGAAAATGCGTTTTCTTTGTCAAGTTTGGATGCTTACTTGGATTCATTGTTTCCAAGTATGGGATTGGGGTTGATCCCGATAAGGTAAAGGAAATTATTCAATTGCCTGAACCACACTACATTCTATAGCTCCAACGTTTTCAAGGGAAAACAAACTTCTTACGACGATTCATCGTAAACTATGTTGAGTTGACGAAAGGCTTTATGCACCTACTTAAGAAGGGAGTTCTATATCTATGGATGATCAAGCTCAACGATCATTTGATGCCTTGAAAAAGGATCTTATTTCAGCCCCACTCCTTATCCCTCCCAACTATGGGCACGACTTTCTTCTATACCTGGCAGCCTCGCCATCCTCTCTAGGAATGGTCTTGGTTCAAACTCATGATGACCGGAGTGAGCATGTGACATATTATCTGTCGAAAGTCCTGATTGGTCCTGAACTTAGATATTCACATGTGGAAAAGTTTTCCTGCGTATTTGTCTTTGTTGTCAACCACTTTCGACATTACATACTGCTGCGACAGAATACTGTCATCGCCTTAGAGAATCCCATGAGACACATTTTGTCTCATCAAGTAATTGGAGGGAAATATTCAAAATGGATCATGATCCTCAAACAATTTTATTTGTTTTTCATTGCTGCCAAGGCGAAAAATTCCTTAGTCTTCGCTGAATTTTTTTGGATCTTCCCATTGTGGATCCTAACAAGATATCCCACGATCCTCTTTCGGATGAAGCTGCCTATCTTATCGACACTACTGACCCTTGGTATGGTGACATTCTTGTATACCTTCAAGTGAAACGTTTCCACCCTGAGCTATTGTCAGGTGACAGTCATCGCATTCGCCACCAAGCGCGGAACTTTATAGTGCTTAATGATACGTTATATCACCAAGGTGCGGATACAGTTCTTCAACGTTGCCTCACTCATGAAGAGGTGGAACATGTTTTAAATGAATGGCATGCTGGGGCATGTGGTGGTCATCTTTCTAGCATATCTATTGCTCAGAAAATTTTGCGTGCAGGCAACTATTGGTCGACCTTGTTCAAAGATTATATCAAGGCTATCCGGCAATGCCATCCATGTCAAGTGTTTACAAGAAAATGTTCGCTCCTCCAGCCCTACTGCACCCAGTTATCTTCGTCGGATCCTTTGCCAAATGGAGGATAGACTTCGTAACTTGCAACTATGTTTCCTCTGCTGGACATAACTATATTATTGTAGCTATGGACTATTTCACAAAATGCGCCGAAGCCCTTCCCACCTTCCAGGCCAATGGAGAAACCGCGACGCTATTCTTCTTTAATCAGGGCATCTGTCGCTTCGGTGTTATACCACCATTTACTACTTTTGGTAGATATGATGCTCTGATTATGGCCTAGGGCAACCCTTCCTTCCAGACTTGGTCCAAAATCTAAAAACAGTGTTTTATTCCCTATACACTACTTTGCCTTGTGATAAAAGGGTGTACATGCGGGTCAACATATATCCAACCCACGTACATGTGTTAAAACACTTAAAAAAAATAAACTTCCTTAATTTCGGGCAAAGTTGATGGGTTTTACATGTTACTCACTTCCTATTGCCCTTGGCCCAATTGTTTCCCAACTGAAAAAACTAAATTTGGAGAGGTATAATTAAACCTCCATGGGAAGGCCTTAAGGGAGAAAGGATGAGATATTGACACTATAGTGAAATTATCCCTGATCAAGTCTAAAGAATCCCTATGCCTCCTGCACTCCCCAAAGCTTCAGGAAACCCTTGTTTCCTTGATTATAGATATCCCCCATCTTGCTTGAGATATCCTTGTATTGGTGATGGAGGAAGATTGCTGAAGGCCGGGAAAGGATGGATCTAGAGGACAGTTCCGCTTGGAGCCAGAGAAGGACTCAGGTCGTATTTCTCCACCTTATTTATAGCTTCAATAAAAGGAATGTTGTTTTGTTTCCAATATGAAATGCATTTATGCATCAAAATTATGTTTTAATTCATTTATGAATCTTATATTGATGTATAATTAGTCATTCATTTATATGATTTAAAGTTAACATCATGTATATGCTTTATGTTTCTACTATCATGTATGTTCCATTTGAATAATTTTCAGGTTTCAAGAACATCGGGAGAAGCTGAGGGTTTGCACCCTGCAAGATCTACCCAAATGAAGGACACCCAGGTAAGCACACTCCTTCACGATTTAGTAGAATAAGTATTTTTTATGATTGTTTGAGAATTTATTGTTGAATTTTTCCCTCCGCTCTGTTGGGGTGCTCAACCCAAACCCTAGGTTGGTTTCACTCGTAATAGAATTGGTGACTCCACTGGGGATAACAATCTTGTTATTCCTAGTTTAGGTTGTTTGTTCTCAATCAGGGTTCACTTTCTTTATTGCTTGCTTTCATAGTATTGTTTGGTCCATTAGTATCCCAGGCATCAAGTCTGATCTTCTTGATCAAACCTTGATTTTTGTTTTTCTGAATAAAGCTTTGTCTACATTGTTTTCTTTGATTACAGCAGCATATACACGTAGGTTTCTTTAAGGAAGACTCACATATACGCGAGTTTCCTATTTTTGAAACATGTTTCCATGCTTCTGTGTCTTTACACAGTAGCACATGCATTTTTTAGATTGTTTTTTCAAATATTTCTGCCCAGTTAGGTGTTCTCCCTGGTGGTTTATGTTGTTGCATAGTCATCTATTGTATAGAGAATTCATTTTTCCTGCAAGCTTTCTTCCTCAATTTGCTATTACTTTTGGTGGGAACACTGTTTTTATCGATGTGATGGTGGTTGATTTTCCTTTAGACTTTAATATGCTACTTGGGTGTGATTATGTTTATGTTATGAATGCTGTGGTGTCCATTATTTCGAGTGATGTTTTTTCCTCATAAAGGGAATATTGTCACTATTGATTAGCTTACATCTGATAATCACCACCCTAATTCAAATTTATTGTAGAATACCCCTTGGTTTGTTCCAAGTGTTCAAGTAGACTCTACCTCGCCATGGGTGAATTATGTGTCGTTGAATCTCAATGTTTAGTTGCTTCTAAGAAGGATCCATTGAGCTATTATTTTCCTTCTTGGGACTTGGTCCCTGTAGCTGACCAAGTGATTTCTCCTATGGGGAATGGGACCCCTTAATTCCCTCTTTTGATCCTTGTAGTTCTCGTGATTTCTTGGAGTTTGATTTGCCTTCACAAGAGGAACTTTTTGGATCCATGAGTTCTGACTACCAAAGGAGTCCTTGGCCTGAGCCCTTGGGGCAGCGGATCCCTCGCGTAATGGTTTTGGGGCTTAAAGCCCACAATTTTGGGTAATGGTATTGTAAAGGCTCCGTGAAGTGCGTAGAGTGAAAATTGTAATGAGTAAAGTCAAAGGGTAGTCTACCCTAAAATATTGTAATTTAATCTAGAATGTGTCGGCCTACCCATGGTCCATGGACCATAGGAATGTATAAATAGAGCAAGGCTCTAAGTGTAGAAGGTAGCTTTTGGTTGAGATCTAAAGTGTATGGTTTCTAAAAGTAATATTCGATCTAAGTCTGTAAGTTTGAGTCGCAGGTCGTAGTAGTAGAAGAGGCTCTGTAGCTGTGTGCGTAGAGGCCTAGTAGAGTCTGCAGCTGTGTGCGTGGACCCCTGTAGCTCAGTGCGCAAGGTGGAATTGAATTGTATTGGAACAAAAGATTAATAAAAGATAAGTGTTTCTGAAATATTGTGCATTAGCCCATATATTTGTGTGGTTATTCTTATGTTATGGTTTTATGCATCTCTTTAAAACTTATGTTTGTGCGCACTTAATACAAATAATGAATGATTACTAAAGACTACTAAAGTAATTCAGATATATAATAAACACACACTAAGGGTAAGGGATCTAGAGATCACCTCTTCACGCTTGATACTAGGGCTACGCGATGGTCAGATAGCGGCGTGAAAATGTACTAGTGCGAAAGACCGACTCGTGACCTTTACAGACCTCATCGAGACATCCCTAGGGTGTGGAAACTTGGTTCCAGCACCCACCCATACTACCTCGGGTGAGATGTCAGTCCACACTCTGCGGACGATTGCCGAAAGGGCCGGTAGTTTCGGGATTTGTATGGACAAAACATTTCTGAACTTGGGTTAGGCCCCATCAAGCCAACAAATGGTTCCTTTGCTGGAACTGGGATCTGCCTAAGGGATGTCTGATGTCAGAACACTGGAATCCTACGAAAAAGGAAATTGAAGATTGGTTGGATCAGAAGCTTCACGAGTTCGTGATACAGGAAAACAAAGCCTCGCAGATATCTGAGAAAAGGTGGTTGGATCGTTACGTATATACAGAAATCCATGAGATCTTCTTTGCATCCTTCTCTTCAGAGCTGTATGATTGGATCACGAGGTTAGCAGACATCTAGGGAAGGTATGAGCTCGATAAACCAATAGTGTGGACTCCAAAGTTGGTGTGCAGGCTAGAGGCCTCAGAAGACTAGATTGTGTGGGCTGTAGACCATTGGCTCAATCAGATAATAGGAGGGTTTATCACTGAATTTACGATAGACATGACTGTAAACTAAAACGAAGCAGAAAGATGTTTTCTTAAAGGACCGCGAGGTAAGTACATCAAATCTTTGAATACCTGGATTAAGATGTTGCTATGTGAAAAACGGGTGATGTGAATACATTAATGAGTGAAACGACGTGGAGTGGAAAGGTCTACAAAGGTATCGAAGGGTTAGGAAACAGTGCTTTAATTTCACCTCCGTGAGTGAGCCAGGAAGAGCGCACTTGGGTTTCTCCGAGGAGTGCGGTTAGTTTGATAAGGCAATTCATTCCACAGTTACCAACCCCATGTATGTTGCCACCCATGTCACCTCGTTCACCTCCATCCTCGCCCACACCACCTCCACCTAACCAGCAGTTTTGCATGGCGAGTACGATCAAGCTACCTGTATTCAGAGGAGTAGGGAACAGAGATCCAGATCAGTTTTGGTTTGTAGTAAGAGCAGTGTGGGAAGCACACGAGGTTATGGATGACAACATTAAGAAGGCCACATTGGTAAGCACGTTACAGGATCGCGCGCTAACTTGGTATATCAAGCACTCAAATGATCACCCAAATGTAGGAGTAGCAGAGATCCAAATCGCATTGAAAAAAAAATTTCGTTGGCTGAAATCTAAAATGCAGTCGATCATCAGATTTAAGGAGATTGCGATGCTTCTAGGCGAAACCCCCTAGGATCTAGATCAGAGGCTGAAGAGTATGATTTTCAAGGCTAATATGACATTGACAGATGCGTAGGACCGCATGTGGTTTGTGGCATCTTTGACACCACACCTAAGGATGGTGTTGTCACAACAGAAGCTCTCAACCCAGGCAGAAGCATTAGAAATGGTAATGAGGTTGCATGAAACACTGATACAAGATCCGAGTTTGGGAGTCCAACAAATTCAGGGTTGGGAGTCCAACAATTTTTGAACCTACACACAATTCACCCAGTCCTTACAAGATTTGATCACTAGGTGCACAGGACCGGGTGAACTGCGCGTAGATTCGAAAATTGGGAAGGAATGCACTGCGCACTGGGAGGGAAATGAGATTGATGGCCTAGATTGGCGAGTATGAAATGGATCAGGTGATCTTAGACTTGGGTTTAGACATGAATGTGTTACCAAAATAGACATGGGAATTCATGGGCATGCTCGCGTTACAGTGGTCTCCTATTCAATTACGGATGGCGAACTGGCAAAAGATTTTTCACGTGGGAGGATTGCATGGGGTAACAGTGGATATTGAAGGTGCGAGCACGCAAACAGACTTTGAGGTAATAGAGATTGTGGATGACAGTAACCCTTACCCCACGTTGCTAGGAATATACTGGGCCACAGATATGAATGGAGTCATCAACCTAAAAAAATGGAAGATGATATTCGAGAAAAAGTCCCTACGTGTAGTAGTTCCGTTGGATCCAGCTAAAGGAGAGCGCTACACTGAACTTGTGTGCAATGATGGAAGTGTTGATGAGCAAGATTGTATCTACAAGATAACTGCGCGACACTAGGATTGGCTAAATCTAACTGCAGATGGAAGGGTCTCGTGGGAATTCACAGGTTCCTGCCCTTTGGATTCAGATGAAGAAGATGAATGATGGCACAATCGGTTGAGCGAAGTAACAATGCTAAATTGTAATATAATGACTAAATCAATGCATTTTGTAACAACCCAAGCTCGAGATCTACCAATATATTATGGATTCACAGTGGTGGATGAATTCTTAAACAAGTTTGAGAGCGCAGTACCAGAGCACCAGCGGTTTGATGCATTAAAATGGGCGCTATGGGCGACACCTGCGCGTTGGTGGGGAAAACATCAAGGAGACTTTGAAAATTGGCATGGCTGCAGGAGGATGATGCGGCTACAGTTTGGAAATTCGGAACTAAGAATAACCAAAAAATACGACGGACGCAATGACCCGCGCACACACCTCACAAAATGGACCAAGGCCTATGGAGAAGAACCTCAGCTTGAATGGGTACACTTATTCTATCATACCCTGGATGTCATCCCAAGGAACTGGTATACCGAGACGGAACTCTGACATGGTATGGGCAAATGGGATATTTTGCGTGAAGGATTTTTGTTAACATTCTCATTTGAAGACCTATGGGCGGATATTGTTGATGATGCGCTGCAAGTCATGAAAGCCGCCATTTTCAAAATACCATAGGAACCACGGGAAATAGTTCAATCAAAATGGTCACCTCAGTTAAGCCATGCCCTAGAATGTTACAACGTACAAGTAGAGGATGACAATGATGACCCTCGAAATATTAATATTTCAGAAACTGAAGGGAGTCACAAAGTTCAAGGACCAGCGATCGAGGACCCCGACATCACTGCGTCAATAAAAACAAAGAAGGTAAACATTGGTACAGATGCGGAACTGAAGTACGCAATGCTTGGGGATTATTTGGATGATGCCATGGTGGATAAGGTCATCGAGCTACTTCACAAATATCAAGACTTGTTCCCAACCAAAATCACGAAGTTAAAGGGGATCCTTGGTGACTTAGGAATGATGAAGATTACCTTGACACCGAATGTGAAGCCAGTTAAGCATCGGCCTTACCATTTGAATCTAAAGTATAAGGAAAAGGTCTGTGAAGAGTTGGACAAAATTCTTGCAGCAGGAATTATTGAACCAATGGAAGAATCCGATTGGGTGAGTCCTATGATAGTGCAGGAGAAAAAACAGAAGGGAAAAATTTGGATTTTCTTAGACCTCAGGAAGCTTAATGATGCCTATGTTCACAATCCATTCCTGATGTCGTTTACAGATGATGCGTAGTGGTGGCCGTGTTCAAGGAATTTATCCACAAGTTTTTGGAGGTTTATTTCGATGATTGGACTGTATTTGGGTTAGTTAAAAAGCATATAGTGAGCTTACGGTTGATGCTGGATACTTGCCGACGACACCAGATTGAGCTAAACCTTAAGAAGTGCACCTTCCTTATCCCCTTTAGAAATTTTCTCGGCCATGTGGTCTGCAAACAAGGTCTGATGGTGGACCCTGCGAAGATTGCTGTCATTCTCAATCTGGAAGTGCCGCAAAGTGTCAAACAACTACGCACCACGTTGGGGCACACTGGCTACTATAGAAAGTTTATTAAGAGCTATGTGCAAATCATGGCACCAATGGAACAGTTGTTGAAAAAGGACACTACATATTGTTGGAATGATGACTGTAAGAAAAGTTTGGAAGTTCTCAAGGAAAAAATGGCATCCGCTCCCATTTTGGTTTTCCCAAAATGGGACATTGAATTTCATGTAGATGTTGATGCGTCATGTATCGCACTGGGCATTGTACTCACGCAGGAAAGAGCGGAAGGCATTGATCACCCAATCATGTTTGCAAGTCGGCGATTATCCAAAGCCGAAAATAACTACTCTACTACTGAGCGCGGGGGATTGGCAATGGTATATGCGCTCCAGAAATGCCACCATTATTTACTTGGTGGGCACTTCAAGATGTATATTGATCATTCTGCGTTGAATACCTGGTGGACAAGCATGTGTTGGGGGGACGCATATACAGATGAATATTACTGTTTCAGGAGTGAGGTCATCATAAATCCGGGACACTTAAATGCAGGACAAGATCACCTATCACAAATTGAGAACGGTGAGGAGCCAACAAATTTGGTGGAAGGACTACTTGATGCACAAATTTATGCAATGTGCGTCACGGATGGCCACTTCAAAGATATAATACATTTCTTAACCACAGGGACTATGTCGCAGGGATATCCATTCCAGCAGAAGAAAGAATTGGTTGTACGCACAGTGGATTTTTCTGTTATCGCGGGGCATCTCTATAAAATGGGAAATGACGAGATGTTACATAGATATGTACCTGAATTTGAAGAAGGACAGATCCTTACAGAAACACATGGGGGGGCTGCAGGAGGACACTATGTGGGATAGGCGACAGCACAAAAGATTCTTTGCGTTGGCCTATGGTGGCCAACCCTACATCAAGATTCAAAAGCATACTGTCGGGGCCGCAACGTATGTCATGGACCGAGAAACCATCACGAAGGGATGAGATGCCACTCAATCCATAGATGATGCTGCATCCATTCGAAAAATGGGCAATAGAATTTGTGGGGCCCATCAAACCTCAAAGGAAGACGGGCGCACATTATATCATCACTGCGACAGAGTACTTGACTCGATGGGCGGAAGCACAGCCAGTCAAGGACTGTATGGCCACTACAGCTGTGAAATTTTTTTTCGACAATGTGTTGACGTGATTTGGATGCCCGAAAATTCTAATGAGTTACTGCGGAATGCACTTCCTAAATGAAACTATCAAAGCACTCACTGAGGAGTTCCAGGTGTATCATCAACAAAGTACGTCGTACCACCCGCAAGCTAATGGGATAGTAGAAGCATTCAACAAAATTCTGGAGACTGCGCTGACCAAAGTATGTAACGCACAACGAAACGATTGGGACTTGCGCATACCTATCGTATTATGGGCATATAGAACCACATGTAAGAAATTGATGGGTCAAACACCTTTCAGGTTAGTCTACAGCACGGAAGTCGTCATGCTAATGGAATACATTGTACCCACTCTGCGGATAGTGGAAATAATAGGCATGGAAGACCGCAAGGCCTTGGAAGAGAGGCTTGCGCAACTGGAAGAACTTGAGGAAGAACAGTTTCTAGCAGGATTCCATCAGTAGGTACAGAAACAACGCGAGAAAGCTTGCCACGATCGCCATATCAAGTTGCACACATTCAAAGTAAATGATTTAGTACTGTTGTATGATAGTAAGTTTGAAAAATTCCCTGGAAAACTCTGAATGCATTGGTTGGGACCATATGTGGTCAAAAAGGTCACAAACGGAGGCGCAGTCCAGCTTAGTAAGGTTAATGGGGAGCCCTTCCCAGGAAGAGTAAATGGCAGTCACCTGAAGCCCTACATGAGTGGGCAGGCCATCTGACTAACTGATTGAAGCCCAGTCTCAGCACTTCGAGCAGTTGAAAGAAGGCGCGGGACTATAAAAGAATCTGCAGGAGAGCTGTGCAGAAAGAGGGTTCCGCATAGGGCGAGCCTATTGCAGGAATCGCGGTTGTGCATAAGGGGCTGTGCTGCCGCATGGACAAGCTAGAAAGTGACCGTTGAGGTCATTGTTCATGACATTATGGTCAATTTAAGACAGCAAGGAGTGGACATTGGACAATTAAGACACGGAGTCAAAACTGGATTTGAAATGATCTACTACTAGTCTCACATTAATGAGCCAAAAAAGGAGGGAATGGTCGAATTTGAATTTCAGTAGGCCTATAAATCATAGATGTTCATCCACCGAACAAACCATGACATGTTAAGACTTAAGTTATTGTAGTATCCCATAGGTATGAACCTGTCTAGCTTCGATGCTTTGAGAGTAAGCCAAGTGGTTGCGACATTGCCAAAAGAGATGCAGGACCTTCGGGACAACATAAGGTTGACAGCTAAGACCGCCACGCTGAGCCCAACGTCAGCGGTGAAAATTCCCAAACAGATAGCAGGACCGATCTAGATGTCGCTGCGAAACCTGTGGTCTAGTAAGTGATCTATGAACAATAAGGGCAAGATGGTGAATCTTGGGATACAAGACAGAATGCCATTGAAAAGTGCATCCTTGGGCCGGGTGCCCACAACGAAACTTGAAGATTAGGACCTCACAAACAACAACATCTCTCTTGCAAAAATGCAACACAAACTTCAATAGACATTGAGTATACTGGACCAGAGATCGTAAGCTTGCTGCTCTTGCACCAAAAGTTCACGCATTTAACCTCTCAGTCCTATGAGGGGTCGATTTTTGTTAACCCGACAGAGTAGAATGAGCATCATCAGCTAAGAAAATTAGTAGGGGCAATGGAGCAGGAGCTTGAAGAAGCGTTGCAGGAGGCAAGGGTGGAGCAACAAATAGTAGTGCATCACTCACAGGGATGGTGGACTACGAAGCCTTGGTAGCACACCTCGCCACACTGACGAGTGACTTGGGACGAGTCACGATGATTGTGTTGGGGGCCTGTTGGGTAGCAGATCCCCCGCGTAATGGTTTTGGGGCTTAAAGCCCACAATTTTGGGTAATGGTATTGTAAAGGCTCCGTGAAGTGCGCAGAGCGCGAATTGTAATGAGTTAAGTCAAAGGGTAGTCCACCCTAAAATATTGTAATTTAATCTAGAATCTGTCGGCCTACCCATGGTCCGCGAACCATGGGAATGTATAAATAGAGCGAGGCTCTAAGTGTGGAAGATAGCTTTTGGTTGAGATCTGAAGTGTATGGTTTCTGAAAGTAATATTCGATCTAAGTCTATAAGTCTGAGTCACGGGTAGTAGAAGAGGCTCTGTAGCTGTGTGCGCAGAGGCCTGGTAGAGTCCGCAACTGTGTGTGTGGACCCTTGGAGCTGAGTGCGCAGGGTGGAATTGGATTGTACTGGAATAGAAGATTAATAAAAGATAAGTGTTTCTGAAATATTGTGCATCAACCCATAGATCTGTGTGGTTATTCTTCTGTTATGGTTTTATGCATCTCTTTAAAACTTATATTTACGCGCACTTAATACGAATAGTGAATGATTACTAAAGACTACTGAAGTAAGTCAGATCTATAATAAACACACACTAAGGGTAAGGGATCTAGAGAGCGCCTCTTCGCACTCGATACTAGGGCTACCCGAAGGTTGGATAGAGGCGTGAAACTGTACTAGTTCGAAATACTGGCTCACAACCTTTCCAGACCTCATCAAGAAATCCCTAGGGTGCGAAAACCTGGTTCTAGCACCCTCTCATACTACCTCGGGTGAGACCTTAGTCGGCGCTCCACAGACTGTTGCCGAAAGGTCCGGTAGTTTCAGGATTTGTTTGGCTAAAACATTTCTGAACCTAGGTCAGGCCCCATCAAGCCAACAACCCTGAAGAACTATTATGCGTAAGCTGCAAGGCTACGTGGTTCCTTGTACGATATTGTACATATAAGGTACGGATTTTCAAGTTTTGTATTCTATAACACAAGATTTTATATGAAGTTTATATGTGGGATGTATTAACTTCTTGTCTAGTGTTCCTATTTATGTCTATAGAACTTGGAATATCTCTCCTTTGGACATTTTTATGGTTGATCCATTCTGATAGGTATTGGTTCTCGAAACTAGCATATAGGTTAGGTTTTTCACTTGCATTATGCACTTATTAGTTTCCTTTCCCATTTTTGCCTTAGGATCGACTCCACAAAGTTATGGTGCATAACCTTCTCATTTATATAAGTGTTATAACTTGTGTGGTAGAGCCTACCTTATCATGGGCGCCCTAGATAGTACCCTGTTGTCACTTGGCACCCATGTTGAATTTTTGTTCCTAGGCTTCGGAGTCCTCTTTAGTCCCACCATGACTTGTCCATTGAAGGCTCATTCTCATTCTTCTACACTATTTTCTGGGCTTATATCCTAGAGGCTCCTTTGTGTTGAGTTGTACTGCTACATTTCATATTGACTACTTGCACCTTTTGGCCTTGAGCCTGCTTCACTTGCACTCATGTTTAAGCCACTTATCGACCATGTCTTATGCAAAATCAAAATTGAAATCACTTAGCCTATACAACTTGACATACCCTTAAACCCATGGAAAGAGCATCCCTTTGAGTTTCCTTGACCAGCTTCGCCACCTTGCATTGAGCATAGGAATGTTCCCCTCCTAGGAACTAGAGCATCTACTTTTTTCACCACTCGTTATTTCCACTGTACTATAGCATTCATTTATTCTTTTTCAAGCTTCATATAAAAGAAAAAGACAAAAAATTATATATTAAAAAAAAAGAGTGGGAAGGAGACATTATTTCCATATTTTGATGGCAGCTAGAGTCAGTCGTGTCCCCCTTGAATAAAGCACTCAAAATAAACTATTTCCTCCATTGGGATGGGCTTTAGTTTGACTTAGGGGAGCCTTAACCTTGTTATCAAGTCAGTCCTCCTTTGATTGGTTACCTCTTCTAATCATATGGAGAGTTTGCTTATGCCTCCTGCATGACAAACTTATACAAATTTATCATATGTTGCCTTGTTGTCACAGTTGAGTCGTGCTTTTGTTCAAGGGAAGTAAACCTGAGTCGACCTCTCTGCAGTGTCTCTTAACCTATTTTTTAGTCAGCCATCCCTAGTTGTCAGCGCCATGTTCGTTATCACATCAGTTTTATTGGTCCTTTGCTCGTGCTAGTTTGAGAAGGTCTCCATTGACTTCTTGCTGGTGGGTCTTGTCCTTATTGACTATGAAAAATTGCTCTGAGGGCAAATCTAGAGCTGCACCCTAGCCCTATTTTCATTATTGATAGGTCACCTTATGCTCAACATTGATTAGTATCATGGGTCTTTGACTGGGTGGTTTCCCTTGTGTTCGACATCGGCTTTCATTATCATACATTGGGATTCGTGCAGTGCCTTGGTTTCCATTTGATCCTATTGGTCGATTCCTTGCCTCTATGTAAGCTTTCATTATTGGTTGTTTCAAAGGGTTTCTATCGTGTGCTAGCTATATCTTGTGTACGCAAGAAACGTGCTTCGGTTGGGTTACTACATCTTTGTTCATCCGATTCCTTCCACATTATTGGCCTACGGGTTACACTCACACTAGATTGATGAAGGATGCCTTAATGCCTTCCTTCTAGTGGATCTTTTCCCATCAACTTCAGCTCATTGCTCTAGGAAAGGGATCTAGAGTCCATTTGGAAGTACCTTAGGGTTTGCAGTCATCAGTGGTAGATTCCTTCGCTATCGACAGTGGGAAAACATCATTGTCTCTTGATTGATAGATTCTTTCAAGTGTTCGACTACAACTCATTTATTCGCACTTGTTAGATTGTACTAGGTACCTTGACTCTCATCATCATTATCGGTGAGTAGTCTCGTGTTTGTTAATGGTATACATCAATAACTGGTAATCAAATGATTTCTCACATGGTCGACTTCAGATCATTCATTTCCATTGTGTAGAAATGTACCACGGTGGTCGGTGAAGACCTCGGGTTTGCATCAGGATGTCCTGGTTCACTTGTCAGTTGCTCTTGTTTTTGCAAGTTGACACCATCCACATTATATGTTGCAGTTCCTTACAGTGACATATTATATGCTGGCACTCGAGTTGCAGTGTAGTACCATTTATTCCATCATGTTCACTTGGTACTATTTTGATCAGTTTCTTAGCTCAAGTGACTAGCTTCATACTTCAACATCATTGATCAGCTCTTTATATGTGATATTCAGACATGTAATTTATTGATTATGATCAAATGATCCATTATGTATATCTAATTACTTTATACTTGTGTGCATATTGGATCCACTTTTATACTTGACATGCAGACATGCTTTACTACTTCTGAGCATGGGTATTCCTGCCTCAGACAATAGTTTCTCTCTGATCTCTATCAATGGCTTAGCAGGCTAAATTTTGGTGAACTCCTCCTCGGTCTCGACAAGATTCCTTCCATACACTTAATACATTTTGGCCATCATGTACCCCTTCTGACCTCATATATTAGGGGGCATCTATTATAGCACCATTTACCACTCTTGGTAGATTTGATGCTCTGATTATGGCCTAGATCAACCCTTCCTTCTAGAATTGGTCCAAAATCGAAAAAATAGTCTTTTATTCCCTATACGCTACTTTTCCCCATGATAAAAGCGTGTACACATGGGTCAGCATATATCCAAACCGCGTACATATGTTAAAAAACTTTAAAAAATTAAATTTCCTTAATTTCGGGTGGAGTTCATGGGTTTTACCTGTTACTCACCTCCTATTGCCCATGGCCCAACTGTTTCTCAACTGAAAAAAACTAATTTGGAGAGGTATAAATAAATCTCCATGGGAAGGCCTTAAGGGATAAGGGATGAGATATTGATACTATAGTGAGATTATCCTTGATCAAGTCTGAAGAATCCATGTGCCTCCTGCACTCCCCAAAGCTTCAGGAAACCCTTGCTTCCTTGATTATAGAAATCCCCCATCTTGCTTGAGATATCCTTGTATTGGTGATGGAGGAAGATTGCTAAAGGCCAGGAAAGAACCGATCTGGAGGACAGTTCCACTTGGAGCTAGAGAAGGACTCAGGTCATATTTCTCCACCTTATTTATAGCTTACTTCAATAAAATGAATGTTGCTTTGTTTCCGATATGAAATGCGTTTATGCATCAAAAAGATGTTGTAATTCATTTATGAATCTTATATTGATGTATAATTAGTCATTCATTTATATGATTTAAAGTTAACATCATGTACATGCTTTATGTTTTTACTATCGTGTATGTTCCATTTGAATAATTTTCAGGTTTCAAGAACATCTGGAGAAGTTGAGGTTTTTCACCCTGCGGGATCTACCCAAACGAAGGACAACCGAGTAAGGACACTCCTACATGATTTAGAAGAATAAGGATTTTTGATGATTGTTAGAGCATTTCTTGTTGAAGTTTTCCCTCTCCTCTGTTTGGGTTCTCAACCCAAAGCCCTAGGTTGGTTTCACCCGTAACATTCAGTGTGCCCCTCACGATCGTTACAGACCATGGGTCTCTTTTTCAGAATCACATGATGTGTGACTTAACATCACTACTCGATTTTCGCCAGGGTTAACCATCCTCCTACTACTCCCAAGCTAATTGTCAAGTAGAAGTCGTCAATGGTGTCTTAAAAATCATGATCTGTAGGTTAGTAGGGAATCGTAATGTTGTGTGTGGAGCATGATTGTTCAAAGGTCTTTGTTTCAGCCGGATGTATACCCTAGGAAGTTTTGTACACCCCTCCACGCGGGGGGGGGGGGGGTGCGGGGGGGACTTGTCCCCCCCGCGGGGGTTCGGGGGGGCCCATCCCCCCCGGCTGGGGGGTCCGGGGGCTAGCGGTCCCCCGAAGCCAAAAATAAATGTGAAATTGCCTTGTAAAAGTATAGTAATTTCTAAGTCAATCTGGGCCGTTCATTAGGCGGATGATCTGAAGGTAGAACTTATGTTTAGTTTAGGGTTTTTTGCCCTAGAAGGCAACCCCTCTCTTTGTATGAGGGCATTGTATTTGAGGCTGTGTGATAGATGTGTATTCTGTGAGCGAGAAACAGAGAGGTGAGACTGTGAGAGAAAACTGAGGATATTACAGCGGATTTGCTGTAGGTTGTGTCTCTTCATTTTGCTGGATAATAGAAAGGAAGGACTCGCTGTTCGGGGTGGACGTAGCCCAAACTGGGTGAACCACGTATATCTGTGTCTCTCTTGTTTTGTGCGTTTTTTGCGTTTATATTTCTGCAATATTTTATGTGTTCCATTGCTCCGTAATATATAATTTTCTAACAACTGGTATGAGAGCCGAAGGTCTATTTGGCTGATAAACTCGCAGGAAAGAAGGGTTCCTGGTTCGAGTGGGAGCAATGGCGGAAGATGGTAAATTTAGGGTCGAGAATTTTAACGGCCAAAACTTCTCGCTGTGGAAGATGCAGATGGAAGATTATCTGTATCAGAAAGATCTATACCTACCATTGGGCGGAAAAACAAAGATGCCGACGGGTATGAAAGACGAAGAATGGAACCTTCTCGATAGAAAGGCACTCGGAACAATACGGTTGTGCCTTGCTGTGTCAGTCGCCTTCAACATTTCGAAGGAAACCATGATAGAGGGTTTGATGAAGACATTGTCGAAACTATATGAAAAACCCTCGGCCTCAAATAAGGTATTTCTTATGAAATGGTTATTTAATATGAATATGTCGGAAGGTGGATCTGTTGCAAACCATTTAAATGATTTTAATACAGTTACAAGTCAGTTAAGTTCTGTAGGGGTAAACTTTGATGATGAAGTTAGAGCTCTGTTATTCTTGTGCTCATTACCAGAATGTTGGAATGGTTTGGTAATGGCCATTAGTAAATCCGTTTCTAGATCTAGTACTTTAAAGTTTGATGATGTTGTCGGTGCTATCCTTAGCGAGGAAATGCGACGAAAAAGCTCTGGTGAGACATCGGGAAATGCTTTGAGTGCAGAGTCTAGAGGAAGAAAAATGGAAAGAGGAAAGAGCTCAGGATATCGCAGTAAATCAAGGAAAGGCAGATCCAAGTCTAGATCGGGGATAGTGTGCTGGAAATGTGGAAAGAAAGGACACCTAAAGAAAGACTGTAGATCTCGGAAGGGAAAAGAAGGAGATGCACAACAAGAAAACAATCATGAATAAAATGTGACAGGTGAGGTGTTACAAGATGCTTTGATTCTTTCTTTCGAAAATATTACTGATTCCTGGGTGGTAGATTCAGGGGCTTCATTCCATGCCACACCTGATAAGAAATATTTTCATGACTATGTTCAAGGAGATTTTGGACAAGTTCGTTTGGGTGATGATAAACCCTGTAAAATCGTTGGAATGGGTAAGGTTCTTGTAAAACGGCAGAATGGAAACCAATGGCTATTAAAGGAGGTAAGGCATGTTCCAGATCTAAAGAAAAATCTGATTTCAACAGGGCAGTTAGGCGGTGAAGGTTGTGTGACAACTTTCACAGATAAAGCTTGGAAGGTCACCAAAGGAGTCCTTGTAATAGAAAAAGGCGAAAAGGTTGGTACATTGTATTTATGCAATGGTATTTCTAACTCTGTTAATGCTTTAACTTCCAAAGGAGTAGATGCAGCATTATGGCATCATAGGCTCAGACACATGAGTGAAAAGGGGATGAAGATTCTTCACTCAAGGAATCTGTTGCCGGATTTGAAGAATGTTGATTTGGATTTTTGTGAGAATTGCATTTATGGAAAACAGAAGAGAGTCAGATTTCTCAGAGTTGGGAAAGAAAAGAAGAATGAAAAATTAGAGCTTGTGCATACAGATGTATGGGGACCTGCTCAGGTATCATCTCTCGGTGGCTCTCGTTATTATGTTACTTTTATTGATGATGCAACTAGAAAAACTTGGATTTATTGTATTAAGAATAAATCTGATGTATTTGATACTTTCAAGAAATGGAAAGCTTTGGTTGAGATTGAGACAGGAAAGAAATTGAAGTGTCTTAGATCAGACAATGGAGATGAATATTGCAGCAAAGAGTTTGATAGGTACTGTTCAGAGGATGGAATTCGTAGAGAGAAGACAGTTCCAAGAACACCACCAGAAAATGGTGTGTCAGAAAGGATGAACAGAACAATCATGGAGCAAGGTGCATGAGATTGCATGCAGGATTGCCTTTACAGTTTTGGGCAGATGTTGTAGATACTGATGTTTATCTAATAAACAGAGGGCCTTCAAGTTCCTTGGATGGTGGTGTTCCGGAGGAAGCATGGACAGGTAAAAAGGTAAACTACTCTTTTTTAAAGCCTTTTGGTTGTGAGGCCTTTGTCCATATTGATAAAGAAAATAGAACAAAGCTTGAGGCAAAGTCAAAGAAATGTACCTTTATTGGATATGGTGTAAATGATTTTGGTTATCGCTTATATGATTATGAAAATCACAAGATCATTAGGAGCAGAGATGTAATATTCAATGAAAAGGTCTTGTATAAGAATCAGTTGCAGGAAAATAAGCAAGAAAAAGAAAACAAGGAATACGCAGTTCTTGATGAAATCACTGAAAAAGTAAAGGTGCTTGAAAATAATAATAATCAACAACCACAACAACACCAACCACCACAACAGCAATAGGCACCCCAAACACCCGAAAGTGGTGTTAGAAGATCTACCAGGATAAGTAGACCCCCTGAATGTTACACTCCTTCATTATATTATTTATTATTGACTGATTCTGGTGAACCCGAATGTTATGAAGAAGCAGTGCAGGTAGAAACCAGGAAGAAGTGGGAGCAAGCCATGAAAGAAGAGATGGACTCCTTAGCACATAACCAGACTTGGGACATAGTCAGGTTGCCTGCAGGTAAAACAGCATTGCAGAAAAATGGGTTTACAGGCTGAAGGAAGAAGATGGAGGAAAACAGAGGTATAAAGCTAGACTTGTGGTGAAGGGGTTTGCACAGAAGAAAGGTATTGATTTTGATGAAATATTTTCTCCTGTTGTTAAAATGACTTCAATCAGAACTATTTTAAGTCTTGTAGCAGCTGAAGATTTGCATCTTGAGCAGTTAGATGTAAAGACAACATTTCTCCATGGGGATTTGGATGAAGAGATATATATGCAGCAGCCACAAGGATATGAGGTGAAAGGGAAGGAGAAACTAGTGTGCAGGTTGAAGAAGAGCTTGTATGGCTTAAAACAGGCTCCAAGGCAGTGGTATCTAAAATTTGACAAGTTTATGTCTGAACAAGGTTATACTAGATGTCACTCTGATCATTGTGTTTATTTGAAAAAGAAAAATTATGGCAGCTATATTATATTGTTATTGTATGTAGATGACATGCTTGTTGCAGGATCTAACATGCAAGAAATAAATGTGCTCAAAAGAAAATTGGCAAATTCATTTGCAATGAAGGATTTGGGAGCTGCAAAACAAATCCTTGGTATGAGAATAACTAGAGACAGGAAAAATCGTAAATTAATATTGTCTCAGAATGAGTACATAAAAAAGGTGTTGAAAAGATTTAACATGCACAATGCAAAACCAGTTAGTACACCTTTTGCTAGCCATTTCAAACTTAGCAAGGAAATGTGCCCAAAGACCCAAGAAGACATGGATTATATGTCTAAAGTTCCATATGCATCAGCAGTTGGAAGCTTAATGTATGCAATGGTCTGCACAAGGCCTGATATTGCACATGTAGTGGGAGTTGTAAGCAGGTACATGAACAATCCAGGAAAGGAATATTGGATGGCAGTGAAATGGATTCTCAGATATTTGAAAGGTACCACAAATCAAGCATTATGCTTTGGTGGTTCAAACATCTCCCTACAAGTATATGTTGATGCAGATATGGCAGGTGACAGAGATAATAGGAGGAGCACTACAGGATATGTATTTACTGTTGGAGGAACAGCTGTCAGTTAGGTTTCAAAAATCCAAATTGTTGTTGCACTTTGAACAACAGAAGCAGAGTATGTTGTTGCTACAGAGGCTAGTAAAGAAATGATTTGGTTACAAAGTTTTATGGGTGAGTTGGGTAAGAAGCATGATATGGGCATGTTATACAGTGATAGCCAAAGTGCCATTCATCTTGCAAAGAACTCAACATTTCATTCTAGGACTAAACACATACAGCTCAAGTATCATTTCATACGATCAATGTTGGAAGATGGAGAGTTGAAGCTGGAAAAGATACACACTAGCCAGAATCCTGCAGATATGCTAACAAAAGTTGTAACCAGGGAGAAACTGAGAACATGCTCAGTTTCAATTGGTCTTCAAGGATGATGATGAAGATGAGAAACAACCAGGTCCAAAGAGGATTCATTGTCCAGCAAATGAAGCAGCGGTGGAGTTGCTACAATCATTCTCCAAGTGGGAGATTGTTGTGTGTGGAGCATGATTGTTTAGAGGTCTTTGTTTCAGCCGGATGTATACCCCAGGAAGTTTTGTACACCCCTCCACGCGGGGGGGACTTGTCCCCCCCGCGGGGGTCCGGGGGGGCCCATCCCCCCCGACTGGGGGGTCTGGGGGCCAGCGGTCCCCCAGCGGGGGCTCGGGGGCAGCGCCCCCGAAGCCAAAAATAAATGTAAAATTGCCTTGTAAAAGTATAGTAATTTCTAGTCAATCTAGGCCGTTCATTAGGCGGATGATCTGACGGTAGAACTTATGTTTAGTTTAGGGTTTTTTGCCCTAGAAGGCAACCCCTCTCTTTGTATGAGGGCATTGTATTTGAGGTTGTGTGATAGATGTGTATTCTGTGAGCAAGAAACAGAGAGGTGAGACTGTGAGAGAAAACAGAGGATATTACAGCGGATTTGCTGTAGGTTGTGTCTCTTCATTTTGTTGGATAATAGAAAGGAAGGACTGGCTGTTTGGGGTGGACGTAGCCCAAACTGGGTGAACCACGTATATCTGTGTCTCTCTTGTTTTGTCCGTTTTCTGTGTTTATATTTCTGCAATATTTTATGTGTTCCATTGCTCCGTAATATATAATTTTCTAACACGTAAAACCCACTGTCATCGAATGTTACATCCTATGCTATGGGCATACCAAACTTCAATTAAAACTATTACAGGCTTCAAACCTTTTTAACTAGCTTATGCCCTGGAAGCAGATTTACCAATCGAGTGTGAGATTCCTTCCTTACAAGTGACCGTTGAACTCTTGCCCGACACTATTGCGAAAGAAGAGCACCTGTTATACCTCAATCAACTGGATGAAACCCATCGAGATGTTGAATTGGCACTCGAAGCCCACAAGTACCGGGTCAAAGCCTAGTTCGACAAAAAGGTCAAGCATCGTTCTTACCAAGAGGGAGACCTTGTTTTACTCAATGATAAAAAACATGACCTCTTGGGGGTAGGAACACTTCAACCCTTATGGCTCGGTCCATATGTCATCAAGAAAGCCCTCTCAAAAGGGGCATATGAACTTTAGGAGTGGGAAGGAGTCCCGCTCAATAAGCCTCGAAATGGGCTCTATCTGAAAAAGTATTATGCCTTTTACTACACTAGGCATGCGCTTTGTAATTTTATGTATTTATAAGTTTTTCTTCTCTTTTTGATGTGACTGTATTATTTGGTACTTATTGAAATATTTGTCTCATACATATTTCTCGTAATGCAGATGCCTTCATTACCCTTAGCATACGTAGGATATGTGGATGGTGCTAGTCGTCACACACAACACATTGCATCAGCTGCTTGGGTCATTTACACGCCTGAGTCGAAATTGTTTTGTTTCAGGGGAGTCTTTCTTGGTACTGCCACCAACAACATTGATGAGTACATGTCCGTAATTTCACTTCTCATTGCAGCGTCGTCAAGGGACATGTCCAATCTGGTGGTTAGGTTAGACTCTCAGCTTGTTGTTATGCAATTGACAAATCATTATCACGTTCGTAATCCAATCTTATTACGTCATTATTTAAGGGTACGACTCTTCGAATGTTAATTTGAGGTTATCACATATGAACACATCCCTAGGGAATTTAATACAGTCGCTGATTCATTGGTGAACTATGTGTTAGATTGGTATCTATCTTGTTAGCTACCTATACCAATAGGTTTCATTTTTCATGATTGGCAGGGGAAGTGCCAAATATGCTCTACTTTGGTGATGCAAAGATCTCATATTTTGTGGAAAACACATATCTACAGTTGTTTGATGTTGTCCTATGGGTGATCCAACAGTCTAAACTGGGTCATGCCATATTTCAATTTTTGTTGTAGATTAGAGAAAGAAATCTGTCCAAACTGTTCAATCTTGGCAGATCAGTAGTTAGGTAGAGAATGAAGGTTCCCAACTGCTTAATCTGGGGCCTTGAAAGTAATAAGGCTAGCCTTAGATAGAAAGTCAAAAGAAAATGCAAAAAGAAAAGAAAAAGAGCAATTGAGGGTTTGCTAGTCTAAGTGCACCCTCCTTGAAGTAACAAAAAATGCTAGGCAATAGAATGGGTAGGTAGATGGGGTTGCAGAAGCATGATTTCTTTCATATCATTGGCCTAAGCAAAGGAAACACATGGTGGCCAGTGCAGATCTTCTTATTCAGCAGTTTTGTAGCAACAAAGTGAAGCATGTCTAACTTCACAATCATCCCCTATCAGACTTCTTTCTAACTTCTTTCTAACTAAGTTTGTTTCCTAAAAAACTTAGTCTTTGCTTCCTCTCTTCTATATCTCCCACCCAATACTAACTACTAACTCCACTATTACTTAACTCCCTATACTTCCCTTTTTCCCTACTACTATATCACTATTGTGAAAAGGCCCACTAAATATGTAAATTCCCCCCTTTTTTGGCATTATAGCCATATGTTCAAATATTCAGAAAATCAGGCAGAATCAAAGGTTTTGTTTGGTTTGCTTCAAGTTAGGGATTAAACTAACACTTGGTTAGTTTAATAACCTATTCCCAACCCTATCCCCTTCACAAACCCACTATGATGTATAACCCGCGCTATTTTGCATAAAACCCGGTTAAAACCCATTTCCTCCGCTTATCCTAAGTTTTACCTCTCGGCGCACTTACCACAAAAAACAAAGGAAAAATATTATTTAAATGCCGCCGGGTCCCGCCGTATCATGTTGGCGATTTTCTCTCCCGTAGTCCGTCGGAACTGGGCCCTCCCATCCGACGGCTCACATCAATATCGGACCGCCTCCGATGCCCGGATGATAGCGCCTGAAATCTGTCAGACCATGACGTCAGGGCTCGGACGCGTGTCGTTCCCAGATTGTATCGGGAGGCCGCCTGCCAAAACCGCGCCCATACCTTAAGCGGTCCGATATTACCACTTACCACCTTCCGTTTACTGCCCACCACGTCGCCCCTATGTCAGCTCCAAGTCATTGCCGAATCAGCACCATGTTAGCGCCCGACCCGCCACTGCTCCAACTATCTGCCACGTCACCCATCCACGTGGACCACTCACAGATCGCCACGTCATCACTCCGTACCTGACCCCACCCATGATGTCATGCTGACGTCATCCGACAAAAGGCGCCAAAGGCCAAATTTTCCATATTTTTGCCCGAAATCGCGTTTTTTCACATTTTTTTCCAAAAAAAGCTACTGTGCTCCTGCATGAGCGATTACGTCGCTTGCTCACCAACCTTCAAGACCATTTCCTTGCTGCTGGCGCTGTGGATTCACCTGCATGTCAACGCCATTGTCATAGTAAACCCAGGTATTTATCGGTATCCCTCTGTGTACCGTGGTTTTTGCATAATTCACCAAAATAAGCAGGAAACGAGAGAAAACACTATAATTACCAGAAAATCTTCGGTGACCAGCGTTTCATTTCCCACTGTAAGCCGAATTCACTTACAGAGTTTCCGCATTGAGCCAAATTACCATGAATTCACTGTTTGTTTGCACATTCGCAAATCTAAACCTCTGCAAGACAAATCCACCAGGAAGGCCACCACTCAAACCCAGCATTTGCTCATTTAAATATCTCCCTGGAGCATTTCAACTCAGTTTCTCCTCTGTCTACCCCGCCCTCTCTGAAAATTGCCCCCCCATTGGAAATTCACTGCTCTGTATTGTTGTGCTCAGAAAATCAAGTTCAAATCCAATTCCAAGTATCAGTGGACCATGGAAGCCCCAGTAGCTCTAAACATTCCACCTTTAAATGCCCCACAAAGAGAGCTAGAATGGCTACCCCTGGCTGACAGAGACTACCAGATGGCAGAGGGAATCCCAGATTACAGCAAATACCATATTCATGTACTCAATGAGCTGAAAGCCAAACAGCTCAGTGGAAATGATATTCTAGGGATTTGGGACTCCAATTTGCCCATCTTCAATCTTCCTCAAGTCAATATCCTACCAGATTTAATCCATCGATGCAGTGCCAACTATGATCCATGTCAGAGAGTTGTCCTCAGTCTCTCAGGCTCAGTTTTGTTCCATGTCACCCCTGAGGCTATAAATCAAATGCTGCACTTTCATACTACAAAGCCATTGACTCCTCTATCCATGATGGATTTGATAAAGCAAGGAGGCAAGCTGTCCAGTGCCCAAATCATAAAGATTAATCAATTGTTCATTCAATCAGGCTCTCAAACTGTGAGGACTCCTCCTATTGGAAATGTATATCTCAATGAGTTGGGAAAAATGCTTGTGGATATGATCAGTTATGTCCTGGGATACAGATCAACTGAGGATGTTGATGAAACCATTCTGGCAATGATGTCTATCTTCTCCCCTGGAAAGCCTCCTTCTATTCACTATGATTATGCTACATACATTGCCAATAAAATTCATGAGCAATTGATGAATTTAGAGAGGGAAAGGATATTTAGATACACTTCTTACATCTATCACTTGTTCCTATTTTATCAGCCTGATAGCTTCCCTATTACTCTCAAGAAATTTGATGCTCAGGGAAACCAAAGGTCTGTGGTATTTTGGTCCTCAATCTTTCATCACATATCTTTTTCACCATATAGCTACTGTGAATTCATAGACCTTTTCATCCATCCAGCCATGTCCTTGCTGTTGAGCTCTCCTCCTCCAAGATTGACAGATGAGATGCAAAGAATCCTCCAGCTCTCAAAGGCCTACAGCATTGGGGATTGGTACTTCTACCAACACCATACAGTGATCAGAATATATGGTTGTGAGTTAGCCCCATATAGGCTACCAAGATATGTCCCTATGAGACTTTTTACTTTAGAATATTTCAGACAATTTGGAAATGCAGACATGATTCATTTCCACAGTAAGAATAAAAAGGCTCAACTGAAAGTCAAAAACCAGCTAGGCCCATTTATTTATAATAAAAGAGAAGAGGCATGGCAAGAAGCAGACAAGATCCTAAAGTGCCTTGGGTTGTAAACCAGCTTCCTCTGGATACCCTATGATCCCAATCACTTCATTAGTCTTAGAAGGGTCAAATATAAGTTGGCTAGCTGTGATCATGTCAGGTTGCCTCATATTGAAAAATATGAAAATCTATTAAGATGGAAAGAGGGCACCCTAGAAGAGGCAAGTACTAAAGAGGAAATAGCACAAAAAGAAGCAAAGAAACTTGAGAAGGAAGCTGACATGGAAAATTGTGGACAGGTTTCTTCTTCTTATCATACTCAACTTGGAGCAGCTGCCTCATCTTCTACAGTTCCCCAGCAAGCAGCTCAAACTACTCCTCAAGCAGCTAGCACAGATAAAGGGAAAGAAATGGAGCAGGATCAGCCGCTCCCAATAGCAGAACAACAGAAAGAGCAGACAGAACGACAAGAAGAAATGGCTGAGGGCCATGTATCCACAGAGCAACAGGTTCAGGAAAGTGTGCCTCCAAGGCAGGAAACAACAGTGGATACCTCGGTGCTCCAAACCCCGTTGAATGAAGAGAGAACCAGGAAGAGGGATAGACAACAAGAAACTCCCCTCACTACATCAGCAAGTCAACAAGGGGAGAAAAGTTAAAGATTAAACCCTTTTTCTGAAGAAGAGATGCCTATTGGACCATCCATGGGTATGGTCCCCCCTAGCATGGAAGCATCAGCCAGTTCCTTCCAACAGGAACAAGAAAGACCACTTGGAGGAGAGGTCAGCTCCTCAAGCCAGCAAAGAAGGGCAGAGTCTGAAATCAAGAAACAATTTATGGATATAAAAGCTAGGAATGAGCCAGTTAGAATCCAGCTTTACAATCAGTTGCTCAAAATGGCTCCCACCAATCAACAGAGGCTCATGTCCGCATATGACATTGCAGAGGGGAAGATGACTATGAGCCATTTCATGCCTACCATGCTGCAGCCACAGTCAGCTGCAGATTACATCAGAACCAACCTAGAAGTATTTGCAAAAGACATCCACCCAATGGACCAAATAGAGCTACATAAGCAAACGGGTGAGATTGTCTACTCCACTCTTGCAAATAAAACATTTCTAGCACACAAACTGCAAAATTCTCTCCATAATACTACTGCCCAACTAGAATTGGAGAAAGCTTCTTCTCAAGCCAAAGACAACAAGATTAGATCTTTGGAAGATATCATTATAGAGCTTGGGCATGACCCAAGTGATCCTAAAGCTGTGCAGGCACTCATGAAGAAAAAAGATGAAGATATATCAGCTTTGAGGAAGATGGTCAAACTTCCAGCAACCCTTCACCCCCAAACAGAAGATGTTGCTCAGCAGAGAAAGGATCAAGATGTAGTGGCCATGCTGTTGACACTACACAAACAATTGGTAGAAACAGAAGGACGATTGATAGCAACAGAGGGTGCATTACAGGCAGCCCTGAAACAAAAACAAGGAGAGCAGATATCTCAGCCCTCTCAGCCAGTAATTAACCTTGAGGAGCCTCCTCAAATTATAAGTCCTCCCACAGGACAAACACCAGAGGCAGGCCCTTCAGCAGCAGCACCAACAACAACATCAGGACAGACACCCAGCCTTGATATGCAAAATATGATGAAAGAACTTCAAGCTCTGGAGGCCCAGATGGCAGAACTAAATGAGGCCAAGGAAAAATTGGCTACACTTAATGAAAAATATGATAAATCAAAGCAAAGTGTAGCTGAAAAAACAAGAGAGGTAAGGGCTCTTGAGAAGAAAATAAAAGAATTGGAGAAAGAGCTCTCTCTTGATAAAGTTGTAGCTGAAATCAGGAAAGTCCTGTGGGCCAATATTGGTCAGTCTATAACAGATCAATGGCAATATATTGAAACCATCCATGAGCATATAGATCTCATAGGCAGGGCCCAAAAAGAAAGCCAAAGAGCAAGGGCATCTCTAGGCAATATGCTTGAGATAGCCAATAGGATGATCAATGTCCTTAACAATCGCACAGGCCCCCAGCTGGCAGCAATGGGTATCCCTAACAGAACTGATACCATTTTACTAGTAAAGAGGGTGCTCACTTTGAGAAATCATGTGCAAACATTGGATAGAAGGTGCCAGGAAATGCAGACAGAGGTGAACAAATTCATGGAGAAATTTACAGCATTGCATAACAAAGGCCTTCCCAGCTTAGTAACCAGTGCAAGTAGGTTACTATCTCATGAAAACTATGCCAAGAGGGTAAATACATATGCCACAAATCAGATCACTGCAGCATCAAGTGCCCCAGAGGAAACAGGGCCTGCATCTGGGTAGAGTCTCTATGACAAAATAGAGAATTTGTTTTTTATCATGAATGAGATTAGACATCTATTTGAAGTGCCTCCAAATTACTACAAATATACTGAGGCAGATGAAACCTTAGGCATAATTTTGAGACATCAGTTGCCTACTCAGGAATGGTGGACAAGCATGATACAGACATTGCTGTGAAGAAACAGATTTTTCACCAAACTTTTGTACATCAATTATAAGTCATCATGTTCAGAAAATTGATATATTCACTATGACTGGAGAGGAGTGGACAGAGCCAACTCAGCAAACAAATTTGGCCACTAAAGCAACACCGACAGATGCAGATGACGGGGCTGAGATAGCTGCAACACGACAAAGCAATAAAGGGCGTATTACTCAGAATCAATACAAAGCACCCGGCAGACCCAGTTGCCCTCAAAAGTCAAGAATTTCTGACAAACAGCAAGCAGCTGTTGTATATTCATTAAAATAGCTTTTAATTTTGTAAGAAATATCTTTGGAAGTTGGTAAGAGCAGTTATTGTGCAATAACTCACTGTTGAGATATTTATATGATATTTTGTATATATGCACCCCCGCACAGCTTATTGGGGGTTGTTGTTACTCATTTGTTCAAGAGAACTCGGCTGTATTTCCTCTGAAAGATATAATACAAAGGAGCTGTTGGTTTCCAAAGGAATGATTTTCGCCTAGAAATGATGTGATGAAACTATTGACTGCTGCAAGATTCTCGTGTTATGGCGTGATACAATAAGTGTTTTCTAACCGTATTTGTATTTCATTTCTTACTTAATCTGTCTGTGATGTATGGTAATTAAACTTGGTAGAAAGGTAAAAGACTAGTTCAGGATTTGTCCATTAAAGACACCCTAAACTTAATCCTTACTACTAAATATGTTTTCTCCAGGGTTAGCTGCAACTATGGAATTCTTAAATGCTCCTGTTTGTTCTAATCATATGATAAGTCTTTATTCAGCAATTCTCACTTGCTGTTGATTATGATTTGTCTGTTATTCCCTGTTACACTGTGAAAGAACTCTTAACTGCCTTTTACTGGTGTAATTTATACTGTTTCTTGTCTAAAAATCAAAGTTTGTATCATGAATACCCATCTGGCCCTGCAGTGAACCTCTCTTTATCACATATATCAAACACTTTCATTTCTGGACTCCACATGCCCAATGGATTGAACTCTCTTTGGTATTTGCATGCCCTTCCTTGAACAACAGCCTGCAACCAAAATTCAAACAAAGCTCCCATCTCATAACTAGCCTAAAATCTTCAAAAAACAAAGTTAAAACTAAAAGAGAGAGCCCTCTCTGATTACAGGTAGGCTAGAACCTGTAATCCAAAGCTTGGCTAGTGGTTACCCCGACCGTATTCCCTCAGGAGTCAAAGGGAACAACCTGGGTGTTAACATAAATGGCGACTCCATTGGGGACCTGAATCAAATCATAAACCCCTGTCTGATTCTTAGTACTGAAGATAAAGCCTGAGTGACAACCAGACAGCCTTAGAAACTGCCTCTGCTTTGCATTTGCAGGGTTGTGCTATACTTGGTCAGTCCTTGTCAAACATCAATATCTCTTAGAAATTTTCCCAAAGAAAATCATAGAAGCTGGCTCCTAAGAAGAAAACTCGTCATACAAGATCTAACCTAGATCCAGATCCATCACCTGAGTTCCAAAATCCAAATTTGATTTCAAGAATCCTTAAGAAACACAAATTAGAAGGGACTTTATCAGATTCAAGTTCTGAAGCGGGATTTCAAACTAATATTCCAACTCCTGCTAAGGTTTCTATACATCCTCATACCACTATTCCACAATCTCCTGGTTCTTCGTCCACTTCACAAGGTGTCCTTTCAACCCCTCCATCAACTGCACATACTCTTCTCATCCCCTTTCCTCCACTTGTCCCATTCGTTCCTGTTATCCCTATTGTCCCACCAAACATGGCTAATAGATATGCTCCACTGCAGTTACCTGCCAATCCAGGGCCTATGCCCCAAGATTATCAAACCAAAATATCATATTTTGATGGTACTGGCTCTCATTCAGCCCTTCAACATACTAAGAAAATGCAGGATTATTTTGAAAATTATGAGATAGATGATGATGGGGTTAGAATGAAAATTTTTGTGCAAAGTCTAACAGGAGATGTAAGATCATGGTTTAGGTCACTCCCAGCAAACTCTATAGCTGACCCTGAAGCCCTGTATCAAACCTTTATCAACAGATGGGAGAAGAAAAAGGATCCACTCCATATTTTATCTGAATACAATGCTATCAAAAGAGGTCCCCAAGAAACTGTCTTGGACTATTGTGCTCGATTCAACAATATCTACAATGCTATCCCCCAAAATCTGAGACCCCCACCTGACCTGGCTCTATACACCTTTCTTGATGGGTTTGATTCAGATATGGCATACCAATTGAGAGAAAGAGCTCCCCGAACTTTAGCTGAGATGCAAGACATAGCAGTCAGTATAGAAGCCAACCTGATAGCTAAGAGAAATAGGACCAGAACTGAAAGAAAGACAACCTTCAAAGAAGAGCCTTCAAGCTGGGATCAGAAATTAGATGCAATAATCACTGGTATGCATAGATTAGGTGACAGAGTAGAATCAGTTGAGAGGAGGTCATCATGGGAAGCACCACAGAATAATCCTATCAGGAATCCCAATTTTAGAAGAAACCAAAATCCTAATGTTGGCAAGGCCAGCCCTGAACCAGAGATTAGGCCTCCATTCCAAGAAAACTATGCTGAAGCATCCACTTCTAATGAGCAGATAGATGATACCCACATTAATTTAATGGGCCTGAATGATGATCAACAAGTTTTTCTGAGTCAAGAAGATCATAAGGATGATGACATCAATCAGTTCCAAACTAAATCAGGTGAATCATTTGATTTCAAACAAGGCTATGACACAACTGTTTTTGAAGTTCATAAACAATATAAATTGAGAAGCAGAACTATAAATGTAACACAGCCTGAAAAAACAAAGGATAGCCAGCAGCCTAAGAAGGCTATTATCACAAAACCAATTGACAAAACTGATTCAATTACAAATGAAGTAACAGTTGAAGAGATAACCGAAGCATTTCCCTCAAATCAACAACCATTGGCTACACCTCCTTTACAGCACAATCCAAGCAACACTTTCCAAAAGATGAGCAAAAAGGACAAACCTCAAGATCAGATTGAAAGTCAAGAAGAAACCTCTAAAAAGTCAATTGACAAAGAAAGAGTTGTTAATCAGAACACCAAGATTCAGTCTGAAAAACCTTTTGACTTAGAAGCTGAAATTGGTAAATTAAAGATAGCCATTCCTCTTTCAGAGCTAGCTAAACATAACATCTACAAACAACAAATCAAGAAATCCCTTCAATTGACCCACAATAAGGATGATGTTAATGTGTTGGATGACACCCCAGAATTGCTTTTCGGTCCAGAAGTTGATGGAAAGACAGGAGGTACTGGAATCTTACCTTTTTATGTCAGCTTACATATTCATGATAAGATATTACACAATGCAATGTTTGATTCAGGCGCCTCTCATAACCTTATGCATAAGTCAGTAATGGAGAGATTGAATCTAGACATCACAAGACCATATAAGGACCTATTTTCATTTGACTCCAGCCAAGTCAAGTGTTTAGGCTTGATAAAAGATCTATGTGTTTCCCTTGTCCAGTACCCAAATAAAACAATCTTAATGGATGTTGTAGTTGCTGATATCCCACCTAAATATGGAATGTTGTTATCAAGATCATGGGGAGCTAAGCTCCAAGGTTCCCTACAATTGGACATGTCATATGCCACCATCTCTGTCTTTGGGCAACCAAAGAGGCTATACAGAGAATCTCTCATGAAATACATGGTGAGGAGTGAAGAAAAACCTCAAAATTTCCCTATTTATGCAGTCCATTCTGACATGGATTCCTTCATTCTGTTCAATGATGATATAAGTCCAATATGTGGAGTCAAATCTGTCCTACTTGAACAAGATCTGCATATGAATGTGCAATCAAGTTCCCAAGAAATCCAGGCTGGGCAATCAATTGATGAGACCGTTCTAGAAGACAAACCAGATGAAAAACAAGATCTCCAGCTTATAATCCCAAGTCATAGAGAAGCTGTTAAATCTCCCCTAAATCAAGAAATCCTTTGGTTTCTTGAGTTTGATGGATCAGTCAACAAATTAGGGGTAGGAGCTGGAGTGTGGATTCATAACAAACAAAGCAATCATGCAGAAGGTCGAGCCTATAGGCTTAATTTCAGATGTACTAATAATATGGCAGAATATGAGGCTCTTCTACTAGGCCTCAAACTGGTAAGATCCTTACAGGCCACAAAAGTTTCAATCCTGGGAGACTCAGACCTCATTATTCAACAAGTGAAAGGCAATTTTGTCACCAATGACAAAAGACTAAGATCATACAGGTCTGCTGCTATTGAAATACTCAAAGCTTTCACTGAATTTCAAATGACCAAAATACCTAGGACCCACAACCTTCATGCACACAGTTTAGCTACATTTGCCAGTACATGCAAATTGCCTTTTGAACCCAACCATTGTTTTACAGCTGAGATAAAACACAGACCTTCTATCCCAAACAATGTTAAAGATTGGCAAGTATTTGAGGATGACACACAGATAAATAGTTTCTTGACCTTGCAGCATGAATTTTCACGTTTGAACATTGATGTTGATTCTGTGAAAGACACACAACCACTAAGTGAGCAAGACCAAACAACTATATCGCCCAAAACAACAAATCAAATACTTTGTCCAACAACCTTTGACAAGGAAAATATACAAGAACTCGAACAATAACATTTTGATGAAATAGCTGGTGCAGAGGCTGAAATCATACAGCTAAAAGACAATTTTCTACCAACAGGCCTGACTCCGTTGGAGGGCATTTTTGACTCAAATGATGTTCCTAGAAAACCAAAAATGCAACCCCTTAATGCTGCCATTGAAGAATGCAACATTGGAACTATTGAAAAACCCAAGATAATAAAATTATCTGCATCTTTACCTCCTGACCAAAAGCCCAAATACATTGACCTCTTTAAAGAGTTCCAAGATGTGTTTGCATGGAGTTATGAGGATTTGAAATCCTATGACACCTCTGTTATTCAACACACCATCCCTCTCAAGCCTAATCAAAAGCCATTCAAGCAAAAATTAAGAAGAATCAATCCTATGCTTCTCCCTTCAATTGAGAAAGAGGTACAAAAAATGGCTAAAGCTGGTATCATAGCACCAATCAGGTTTTCAGACTGGATTTCAAATTTGGTCCCCACAAGAAAGAAAACTGGTGAGATTAGGCTTTGTGTTGATCTAAGGAATTTGAATCAAGTGTCCCTCAAAGACAATTATCCCTTACCTAAAATGGATCACATTCTCTAAAGAGTGGTGGGGGCTTCAAGAATCTCATTACTTGATGGATTTTCAGGCTTTAATCAGATCCTAGTCCACCCTGATGATCAGGATAAAACAGCATTCACAACCCCATGGGGAACTTTCAAGTATGTCAAAATGCCTTTTGGGTTGAAAAATGCAGGAGCTACATTTCAGAGAGCAATGGACATTGCTTTTGCTAAAGAGATTCGTGATTTCCTTGTTATTTACTTAGATGACCTCACACCTTTCTCAAAATCTGACCAAGAACATCTGAAACACTTGGGACAAATATTCATAACATGTAGGAAATATGGAATTTCCTTAAATCCCAAGAAGTCTCTATTTGGTTTGGAAGAAGGTAAGCTATTGGGTCATATCATTTCAAAGGATGGCAATAGAATTGACCCAGACATAATACATGCCATCTTGCAAATGCCCCATCCAAGAAATATTAAAGAATTACAAGCCTTCTTGGGAAAAATCAACTTTTTAAGGAGATTTATCCCAAACTTAGCAGAATTAATCAGATTGCTAAACAACATGCTAAAAAAGGATTCCAAAGTAAAGTGGACAGTAGAAGCAAATCAAGCTTTTGAAGGTATTAAATTGGCCCTTACCAAACCCCAGTCTTAACAAATCCTCAATTTGACAGAGAATTTATCATTTTCTCTTTTGCTTCCTAGCATACCATTGCTGCTGTCTTATTACAGAAAGATGATCAAGGGAATGAAAAACCTATTGCTTTCTTTAGTAGAGCCCTTAGAGATGCACCTCTGAAATATCAAATCATGGAAAAGCAAGCTTATGCTTTGGTTAAGGCCATCAAAGACTTTAGTATTTACATCCTATACTCCCATGTTATTGCTTATGTACCAAATGCCATTGTGAAAGACATATTGACTCAAGAAAGCTTAGAAGGTAGAAGAGGAAAATGGATTGCTAACATCTTAGAATTTGACATTGAAATCAAACCTACAAAATTGATAAAAGGGCAAGGTTTGGCTAAATTGATGTCAGAAGCAAACTTCCAAGCCTTGGATATTAACCAACTGGACAATGAACCGGAGCTGGCGACTCCAAAGATCAATGCAGCCTTTGAACAATCCCTGTGGTATTCTGATATCTGTTATATATTGCAAAACCTGTGTGCTCCCCCAGGATTGTCCAGAACCAAATCTAGATTTTTAAAAATGAAAGCTTCAATATTTTGTGTTATAGATGGTAATTTACTATGGAAAAATCATGAAGGCATATTGCTGAATTGTTTGAATATGGATGAGACAAACAATGTTATGAAAGAATTTCATGCAGGTGATTGTGGTGGACATTTGTACTGGAAGTCCACTGTGGATAAGATATTAAGGGCAGGTTACTATTGGCCCACTTTGTTCTCTGATGTTAAAAATTATACCACTTCATGTCACAAGTGTCAAGTGTTTGAGGGAAAAAGAAAGTTACTACCACTTCCCTTAAAGCCTATTGCAACAGAAAGGCCCTTTCAGCAATGGGGCTTGGACTTCATTGGGGAAATTCATCCTTCATCTTCAGGCCAACATAAATGGATCCTAACAGCCACAGATTATTTCACTAAATGGATTGAGGTTGTTCCATGCAGACAAGCAAATGATTCTACTATCATTCAGTTCCTGGAAACTAATATTCTTTCCAGATTTGGTTGTCCTGATAAGATTATAACAGACAATGCTGCTGCTTTCAGATCCAAGAAGATGGTGAACTTTAGCCATAAATTCCATATTACTTTGGGCCATTCTACTGCATACTACCCTCAAGGCAATGGTTTAGCTGAATCATCTAATAAAAGTCTTATCAACATCATTAAGAAGATACTGGAAGAGAATAAGAAAAATTGGCATAAGAAGCTGGTAAATGCCTTATGGGCAGATAGGCTAACAACTAAAAGATCTATTGGGGTTAGCCCATATGAGTTGGTTTATGGAATGGAAGCCAAATTCCCTTCAGCATTAGGGGTCCCTGTCATGAAGCTACTTCAAGAGAGTCAGGCTGAACCAAATGACATGCAAAGAAGAATCAACCAGATAATTTGTTTACAGCAAACCAAAGATCAAGTGTACAGTAGAGTTCAAGTCCTACAAGAGAAGCTGAAGAAAGCCTTTGATAGAAGAACCAAGGCTGAAGATTTCTTTATTGATGATAAAGTGCTTAAATGGGATTCAAGAAGAGAAGACAAGGGAAAGCATGGCAAATTTGACTCCCTTTGGAGGGGACCCTTTGTAATTCAAGCAGTACAAGGAAATAACACTTATTTCTTGAAGAATTTAGATGACACTGAAGCTGAAGAGGGCCCTGTGAATGGCCGGATGTTAAAGCATTATTTTGACTACTTTCCATGTATATAGCATGGCTCTGCCCTGTACATTATCAGTTGTATATAGTATTTTCTTTCAGCATATAGATAGTTCAGCTTCAGAAGTTTTGTAAATAAGCAGGAAAAGGCTTTTTATTTCAGAAGTTCCACAATGGTGAAAGATTCCAGTTTTGAAATCCAAAGAGAAAGCTTTCAAGTTTTGATAAGAAGTCAAAAGCCAAGGCAGTCTGACCTGCTGTTCTTGGTCTTTCAAGTAGAAAAACCATCCCCAAGTGGAGCCACTGTTAGCTACCTATACCAATAGGTTTCATTTTTCATGATTGGCAGGGGAAGTGCCAAATATGCTCTACTTTGGTGATGCAAAGATCTCATATTTTGTGGAAAACACATATCTACAGTTGTTTGATGTTGTCCTATGGGTGATCCAACAGTCTAAACTGGGTCATGCCATATTTCAATTTTTGTTGTAGATTAGAGAAAGAAATCTGTCCAAACTGTTCAATCTTGGCAGATCAGTAGTTAGGTAGAGAATGAAGGTTCCCAACTGCTTAATCTGGGGCCTTGGAAGTAATAAGGCTAGCCTTAGATAGAAAGTCAAAAGAAAATGCAAAAAGAAAAGAAAAAGAGCAATTGAGGGTTTGCTAGTCTAAGTGCACCCTCCTTGAAGTAACAAAAAATGCTAGGCAATAGAATGGGTAGGTAGATGGGGTTGCAGAAGCATGATTTCTTTCATATCACTGGCCTAAGCAAAGGAAACACATGGTGGCCAGTGCAGATCTTCCTATTCAGCAGTTTTGTAGCAACAAAGTGAAGCATGTCTAACTTCCCAATCATCCCCTATCAGACTTCTTTCTAACATCCCAATACCACCTTTGTTCATAAGAGAAGTCAAACTCTTTTGTTGATTCTTGTTACATAAAGAGCCACATTTCTTGTGTAAAAATCTTTTCATTTTGATCTACTCTCCTAACTAAGTTTGTTTCCTAAAAAACTTAGTCTTTGCTTCCTCTCTTCTATATCTCCCACCCAATACTAACTACTAACTCCACTATTACTTAACTCCCTATACTTCCCTTTTTCCCTACTACTATATCACTATTGTGAAAAAGCCCACTAAATATGTAAATTCCCCCCTTTTTTGGCATTATAGCCATATGTTCAAATATTCGGAAAATCAGGCAGAATCAAAGGTTTTGTTTGGTTTGCTTCAAGTTAGGGATTAAACTAACACTTGGTTAGTTTAATAACCTATTCCCAACCCTATCCCCTTCACAAACCCACTATGATGTATAACCCGCGCTATTTTGCATAAAACTCAGTTAAAACCCATTTCCTCCGCTTATCCTAAGTTTTACCTCTCGGCGCACTTACCACAAAAAACAAAGGAAAAATATTATTTAAATGCCGCCAGGTCCCGCCGTATCATGTTGGCGATTTACTCTCCCGTCGTCCGTCGGATCTGGGCCCTCCCATCTGACGGCTCACATCAATATCGGACCGCCTCCGATGCTCGGACGATAGCGCCCGAAATCTTTCAGACCATGACGTCAGGGCTCGGACGCGTGTTGTTCCCAGATTGTATCGGGAGGCCGCCTGCCAAAACCGCGCCCGTACCTTAAGCGGTCCGATATTACCACTTACCACCTTCCGTTTACCGCCCACCACGTCGCCCCTACGTCAGCTCCAAGTCATTGCTGAATCAGCACCATGTCAGCGCCCGACCCGCCATTGCTCCAACTGTCTGCCACGTCACCCATCCACGTGGGCCACTCACAGATCACCACATCATCACTTCGTACTTGACCCCACCCATGACGTCATGCTGATGTCATCCGAAAAAAGGCGCCAAAGGCCAAATTTTCCATATTTTTGCCCGAAATCGCGTTTTTTCACATTTTTTCCAAAAAAAGCTACTGTGCTCCTGCATGAGCGATTACGTCGCTTGCTCACCAACCTTCAAGACCATTTCCTTGCTGCTGGCGCCGTGGATTCACCTGCATGTCAATGCCATTGTCATAGTAAACCCAGGTATTTATCGGTATCCCTCTGTGTACCGTGGTTTTTGCATAATTCACCAAAATAAGCAAGAAACGAGAGAAAACACTGTAATTACCAGAAAATCTTCGGTGACCAGCGTTTCATTTCCCACTGTAAGCCGAATTCACCTACAGAGTTTCCGCATTGAGCCAAATTACCATGAATTCACTGTTTGTTTGCGCATTCGCAAATCTAAACCTCTGCTAGACAAATCCACCAGGAAGGCCACCCTCAAACCCAGCATTTGCTCATTTAAATATCTCCCTGGAGCATTTCAACTCAGTTTCTCCTCTGTCTACCCTGCCCTCTCTGAAAATTGCCCCCCCATTGGAAATTCACTGCTTTGTATTGCTGTGCTCAGAAAATCAAGTTCAAATCCAATTCCAAGTATCAGTGGACCATGGAAGCCCCAGTAGCTCTAAACATTCCACCTTTAAATGCCCCACAAAGAGAGCTAGAATGGCTGCCCCTGGCTGACAGAGACTACCAGATGGCAGAGGGAATCCTAGATTACATCAAATACCATATTCATGTACTCAATGAGCTAAAAGCCAAACACCTCAGTGGAAATGATATTCTAGGGATTTGGGACTCCAATTTGCCCATCTTCAATCTTCCTCAAGTCAATATCCTACCAGATTTAATCCATCGATGCAGTGCCAACTATGATCCATGTCAGAGAGCTATCCTCAGTCCCTCAGGCTCAGTTTTGTTCCATGTCACCCCTGAGGCTATAAATCAAATGCTGCACTTTCATACTACAAAGCCATTGACTCCTCTATCCATGATGGATTTGATAAAGCAAGGAGGCAAGCTGTCCAGTGCCCAAATCATAAAGATTAATCAATTGTTCATTCAATCAGGCTCTCAAACTGTGAGGACTCCTCCTATTGGAAATGTATATCTCAATGAGTTGGGAAAAATGCTTGTGGATATGATCAGTTATGTCCTGGGATACAGATCAACTGAGGATGTTGATGAAACCATTCTGGCAATGATGTCTATCTTCTCCCCTGGAAAGCCTCCTTCTATTCACTATGATTATGCTACATACATTGCCAATAAAATTCATGAGCAATTGATGAATTTAGAGAGGGAAAGGATATTTAGATACACTTCTTACATCTATCACTTGTTCCTATTTTATCAGCCTGATAGCTTCCCTATTACTCTCAAGAAATTTGATGCTCAGGGAAACCAAAGGTCTGTGGTATTTTCGTCCTCAATCTTTCATCACATATCTTTTTCACCATATAGCTACTGTGAATTCATAGACCTTTTCATCCATCCAGCCATGTCCTTGCTGTTGAGCTCTCCTCCTCCAAGATTGACAGATGAGATGCAAAGAATCCTCCAGCTCTCAAAGGCCTACAACATTGGGGATTGGTACTTCTACCAACACCATACAGTGATCAGAATATATGGTTGTGAGTTAGCCCCATATAGGCTACCAAGATATGTCCCTATGAAACTTTTTGCTTTAGAATATTTCAGACAATTTGGAAATGCAGACATGATTCATTTCCACAGTAAGAATAAAAAGGCTCAACTGAAAGTCAAAAACCAGCTAGGCCCATTTATTTATAATAAAAGAGAAGAGGCATGGCAAGAAGCAGACAAGATCCTAAAGTGCCTCGGGTTGCAAACCAGCTTCCTCTGGATACCCTATGATCCCAATCACTTCAATAGTCTTAGAAGGGTCAAATATAAGTTGGCTAGCTGTGATCATGTCAGGTTGCCTCATATTGAAAAATATGCAAATCTATTAAGATGGAAAGAGGGCACCCTAGAAGAGGCAAGTACTAAAGAGGAAATAGCACAAAAAGAAGCAAAGAAACTTGAGAAGGAAGCTGACATGGAAAATTGTGGACAGGTTTCTTCTTCTTATCATACTCAACTTGGAGTAGCTGCCTCATCTTCTACAGTTCCCCAGCAAGCAGCTCAAACTACTCCTCAAGCAGCTAGCACAGATAAAGGGAAAGAAATGGAGCAGGATCAGCTGCTCCCAACAGCAGAACAGCAGAAAGAGCAAACAGAACGGCAAGAAGAAATGGCTGAGGGCCCTGTATCCACAGAGTAACAGGTTCAGGAAAGTGTGCCTCCAAGGCAGGAAACAGCAGTGGATACCTCGGTGCTCCAAACCCCGTTGAATGAAGAGAGAACCAGGAAGAGGGACAGACAGCAAGAAACTCCCCTCACTACATCAGCAAGTCAACAAGGGGAGAAAAGGCAAAGATTAAACCCTTTTTCTGAAGAAGAGATGCCTATTGGACCATCCATGGGTATGGGCCCCCCTAGCATGGAAGCATCAGCCAGTTCCTTCCAACAGGAACAAGAAAGACCACTTGGAGGAGAGGTCAGCTCCTCAAGCCAGCAAAGAAGGGCAGAGTCTGGAATCAAGAAACAATTTATGGATATAAAAGCTAGGAATGAGCCAGTCAGAATCCAGCTTTACAATCACTTGCTCAAAATGGCTCCCACCAATCAACAGAGGCTCATGTCCGCATATGACATTGCAGAGGGGAAGATGACTATGAGCCATTTCATGCCTACCATGTTGCAGCCACAGTCAGCTGCAGATTACATCAGAACCAACCTAGAAGTATTTGCAAAAGACATCCACCCAATGGACCAAATAGAGCTACATAAGCAAACGGGTGAGATGGTCTACTCCACTCTTGCAGATAAAACATTTCTAGCACACAAACTGCAAAATTCTCTCCATAATACTACTGCCCAACTAGAATTGGAGAAAGCTTCTTCTTAAGCCAAAGACAACAGGATTAGATCTTTGGAAGATATCATTATAGAGCTTGGGCATGACCCAAGTGATCCTAAAGTTGTGCAGGCGCTCATGAAGAAAAAAAATGAAGATATATCAGCTTTGAGGAAGATGGTCAAACTTCCAACAACCCTTCACCCCCAAACAGAAGATGTTGCTCAGCAGAGAAAGGATCAAGATGTAGTGGCCATGCTATTGACACTACACAAACAATTGGTAGAAACAGAAGGATGATTGATAGCAACAGAGGGTGCATTACAGGCAACCCTGAAACAAAAACAAGGAGAGCAGATATCTCAGCCCTCTCAGCCATTAATTAACCTCGAGGAGCCTCCTCAAATTATAAGTCCTCCCACAGGACAAACACCAGAGGCAGGCCCTTCAGCAGCAGCACCAACAACAACATCAGGATAGACACCCAGCCTTGATATGCAAAATATGATGAAAGAACTTCAAGCTCTGGAGGCCCAGATGGCAGAACTAAATGAGGCCAAGGAAAAATTGACTACACTTAATGAAAAATATGATAAATCAAAGCAAAGTGTAGCTGAAAAAAAAAGAGAGGTAAGGGCTCTTTAGAAGAAAATAAAAGAACTGGAGAAAGAGCTCTCTCTTGATAAAGTTGTAGCTGAAATCAGGAAAGTCCAGTGGGCCAATATTGGTCAGTCTATAACAGATCAATGGCAATATATTGAAACCATCCATGAGCATATAGATCTCATAGGCAGGGCCCAAAAAGAAAGCCAAAGAGCAAGGGCATCTCTAGGCAATATGCATGAGATAGCCAATAGGATGATCTATGTCCTTAACAATCGCACAGGCCCCCAGCTGGCAGCAATGGGTATCCCTAACAGAACTGATACCATTTTACTAGTAAAGAGGGTGCTCACTTTGAGAAATCATGTGCAAACATTGGATAGAAGGTGCCAGGAAATGCAGACAGAGGTGAACAAATTCATGGAGAAATTTACAGCATTGCATAACAGAGGCCTTCCCAGCTTAGTAACCAGTGCAGGTAGGTTACTATCTCATGAAAACTATGCCAAGAGGGTAAATACATATGCCACAAATTAGATCACTGCAGCATCAAGTGCCCTAGAGGAAACAGGGCCTGCATCTGGGTAGAGTCTCTATGACAAAATAGAGAATTTGTTTTTTATCATGAATGAGATTAGACATCTATTTGAAGTGCCTCCAAATTACTACAAATATACTGAGGCAGATGAAACCTTAGGCATAATTTTGAGACATCAGTTGCCTACTCAGGAATGGTGGACAAGCATGATACAGACATTGCTGTGAAGAAACAGATTTTTCACCAAACTTTTGTACATTAATTATAAGTCATCATGTTCAGAAAATTGATATATTCATTATGACTGGAGAGGAGTGGACAGAGCCAACTCAGAAAACAAAGTTGGCCACTAAAGCAACACCGACAGATGCAGATGACGGGGCTGAGATAGCTGCATTCACGACAAAGCAATAAAGGGCGTATTACTCAGAATCAATACAAAGCACCCGGCAGACCTAGTTGCCCTCAAAAGTCAAGAATTTTTGACAAACAGCAAGCAGCTGTTGTATATTCATTAAAGTAGCTTTTAATTTTGTAAGAAATATCTTTGAAAGTTGGTAAGAGCAGTTATTGTGCAATAACTCACTGTTGAGATATTTCTATGATATTTTGTATATATGCACCCCCGCACAGCTTATTGGGGGTTGTTGTTACTCATTTGTTCAAGAGAACTCGGCTGTATTTCCTCTGAAAGATATAATACAAAGGAGCTGTTGGTTTCCAAAGGAATGATTTTGGCCTGGAAATGATGTGATGAAACTATTGACTGCTGCAGGATTCTCGTGTTATGGCGTGATACAATAAGTGTTTTCTAACCGTATTTGTATTTCATTTCTTACTTAATCTGTCTGTGATGTATGGTGATTAATCTTGGTAGAAAGGTAAAAGACTAGTTCAGGATTTGTCCATTAAAGACACCCTAAACTCAATCCTTACTACTAAATATGTTTTCTCCAGGGTTAGCTGCAACTATGGAATTCTTAAATGCTCCTGTTTGCTCTAATCATATGATAAGTCTTTATTCAGCAATTCTCACTTGCTGCTGATTATGATTTGTCTGTTATTCCCTGTTACACTGTGAAAGAACTCTTAACTGCCTTTTACTGGTGTAATTTATATTGTTTCTTGTCTAAAAATCAAAGTTTGTATCATGAATACCCATCTGGCCCTGCAGTGAACCTCTCTTTATCACATATATCAAACACTTTCATTTCTGGACTCCACATGCCCAATGGATTGAACTCTCTTTGATATTTGCATGCCCTTCCTTGAACAACAGCCTGCAACCAAAATTCAAACAAAGCTCCCATCTCATAACTAGCCTAAAATCTTCAAAAAACAAAGTTAAAACTAAAAGAGAGAGCCCTATCTGATTACAGGTAGGCTAGAACCTGTAATCCAAAGCTTGGTTAGTGGTTACCCCGGCCATATTCCCTCAGGAGTCAAAGGGAACAACCTTGGTGTTAACATATCTCATTCACTATAGATACATGTATGAAAGTAAATATTTACACAGTTAAAAATTTACAAAAACACTTAACATTTACATCACAAAATACCAAAATATTTGTTTATATATATCTATATATATATATATATATATATATATATATATATATATATATATATATATATATATCGAATCTAGTCTTTTACATCAAAATATTCCAAAAATTGGGTGTTTTAAGTACAAAATGGCTACTAAGCCTAACTATAAACACCTGCTGGTTATACTAAAGCACCTGCTAATAGAGACTACTGCTCATGAAATGATAACACTACTCCAGCAATCCTCTGAAGAGGAACTAGAAACCGCTCAGGCACACTGACTGTGTGCTGACGTGTATGAGTAGAGATCTCCATCATAGGAAGGGGGGGCACACCCATTCTCAAGCCCTCTAGGTTCCTCAAAACCTTGCGAAGACTGTTAGCACCACCCCCCTCATCAGGTAGTTGGCCTCCTCGCCTCACTTGGTGAGGTTCTCCTACAGGTTGTACTGGTGCCACATCTGTGTCAAGCAAAAAAATTCATGTCAGTACTTGTTCACCCATAAAATCAACAAAAACATAACATAAATATTCAAAAGCTTAAAAATACTTTAAGTACTCTCCAAAACATTCTTACCTTGAGGCCCCCAGTTTTTTCCAGGAGGCAAAATCAAGTTAGGGTCACCGGTGAAGTCCATGCCCTCATAGGCATAGTTGTCAATCATCACAATCTAGCCACTAAGCCATTTGAAGAAATCTTCTTCGAAAAAGTGTCGGATAGGTCCTCCTCCTGTGCAAGGATCAAGTGATGGCCATTGCCCCTGTCTAGGCTCCCTTGGATCAAGGGGACCTAAGCTCATTCGCGGGCGCATAACAGGTACCCTCTCAAGTATGAATGAGACAATGAGAGTGCCATACCCAAAACTTTGTTGGGTTTGAGTCTTGCATGCGGTCAATTTTGCCTTCAACTAACAAAGCACTTCCTTGCACTAATTGAACATTTGAGGCTGGACACGGTTAACTGCAAGAAACAATTGGGCCTTTGTTGCAACATGGGGACTCTTCGACCCCACTAAACGCACAATCAACCATAAAATGAACCTCATAGATCTGGACCTAATCCTCTCTATAGGGACTCTGTTGCTGACGAGTCCGCTCTCAGGGATATAGTAAGTTTGAACCAGCTCTAGGGTGGATCGAGGATCAAGCCTACCACTGATCATATTTTTTTGTGCTCCTCTGCATGAAATATCGGTCAAAAAGTATATATCATCTCGGTCAATGGCCAACTCATGATCTCCAATCCTGAACACCTGCTCATGTTCATCCCACCGCTGAATAATCCAGCTTGAAATGTCCTCTTGACCTTTCATCAAGTCCAACTTAGAATACTTCATCAAACCATAGTAGCGCAATGCAAGTATGCAAGCAGGATCATTTCACATCAGCAATTCTTGTCCGTCATGGGCCTTTTCTCTCATAGACTAGTCATAATGGCTCAAAACCTGCACAAATCAACCCAAAAATCAGTGTAAACAGGGCAAAATTTCTTATAAAATCATTTCCTAGGGTTTTGAGCTGCACCCTCATACACTAACGCCCCCCATGGTGACATATAAGGAGGATTAACGCCCTCCAGTAGGTCGTAAAGGGAATTTAATGCTCCCTACAGACCTGCTAGGGGGTATTAGGCATAGTTAAAGAACTAGGGCTCCCTAGTTCTCCAAAAAATCACCCCAAAAGCTGACAAAAAATGTTGAATAATTCAAGATCGAGGTTTTTGCATCTACCTGGGACTGACGACATGTAGAATGGTCGCCTGGATCTTCCGCAATCATCTGTGGAAAATCTGCTCCTCTTTAGCTCCAAAACACTCTCACAGCTCTCAAATGATGCAAATGGTGAAAGTGGATTCTCAAGAACTCCCTTCTAATCAATTTGGAGACATGAATTATCTTAATTGAAGTCATTAAAGTCAAATTAGTCCATTTCCAATGATAATTATCATGCACCATGATCCCATATTCACAGAAATTGCTAATGTTTTGATGAAAGATTTTTCAAGATTTAACGATAGAAATAGCCATGTGCGATTCTCTATGAGCGCTTTCTTTTATGGGATGTTTTATCACTCTAAAACCGAAAAATCCCTGAGTTTTTCATCATCAGGCTTGTTAAACACTTACGACGACGGTTCGAGCAACTCTTTTTCCCTCTTTTTCTAGCTCACTAAACTGAAAAGGATCGATTGAGCATTCTTTTTTGGGACTTTTTTCTCACTCATAAAATTGAAAAAACCCTGAGTGCCTTCTTCAGGCTCATTAAAACTTATGAATAAGCTCTGAACATTCTTTTTAGGAACTTTTCTCACTCATTAAATTGAAAAAACCTCGAGTTTTTGTCATTGGGATCATTATACATTTAATATGACGATATGAGTGCTTTCTTTTGTGGGACTATTTCTTGCTCTTAAATCAAAAAATCCTCATGTTTTTCCTTTCTTTGGGCTTGTTAAATCTACGAAGAAGGAATGAGTAGTTCTTTTACCTCCTTTTCCTCACTCACTAAACTGAAAAATATACCTTGAGTTTTCTTCATTTGACTCATTAAAATTCGATGTAGGTATTGAGTTTGTCGTTGCATGACTTATTAAAATTTCACGAAAATCGAGTTTACTCCATCTCCTTGTACTCGTAACAAAATGAGGCAAACATGTATTGAGCATAGGTTTCTCTTTATTCGGACTGAGTAGATTAACTCATGGAAAAGGAACCATTCTGGGTATACTATTAAACTTTTTTCGCACCTGGTTAAAAACTATGACAAAGGGACCATCTGTAGGTTTTAACCCCGTACAGAAATTACCTGCATACGAATTCTAAAACACAGGAAATGAACAATGCAAGAGCATAACACATAAAACACATATACATAGAGATTTTCCCCTGGATCCCAAAACCGGGACTACCAGCTTGATTTTTCATTATATTCCTTTCAATGTTATAATACATATATATACATGCTGAAGCATCGAATACCATGGACCGAAAACCATCGCGCCCAAAACCATGGATTGAAAACCATAGGCAGGTTCGCCCAACCTAATATAGGGTCCAAAAAAAAAAATTTCCCGAGGTGCTGCCCCGGACCCCGTAGAGGGGGGCTACTCGACCCCTCAAACCCCCCGGAAAGTGGGGGGCTGCTGCCCCCCCTATGACCCCCCTACTGCGTAATTGGCGCAATGAAGGGGGGGCTTCGTGCCCCCTCTAACCCCACAGTTCACTATGTAGGTTAGTTGTGGAAAGAATATAACACAACCCAACATTCTCCAACTTGTTGTTTTCTTTCCACAGGAGGCCATAGGAGAGCTTAGTCATTTTTCCAACACTGAAATGCCCATTGTTTCTCTACACCAAGAGAACTTCTCAGAGCTCATGGATTTTTTCATTGCATCAACAATATTCTTCAAAGTGTCCACCTTTACCAGCAACACCTTTTTGTCTTCTATCATATCCCTCACAAAGTGATACTAAACATCAATGTGCTTTGTCTTTGAATGATAAGCAGGATTCTTTGCCAAGAAAATTGTACTTTGGCTATCACAGTATATCCTTATAGCTCCCTGTACTAACCCCATACTTGAACACAATCTCTGCAACCAAACTTCTTCCTTGCTTGCATGAGTGGCTGCCATGTATTCTGCCTCTGTAGTTGATAGTGCCACTATAGATTGTTTCTTACTTATCCAACTATCTCCACCTCCAAATAGTTAAACACATACCCACTTGTAGATCTTCTTTGATCCAGATCTCCAGCCCAGTCTGCATCAACAAAGCCACGAATATCCAACACTCTGTCCAATCTCGGTCTTCCTTGGTAGCACAAACCATAATCACTAGTGCCACGCAAATACCTCAAAACCCGCTTCACTGTTGTCCAGTGCTCCTTCCCTGGTTTTGACATAAACTTGCTCAATACTCCCACTGCATGTGCAATGTCTAGTCTAGTATAGACCATCGTATACATTAGGCTACTGACTACACTTTCATATGAAACACGGGACATGTCCTCTTCCTCTTCTTGTGTCTTGGGACACTGTTCAACAAATAAATTTACACCTACAGGAATAGGAACCTTCACCGGTTTACTATCCTGCATATTAAACCTCTGCAATATTGTCTCGACATACTTCCTTTGGTTTAACCAGAGCTTCCTCTTTTTCTGGTCTCTTTTAATTTCCATGCCCAAAATATAGTTTTCAACACTAATATCTTTCATGTTGAATTTGGAGGACAAATGGGTCTTCAAATACTGAATAATTTCTTTATCGTTTCCAACCAGCAACATATCATCCACATACATGACCAGATAAATAACACGGTCACGAATTAATTTAAAATACACACAGTGATCTACTTTGCTTATGGTGAATCCAAGTCCTCGTATAAATGTATCAAATTTATGATACCACATCCTTGGTGACTGTTTTAACCCATACAAAGACTTCTTTAACTTGCATACCATTTCTTTTTTACCCTTCACTGCAAAGCCTTCAGGTTGCTTCCTATAGATCTCCTCTTCCAAATCCTCATGAAGAAATGTTGTCTTCACATCCATATGTTCTACCTCAAAATCAAAAGTAGCAACAACAGATAAAAGTAACCTAATAGAAGTTACCTTGGCAACAGAAGAAAAAATATCACCAAAATCAATTCCCAACAACTGGGAATAACCTTTTTCTACCAACAAAGCTTTGTATTTCTCCACCTTTCCTTCTGCATTTGTCTTCTTCTTGAACACCCATTTGCTGCCAATGGGTTTCCTTCCAACTGGCAACTCCACCAGATCCCAAGCCTCATTTTTGTGCAAAGATTCCATTTCATCAACCATGGCCTCTTTCTAGAGTTCTCCATCCTCTAAATATAATGCTTCCTTCACAGTTCTGGGATCATCATCAGTAATAGATAAAACAAAATTTGAATAGAAAGTAGATGGACTATACCTTTCTAGCTACCTTCTTTCTCGAACTGATCTTCTTACACCTAGAGTTTGTGGCTCTTCATCTTCTGATTCCTCCTCTACTGTAGAATTTTATTCTTCCTCCTTTAGTTCAAACTCTATCTTCTTAGGTTCCTTTCGTTGGACTTCATGTTTAATAACATCTTTCACCTCTCTGAACACCACATCTCAGCTATACACAACCTTCCTTGTTGCTAGGTTCCGAAGCTTATAACCCTTTAAACCATCCTTATACCCAATAAAGATGCACTTTTCAGATTTACTATCCAACTTGGTTCATTTCTCCTTTGGAACATGTACATATGCATCACATCCAAATACCCTCAGATGTGAAAGAGAGGGTTTCTTAACAGTCCATACCTCTTGTGGAGTCTTATCCTCCAACGCTGATGAAGGTGATCTGTTGACCAGGTAACATGCTGTCTCCACCACCTTTGCCCCGAATTCCTATCCTAACCCGGCACCACTGAGCATGATTCTTTCCCTTTCCATCAACGTCTTGTTCATTCTTTCTGCAACTCCATTTTGCTGAGGTGTATATGGAGTATTCTTCTTCCATGCTATACCACACTTCTTACATAATTCTTCAAATTCCTTACTGCAAAACTCTCCACCGTTATCTGTTCTCAGCACCTTTATCTTCTTCTCTGTCTAGTTTTCCACCAGAGCCTTAAATTATTTAAAACTGTCAAAGAATTCAGATTTCTTCTTAAGGAAATATATCCATCTATTCCTTGAGAAGTCATTCATAAATGATACATAGTACACAGACTTCCCAGTGATGGAACCTTCACAGGTCCAAACACATCACTGTGCACAAGCTCTAATATTTGTTTCGCCCTCTTACCACCAGAGGGGAAACTCACCCGATTCTGCTTCCCATATACACATTTTTCACAGAAATCAAAGTCCCGAGAGCTATTACTCATACCTTCTACCATACATTTATCATGAAGTATTCAAAGGCCCTTATCTCCAATATGTCCAAGCCTTTGATGCCACAGCATGGTCTTCTCTCCAGAGACCACTAGATTTTCTGCTCCACTTTTAGGAACCATAGAACTATTGCACCCATTAACAATAGTGCTACCTTGTAGCTTGTACAGAGTTCCAGTCCAAACTACCCGCATCAATACCAGTGCTCCCCAAACCATCTTGCAAGTATCCTTCTCGAACACTGTTTTCGCACCTGCATCATCAAACTTGCTTACAGACTTCAGATTTCTGGCCAATGTAGGAATATGCAGAACACTTGGAAGTGTTCTAACCCTTCCACCTTGCAACTTCAACTTTACTTTTCTGTGACCAACGATGCTAGCCTTCCTATCATCCCCCAAGAAGACATCGACACCATCGTATTTCTCCTACTCGTAGAACCACTCTCTATGGGGAGTGAAGTGAAACGATGCACCTGAGTCAATCAACCATGCCTCATGATCTACATGTGTACTTGAAGAAGCCAAGGACACATCCCCACCTTCATCTAAGTTGGTTTTCACCTCTACAGAAGGAGCATCATCAGATCCCTTTCCTTTATCAGGATATTTAGATTTACAGTCCCTTTTGAAGTGCCCTTCCTATCTGCATTTCTAGCACACCACCTTTACAGGTTTTCCTGGAGATTTAGATCTCCCACTCAATGACTTATTTTTTTTTCTATTCTGGGACCCTCCTCGTACAAACAAGGAATCACCATTCTAGAGCTCCATATTTTTCCGTCTCATCTCCTCCATCAACAAGGATGAGACTATTTCATCAAAATGTAAGGCAGTTGCATTACTACCTATTGCAATAACCATACTATCCCATGAATCTAGTAGAGAACACAACAAACTGATGCACCTATCTTCATCTAAAATTTTAATGTCAACAGATGCTAACTAACTTACCACAATATTAAATGCATTCAGATGCTCTGTCACCGAGTCTCCATCTTTCATCCTCAGGTTATATAGCTTTTTCCACAAGAACAATTTATTCACCAGAGATTTAGATTGGTACAAAGTCCCTAACTTATCCCACAAAGCCTTCACCGTAGCTTCCCCTGATACATTCAGTGCTATGGGGTAAAATGCACGGGATGAAAACTACCTTCGAAATTCTTCCCGAGACTTCCAACAGACCGTAAGGTTATCTGCAAAAGGTACCTGTTACACACATGTTCATCTATCTGACATATATTGACAGGATATGGAGAAAGGATCACCTTTGGTTCTTTCTAGATTCACTTGGGGATCTCCATGCGGAAAGAAGAACTCCTCCTGACCGGCTCCAAGACGATTCCTGCACAAAAGAATGAAGAAAACCAATCACAGCATATACTTCTGACAATTAATGAAAGAATTCGTAACAAACATGTATAAATGTGTAACTTATCTACTAAACACAACAAGCATCAGAATGGACAAATAAATGCGCAATATCACCGACACTTCGAGTAGTGGAACACAACCATAGTCCTATATTTAGAACAGAAGAGTGATTACAACAACCCTGTTGCATCAGCCTTCCTTATCCCTTCTTCCTCTCTCTCTCTCTCCTTCTTTCAGCTAGCTCCTTCAAGAATATGACAATATCACAACAGCACCATGTACTATCCTTCTAAATGCTTTGACCCTTGTGCAATGGCCCTCTCGTTGCTTAAATAGCAATCGAATTAGGGCTTCCCAACTCCACCTGTAGTTCATTTGGGTAAAAACCATGAACCTGCCTCTTTTACCAGCTTTTTCCCATTTGCCTCTGTTTCCGAAATAGAATTTCTCCAAATATCTTGATTTTTGGAGTTTCCCTACTTTTCTTACACAAATTTAGGGAAATGATATCTAGATATTTTATGGCAGATTCATTGGCATAATCACTTGAGCATCACTAAAGTTCACTAACGCTCCCTTAGGCCTAACAACATGAGTTAGCAGGTTGACTAACACTCCTTTATGCTTGTAAACAAGCTTTATAAAGTAGGTTATCAATGTACAGAGAGCGTTAGTGTGTATTCTGGACCTATAGTTGTGGTCAATATTTCAGTCATCTTGTCCTTCTCCTCTGAGTTGATTAGGAGGTCAATTTTTCCTATAACATTCACAATACTGAATTTGAGACACACTCGTATTGTGCTCTTTTCCTTCCAATCCAACTTCTTCCATTCTTCATCAGACACTCCCGTTGGTTTAGTACCCAGATCTACCGCAATCCACTAATATTTATCCACCAACAGATCCTCCATCTTGAGTTTCCACAACTCAAAACTCTGACCATTAAATTTCTCGATCTCTATCTTTCCACTGCTCGCCATCTTCTTTCACCACAAGAATCGATCTCGCAGATCTCCCATTGAACAGGGTCTACCACAGGCCCGAGCAAAACTCCTCAGCAACAAAGGCGTCCCCTTGAAGCCAAAATAGCTTTGATACCAAATGTAGGTTTTAACCCCATATAGAAATTACCTGCATATGAATTCTAAAACACAGAAAATGAACAATGTGAGAGCATAACACATAAAACACATATACAAAGAGATTTTCCCCTGGATCCCAAAATCGGGACTACCAGGTTGATTTTTCATTATATTCCTTTCAATGCTACAATACATATATATACATGCCGAAGCATCCAATACCATGGACCGAAAACCATCGCATCCAAAACCATGGACCGAAAACCATAGGTAGGTTCGCCCAACCTAATATAGGGTCCAAAAAAAAATTTCTCGGGGCATTGCTCCGAACACCGTGGAGGGGGGCTACCCGCCCCCCTCAAACCCCCCACTGTGCAATCGGTGCAATGAAGGGGGGGCTTGGCGTCCCCTCTAATCCCCTGGTTCACTACGTAGGTTAGTCGTGGAAAGAATATAACACAACCCAACACCACCATGGAGTCATTCTTTATAATCTTTTCAAACTCTCTAAATATGAAAAGATCACTGAGTTATCTCATTAAATTACATAGATGAGGTATAGAGTCACTCTTTTTATGATACTTTTCAGACTCTTAAAACATGAAAAACTCGACGAGTTTGCTTGTCTGGAGTCATTAAACTAACCAGATAGGGCATAGAGTCGCTCTTCTTACGGTCCTTTTCAAACTCTTAAAACATGAAAAGATCGATGAGTTTACTCATTTGGACTCACTAAACTAATCAAATGGGGAAGTGGACAATACAACTACGTTATGTTCCATATTTTGAAAGAGTTTTTTGGTAGCAGTCGCTCCCTTGAACATGGCACTCCCTTAGATAAACCTTCCTTGTGATGACCTCTTAATATGAATCTTACCATCCTATCAATTTAGCCTATATACCCCGATGTTCCTACATCTCTATATCCTAACAATCTTTGGTGTTCATGAGTCTATTTCTGCATGGTTAAAACCGTTGTCATGCCTTCTATTGTTCAAGGGAAAACCTTTATCTTCTGTTTCCTCCATCAAAACATCAAGCATATCCTACCATCATGCCCTATTTCGCTTTGACCCAATGCTCAAAAGATTCCTCAAAAAACAATCATTCTTGTCCCATTTCATGTTGACTGATGTAGGACACCTTACTTCCTACCTTTCGACAGGTCTCTTCCTATCAAATTCAACACTTTATCTAGGAAAAAGACCCAAAAACACTTCAATGCCTTGGTACTTGTAGACATAAGTGGTAGGTCACCTTGTGGTTGATTAGGGGTTTTTAGTATTGGATCTTGGTTAAAATATTCTATGAGTGTTCGATGACAAAAACATTTTTCGAACTCATTAGATTGTACTGTGCATCTTGGAGACCATCACCATTATCGGTGGCCATCCTCACATCTGTTAACGGTCTCCATTTTGACTGCTAATCAGACAATTTTGTGCATGTTCGACATCAACGCCTATATTCACATGTATCGATCTATGTTGTTTGGTGAAGTGGAAATCAAGACCTTAGGTAGAGGCTTGCATGACTCAACCTTGTTTCCTCTCCCAAGTTGCGGTTATTGTTTTTTGGAGACAACTTATCATAATGATCCTATTATGACACAGGTTTCGCATTAAGATGATTGGCGGACAGCATTGTCATATCTCTTTTCTGAGAAAATCACTCTAACATAGCTACTGAGCGTGGGAATTCCCAACTCAGGACATGATTTTAGTTGTTTTATATATATGTGTTGTATCAGGTTTCTCATACTGCCTAAAGTTCCAATCCTCTCTCTCTTATTTCCAAAGAAAAGGACAGTTAAATATAAAGTATTTCAGCCATCGTCATAGCCTCTGCTCCCACACTTTAGGGGGCATCTATTATACAGGAAAATGACCTCCTCGTCAACTCAGAGGACAAATACATGATGACTGAAGGACTGACCAAGTTCAGAGGCCCAGTTATCAAGCTAACGTTGTCTAGACACTATCAACCTGCTTCATAAAGCTTCTCATCAAGCCTAAGGGTGTGTTAGTGCCTAGGGTAACTCTACCTGCTACCTCTAGAACAATGTTAGTGACCCTACATTAGTTTCTATGGGTCAAAGGAATGAATTGACTGAGAAAATATCCCTAGATTCTCTCTTACATCAACTCATAAAATCAAGGAAACATCTGAACTCAACCTGTTTGGGGGGATTATTAATTCCTAATGGAGTATGCAAACAGGAAAGATCACTAAAGCATGGAAACATCATTGCTTTTGCCTAATGGAACTCATGAAGGACTTGGCAACCCTAACCCTACATGCTGTTAGAGTCGGTCTGGTCATCCCTCCATCAGAGATCATTTCTCTTATTGCATTTCATTTTTAGGTGTCTCTCTTGATTCACTCAGTTGCATTCCGCTAGGGGCATGCCATAATCTGACGGAAGGGTCTTGTCATTTATTACCCCTCATGCCTTATCCGTGCTGGCTTAGGTCTGTTCATCAAAATCAAGTTTTAAAGTCACTTACAGCCCTATTTTAATCTCTTGATCAGCAAGAGTCATTTCAGTCACTAGGTCTAGGGTTAGTTGATGTGGTCTACAACAATGCCAGCAGACCCATGAGGGAGGTTCTTAATAAGTTTTCATTTCCAAATATTTTCATCATCATATGCTCGACTATGACTTTTCTTCAAAACTTTGTTTTGAAGAAAATTCGTCATTTCGTTTTGTAATAAATTGCCATGTAATTTTTAAAAAGTTTTTCAGTTGTTGAATTCTCCAGGTGCAGCCTTGGTCTTCCTTTACCGAAACTCGATGCCATCATCCCTACAAAAAATTGCCAAGAATTTCATCATTCTAAGCCAAAAAATCAAAAAGGAAATAAAATGAACAGAGTTGTATTAAAATGAAAAAGTACCAAAGTTAAAACATAAGAAAGTGGGTTTTTGGAGAAGCAAAAATCAAACCCACCACTGTGTAAGACATTTTCATTGTTTAAAACACCATTGGTATGCCAAGAGATCATTTGAAGTGGACTTGAGTTTGGAAGGAGCGAATCTATTGTTTGAAAGCCAAAACTGTGTGTTGGACGAGGTCGCGGCACATATAGGCCGCGCGGTGCATTGGGCCGAATTTTCCTGTGTAATTTTGCACTGTCGTGACGCATCCAGGAGGGGCGACGCATTGGGTTTGTGCGCGGCACACAGAGACGACAGGCCAGTTTTTTATCCCTGCAGTCATCAAAACTCAAATAGCGTCATGTCTTTTGCTCCAAGTAAGTCTGAGCATTCTTGCTATTGAATTTAGCTTGGTTGGGTATTGTTTGGAGGGAAGCTTTAAAGGTTTGAAGTTTGAAAATATAAACCCTACATTTATATCAAAATCTGCTCCATTGGGTTGTGTAATTGGTGTTTTCAAATGATGATTTTGGTGCCAAGTCTCCTCTCCCACTTGTGATCCCTTCCCTTTCATAATCCTATCATTATAGTTAATCCCTTATACTTTAAACTCCCAAATCACTCATATCCCTGCTTCCCATTTTCCCTATACTAAACTCCTATCATTCCCTATCATTCTCCCTCTCTCGTATCATTCACAAAATCCCTAAATCCCCACTCCCTAAACACAGTCAAGTGACTGTTTGCTCATTTTAAAGGTTTCACTTGACAATTTTCACCATCCACTTTTCCCCCTGTCCCATATTCCTCACAATCCCTCATTTTTTTTTGGCACATTGGTATTGAAACAAAACATCTGATTTTCAAACCAAACCAAACACCTACTTGACATACACCTTTGTAGCATTGCGACAGACATTGATTCATCATATGAGCAAGACAGTGATTCTACCATAGAGCTTCATGCACCAAGGAGGCCTCGTAAGGGTGGCAGACATGTTAGAGAAGAGCCTACCTCTTTGACTGAACTACAAGCTTGCCCACTTGCCATGACATGTTTTCAACAACAGTCATGTTTTCAGTATTGTGAATTGATTGCTCAGGTTCAGCATCACCAGGAGTTGGCTCGGTTATTTGTTTTACATTTGCATGATGGTCAGGTAACTCTTGCTGGTGTAAATTTTACCTTGACACCAGAGACCATTTCTCAGGCAACAGGAATACCAAATATAGGTGAGGAATGGAACAAGAGAATGCAGGTGGAAAGAGCATATTATGAACCTGTTGTGGCCAGCAACAACCCCCCCCCTAATTCAGCCTAATATCAGTCATAATGATAGATTGAATAGGGGACCCTTAGTTAATTTCCGAAAAAAAGAAAACAAAGACTTCTTTTGAAATTACAAGCATAAAACGTAGAAAAAGGCCCTTAGACAACTTAAGCCTAGAACTGTGATCATAAAAGCAAATCCTAAGATGGCTTCACAAAAAGAATCAAAGAGATGCCTTCGTTTCACCTCTAAAAACCAATATGCACATCGCCTCGATATTAATGAACAACATCGCATCGCAATACACTAGCATCCATAAAGAAGAGCTTCAAAGTCCGCCGATCTGCGATGTTGCGATCGCGCGATCGCATATCGCAGAAATAAGGCTAGGCACATTAGCAAATATTTGAATCATTGCGATCTGCGATGGTAGCGATTTGCGATCTGCGATGGAAGTGATTTGTGATCTGCAATGGAAGCGATTTGCGATCTGTGATGGCAGCGATTTGCGATCTGCGATCTGAAAAGACTTATCACACGACAAAGCCCAGGATTAAGTGCGCGCCTTGAAGGAATTTAATGACCTCTTGCTTGAGTATCAAGGAATGATTGCATCACATTTATCTAAGAGTCAAGTCATGATGCATGTCAGGATTACGCATTCATTAGAGTTTAATGCTTTCATGTCAATCTTTTCATTTCCCTGCTTCTTTGCGTAGACTGCAAGACACGCAACTGATATAAATCTATATGCAGGAAACATCTGAGAGAAAGGGGAAAGCGCCAATCAAACAGCAGAGAGAAGATGCCTCCGCAAACGGATGCCGCATGCAGCAGGACCGCGGATTCCAGACTATCAGACAACCGGCACTGATGAAATTAGACTATCCAGGACTCAGAGTCAAAGGCGCACAAAAGCAGCGTGTTCAGAAAAGATCCTGAAGCTCAGACTTGGTAAAGCAGAGAAAGAAGCGCCTGAGAAGGAAGACGCTTCAGGAAAACCTGGAACAAAGAACGGAAACAATTCTTAAAACAGGGGGATGTCCATACAGCACGGCTCCTAACCCACTCAGTCATTCGCACAACCGGAAACCAAAACAGCAACAACAAAATCAGTTCGAGAAGAACTTGGGTTGCGCTAAGTATACACGCGGCGAATACACCCAGCTAGAGAAAGGTTTTCGAAAATATCTTCCGGTCTGTCAGAAGGAAATGCCAGCTCCTGTTATTTCCACTTTTATCTCCCGAGCAAAAGAAGAAGGCAGTCAGCCGACTCTTCCCAGGAAAACGTTGCGCTGTTGACAGCACTAAAGAGAATATACAGAAACGGTCAGAAATTAGATTTAAAGTTTTAGAAATAAATTTGCTTTTAGTAAAGGGTGGTCATTTGAAGCCGATTCCCTAGATTCGTGTAATTAATATCAATTAGCTAGTAGTATTTAACCCTTCTCATGGTTTTTGGAGAAGGGTCCGGAAATCTGTCAAAAAACTTATCCTCAGAACATGCACTTCTGCATCCTCAGAGGAGGTTTTTGATGAATAGATGGATCAAGATTTATTTATGTTTGCATTTTAATATCTGTTACTGATGTTGCACTTCTGTACTCTTAGCAGATGTTAGAACAAGTAGAAATAAATCATTATTACTTGAAGTTTATTGGTGAAATTAGTCATAAATGGTACTTTTATCTCTTGACTAAATTCTGCTAGTATCCCTAAAGTGATATGTAGTTGAGTTCTTTATATGTTATTGTATGAATGTCTGCATTACCATTTGGCACTTCTGTACGGTGGGATCATTTAATCATGCTTAACATATAGAAAACTGATTATGCGATATGTTTTTCACAACTACTCTGCCTAACTTCTTATGCAGAACGGTTTATCTTTATTGGTTTATATTCTGATATCAGTTGAATGATCTTTATTACCAGCTGCTGTTAGAAATCTTTCTAGATCGCATAAACAAAAGAAAAACACCCCGAGTTAGCATAGATCAGATGTATTTCTCTTCATTAGATTACATTAGCATAGAATTAGTTTAACAGTTAAAATCAAGACTAGTTTAGAAAAACCTCTAGATTAATATCATCAGACTCTACGCACACACACACACCCATCACATTGGGAAACTGGTCCCATTACCCCCAGTCGGACCCGCTACTCCAAACGGGCAAGGAGCCGCCAACCAGGTTCCGGACCGGGTGGGTATCCCCCTTTTTGTTGACTCGACTTCGGGGCCCTCAACATTTCTGGCGCTAGAAGGAGGGCCTGAGCCTATTGTCTGTTGGAATATTTTTAAAACTAAAAGAGGATGTCTACTCACAGAATTCCCATTTGGAGTTGCATCCATGTTCCTACATCTTCCAACACTCCACCGGATGTGGTAAGACTATTATCTCAGGTAAAATTTAATGGTGAGAATAATTCTTCTGCATTTCATCACGCCTTACAGTTCATCCATAGAGTCTCTAGTGCTGATATTCAGAAAATTGACGAAGGCGTTTTATGCAGGATTTTCACTCTCACATTCACGGCAGAAGCTAGGAAATGGTGCAGAAAACTCCCCGCTGCATCAGTCCACGGCTGGGACCAACTCGTTAGAGCTTTCATCTTGGAATTTGATTGCTATGAATACAACCAGGTATACGATGAAATCGACCATCTGCGGAAACAAGACGAGCCCGTAAGGGATTTCAATATACGATTTCATCTTAAATGTCTACAATATGATCTTGAAGATGAACTCACAGATGAAGAATCTTCGGATTATGATGAGTGTTTCCTACCTCCTGTACCTGATCAGACAGAATTTAGCCTAGGAGTTTTGCATGCTCTAACATCAGAAAACGCAGGCGAGAGTACTGAAAGAGAAGGTGCCCTGACATCAGAAAACGACTTTAATATAAAGTCAAACAACATCATTTCAAATCAACAACTCCTGGTGCCAAGGTTAGATCCACCTACTGTTTCTCTTTCGAAAAGTATCGACGCAAAAAGGTATGATCTAAAGCCCGATGCTTATTGTGAATCTGATGAACGAGATTTATTTGATGATTTTAAATACATTGTTCCAGATCCACATTTTTCTCTTTACCCCGATGTTTTTAGTAATGACGATCTTCTCCCTCATAGTATCAAGTCTATTCCAACAGAGGGCTATTCAAACGAGACATCACTGGGTTTCCAAAATAAAGAGACCACTATATCACAGTCTACGATTCATATCAAGCAAGAGCTGCCCCATCTCCCTTGTCTAAAAGCATATGATGAAAAAGAGGAACCTAGGGAAAATTGTAAAATCTTTCGTGATAGTTGCTTTGATATTTATGATGATATTGAATTATCGCAAGTAACTCAACTAGGGTCTGGTTATAAGAAACATCTTAGATCAGAAACTGTTCTGTCTGACCCTCATCTCAAAGCAAAATCTCATTTGAATAATTTTACTGTCCGAGATGATGCTCCTATCTACGACTCATATCCAGAGGAGATCTCTATCCCTGATCGCAATCATGATTTAATTTCTGATTCGCAGAACCCGGCCAGTTCTTGTGAAAAACACAGAGTTTCAAGTAACCCCCAGACGTGCGACACCACTGTATATATAGATACCCAATCATTTCTTTTTCACTCACTTTCATTTTGTACAAAATCTGACTTATTTTTAGGTTTTCAAAACTTTGATAGATCAGATTCTGGCGATTTATATATAAAAACTCGCATTTCAAATGAAATCGCTAAAAACTCAAAGTTAACAATCAACGGGTTACAAGCCATCGGGATTAAACAACCTATTTCGCAATTCGGCTTGTTATCCTTTCTATTGAAAGATCACCGATTTACAAAAGAGATTCATCCCAATTTTTGTGATCCAATAGTTACTCAGTTGGAAAAGACCTATCATGAGAAAACGAAATCAGAAAAGATGCCAACTAAGTTTATGGGTTCCTATTTCCTAGCCGACAATTTCTATCCAAGGGGAATTCAATTCTTTTTACTGATGCTTGGGAAACCCATACGGCTAGGAATAATAATGAATCGTTGGTTCCACTGGAAATACCATTTTTCTTAGCTATTCCCTGTACATAATTAGAGTAGGAGTAGTGGTAATTTAGATAGGGTATTAGTTTGCTTCCAATAAAGATAGGCAAAGTCAGTTGTAGTCTCTACATGACCCTAGATAACAATTGCCTATCCAAAATAAAGTTTGTTCTGGCTAAACAGTATTTGACGGTTACTGAAGAAACCTTGTCTCTGTTAAAGATTTTGGAATTTCGGCTCTTATGAACAGCTACTCCTGTGGGAGTCTGACCTTTATTATCAATAGATCTTTAACCCAGAGATGATGTTAAAGTTTAAACCCAGAAATTTTTTAAAGAAAGTTATCTCGGTGAGGAATTTGTTTTTAGATCAGCACAATGAAAGGTATCAGTATTAGAATAAAGATTCTCTGTAAAAGCAACCATTATCAAAAGCAACCCTATCATTGTCGTCCAGAACTTTCTTAAGGAAAAACAATGATTTCCTCCCTGTTAAGGAAAATCGCAGCATCCAGAGAAACAATCCAAGAAAACACTATATCTCAAAGAATAAGAGGTCTCATCACGAGCCGGCTTATCATGATCACAGATATTATAACTTGCTGACTTTGCCACTACTGTCTATCAAAACAGGGCAACGACTCAAGATTGTTGCAATCAAAAGACAAGGGGTCTCATCGCGAGCCAGCTTGTTCAGCAAAAGTGTAAATCAAGTGAATGACTGTGTCATAATTTGGCCACCAAACCAAGACATTGTTCTTTAGAGAATAAAAAAAAAAAAATTATTATTAAAAAGGAAAGAAAAAGTGTCAAAAGGGTTTTTCTCTGGAATGTTGTAAATAACCTCAAGCAGGAAAAAGGATCATTGCTGGATAATAGGTAACCCTGTCGAGGCTATGGACGCCTGCTGGCAGCAGTGGCTCTACCTGCGACAAAAGGGCATTCTTAAAAAGGGGTTGATACATAAGAGAACTCTTTATTTCTATGTCTTAACAAGGCCAAGTAATAACTGATCTAAACTCGGAAAACAACCTGGGAATGCAAGTAATTGAAATAAGATGGGGATAAAACAAAACATCATTGATGCTTTGAAGTATTGTTTGTTGTTATCTTTTTATAATAAAGTTCGGATTCCCTGCAAAAAAAAAAAAAAAAAAAAAATATATATATATATATATATATATATATATATATATCCGAAAACATCAATAGAAAAAGAGCAGAGATAACTGGTTCTCCCAAGTGAATCGCCAATTGTTGTGGCCAGCAACAACCCCCCCCCTAATTCAGCCTAATATCAGTCATAATGATAGATTGAATAGGGGACCCTTAGTTAATTTCCGAAAAAAATAAAACAAAGACTTCTTTTGAAATTACAAGCATAAAACGTAGAAAAAGGCCCTTAGACAACTTAAGCCTAGACCTGTGATCATAAAAGCAAATCCTAAGATGGCTTCACAAAAAGAATCAAAGAGATGCCTTCGTTTCACCTCTAAAAACCAATATGCACATCGCCTCGGTATTAATGAACAGCATCGCATCGCAATACACTAGCATCCATAAAGAAGAGCTTCAAAGTCCGCTGATCTGCGATGTTGCGATCGCGCGATCGCATATCGCAGAAATAAGGCTAGGCACGTTAGCAAATATTTGAATCATTGCGATCTGCGATTTGCGATCTGCGATGGAAGCGATTTGCGATCTGCGATGGAAGCGATTTGCGATCTGCGATGGCAGCGATTTGCGATCTGCGATCTGAAAAGACTTATCACACGACAAAGCCCAGGATTAAGTGCGCGCCTTGAAGGAATTTAATGACCTCCTGCTTGAGTATCAAGGAATGATTGCATCACATTTATCTAAGAGTCAAGTCATGATGCATGTCAGGATTACGCATTCATTAGAGTTTAATGCTTTCATGTCAATCTTTTCATTTCCCTGCTTCTTTACGTAGACTGCAAGACACGCAACTGATATAAATCTATATGCAGGAAACATCTGAGAGAAAGGGGAAAGAGCCAATCAAACAGCAGAGAGAAGATGCCTCCGCAAACGGATGCCGCATGCAGCAGGACCACGGATTCCAGACTATCAGACAACCGGCACTGATGAAATTAGACTATCCAGGACTCAGAGTCAAAGGCGCACAAAAGCAGCGTGTTTAGAAAAGATCCTGAAGCTCAGACTTGGTAAAGCAGAGAAAGAAGCGCCTGAGAAGGAAGACGCTTCAGGAAAACCTGGAACAAAGAACGGAAACAATTCTTAAAACAGGGGGATTTCCATACAGCACGGCTCCTAACCCACTCAGTCATTCGCACAACTGGAAACCAAAACAGCAACAACAAAATCAGTTCGAGAAGAACCTGGGTTGCGCTAAGTATACACGCAGCAAATACACCCAGCTAGAGAAAGGTTTTCGAAAATATCTTCCGGTCTGTCAGAAGGAAATGCCAGCTCCTGTTATTTCCACTTTTATCTCCCGAGCAAAAGAAGAAGGCAGTCAACCGACTCTTCCCAGGAAAACGTTGCGCTGTTGACAGCACTAAAGAGAATATACAGAAACGGTCAGAAATTAGATTTAAAGTTTTAGAAATAAATTTGCTTTTAGTAAAGGGCAGTCATTTGAAGCCGATTCCCTAGATTCGTGTAATTAATATCAATTAGATAGTAGTATTTAACCCTTCTCATGGTTTTTGGAGAAGGGTCCGGAAATCTGTCAAAAAACTTATCCTCAGAACATGCACTTCTGCACCCTCAGAGGAGGTTTTTGATGAATAGATGGATCAAGATTTATTTATGTTTGAATTTTAATATATGTTACTGATGTTGCACTTCTGTACTCTTAGCAGATGTTAGAACAAGTAGAAATAAATCATTATTACTTGAAGTTTATTGGTGAAATTAGTCATAAATGGTACTTTTATCTCTTGACTAAATTATGCTAGTATCCCTAAAGTGATATGTAGCTGAGTTCTTTATATGTTATTGTATGAATGTCTGCATTACCATTTGGCACTTCTGTACGGTGGGATCATTTAATCATGCTTAACATATAGAAAACTGATTATGCGATATGTTTTTCACAACTACTCTGCCTAACTTCTTATGCAGAACGGTTTATCTTTATTGGTTTATATTCTGATATCAGTTGAATGATCTTTATTACCAGCTGCTGTTAGAAATCTTTCTAGATCGCATAAACAAAAGAAAAACACCCCGGGTTAGCATAGATCAGATGTATTTCTCTTCATTAGATTACATTAGCATAGAATTAGTTTAACAGTTAAAATCAAGACTAGTTTAGAAAAACCTCTAGATTAATATCATCAGACTCTACGCACACACACACACCCATCACATTGGGAAACTGGTCCCATTACCCCCAGTCGGACCCGCTACTCCAAACGGGCAAGGAGCCGCCAACCAGGTTCCGGACCGGGTGGGTATCCCCCTTTTTGTTGACCCGACTTCGGGGCCCTCAACAGAACCATATATCAAGCCTAGCTATATGAAACAGCTCAGCAGGGTGTTCCCTTTCTAGTTTTTGAAAGAATCCTATGCTCCGTTGATGAAACTCATTATCAGATACTTTAGTTGTGAGGGCCACTTCTCACGCCTCTATACATACCATATCAGATTGTTGAAGCATTTTCTGAGAGTGAGGATGATGAACATTCCTTATTTCATGTGCCAAAACATCAAGAGGATGACCACTCTTGTGCAGAAGAAGACTCTGGAACAACAATTCAACAACATTTACCACTATCCGCTCATCAAGATCATTGTTGTGCATCAGCTTGGTTTACAGGGCATCACATGGGAAGATTTCATTTCCCGTGAGTTTTTCATAGCTTCAGCAGTTCATCAGGAGGTTGTCCATCATACCGGTGAACCTTCATATCAGCATGGAGGTCAGGAGGCAGAGACTACTAGTGTGCCGGCATATGTCACCTATCAGAGAGGCACGAGGGGATTGTTTGCAGCAGCAAAGCAAGTGTTATCTCCACCCGGTGTGGAAGGGGCCTTGCTTCCGACATCAGCACCATAGGTACAGGACAAAGGCAAGAGGCCTATGCAGGATGAGGGTCCTTCAGGAGGCCAAGACACTGATTTTATCCTCATCGATGATGATGTGAGCTCTTCTAGCTCAAAGCTGAGGGAGATTATTCAGGAACAGAAAGCCGAGATAGATGCATTGACTGACAAGTTGCAGAGAGATCAATGGGTCATCAATTATTTGGAGCATCGAAAAAAATAGTTGGAGGATCATCATACAGTCATGGAGTTACAAAACATTCGACGAAACCGCCAAGCTGCCCGAAGGAGGAGGATAGAGTTCACTTCATTGGAGCAGGAGATAGAGGCTGATCGAGAGTCTTGGCTTGAGAGGGCCAATACTCATCTTGAGAAGTTGTTGGTGAAGGAAAACAAGGACAAGGACATGCTCAGGCACATGAAAAACCATTATTGGGCACGAAATCACGTTTGCAACGCAAGGATCAAAATCCTGAAGGCAAGACTAAGGAGAGCACTAAAGCGACGCAAAAGGCATGATAGGCTCCAAATCTTGGCCGAGGATTCCTTGGCTGAACATGATACTCAATGATAGACCTCTAGCCCAAATTTCAAGGAATTTGGGAAAAATTTTGTCAATTTTGAATTTTTTTTGGCTTTAAAATAGGTTTTTCTGCCCAATGCATAGCACCACTTGGCACGCGCTTATAATTGGGAGATCCTCTAGAGGAAAACTTTGCATTTCTAGATTTTTTATCAAAATTTATGCATGCTCATGGATTACCTAAGGATTTAATCAAGTTCCGGGTTGCCTAAAAGGTCAAAAACACCCTAAAAATGACCTCTCTGCCACCTTTTGCACTCACAGGAAGCAGTCTTGGGAGATTGAAGTTTTGGAGGGGCAAATGACATCCAAATCCAGAAATTCTACTCGCGTTGGAAAGTAGACAGGTAGGGATTTCCAACGAGCTATCTTGGGCTCAATTTTGACTTCGGAAAGTGCCTCAAAATCGGCTCCAAAGTGGCGCGATGCATAGATAATTTGGGCTTGACGCATAGAGAATTTTCGCCTGTTTTTCACTGTACAACTCAGAAATTCGCCCAGTTTTGACCAATTTTTCTTTTTTATGTAACTCTTGATCCACCATGATGTAATTTCATAACCATGATGTAATTCTGACACATTTTTACTCGTTCTAGAGGATTCATTCAGTAAAAAGTGAAAATTAAATGAATGAATCAGTTTCCTAGCATATAGAGGCAATTTGTTTGATTGCCTAGATTTTAGTGCTTTGTTTAGAATTGGTTGAAACAGCTCCTAAAATGATGAGTTCGATCCCTAGAGGTATGGGAATGAGTTAGGCTTGTCTATATCATGTAATTTCTTAGTCATTTTTAGGGTTGGACACTTGGGATTGCTTGGCACTTCATTGTACATTTCATTTTTGCAATTTTGGCAAAGGAAAGACCAGGGTTTTGCAGCACTTATTGGGATCCATGTGGCTCTATGTTTTGATGGTGTGTTTCTCTATTTATTTGTAAGTTCACTGATGTTTATGTATATTATTTTCCCTTCTCTTGTCTTCTACAATTGAACAAATGAGTGATTAAGGTAGAATTCATTGGACTGCTATGCTCTGCCTTGATATTTTGTTTAATTCTACATGTTTTCATCTGTTTGAGGAGGACCCTTGAGACCCTATTGCCCTTCTTGGCTCCTCATCAGTCTGATCCACCCATTCATTCAATCCAAAGCATCAAAACTACTACCTATCTTGCCCCTACCTGAACTTTGTGAAAATCTGGCCTCATCCCCGGACCCAAATTTGCCTTTCCCTTTTTCCAACAAAAACTCCCAAAAACTCAAATCAAAACTTTCCGCTTAATACCTAGCCTAAAATTAGTTGCTAAATCAGCCATCTCCAGCCCCATTGATTATCCTTTGTTGAGATTGACCCGGAGAGAGCCCTCTCCTGTCCTCGTAGGGCTAGCTACGAGGCTGAGCGTGGTTTGATGTGGACCTAGAACCTTGTCTTTTCAGCCTGAGGCAAATCTAGGCTCTAACACACGATATATATGCAAGGTTTGGGCCATTATGAAAGGGTCGAACCATTTGAAAGGATTGCCTATTTGACTATCAAGGAGAGTCTCAGACTAAGGCATCAGAATAGGTTAAGGGGGAGAGAGAGAGGAGCTAGGGGCATAAGAGAAGGCTGATGCAACTGATGGTTGTAATCACTCTTTCTACATAAATATAGAATTGCAGTTGTGTTTTCCACTCCATGATGTTGGTAGTATAACTTGTTTATATGTTTATTCAACATCTTTTCGCATGAGTGGCTTAGTTATATGCAACTAGATATCTTTTATATGTTCATGCATTTGTTTGTCAAGGTTTTATGTTGTGATATTATGCTTGTCTTTGCTATGTGCAGGTTTTGATCTGGAGACATCTCAGTGGTCTTTTGCCTAGCTGCATTGCGCTTTCTAGCAACACCACACTAAGACTCGAGGTAATAATTCCTTCTCAATTTGATATCGTTTGTTAAAAATAGATATTCATGTATCTTTGTGACAGCTGTAGCTAATCTGACTGTCTGTTGAGGATCCTGGGAAGATCCTTGAGGGTTTTCTACATCACCAAACACCCATGCATTAATCCCTATAGCATCAACTACCTCAATGGTCAGTTTACAGAGTCCGCGTCCTTTCGCAGTGTGGGAGGTTTTGAATTCCAAATCATATTCTTAGAGGGAGGTCATCCATTTGGCTCTCCTCTCTCCCAGCTCTTGTTGTATGAAAAGGGATCTAACGGCTGGGTGTGGAACCATTACTATGACACGGTTTTTTAGGATGTATGGTCTGAAGTGTTTCACTACTTTGTAGAATGCATATGCATTTTTATCAATGTCTGGGTAGCTTAACTATGTGCCTTGGAGCCATGTACTCATGAATGATATAGGACGTTCATCGTGATCGCAGTCTTTTTGTGTAAGGACCGCGACCAATGATGAATTTAAGGTGAAAGTGTATAAGATAAAGTCTTTGCTGAAATCAGAGTTAGAGATGGAAGGAGCTTCGACAATCACTGTCTTAATCTGATCAAAATATTCATTTTCTTCTTCATCCCATTTGAATACCGCATCCTTCTTTATCATATTTTGTAAAGGTTTGACAATTTGTGAAAAATCTGAAATAAATTTGCGAAGAAAATTAATTTTGCTGAGGAAAGATTGCATAACGTTTTTGGTGCTTGGCTGAGGAATCTATGCTATGGATTTTACGTGGTCGGGATCTATGGTGATTTCGTTCTTGGTGATGATGTGGTCCAGTAGGTTTCCTTCCGAAACCGTGAATATGCTCTTCATAGGGTTGAGGGAGATCCCATATTTCCGACATCTTTCGAAAATATGCTTCAAGTGATGAAGGTGGTTAGTCCTTTTCTTTGAAAAACAGTGACATCGTCCAGATAGACCACCACACTATTAAGGGACAAATTCCCCTAGGGTCTTTGGGTTGAAACCCTAGCAGATCAAAGGTTGTTTATACGAAGAAACACACATTCCATACAGCCATAATGCTAATATAAGAAAACTAGATGATAAGGGGTGTACCTGGGGGTCCTACGTTTGGGGAGAGCCTTCCAGGGTCCAAACCATTCTTGGAGTTCCTTTTTCTCCTTCAACCTACAAAACAATCCATTCCAGAAAGTACAACAGTATATGGACTAAACATTATAAAGAAATCATCTTCATAGTATATTGAAAAGTAGTTAGTTATACAATTAAACAACCTTTCATATATGAATCATAACATGGATATCATAAACATGAAGAAGATCTATATCAGGAACAAAGACAAGTGTTTCTTTTATTATAGACAAATAAAGTACAGAAAGGAATAATTTCACCTGATTCGTCCTTTCACAGGCTCCAAGCGGAACCGTCCTCCGTATTCGTCTAGTCTCAAGCCTTTAACAAACTCCTTCCATGACTTACTCCATGATATCTCAAGTAGTAGATGGACATCATCACACAAGGAAACAAGGGTTTCCTGTAAATGGGGGAAGTGCAAGAGGCACTAGGATCTTCAGACCTTGTCAGGGAAATCTCAGCATAATAACCTTTCTCTCTCTTCTCTCCTCCTTTAGGCCTTCCCATTGAAGCCTTTTTATACTTCTCCCAAAGTAGTTTTTTAGTTGGGAATTGGTTGGGAACAGCTGGGCCATGGGAACTAACAGGTGATCAGCAGGTAACACCCACGATCTCCGCTCGAAATTAAGGAGATTTAATTTTTTTAAGTGTTTTAAGACATATACGCGGGTTGGGTATACACAGACCTGTGTATACACGTGTTTAGCTCAGGGAAATGTCGCGTATAGGGAATAAAACACTGTGTTTTTTAAATTTTGGACCAGGTCTGGAAGGAGGGGTTGCCCTGGGCCATGAGTGCAGCATCACAAACCCCAAGAGTGATATTTGGAGCTATAACAGATGCCCCCTAATATATGAGGTCAGAAGGGGTACATGATGGCCGAAATGTATTAAGCAAGTACATGGAAAGGAAATTTGCCGAAAACTGAGAAGAACTTCACCAGAGTTCAGCTTGCCAAGCCACAAAAGGAGATCAGAAAGAAACATTGTCTGAGGCAGGCATACCCATGCTCAGAAAAAGTAAAGCATGTTCGCATATCAAGTATAAGCGGATCCACTAAGTATACAAGTATAAAGAACTGGAAAAAACATAATGGATCATCTGATCATGATCGAACAAATACATGTCTGAATATCACATATAAGAATGTCAATGATGCTGAAGGATGAACCGGATCACTAATATCAAAGACTGATCACAAAAGGTACCAACTAAACATGATGGAATAGGATGGTACTACACTGTAAACTCAGGGGCCAGCATATAGAATGTCGCCATGAATGACTACAACATATAACGTGGGGTGGTATCAACTAGCAGCAACAGGAGTAACTGTCAAGTGAACCAATGAATGCTGATGCAAACTAAGGTCTTCACCGACCGCCGTGGTACATTTCTACACCATGGGAATAAATGATCTAAAGTCAACCATGTGAGAAATCGTTTGATTATCGGTCATTGATGTATACAATTAGCAAACACGAGACTACTCACTGATAATGAAAATGAGCATCAAGGTACCCAGTACAATCTAACAAGTGTGAATAGATGAGCTGGAGTCGAACACCTGTAAGAATCTATCGATCAGGAGACAATGATGGTTTCCCACTGTCGATAGCAAAGGATCTGCCACTAATGACTGCAAACCCCAAGATACTGCCAAATGGACTCTAGATCTTTGCCCCAGAGCAATGAGTCGAAGTTGATAGGGAAAGATCCACTAGAAGGAAGGCATTAAGGCATCCTTCATCAATCTAGCACGAGTGTAACCGGTAGGCCAATAATGTGGAAGGAATTAGATGAAAGAGATCTAGTAACCCGACTAAAGTACGTTTCTGGCGTACACAAAATGTGGCTAGTGCACGACAGAAACCCTTTGAACCAACCAGTAATGAAAGCTGACACAGAGGCAAGGCATCCACCAATAGGGTCAAATGGAAACCAAGGTACTACATGAATCCCAATGTGTGATAATGTAAGCTGATGTCGAACACAAGGGAAACCACTTAGTCAAAGACTATCCTCCTCAAGATTGATAAAAAATAAATAGGTACTGGTCAGCAATGACTGGGGAAAAAGGGAAAAAGTCAAGAAAACTTTATGGTAGCAAGTCGCTCTTGAACATGACACTTTCACTTCATCTCAGTGACTATTTAGGTTGGGTTATATACTTGATGGTTATCGCACCATTGGTCTATCATAGCATCCATTGCTTTGTTTTAGGTCAATGATGCCAATTCATTCAGTGTCATTGATATGTTCAAGAGAAGTCATTCAATACAAACTTCATCCTTTGCAATACCGTAAACCTTCATTTTCACGACCGCCATTCCTGAACCTTGTGTTGTCAGTCGATTTTTCATATCCAAAATCATTTACCTCATTTCGTGTCGTAGATGTGGGATACATCAAGGCCCTCCTACAATGAGTCGCTTCTTATCGACATCAGCACATCATCCAAGAAGTGGACTCAAAAACACCCCTTCAGTACCTTGAAGCTTGCATACATCAATGGCAGGTTTCTCACTTCCGACGATAGGTTGACATCAATGGCCTTCGACCAAAAGACTTTGTATGGTGTTCGACATCAAATCATTTATTCACACCATGTGAAATGTTCTATATTACCTTGAGGGTCATTATCATTATCAGTGATTCCTCTCGTGTCTGTTAACGGCTTACATCATTGGCTGGTAATCAGACGATGTCTTTCCATGTTCGACTTTAGGACATCTATTCAGATGGTTAGACTTGTACTTGAGCAAAAGATTGAATGAGATTGAAGACCCTGGATCTAGTTCCATCCATTCGGGCTATATCAAATGTACAATGGCCTTACATTCATGGTCAACCATTCATGGGTCTATATCTGTAAATGACCATATTTGTACATGTAATGAAATTTTATAAGATAAGCATGGGTATGCCTTCCCTTGGCTAGTTCATGAGAAAAATCAAATTATCATGATATATGTATTGTAATTGATGTAGGTCACCTTCCATTTTGAAACCTCCTCTCCTCGTGATAAAGCATTTCACTCGACACATATATTTACGACTTCATGCTTTAGGGGGAAACTGTTACAGATCCATTTGGGCACATCAACCCCAACTTTCATATCGATACTATTAGGGCCCATCAACCCCTAATGCAGTTGTTACATGCCCTAAAGAATTTAGTCATGAGAATGTCTCACTTCCCAAGAAGTTCCATCACTGAAAACATCCAAAAACTGCCTCTAAGAAGATCAACGCAGGTAGACCTTCATTAAGGTGTGCTACAATGCAAATCATACACTGACAAGGTGTTATGCAATGCACTTGGTCCCTCTTTGGCCTGCGCTGAGCGAATTTGAGCGAAATTCCATGAGGGTTTAAAGATTCCTTATCCATTGGAAGCCTCCAGAAGTTTCTCAATGCCACCTACTCCTTTGAGTTCGCATTTGGATGAGGAAGGGAGTTAGGAAACATCCTATCCCTTCTTCCATGGAACTGATTTCTAAATTTAGAAAGGCATTCATTATCACCATTGATGGCATAACCTCCTTCACTCACCTATAAAAAGATCACTCATCTAAGAGATCAGGGGCTGCAAAATATTGAGTTGTAAGGAGATGCTGGTGATATAAGATTAGAATTGAGTGCAAGTATTGTAATAGTGTTGGAGCGTCTTGCTTGTCATGAGGTGAAGACGATGGGAATGAATTGGAAGAGTGTCATTGGATCGAGCTCATATGGGTTGTAATTCTTCCTCTTATCAATAAAGTCATCAAAACTTTTTCCCTTATGCTTGTGTTATATGTTGATGCTTTCATATGTATATCATGTTCAGTTCCATGTTATTTATAAGCAATAGATCATTATCATGTGCTTTGATGGGTTCTTGTTTCTGTTTGTGTGCAGGTACTTCTCAAGCGACTTAAGTACGGGAAGGAGCAACGAGATCGGTCAAGGGAGATAAGGAACAAGTGGAAGCATGTTCTCTTATTTTATCTGTTGTTTATAGGAAAGGTAGAGATTACTTTGTCTGTTGTTTCTAGATCTACTACTAAATCTAGAGGGTTAGGCATTTGTCCAAGAACACTAAATATCCCTGAAACAATACCTCAAGGGATAAGTCCTTCTCCCATGAGAAGAGGATCCATCTCCCATCCATATTTCCTATATATACCTCCCTTATTCCCAAACACAAACTAGTTGTAGTCATAGTTTTTGTTTGAGTGTTAATTCTATTTTGGTTTGGAGTACACAAGCAAGCTATTACTAGTTGTAGCTATCTAGTTGTGTGAGGTAGAAGTGTGATTTGGTTTAGAGTGAAGCCTAAAGGGAAGATCTTTAAAACTATTGTTATTTGAAGCCATCGTGGAATGATAGTAGAATTGTGTGGGAACCTGTTCTTATTAGAGGAAGATTGCAACGTCAAGACAAATGGTTGTCATCTCTCTTTGATATTAATATATGCATATATCAATTGATTTCCTACATGTTTTGTAATATTAGATATTCAAGGCTTAATGTTTCTTGACTTGTTAAGTAGGTTGAATTGAAATTTTCCTATTATTATGTTTGTTGTATGTTGTTGTTTACTTGTTTCAGGAGCTTGATGAAGGAAGCGAGATCTTGCTGGAGCAAGCAAGCGAGGACATCATCAAGCAGGATAAGCGGACCAAGAGGTAGGCCCTCTTGATTGATTATAGCCTAAGGAAATCTTCCATAGAATGTATTTTTTGTGGCAAGACCCATTATCGGGCTAGAGGAATTCGTTCGTGTTCGCACTTATAATTTTACTTCACCACAAAAACCTTCCCACAAAGATGGGTGATCACACTGGACCAATTGGCTAGAGAAGGAAAACCATGTAACTCATCTGGCATATTGGCTTACCAGTTGAAGGAACAAGTAATGAAGGCTCGAAAGTCAACCAGAGGTATGCATGCATAGATTTACATGTCCACCTACATATTAGATGAATTATGTGCCCAATAGGGGTTCTCGGGTTTGCATTGGTCATGGTCACCAGTGGAGACTGTTGTGAACACATATTTCAAGTTGTTGTCTAAAAGTAGCTTTAGATGAGTAATCACACGACTATCTGGTCATTTTGTCACCCCTGTGTACAAGATGATATTTGAACAGGATCTACCCTGCATGTAAAAGGAAGCAATGGAGGCATTGTTGGGCATTGTTGATTGGTATGCCTCACCGTTCGACACTTTGATCCGAATGTTAAGCGTGGAGAAGCCTCCGCATGTTCTACCGAATTTTTTCTTGGACGTACTTGTCATGCAGGAAGTGGCATATCAAATCTCGGCAGGATTGACATCTAGACTGCACTGGAAGAAGAAGGCACCTTGGCCTTCTCTTCCGTTGCGGATTGGGTTATATGAGATCTAGAGTATCAAGCAAGTGGATGTCGAAGTAGAATAGATGACGAAGTACTAGCTCGACCTCTGAAGCTACAATCCGTATGACCCACATTGCATTGTAAAAGATCACTGCATGAGAGTTCAGTTCAACTAGATCCACGGAGCGTTTCATTGGGCCAAGGAGGACCCATGGAGATATTGCTACAGTTTCTCTAGACCCAATGAACAGGTTGGCTTCGTTGTGGAGTGGTTAGTGAAACAACATGAAGCAACATCACGAAGAGCACCAACAGCAGTGTTACACAGTAATTTGTCACTGCCTTCACCCCGGTCCTTCTACTGTGTCATGTGTCCAAGTCAAACATGCTCATATTGAACAAATGCTCTCTTGTGCTGCCAAATGACCCACTTTTCCTAAGTTTTCTGCCTCATCGCGATTATGGACTTAATATATGCGTTGAAGGGTGCTCATAAACAGTCCAGCCGTGCTGCCAGCGTGGAAGTACATCTGATTCCCGCGATGGTCCAATTTCATGCTTCAGCACGAGGTTACTTATTATCTTTAGTGATGATCTGACTGGCTACATTTCTCACTAGCGATGTCAGCGCTAAATCTCAGTTATGCACTCGCGATGATCCAGATTGGGCGAATTTGTTCCAACAGTCGGCCTTCTGGATGACTCCAGACCTGGTTGTTGGCATAGGTTGTGTTGCCCTTCCTTCTCTGGTATGGAAGTTCTGTCATTTGTGCTACCTTCCTTGGGGATAAGCTCACTCTTCCACCTTTCATGGAGACTCCTTCTCCTATTTAAACTCTCACAATTGCTATGCTCTGCTAGTTGGATAGTTGGCTAGTTGGTAAATTCTTGGATTGAGCAGTGTTGTTAGTGTTTGTGAGTTTTCTAGATAGCTGGTGTGAGTGTGACAAGTGTGGGATTGTTGATAGCTTGTGGAAGGTTGTGAAGTGCCCTTAACATTGTGTAAAACTTATGAGTGAGAGAGAACTTTGTATGTTGGGAGATCCATCTTCAAAGAGTGAATGCTTGAAGAACATGCTGGCTGGATTCCTCTAAGAAGGCTTGCGACGTCAAGACTTTGGTTGTAAGCTTGATCTTATTTCATTATTAATATAATCAATGATGTTTTCCTATGTCTTGTATGTAATTTAATTGATAGCTCATGACTTCTTGACTTTGTGAGTAAATAGATCATTGTTGTTTTCTGGTTACGTGCTTTGTTGTATTTCCTTTGCATTGTTTCAGGTTGATCACTCATTAGGAGAAGGAAGTGGAAGCTGGAGCAGTGCAACGGAACTCCATCGACCACCAGTTGAGGTAGGCCTCCAACTATGACTGTTTAAGGAAAGCTATTGTTGATCTATCCTTGTTTGTGACTAGACCCACTCTAGGGCTAGAGGGGTTGCCTCTGTCCGCAGAGGGAACACTTTCCTGCATCACAAATTGGTGACTCCGCTAGGGAGTTTGGCCTATGTTTTTCTCCTATTTGCTTTTGTTTGACTTTTGATTTGGTCTCTCTTGAAGTTTGGGGATTGATTATCAGTGTTTTGAGTTTCCTGGGTTGATCTGGGAAACACCTCTATTTGATTGAAGGATTGACTGTTTTTGGTTTGGGAGTTTTTGTTCGCCTGTGATTGTTTTGAACATCATCACAGATTAAAATTTAACAGTCGCGTTGTCATCGCTCTCACCCTTTTGTAAGATCCTGTGTGTCACGTAATAACGTCACACAGTCGCAACATTTCTAAAAATACGACCATCGCGGAAAAGTCGTGTACTTCCGCGATGACATCGCTCTATTGCTGCAGTTAGTTCTTTGTCAGCGCTAGTTGCTTGTGTATTACCCGCGCTGATTGCTGTAGAATTGATTTTCTCAATTCTGCCTCCTGAGTCCATCAGTCCTGCTGGTCCCTTGCTTTTTTCACTTGCTCAGTAGCTTGTTTTTCACTGTTTATGGTTAAGGCACTCTTTTGTCAGCTTTGTTGAATGGATCTTGCATTTTTGCCTATGTGACCTAGTTCATTATTTCAAGTTCCTTGAATCAGTTGGCTTGGTTGCTAGTTTGCTCAAGGTTCATTTGCAGCTTTCTTGTTGGTTTGATTGAGCCTTCCCCATTGCTTGTTTTTGGTTGATTTTTTAGTGACTGTTATTGAACCAATCCTTAGTATTGATTCGATTTCTTTTCGCTACTGAACATAGATCACAATTGTTTGGATCAACCGGTTTTTTCCACACTTGCTTGTTGCTTATTTGTTTCTTCTAGATTTAAAGACATCAAAATCAAAAAGATTGCATTCATTTAGTGTACAAAAGTAAAAGTGAATTTGCATTTCAAGTTGCATATTGGAAAGCGAATGATAAAATCTCTCATTAGTAGTATTCGTGCACTTTAGGAATTGATGTCTGTATGCATTGAGTGACTATCTTTGATTGTCTTGGTTTTCTTGGTTTGGGAATGATCTCTCTACCTTCCCGTAGTAGGTGTTCATTGAAGTAAAAGGATATTTCGCTCATTCTAGCTGCATCCTAGGATTTGTTGTATACATACGATAAGGCCTGAAAACTGAAACATAATTCAAGATCAACTCTAAAATGAACTGAATAAACCTAACAACGCATTGTAACATAACGCACACTATTTAGAGGTCTAGGCTAGAGACATGCTCCGACGTCGTTAAACCTAGTCACTATTGTTTTCGCTCAAGGTTGGGTGATTCCTCCTTCTATGACTCAATAGCAGTCTAGTACGGAATTGTGCTCCCATGTACTGTCGAGTATATGTTGGGAGACTCCACTAGGTTATCATCCTTTATCCTTAGGAAGCCATGTCTGCTGCCTTGCAAACCGTAACTCACCGAACACAACATTCAGGAAGATTGACTACCGTATGGAAAGTCCTTGGTTTTCATACGACTACCAAGGTGTATATGCAGTTTTACGGGTTGTTTGGTAAACCTTTTGCCTAGTTCTCCAGAGTAGTCACTTTCATTCCTTTTCGGAGAAAGGTCCATCTGAGCACTTGTCACTTCAGGCTCATTAAATATTCAAAGGCGACTAGAGTCATCTTTTTGTCCTTTTCTTGACTCTTTAAAGATGAAAAGGTCAAGTTTTGTTCCTTTGTCTTAAAATTTATTCGGCCACGTTCACATTTACCCTGTTAGATCTTATTTGCGTTTTAGCTTGTGTAGTTTTCTTTCTCGTTATTTTTCCTAGGATTTTTGAATCGAATCATCCTGGCAGAATCACTGATCCCATCTCCCATTCCAAGTGACCAAGGGTCTCCCTCTTCTGTTGCTCCTGAGATACCGATTGTTAGTGATACTCTCCTTGTTATTCCGAGTATCCAACCGATTAACTCTCGTGCTCCAGAAGATGAGTCTTACGATATTCATTGGAACCACGTTTGGGAGCCTTCTAAAGAAGATATTCCCGGTACTCCTCATAGTGTTTCGGTCCCAATGTCTTCTTCTGACATGGATGACACATCCCCCATCACGACTGAAGAATCCGTTGTGACGAACGGTGAAATTCCCATCCCAACGAAAACTTCACCCTTCCGTGTCACCCCTCTTGGTGTCACGTTGCCTTTACGCTATAAGGCTTTGATGGATGTTATGGGTTCTAGAACTCCCCTTACGATCTCCATGTGGTCTCATACCATCACTCTGACTTTGGAGCCTTTTACCCCTCAAATTCACAATGTGTCTGTCACCTCAGTCCCGACTATTCCAACTGTCTATGTGGCTTCCTCAACCCCTATTGTTGGTGTCGTCACTGCATCCTCGGTTATGACCACTATTTATGGACCTTCGTCCGGATCTGTGAATAGTGGCCCATCGGCATTTACATCTGGATTTTTTTATCCTACACTAAATGCCCCACCTTCTTCTGGTTTCATTCCAGCAGGGGGGCATACGATCAATATTTACAAGCTCTTCAGAATCCAGATCCCCAAGATCCATTTCATTATTACGATTCTCGGGGAGCTCATATTTATTACCCCAGACCTTTTCCATCTCAACCTGCAGTTGAGGTCTCGGTTCCGTTATCTATTGCTTGGGGTACCACCTCTTATAATGGTCGCCAAGTACCCCTTGCGAATTTTCAAGGACTACCCTATCAAGGTCAGCCGTCTTATGTGCAGCCCTCCAATGGACAACAATATTACGGACAACCTTATCCAGAGCAACCTCGAGGCCCACAAGGACAACCCTTCCAGGGACAACCTTCGGCCTCTGGTGGTTCATCTTTTACTTATTTTGGGCAACCTTCTAGTAATCCGGGACAACCTTACATACAACAAGGCCAACCTGGTGTCCAACAAGACTACCCGTCTGGGCAAGCGGTCAGCCTTACATTCAGCAAGGCCAACCCACTGTCTAGTCTGGTCAACCATCTGGACAAATTAGTCAGCCTCAAATCCAATTAGGCCAACCAACTGTCCAGTCTACTCAGCCATTCGGCCCATCAGGACAACCCTCAGTTGTGCAAGGACAATCCAATACCCAGCGAACTCAACCTTCTGTGCAAATGGGTCAACCTCAATCTCAACTAGGTCAACCTTCTGGCCAGATGGCTCAACCTCAGTTCTCTCAAGGAAATCCATCTGGGCCTGCTCAACCGGGCACTCAAATGATCGTTGCTTCTCAAGCTCCACCCAGTTTTCAGCCCCATTCTGGGCTCTAGACCCAATCCGGTCCTCAAATGAAGGTTGGATCCCAATCTCAACCTGCTTATCAAATGCAGCCTAGCTCCCAAGCTCAGTTTGGAGCCCAACCACCTTATGGTTTCCAGTAATCCCAAGGGAAAACCCAATTTGCCCCGTACCAAAATTATCAACAACTACAGGTGAGTCCTTATCAGAATTACCAGCAACCGTATGTTGCTCTTGCAGGCCAAGTTGGTAATCAATGGAATGCTGGGGGGCAGATCCAGGGTCAACCATCCAGTTATAGCTATAACCCCTATGGACAAAATCCCTATGGACAGAACCCTTTTGGGCCAAATTCGTCTGGACAGAATCAATGGGGGCAACAAGTAGCTGGCTGGAACTCTGGTGCTACCTCCTACCCGTGGCCTCAGATGTCCTTTAACCCTAAATTACCCTTTTTAGCAACGTTGGAATTACCGGATGTGTCAAAACTGACCAATGATCCTATTCTTCATAATCTGTATTGGCCACCGGTTCCAACCAAGATTCCCGGTGATTGTCCTAAGTTTGATGATAAAGCTGGAGAAGATCCCCAAGGCCACATCATGACTTATCATCTATGGTGTTCGTCAATTTCGTGGCTTGATGATTCCATCCGGCTCTACCCTTTTCAATGGACCCTCACTGGCTCTGCTGCTAAATGGTATATTGAGTTAGCTCGCAGATCTTTTTAGGATTTTAACTCGTTGGCTATGGCATTTTAAACTCATTTTTAGTTGCCGATACAATATGAAACGGGCACACATCTCCTGACATCCTTAAAACAAACAACGGCTACACATATCTCTGACCATATCCATGAATGGAGATGGCGTCGCCTTTTGATTAAGTTTTGGATTCCCGATCAGCTTCTGACCGACTAGTTCACGACCTCATTTGTTGGTCCGATAGCGTGGGACATTGCTATGGGGGCATGTGTAACTGAAGAGCAAGCTATTGCGCATGCTCAGTACCTTGACTTGGTTTACTCCCAGTCCGGTACACTATACGATTATTTTCCTAATGCCTCGAGGCCCGAAACTTCCAAAGCTCCACCAACACCATTTGTTGACGACGTCATTAGTTCTCTTAATCCATCCTCTAAGAAATCTTCTGCGAACCCTGGGAAGCAAAAGCTGAATGCTCCAAATGAAAAAACTTCTCAAACTGTATCCAATTCCGGTAATACTTTCGAGGTTAACGCCATCCAGTCCACCATGGCGGACAAAGCCTCGAAAGGAAAGAAGAAAGGAAAAGGGAAGAATAAATCTGATCAACCGAAGCAGGATTCCCCTAAACCTCCACCCGAGGAAGGTGCCAAATGCAAGCCTAAGTATCCTTGCCTTATCTGTGATGAGGATCACTATACCAAAGACTGCCCGAGGTGGTCTGAAGTTAGTCGTTTGTTGAAAGGTGCCCCCGAGACTCCTACCATGCTCAAAGAGCCTTTTCCCTCGCAGCAAACGCAAATGGTGGCTGATCCATCCCAATCCTCTTCTCCCTTTGGTTCTAAGGTGTTTATGGCTGGGACGATTCCTGTCCACATTAGTACTCGGGAAAAAGAGTATCCGTCACCTGCCAGGAAAGAGCCTAAGGTCCCCTCTAGTGCTCCTCCGTCCAGTTCTAGTCCCCTCCATATCGAGAGACCTAGCACTAAGACGACCATCCGACCCCCTCCTAAAGGTGTACTTCGGCAATCTTCTTACAACCCTAATGCTCGTGCTTCTCAGCACTACAGCATCGTTGAGGACTTAGCCCAGGCTCCATCAGCTATGTCTGCTTTAGAAGTTCTCCAGAGCTGCCCCTCTCAGAGGAAGTCCTTGCTATCGACTATCGGTGGTATTGACCCGGCCGACTCGAATTTGATCACTTTTGACCTAGACAGCCATATACTGAGACTACCTCACCAAATTTCCTTCCTTATCAAGGTCATCATCAATTCTAAAACAATTCACCGTACCATCATTGATGAAGGTGCTTCTACTTGCATAATGTTTGTTGCTTGTTGGAAGGCTATTGGTTCTCCGACTTTGAGCCAGTCTCCTACAACCTTCGAAGCCTTTGATGGGAGAGAGTCTCACCCTTACAGTATACTCCAACGCTTGCCTATTACTTTGGAAGGGAAGATGGTCAAAGTGGAGGTTGAAGTTGTTGATGCCAATCTAACTTACAACCTCCTTTTTGGACGGAGCTGGACATATGCCATGTGAGCCGTGGCTTCATCTCTATTTCATTTCATTCATTTCCCTCATCAGCGGAAGATCGTCACAGTAGACCAATTGTCTTTCTTCACCTCCTCCTCTTCGGATGGCAACGTGCCTTTTTTGGAGCATACCTCTGTTCCATGTGAGAATGTAGGAGCTGGACTCCTTAAAGATCCTGCCCTTATGGGTGTTTTTTCGCTTCCACCTCCCAACGTTGCTCCTATTAATATGATTTTTGTTCGCTCTAATCCTTGGGTACTTCCCCCTGTTCATCAGATAGAATCCTTGGGTGATGAGATTCCATTGAGTCCTGCTAAGCTCAACTATGTTGAAATTGTTTCTGGATCGGCTCCACCCTCTGAATCTGCTCCTTCAAGCAGAGCTCTCGACTCGTACGCTCATTCCCCTTGGCTTGGAGATGGTGCTTCTTCAGACCCTTTGAAGGAAATGTTTCCTTCTGATGAGGTGATTATTGAGACCATGTCTTTCGAGGAACCTCCTTGGTCTGATCATCACCGTCGTTCCTCGTTTCTCCCCACCCATCGGGATATGCTTACCTGTCTCGAGCGGTTTGCTCCTTGTATCCCATCCCAACCCCTTCAGACACCCACTCAAGTTTATCAAGTGTCTTCTGAAGGGAACATGGGAAACATCATGCAAACTCAACCAATTGATATCTCTGTTAAACTAGGGATTGTCGAGCACATCCATATTGGAGTAACTTGTACTCCGACGAAGATTCAGCTCTATACTGACCTTTTTCGTGAATTTCGTGATGTTTTTGCTTGGTCTTACAAAGAGATGCCCGGCATCGATCCTAGCATCATGGTGCATGAGATACCTACATATATGGGTGCTAAGCCTGTCCAACATCATTTACGCCTCGTGAACCCCCGAAAGGCTGCGGCTATTAAAGCGGAAGTTGAAAATCTTCTTAAGGCTAGTTTTATTTACCCCATCCCACTCACAAATTGGGTCTCTAATATTGTCCCAGTGACTAAAAAACAGGGCACTATCAGGGTCTATGTTGATTATCGTGATATTAATCGGGCCTGTCCCAAAGATAACTACCCTACACCCTTCATTGACCAGCTCATTGATGAGTGTGCCGGGAGTGAAATGTACTCATTCATGGATGGCTTTTCTAGTTATAACCAGATTAATATTGCACCTGTAGATCAACACAAGACCGCCTTTATCTGTCCGTGGGGCACTTTCGCTTATAAAAAGCTCCCCTTTCAGTTTAAAAAATGCCAGTTCCACCTTCCAACGTGCAATGTCTTATGAATTCCATGATATTCGACACATTGTACAACCTTACCTGGATGATCTGCCAGCTCATTCAGCAAAGCGCCAGGACCATCCCACTCACCTTTGCGAAATCTTTCTCCGCTGTCAACACGACCACATCCAGCTTAATCCACATAAGTGTGTCTTCTGTGTTGAGTCAGGAAGACGTCTTGAGTTCATCATCTCCCAAGAGGGTATCCGTTTAGATCCCCTTAAAGTCAAAGCCATCCTAAATCTCCCTCCCCCTGCTTCTTTGCAGCAATTGCAGAGTTTGCAGGGTAAAGCGAATTTTTTACGACGATTCATTCCGAACTATGCCGAAGTGGCCAAAGGCTATACGCGGTTATTGAAGTGGGATACCCCTTTTCTTTGGGATGCCGCTGCCCAAGAGTCATTCAAGCGCCTCAAGGTTCTCCTTGTTTCTGCTTCATTGTTGCATCCTCCTGATTATCACCATGACTACACTCTGTATTTGGCCACTGTCGATACCACTATTGGCATGGTTCTAGTTCAAGATAATGACGATGACACTGAACATGTTGTTTATTATCTCAGCCGCAATTTACTAGATACGGAAACTCAATATGCCTATGTCGATAAGTTGGCATTGGCCGCCATTTGTGCCATCCAACCCTTCCACCATTATATCTTATTGTGCACTACGACAGTGGTTTCTGATTGTAACCCAATGATGTACATCCTATCACGTCAGTTACTGGGGGGCAAGTACTCGAAGTGGATTGTTATCCTCCAAGAGTTCGACTTGGAATTCACCACTGCCAAGTCTAAGAAATCCCTCGTCTTTGCTGAGTTGCTTTGCTCTCTGCCATCTCTTACCGCGCCCTCTCGGTTAGAGGACCATATTCCAGACGAAACTCTGTTCTTAATTAGCACCCTCGATCCCTGGTATAGGGATATCATTGTCTATCTTCAGACGTCCTCTTTTCGTCCCGATGTGTCTAAGGATGCTCGGTGATAGATTCGCCATCAGTCTCAACCCTATCGTATTATTGGGGACACCCTGTACCGTCTCGGCGCTAACTCTGTTCTCCGCCGATGCTTAACATTCGAGGAAGTCGAACGAGTTATAAATGACTGCCATTCTGGCACCTGTGGTGTTCACATGTCTGGATGTGCTACCGCTTAGAAGATCCTCCATGCTTGTTACTTTTGGCCCTCCATCTTCAAGGATTACATTCTTGTCGTCTGCTCTTGTCATGAGTGCCAAATCTACCAACGGTAGATGCGCGCGCCTCCTGCTCCATTGCACCATGTTGTTACCGTCGGCCCTTTTTCCAAATGGGGCATTGATTATATGACCTGTAGCCCTCACTCGGTCGGGGGGCATGAGTATATCATCGTTGCCATTGATTATTTCACAAAATGGGCCGAGGCGATGCCTACACTATCTAAAGATGGTCATACAACGATGCAATTTTTATTTAATCATGTTATCTCACGGTTTAGAGTCCCTCAGGCTATCGTCACTGATCACGGCAAGCATTTCCATAATCATATGATGACTGAGTTAACAACCCAGCTAGGCTTGCGGCATGATAGCTCGACACCATACTATCCTTAGGCCAATGGCCAAGTAGAAGCCGTCAACAAGGTTCTAGTTATGATGCTTCAACGTACCATTGGCATGCACAAGTCCAACTGGCACTTGATGTTGTTCTCCACCTTATGGGCCTACCGAACTTTTGTGAAGGATGCCACCGGGTTCACCCCATTCCAATTGGTTTACAGGCTAGAGGCTACCCTTCCAATTGAGTGTGAGATCCCTTCTTTGAAATTAGCCGTCGAATTACTCCCCAACACTACTCCGGTAGAAGAACGCCTTCTCTACCTAGAGCGGCTGGACGAGACTCGTCAACTAGCCTCTCTAGCTATTGAAGCACAGAAGAAGAGAGTGAAAACTCACTTCGATCATATTGTCCATCCTTGTTCTTTCGTTGAAGGAGATTTAGTCCTACTCTATGATCAAGCAAATGATAAGCTGGGGGCAAGCAAATTCGAGCCCATGTGGCATGGGCCTTATATTGTAAAGCGAGTTTTACAAAAAGGGGCCTCTGAGCTGATTGATTATGAAGGGAACCCTCTAGATAAGCCCCAAAATGGGCTTTACCTGAAAAAATATTATGCGTGAACTCCATGCACTCTAATTTGTACATACATGTGTTTTTAGTAGGTGTGTTGTGTGTGTGTTTTCATGTTTGGCTTGGTGTGTGGGCATAATTGCCACTTATTGTGTCTTTTGCTTCTTGTGCAGATATCTGGTACACCTTATGTTGGTTTTGCTGATGGTGCCTGCCGCAGTACCCGTAACCTTTCTTCTGCAGCATGGGTGATCTACAATCCTCACGATGAGTTAGTAGACCTTCAAGGTGTTTGTCTAGGTTGTACCACAAACAATGTCACTGAATATAGTGTTGTCATTGAGTTACTGACCGAGGCTATCAATCTCGGTATTTGTGCATTGGTTATGAATCTAGATTCTCATCTTGTTGTCCACCAGCTTAATGGGCATTATTCCGTCAGATACCATCGGATTTTAAGGTTGTATTTATTTGTTAAATGCTAGAAAGGAATTTTGATTTTATCACATATCAACACATTCCACGAAGATTAAACACGTTAACTGATGCATTAGCAAACCATGTATTAGATAGGCATTTGCGTAACATGTAATCAAAATAGCATATAAGAAGCATGCAAAACACAATAAGGAATCATAGGAATTGTTGAGCCTCAAACCTGCACCTTCCTATACACCCTCTCAGCCTTCCTTTTCCACTTATTTCATCCACCCAGCTGTTAAATCATTGCATTGTAGTTTAAAAAGAGCTTTTTACATGGTTTTCTGACTATGCTTATGACTGTTGTTTGGTTTAGTTTTTTTGTTCATGCAGCTGCGGAAACTTGTCAGTTTCCGCAGCCAGCACAGGTTTCCACAGCCAGCACAGGATTCCGCAGCTATTTTGTTAAAAGCTGTGCTACAGGTGTCCTATGAAGAAACGAGCCACATGGGCAAGCTCCAGGTGACGGATACATGGAACGTGTCCCTTCAAATCAGCCAAATCATCCATGGAAGGTCATGGTCAACGAAGGTCAAAGGCAAAGCCAACCAAGGAGTTCAGCGGTGGCACGTCTCTGTTTTGAGCATGTGAGCGTTTACGTGGCACAGTCCTCAGCTCACGAAGACACCGGCACACCTGGAGATCACTTTTGTAACCTAAATCTAACAGCTACCACTCCGGAGATTTAATAGACATGATGACAGTTACGCTAGATCTCGGCTGAAGGGATCTACGTGTCTTTGGCAACACAGTCAATAGCGTAGGAGTTAGTTAGTTAGTTTCAGCATTTTGTCATTATAAATAACGCGTCGATGAACGCTGTAAAGGAGTCTTTTGGATATGTAAATTCTGAACTGTTGTGTTATCACCCCACTGTTTATATATGTTGCTGTTTTAATATATGAGAAGACTTTTTTGAGTTTATTCATGTGACTACTTGTTGACCGGCTAAAGTGGCAGAGGGCCCCTGCACGCTGAAGCCTTGTAAAGTTTTCATTTGGTTTTATTATGTTCTTGTATCATTAGCTTGTACATAACACACTGTTTGATGTTTCTTAACTCACTGCTGTTTATATTTTCACCTCTGTTTTCTTATAACTGTCAACTGATCAGTGCTTTTCTGCAGGTTTTCTTAGGCAGCCCGGGCAAATTTCCATCGTTTTGATAACTATTGACATATGAGATCATCTTGTCCTTCCTGCTAACTTTCATTTTCTGAAGTTTAATTTCAGCACTGTCTTTTTCAAGTTGTGATTTGCTTACTTATTTTTTTGTTATTTAGATATCATACTGCTCATTAATTTATGGTTTCTTTCTATAGTGAAGTGACTCTAGTAGCAAGAAATCAGAATATTACTAACTGTAGTGTGATTTAGTTATCATATTGCTTAAACTTATTCATGATTGCTTCCCACAAGGTAGATTGAGCTGAAGGGTAAAGGATCAGAAGAGTTGAAGTAGTGTGATTAGTTTCCTTTCTGCAATTTAATTTCTTGCAATTTAGTTATCATATTGCTTAAACTTATTCATGGTTGCTTCCCACAAGGTAGATTGAGCTGAAGGGTAAAGGACCAGAAGAGTTAAAGTAGTGTGACTAGTTTCTTTTATGTAATTTAATTTCTTGCCATTTAGATAGCATATTGCTTGACTTATTCATGATTACTTCCCACAAGGTAGATTGAGCTGAAGGGTAAAGGATCTGAAGAGTTTAAGTAGTGTGAAATAGTTGCTTTTTTTTGTTTGAGTTGCTTTAAGTTTAGTTTTTACTTTCTTTTCATTCAGTAGCAAGGATACTGGGCCATTGTCATTAGTTCACTGTTTGATGCATTTACTTTCTCTTAAGAATTGATTTCAATTTAGTTGTTTTAAAGCTTTCTTCTTGAGCACTTTCAAGTTGGAGAAAATCACTGTAGAAACCACCATCACCATCCATACTTCATACTTCACTTTCATTTTCACCATCACACATTAGGGAAAGATAAATCCAAAAATAAACTAAAAACTCAAAAACGACAAAAGATTAAGGAAATGGTTATCTAGTACATATAGTACACTTCACTTCATCAGTTTACGAACCCCGGATTGACATTTTAAATAGCAATTTAGATCACACTAAATTGACCAAACAGGAATATGTATATATATATATATATATATATATATATATATATATATATATATATATATATATATATATATATATATATATATATATATATATATATATATCGTGTGGCACACCAAGCCGCTCAAAAAATAAGTGTATGTGTCCAAATAGAGTCTGTGTTCTCCATACATCTGAGGCACATGTCTCTCAAAGATCAGCAGGAAATAAAACCTAGGCATCTGCTGTGGTGGGTTATGCTCCCTATAGCATACCACCGCTCGTGCCACTTGCCTCAATAGGTGGTGCACCCTGGGTATCACTATTGAGGGAAATGTTCCCCTAGGGCTTTTGGGTTGAAACCCTAGCAGACTGAAAGTTTTCTATACAGAGAAACACACATTCACACAACCATTATGCTATTATAAGCAAATTCTATGATAAGGGGGCGTACCTTAGGTCCTACGTTTGAGAAGGTCCTTTAGGGTCCAAACCCTTCTTCAAGTTCCTTTTGCTCCTTTGTCCTGCAAAACAACCAATTCCAAAGAACACAACAGTATATGGACAAAATCTTATAGAGAAACCATCTTCATGTTATAAAGAAAGGTAGTTAGTTATGAAATATAAACAACCATTCACATATGAATTCTAACATGAATATCATGAACATAAAGAAGATTTATATCAGGAACCAAGACATGTGTTTCTTTTATTATAGACAAATAAAGTACAGAAAAGGAATAATTTCACCTGAGTCACCCTTCGCAGGCTCCAAGAAAAGCTTCCTTCCAGATTCGTCCAGCCTCAAGCCTTTAACAAACTCCAAGTTCCATGACTTACTCAATGATGTCGCAAGTAGTGGATGAACATCAACACACAAGGAAACAAGAGTTTCCTGTACAAATGGCGGAAGTGCAGAAGGCACAAGGGTCTTCAGACTTGGTCAGGGGAAAAATCTCAGCATAATAACCTTTCTCTCTCTTCTCTCCTCCTTTAGGCCTTCCCATTGAGGTCTTTTTATACCTCTCCCAAAGTAGTTTTTTAGTTGGGAATTGGTTGGGAACAGTTGGGCCACAAACACTAACAGGTGATCAGCAGGTAAAACCCACGATCTCCACTCGAAATTAAGGAGTTTTATATTTTTTTAAGTGTTTTAATATATATACGTGGGTTGGGTATATGCCTACCCGTGTATACACGCGTTTAACTCAGGGCAATGTCACGTATAAGGGATAAAACACTGTTTTTTAAATTTTGGGACCAGGTCTGGAAGGAGGGGTTACTCTAGGCCATGAGTGCAGCATCACAAACCATAAGAGTGAGATTTGGAGCTATAAAAATCACTCCTACTGTGTGAATCTGGAACTCTATGGGGACCTCCTCGACCCCCATGTAATCAGGGACCCCCACCGTCAGGCCCTCAAGGTTTCGGGCCACTGTCTCCACCAAATCATCAGCTGGGGGAGCCAAGGCCAGCGCTTCGATGCCCTGTGCATCCCTCCGTGCCTTTGGAGCTAGCCCTACAGGTCTCGCTGGTCCCACATCTGCAAATACCATAGAGTACGTCATTAGGACCTACACATGAAAAAATTTAAAAAGCATCATAAAAATAAAATGCAAAAAAATAATGTGATCAAGTGTCTTACCACCATCATCCCACTGCTCGCTAGTGGGCAGCTGCATGTCAAGGTCTCCGCGAAAGTCTATGCTAGCATATGGCCAGTCCTCAATGAAGATCATTTGGCGCTCCAGCTACTCACGGAATGGTGTCCCCCATGACACTGGTCGTCCGCCACCTCCTCGTGGCATAACGTGTGTCCGCCGTGTGATCCTCATCTCCCATGGTCTGGGAAAATCCAAGTCCATGTCCTACAACTGTAGCGCTGGCACCCACTCTAGCATGAGCAGGACTAAGATGGACCCGTAGCCAAACTGTTTTGTCTCTCCTCAGTGACAGTTGGTAAGTTGTCTCTTCATATTTGCTATCATTGTTTCCGCCCAGTTGAACATGGTCAGATTGAGACATTCGAGAGCCAACCAGAGATGGGTCTTCGATGCCTCGTGTTGGGCTTGGGAGCCCGCTGCCCACGTCACCATAAATAGCATTGCACTAAGAACCACGTCTTCCACCGTCGGGATTGCCACCTTCTTGCTTCTCGTTTTGCGTGCCTATGGGCACACTTGTGCCATCATCATCTCTAGAGAGTCGCCCTCGGGTCGCTGCCCCTCTAAAATTGGCCTCTCACCACGAAGGGACAACTCGGTCAGGAAATATACGTCCGTGGCGTAAAACTCAATGTCTCGGCCTCGGATTATGAATTTCCCATCTGTTGGATTCCAAGCACGAATCAATAGCTCTAACAAATCGGGTTGGGCCCGAAGGTGCGGAGTAAGGAAGAATTTTAGCAACTGCATGCACGTAAATCATTTCGGCACCCATCATCAGCAAAAGCTTCGACATTATTACCATCGTGTATTTGTTCCTACCAAACAAATGCCATTATGACCTGCATGACGAGAAAAAATGAATTAGAAATTCGTTTACCAGTTTCAATACGTAATTTTCACAAAAAAAAAACTACGTCACCATCGTGACTATTTTTAAAATAGTCGCGATGGTGCGAAGTTGACAGTTCAATTTTCTCACGGTCATCACGGAAGTACATCATATTCTCGCGATGATCAAAAAGCGTTATGTGTAAAGCGAGCTCGGTAATCGCAGACCCGAGCGGCATACCCGCGACAACCGAGCGGCAGACTCCGACTCAAAAATCCACCTAAACTTACATGTCTAATGCCAAAATGCATAAAAAAGATATTGAAATGAAGCACAGGAAGAAGTTTACTTACCTGGTAGAAGTTTCAGGATGAACCGTGGATGAATAAGGCCGAAAACAGCTCGCCAACTTTGCTCCAAAATGCTCCAAGGTGAAATGAACAATGCCAATGGGAAAAATAAATGGATTACCCCCGTTTTTATAGTAATTTTTGAAAAATAAAAAAATTATATTTTAAAAATGTGGGTTTTTCTCATTTTTATCACATGGTTAGTTAAAATTTTGGCTTTTTAACTATGTTTCCACATATATTGTTCATTTTATGTCGAATGGGTTTACGTTTGACGTGTCTTGTGCAGAGCTACAGGTAGTGGAGTAATGTCATGCTTCGTGTACACTTGGTTTGTAAAGTCTTCTTTAACGCTCTTTTCCAACTTAAAAGATGAAAAGATAGCTGAGTTATTCCTTTTGACTCGTTAAAAGAAACAAGAGGCGGTCGACTTTAAGCTCTTTTCTGACCATGTAAACACGAAAAGATTTCCAGGCCTTTGTCGTTTCGGGTTCGTTATTGGTTACGAAACAACGTGATTTCAATCACTTTTCTACTTTTTCGGGTCGAAGTCACTAATCACGAAAAGTACTCCTTGATCATAATGGTCAAGCAGTTCTTTCGAGTATCATTTTATACTTTTTCAGGCTCGAGAGACACAAATCTACGAAAAAGGACCCCCTTGGAGTTTTATTTTCCGTGTCTTTTTCAAACTCTCTAAACATGAAAAAGACTCTGAGTTTTACCTATGTCGAACTCGTTAAACCCTGATGACATTGGACTCGTCACCATGATGAGACTTGAGCTTCTCCTCCCTAGGGCTCGTTAAACTATTACTAGGTTGGATTCGACCGACGGTCGAACTTATATTACAAGCATATGCTATCCCCTTCAAGCTTGTTTTCAAAAATAATTGGGGTACTCGCCAGTAATGGTGGGGGAAAATTTGGAAATCATCATTGGTAGCTAGTTACTCTTGAACATCGACACTTTTGCTTCTTGTCGGGTTGGGACATCCATACATCGTCATTTTGCCTTCCGTGGGTTTGGGTTGCCATTTAGTCTCATTCCATCCGATTCACGTCGTCTCTATCGAGCCTCTGATCCCTTGGTCCCTGAATTCTGCCACCCTCCAGAGTCGTGTCGCCAACATGTTCAAGAGTATAATTCTTCTGCAGTTTACATCCCTACCTCCTCTTCTAATACTTTGTTTCGCCATCTACCGCTTGTTCCTTATCTCATGTTGTTGATGGGGGAAACATTATGGCCCTCCTGCGACGGGTCATCTCCTATCGACATCAGCTCATTATCCTGGAGATTGATCTAGAGATCCCCTTAGGTACCTTAGAACTTGCATGCCTCAATGGCAAGTTCTTCGCACCTGATGGTCGACTTTCATCATTGGTCGTCGATTGGGTGATTCCGTGAGTGTTCGACTTCAGCTCCTTCTTCATACTTCATGGATTGTGCTAGATAGTACCTTGAGAACCATTGGCATTATTGGTGGTTTCTCTCGCGCTTGTTAACGGTTTCTGTCATTGACCGGTAATCAAGCGACTTTCTATCATGCTCGACCTCAGCACATCTATTCACATGCTAGAATTTGTACTATGATAGGTTGGGTTCAAGACCCCGAACTCAGATTACCCATGTTCGGGCTACGTGGATTAGTTCGTGATTACATGACTCATTGATGGATGGATGCGACCATACCTTTGTCATTATCATGGTCTTATTAGTTGGATGGCTGCGTCCATACCACAGACCTAGTTCATATGTCTTTTGGATGGCTGTGCCCATGCCTAGACTACATGTATTTCATTATCAGAGATATCAATTGTACTGGCGTGCAGGTCCCTCCAGATGGTGTTCCAGCTCAGTCAGTTTCGTAAAGCATTTCACCCCTCCCACTCTCTCGGGCTTCATACTTTAGGGGGCATATGTTACATAGTAATTTGTCACTGCCTTCACCCTAGTCCTTCTACTGTTCATGTGTCCAAGTCAAACATTCTCATATTGAACAAATGCTCTCTTGTGCTGCCAAATGACCCACTTTTCCTAAGTTTTCTGCCTCATCGCGATTATGGACTTAATATATGTGCTGAAGGGCGCTCATAAACAGTCCAGCCAGCTGCCAGCACGGAAGTACATCTGATACCCACGATGGTCCGATTTCATGCTCCAGCACGAGGTTACTTATTATCTTTAGCGATGATCTGAATGGCTACATTGCTCACTAGCGATGTCACGCTAAATCTCAGTTATGCACTCGCGATGATCCAGATTGGGCGAATTTGTTCCAACAGTTGGACTTCTGGATGACTGCAGACCTAGTTGTTGGCATAGGTTGTGTCGCCCTTCCTTCTCTGGTATGGAAGTTCCGTCATTTGTGCTACCTTCCTTAGGGATAAGCTCACTCTTCCACCTTTCATGGAGACTCCTCCTATTTAACTCTCACAATTGCTATGCTCTACTAGTTGGATAGTTGGCTAGTTGGTAAATTCTTGGATTGAGCAGTGTTGTTAGTGTTTGTGAGTATGCTAAATAGCTGGTGTGAGTGTGACAAGTGTGGGATTTTTGATAGCTTGTGGAAGATTGTGAAGTTCCCTTAACATTGTAGAGAAGTGCAGCAATATCAGATATAAAAGGGGGTGTAACATGGGTAAACAGATGAAGTAGTGCCTGTACAAGTAGTTGATTCATTAGAATAGCTGGCATCAGGTGAACAAGGTGAACCATTGCAGGGGAAAGACTTCGCTCATGAGATAGAACACGAGGGCTTCACTCAATGAACCTCTGACATATCGTGTACATTCATGGCATACTAAACAATACCCCTAATTTGACTACATATTGGAATATATCTCTAAAAATCACATTTTTTGACCCCCTACCAATATGAACCCAATACACCTTCCCAATTTAGAAAACCCCTACTTTCACTAGTAGGTACCCATTTTTTCATTAATAATTTTTATACCCATTTACATTTTTTCATTAACTTTGAGCTCCATTTTTTTATACCTATCAATATAAAAACCCTTTACCCCTATATACCCCCCAAAATATTATGTCATTTTTTCCTCAATATATATCCCCCAATATGAACCCACATGCTATGGTATTTCTCTCCCACTGAAGCCCTCGTGAGCTAGAACAAGCACTTCAACAGTTGGATGCAAACATGGAGCAGCAATAGTTGGAACATGACATCACCTCATGCCTCACCACAAAGAGGTCGACTCACCCACTTCAATGCATCTAGATGATGAGAAAGTCTTGAATTACCAAGGAGGCACTGAGATCCTTGTAGATCAGTCGGAAGAAGAGATGCACAACATCTTGTTCGATGAATCCCAACATAGAGTTGTGAAGTGTCGCAGAGTGTCAACTCTAGAGGATCATACGTCTCTTGCGTAAGTTAAAGAGGGAGTGATCATGACTGATGGGTGCAAACATCCAACTAACTTGGCCGATCCAACCAGAGTGTATGCCAAAGCCACCAGCTCAAGTGTTCACTTCCTAATAGCTGAGAATGAGCGAATGGCAAAGGAGCTACAAATGGCCAAGCAAGGAGGAGACTTGGTGACAATGTCCGCCCAAGCCGAACTGAAGAAAGGAAATACTAGATGAAGTATTGTCCCTTAACACATTTATTCGAACATTGTACTCCATGTTTGGTACTGTGCACAAGGCAATCGTCCATCTATACGGATGACAGTAGCGATGTGCTAGAAGAACACATATCTTGATGAACTTGCATGTTGTTGTTGATGACATGCAAACATGGATGATGAAGTATAAGGGAGCCCCACTTCACTTGCCTAAGATGATGAGGGCTAACGCGATCGAGCTAAACGCATGTATCTAGAGTCAGATCCGAAATTATGAAGAGCTCTCGTAGTTCATCACTAGCATACAAGCTTCCCATGCACAAGTATTCAAGAGTATGGATGTTATGGTGTGCACACATGCGATCCCATCACTTGGGACTCTCACCCAGGCGAAGAAAAAGAAACAGTTCCAACTAGAGCGTCACTCGTACTTCGACGAGTTGATGCGCATCGCCACCAGCCCAGACTGGCCTATCAGTGCAGAAATCATGCACAAGTATGTTGTCGGTTCGGCCACCATGAAGACAATGATGCACATGCTTTTAGATGAGTTAGACAAAGGAGCCCAAGCAGTGTACCCAGATGCTATGGAGGCAAGGGTCAGGTTTCAGACAAATGTCACCATGGAACACAGGGACACCATCAAGGACTACAAATCTTGGCATCAGTATGTTACTGTCAATCAGCATGAAGATGTTGAGGAGTTGGACTTCCATGGTTGTCTAAGTCAGAGTGATGTCTAGTTTTCCTTGCTCAAGCCATTTGTCTCACATGGGTACATGTGCATTATAATGTAATGTCATGTCAAGTGTAGGTCAAGTGTCAATAGTTGAACGTAACAGTCATAGAGTAGGCAAAGAGTCATGAGGGTAGTTGAATTGTCACAAAGGGGAATGTCAAGGGCCACCCCACCCTTTGCTATAAATAGTCCCTCATAGCTCATTGTATAGGCTTTTGGTCAGCCAAGATTTCAATATGACTATCTTGGAGAGAGCTTGGACAATATTGTAGCGTGCCTTGGCTTCTCCACTGCACAGAGCTAGTACATCTCTTTGGAGGAGCAGGTGGATGCGGTTGTAATGTTCCACTATTGGGGCTAGCGGGTTTACATGGATGTATTATATGACTGGAACTTACACTTCTTTATATAATAAGAGCCAACACATTTAATGCATATGTTGTATTGTATTCCAGTTGTCTTGTTTACTCTAAATAGCATATGTATTTTCTTTCTTACGCACACATGTATGGACTACTCCTTATGAGCATGTATGAGTCTTTCTGAAATGTGTTGATTGGTTTAACATCACTTTGGATTTCTAGCTGACTTTCTTTCTAGCTTGTGATGCATCTTCACTCGTGTGTTTCCTTCCCATCCTAGTACTATTACAAGTTTCCTACTAGGCACACTCATCTCAACCCACCAGTGTTATAACCTCTCATGCACCTTCCTTGACTCACTGCAGCGGTCACACCCTTGCTACTAACAGAGTTATCTTGCTTGCCTCTGTGTGAAATCGAGGTCAAGGCATTGCTCTACGACCCACTGCTGGGACTCCTACACCAAATGGTTTGAGGTATAATTTGGACTTCTTACCAGGGAGATCCCTTTGACATGTTGGTGGGTCCATCACTGTCAACACCTTATTAACACCTAGCAACCTAAGGGACTAAAGTCCCTTTGACTCTTACTATATTCGCACTCTACTTCCACAAATCGCGGATTATTTACATTTTTACAAAAAGGAAATACAAAATTTAACCCCAGGGACCCCATCCCAACACTTTTTTAGTAGGGTTAACCCAATCATGTTCCTTTGTTATCATTTCATAAATATTATCTATATCAACTGCACAGTATTCTTCTCTAACTAGTTGTGTATATGTTACCCATTCTGATGGATCTAAGGGAAAAATTACTCTCATAATATTCCCTTCAAATATCATCTGTCCCTTCTTCAGATTAATTGTAGCCATATTTTCAAATGCCCAATCAATTCCAAGCAATGTAGGATAGGGGTTACTATCATCAATGATCTCTATTACTTCAAAATCAACAGTATGAGAAGTCCTTCAATGTCCACTGTTACACCTGGTAGTCTTCCTAAGGGGAATATCTTTTGTTGATTTTCCATTCTTAACTAAATAGGTGACCACTGTAGCTTCAGCTTACCCATTAACTCCAATGTATTCTTCATTAAGACATCATCATAAGATCCTAGATCCAGGATACTCCTATCTGTGCACTAAGCCTCATATCTCTTCCAGTTCTCTTTTGTCAATGAAAATTATTGACTGCACGCATCTCACTTCGCAATGCTTCTTTGGATGCATAGGAATCTATCAACTCTTAAAGCCCTTCTACAACCTTTTGATCTCTTAGTAATTTTATACAAGTCTACAGAAAAGACTTTAAAATACCTGCTTGATTTGCTGAATCCTGGTCTTGTGTTGGAGCTCGATCCTGTGTCGAAGCTTGATTCTATGTTGAAGCTCAATTCTGCATCGAAGCTTGATTGTGTGTCGAATCTCAGTTCTACGTCGAAGCTTTATTTTGTGTTGAGGCTGATGCCACATCGCAACTAGTTCTCTGCTTCGGTTGTGCATTGGAGGTCGAAGCTCCAACATCTATAAAGCTTCGTTTGGCTTCCAAAAATACTTCTTTTTCCTTCTGAATATCAAATCAGGAGATTTATCAACATTTTTTCTAAACCATGTACTTCATATTCTTTCTTCTCATCTCCTTATCACTTCCGGTCACAAATGCACTTCTAGTGGCAATTCTTATTTGAGGTTTGTCAGTCCTCCTTTCAGCAGTCATCATTTGAATATTCTGTGTCGGTTGTTGATTCATTTTTTCTTTAATATTTTCCATAAGTACAGGGTATTCTTTGATTACATGGTCAGAGGATTTAAATTACTTATATGTTGTTGTAGGGTTCTGACAATTTCTCGCAAAATGACCTGCCTGGCCGCAGTTATAGAAAATGATTTGTCCACGCCCTCAACTAGCTCTAGCACCTCGACGTGGACAACACTGCAATTATGGAAAATTATTTTTCCACTGCCTTCATGTCCATGTTCTTATGCTTGCATTCTATAAGTGTCAACACCATGCTCCATCATTAGTTCATAAGCTCGATAATTATTCTCATCATGTCCTATTGATTTACATAATTTGCAATATAGGTTCCTTGGAGTCTGCACATATTTCTATAATAGGTAACAATGTTCTAAGCAATGTTGGAATATGGTCTTGCATAACTCACACCACATGCTAGATCCTGCATTTAAGGGATTCGGTGCCCCACTAGCCATGTAATCCCTAAAGATAGGACATTGTTCTTTAGAATGGCCCTCCGATCTGCACTTCATACACCATACTTCTTCTCTGGCTTAATTGATTTTCTTGATATCTTGTATCTGTAAGGTTAGGTTCATCAACTGACTATGAATCTGTTGCATACCTGCATTAGTATCTCCTATAGGCAAAGCTTCCAACTTCATCGCAATACCTATAGATTCGGCTTGACTTGTTATCTTTTGTTGCAACAATGGTTATCTAATATGTGATAACAGTGAAACTATAAACCATTATTGATGTTGTTGCGGAGCTATGTCAAAGCTCACTTGATCCAAAAATTCCTCAAATCTTTGATCAAATTCCCAAACAGACTTAGTTTAATTTATTTCAACTCAGTGATGCACTGTGACTCAGAATTCGGCTTCTTAAATTCTTTGATCAATGCTGCTTTAATATATGCAAATGTTCTATTATTATTATTTGAATACTTCATATACCATGTCAATGCTATATATTGAAGCAACATAATGAGATGTGCTTTCTTTTTATTTTCATCATTGATCTGCTTCATGGTCCATATAGCTTCACATAAAAACCAAAATTGTTATGGATCCTCTGATCTAGTTCCTTTGAAATTAGGTAGCTTAATATCATCATCCATATTTCTTCTTGGAGGGGGAGGGGAATGGGGGTTGGGGGAGTAAGGGGAGAATGGGGAGTGGTAGTGGGAGGGGGAGAGCCAAAACCACCCTGGCTATTACTGGATTCTGGCTTTTGAAAAATCTCAGGATGGGAAGGTGAATACTGCGAAGCTACCTGGGGTTTATCAGGGTGGCTATCTTATATTTTGTTTTCATATATACTCAGTCTCTACAAAAGTCATCGGGTCTTGTCCACAAGCTCTCTTTCTGGTATCTACTCTATATCTCTTTCCACTTCGTGTTATTATGATCTCTAGCTCATATATATTCTCTCTTCTTCCAAACATAAGTAAACTAACAATCTGATTGCAATCGTAAAACTCCCTTTTCACACACAAGCATGTTAATCCAAAGTTTCAAATACTTTAAAAACTTACCTCGCGGTCCTTTGAAGAATCGTCATTCTGCTTGGTTGTAGGACACATTCGAGTCTACTGCGAACTCAGTAATAAATTCTCCCAATATGTTATCAATCTATAAATATACAGCCCTTGAAATCCTATTGTCAGTGCTCTTAAGTCGTTGTATTAGTTCAAGAGTCCGCACTGTAGGTTCTCCACCTTTAAAACAGGTCTTTCTTTCAGTCAACCTTGACATCCACTCGTACAGTTTGACAAGAAATGATGTGAAGAAAATTTCATATTGATCTGTAAAAATATATTTCTGTAACCAAGATTTAGATGTCAGCCGAGGTTTTTTGTTCCCTTGATCTGCAAATTCTTGCTCCTTCGATTCTAGCCAATATTGAATTTCTTCCTTTGATGGATGCCACATCCACATATACTTCAAACATATCACGATTTCAGCAACGGAACCATTTTTTGGTTATGATTTGTCCTGTCCCAAGTTTGATCTATACTGCACACAAACAAAACCCTGAATCATTGGCCCTTTCAGCAACGACCTGGAAGAAAATCGTAGACTCACCCGAAGTGACTATGGGAGGATGGGGAACTAGGTTTCTGTAGCCTTGAAGGATGATGTGATGTGGTGTTTTATATTATCTTTTATTCTTAACATTCATAAATCACTTCTCTGCATTCATTTAATCATTTAAACTTACCATATAAATCCATCACTCATCACTGTACTGAAATAAAGTGCAATTGTAATGAACTTCTACGCTACAATAGATAATAAGAAAATATACACATGAAGACACCAAATTACCATGGTTCACCCCAATGTGGGGCTATGTCCACAAGAACTATTGCTAATATAATGATTATTTTTACAACAAACATTTCTTGACCTGCGCACTCAGCTGGAGGTCATCTACGCACTCAGTTGTAGACTCGAACCTCTTCGCACTCTACTGCAAAGCCTCACCTTCTTTTCCCAAACAACATATCACAAAAGTTCTGCAATAACATAGATATGTATCATAAGATGATTTTCTTCTTATTATTTGACCCTATATATACTATTACATCAAGGGCTACATCTTTACAATAACATGGTCCAAATACCATGGACTCCATAGAACAAGCAACTATGGTCCCAAAACACATTGATCTTTTACATTATTACATGCTTTTACAAAAAGGAGGGTCTTCAACCCACTCCGACACCCTTATACCGCGTGGTATATTCCAACTGCTTTGTTGCATGGTCCACTTGGCGCTTCGCTACTCTACTGCGCACTTCTCTCCTCAAAATGTAGAGACTTTACCAAAATTTAGGCCAAGTTGGGCTATGCCCAACAGAGATCCAATAAGGTGTGTATGTGGAAACCCCTTTTCCTATAAAAAATGGATTGAAAAGAAGTGTTGCGGATATCATGGACATTGATGAAGAAAGTACTCAAACTAGCAAGAAAGAAAAAGCTCAGAGAGGAGAAACAAAGCTTTCATAGCTGACAGAGAGGCCTTCAAGTGAGGTTGGATTCGAGCTGCAATTGAGAGGAATAAGGTGTGTTCCCTCATCTCCAATACCAAATGAAGAGGAGTAGTCTTCCTTGAGTATTTTGAAGGAGAGATTTCAAAAAATTGAAGATAAGAATGCTAAGGTGAAGACTAATTTCATGATAGATTTGGAAGCTCGGTCAATCTCTATCTATTAGACTAGCCTCCTCTTAGCCATGGATCTTGAGAGGAACCAGGTGAAATTGTCTTTTACTCACTTAGTCTCTTAGTCTATTTCTTCTAGTGTGGATTTCAGAACTGTCAATCTTTCTATCAATACCAAATAAATTCCATTACGAGACAAAATATATCTGCACAGTGTTATCACTCAGGTTGTCCTTAAGCTCCGGAAAAGGATACGGCCGAGGTAACCACAGACCAACTTTGGACTATAGGTTCTAGCCCACCTGCAATCAGAGAGGGCTCTCTCTTTCAGATTTAGCTTTGTTGGAAAGGATCTTAGGCTAGTTATTGAGTTCAGGGTTTTTTGTTCTGATTTTGGTGGGAAAATTGTTGTTCTCAGGTAGAGAGGCAGAGCATAGTCTGAAATTTCAAACCATTGGGCGTGGAGTTGAAAAGGAGAACTGCTGGTGCGTTTTCTTGGTCCCAAGAGAGAAAATGGAGCAAGGTAGCTGCAAGTGAAACAATGTTTCAGGTTTAAAGGATGGGATGAATGCTAAGTAATGAGGGGCAGTTAAGAATCCCTCAATCAGCTTAACAGGGGAAGATAACAGAGCTCTACCTAGGGGCAGTAAAGAATCCCTAGATAATCGGCACACACAGGTGAATCGGGGTAAATATGAGCCTGAAGGAATTCATATTCATTACCAATTCATTCAGAGGAAAACATAAAGAAATAGCATAAATTGAGCATAGAGTGTATTCAAACAAATTCTAAGCTAATATTTCTTTCTACTATTTAGATAATGGTAAACAGTAAACAGAGGTAAGAAGCACTTATTGTATCAGGTTACAGCACAAGAATTCCATCTTCAGTCTCCAGAAAACATTAACAACACATCAAACAGTCTCTTCTCAGAACTTTCAGCAATCTTTGATTACAGAAACAACTTCAGGTATACAGTGCGAGTCTCTAGTGAAAAATACCAATTTACCAACCCTTGAAACAATGCTGAGGGCAGTATATATAGGGAAAACCCTCTACAATTTTTTTATTACATCTTGACCTAAACAGGTCCTAAAGAACAATTAATTTGACCTAATCGTATCTGAAATAAATGCATGAAAATATCTTTGGCTGCGCTGAGGGCTGTCGTATCAAAATTAAGTGAATGTGCTTGTCCTTGGTGGCTTGGTGCAGTTGCCTCTGCAATAACTGTGCATGGGTCTCTGCTCCATTGTAGTTTGGTGGCCTTAAATGCTTCTACTGTGATTTGAGAGCTGGGATGGGCTTTCACCGCCTGATTAGACTTTGTTGGTGGCCATTCAATGTTAACCTGCTTTGGGAACTAAAGGTTTCCATTAAACAATTTAACTAGTACACTTTGTTGCTTCTCTTTCCTCTGATACTCTCTGACAAATGAATTGGGTTGCTTTTATCCTTTGCTGTGGGTCTAATCACAAGTTAATGGTCATTGTTTGGCCTCTGTTTCCTCTAGAACTGTCTTCTGCTCCTTTCTGCATGCTTCGCGAAGAAAAACGGGTCATTCGGCGCCTTTGGGGCTTGTTGGGGGCTGCACGATAAGAAGATTCCCCATTTTGGCTCATTTTATCTAGCGATGCGTGATTTGCGCTAGGCGCAAATTGCGCATCAAAAACTGCCTCAGAAACTGATTCTGGGGCTCCAGAGTGCGATTTTCGCCCTTCGCGCCAAAATTGCTGATGACGTCAGCATGACGGACCTCGTACGGCGGGTGACGTCAGCATGATGATGTGGCAGGATGACGTCAGCATGATGACGTCATCACGTATGGGGGTGACGTGGTAGTACGGTAAAGGGACACGGTGGCAGGGTGACTCGGCAGTACAGTGGCAGGAGGCCACGCATGCATGTGACGTGGCAAATGACCTGGGGCTTACGTCATAGGGGGAGGGCGGTAAGTGGTTTCTGGGCGCACCGCCTTTGGGTATGAGTGGTTTTGTCAGAGGGGGCTTCGCCATAGCCCAGAAGGTGACGCGTGGCGGGAGTATGGCGGGAATACCGCCCATCTCCCGGACGCTAACCTTCGGGCGGCTTGGGAGAGGGGAAAGCCCGCCCACCGTTGATCTGTGGAGCGGGTGATTGGACGGTCGACGGCGAAGGTTAGGTGGCGGAGGGATAAGGGGCGGGAATATACACGGAATATTCCAAATTTAATAAAGCGCGGCCCGGGGGGGTCAAAACTATGGTTTACGTGGGTTATGGGGGTTATAAACGGGCGGGGGTTCATATATTTACACTTGGGACTTAGGGATAGGGGCGCAATATGGGTTTTTTGAAGGTTTTAGGGCTAGGGGAGAGGTTGTTAGCATGACCAAGTGTCATATAACTCCTGCTATGACACGGATGGGCTAAAAATAGGCCCAGAAAGACTGCTTTTTCCCTGACTTATAAGAAATATGGCTATATGTCCAGGGAGGGGATATTTACATAGGGGAGTTTTATATACATAGTTTCAGTAGGGGAAGGGGAAAACTGATAAGGAGTTATATAGTAGAGTTAGTAGTTAATATGGAGATGATAAGCAGGTGCTAAGGTGGGGGACCTTAGGCTAATTTTCGAGGGAAAAGTGACTCATAGATGAGAAATACAGAATACTTGAGTGAAGCAGATCTTCACCAGGACAAATGACATGGAAAATGATGAAACTAAGGGGAATCAAGCAGATCTTGACCTCTTTGGGGAAATTAGTAAGTGACTTGGGAAATGAGAAGAAGGGGAAGTTAGTTATGTCTAGCTCGAGCTCCTCCAGATGAAAAACTGCCTGATAACTGTGATCTGAAAAGATATAAGACTTTAAAACACAAGATTGATCATGAATCATCATTCTACAACCTCACAGCTACCTACCCAGCCTACCTTCCTAACATTTTTTCTTCCTTTTGGGTGGGTGCACTTAGACTTGCAGACCCTGATTTACAATTTTTCTTTTGAATGCTTTCCTATCTAAATCTACACTTATTTCTGCCAAGGGCCCAGATTAAGCAATTGGGTCCCTTTTATTCTCTACCTATCTACAAATCTGCCAAGATTAAACTGTTTGGACAGATACATTCTCTATATTCTAAACAGGAAATTGAAACCTAGGGAGACCAAGATTAGATTGTTTGGACCTCCCTTAAATGAAAACTCTTCAAAACTGGAACAACTCATCAAAATTGGAATACAGCAGTGCCATTTGGACTAGCACAGTTCATGGCATCTTGTGGAAATATGGAACACTGCAGCCTGCAAAGTATGACATATTTGGCATGTAAAATTGTCAATCATGAAATACGAAACCCTGTTGCAACAGGAGGGTAACAGTGGCTCCACTTGGGGATGGCTTTTCCTTGTGAAAAGCCAAGAACAGCAGGTCAGACTGCCTTGTTTTTCAATTTGTTGCTGTAGACTGGAAACACTTCTTTGTTCTGGCTGCTAAAAATGTGAAACTTTGAAATCTGAAACATTCTCTCCTCAACTGAGTTACTGTGAACTGTATAGCATCGCCTGCTTTCTTCTGCATGCTTGATAACTATGTACAATGTTGTTGGAACATGCCTTTGACTGCAAATAGTTCTTTTCTACCATGAATTGCTTGTAATGTGACAGTTTTCCTCTTGCTGTTTTGTTGAAATTGGTGTAGAGACAGAGCCTTTAAAACTGGAATACTCGCATTGGCTGTGTCTTCATAAAATTTACTGTTGTTCCTTAAATAATCGGCCTGCTTACACAAAATAAAAACAGAATGCTAATATATACGAATATTACTGCACAAAGATATATACAAGGCTTGCATTGTGTCCCTTAAAAGGGATCATGGTAATGTTTCAGCATACGGCCATTAACAGGGCCTTCTTCAACAGTGTTGTCCTCTATAGACCTGAGAAAATAAGTGTTATTTCCCTGAACAGCAGAGACAACAAATGGCCCTTTCCATAAAAAATCAAACTTAGCATGTTTGCCCTTGTCTTCTCTTCTTGAATCCCACCTTAGAACTTTGTCACCAATACTGAAATCCTCAGCCTTAACTCTCTTATCAAACATCTTTTTAAGCTTTTCTTGCAAAATTTGAGCTCTCTGGTAAACTTGTTCTCTGGTTTGCTAAAGATGAATGGTCTGATTGATTCTTCTTTGAATGTCATTTGGTTCAGCCTGAATCTCTTGTAACAACTTGATAGTAGGAATGCCCAGGGATGAAGGAAATCTGGCCTCCATGCCGTATACCAGCTCATAAGGGCTCATCCCAATTGATCTTTTGCTTGAAAGTCTGTCTGCCCATAGGGCATTTATCAGTTTTTTGTGCCAGTTCTTCTTGTTTTCTTCTAGCACCTTCTTTATGATGTTGATGAGACTTTTGTTTGAAGATTCTGCCAGGCCATTACCTTGAGGGTAATAGGCTGTAGAGTGGCCCAGGGTGATATGAAACTTATGGCAGAAACTGATCATATTTTTGGACTTAAAGGCAGCGACATTATCAGTGATGATTTTCTCAGGGCAGCCAAATCTAGAAAGGATATTGCACTCAAGGAATTGGATAATGATAGTGTCATTGGCTTGTCTACAGGGAATGGCTTCAACCCACTTAGTGAAATAGTCGGTGGCTGTTAGGATCCATTTGTGTTGGCCTGAGGAAGAGGGATGGATTTCTCCAATGAAGTCAAGACCCCATTGTTGAAAAGGTTGTTCGGTTGAGATGGGTTTAAGGGGCAGGGGTAACAGCTTTCTCTTGCCCTAAAAAATTTGGCATTTGTGACATGACATGGCAAACTTCTTTACATCTGCAAAAAGAGTGGGCCAATAGAAACCAGCCCTTAAAATTTTATCAGCAGTGGACTTCCAATATAGATGTCCTCCACAGTCACCTGCATGGAATTCTTTCATGACATTGTTAGTTTCATTCATGGTTAAACAGTTAAGCAATATACCTTCATGATTTCTCCAAAACAATGCGCCATCTATGACACAAAACTTTAAAGCCTTCATTTTCAAGAATCTTTTCTTGGTCCTGGACAATCTTGGGGGAGCACACAGGTTTAACAATACAAAGCATATATCAGCATACTAGGGGCATTGCAGAAATATTTCACTGATCTGTGGAGTCGCCAGCTCCTGTTCATTGTCCAGCTGGTTGATGTCTAAGGCTTGAAAGTTTGTTTCGGACATCAGTTTAGCTAAACCTTGTCCCTTTATCAGCTTGGTTGGTTTTATTTCTATGTCATACTCAAGAATGCTTGCAATCCACTTGCCTCTTTTGCCTTCTAATCCTTCTTGTGTCAATATGTCTTTTACAACAGCATGTGGAACATAGGCAATCACGTGTGAATACAGTATGTACACTCTAAAATCCTTGATGGCCTTAACAAGTGCGTAGGCCTGATTTTCCATTATTGGGTACTTCAAAGGGGCATCTCTTAAGGCTCGGCTGAAAAAGGCGATTGGCTTTTCAACTCCCTGTTCATCCTTTTGCAAAAGGACAGCAGCTATTGTGTGATTAGATGCAAACGAAAATATGATAAAATCTCTGTCAAACTGTGGGCTAGTGAGGACAGGGGTTTGGGTTAATGTAGTTTTGATACTTTCAAATGCTTGCTTGGTTTCTAGGGACCATCTTACCTTGGCATCCTTCTTTAACATGTTGCTTAACAGTCGTATTAGTTCAGCTAGATTTGGAATAAATCTTCTTAGGAAGTTGATTTTCCCAGGGGATGCTTGTAGCTCTTTAATGTTTCTTGGAAATGGAATCTGGAGGATTGCTTGAATTCTTTCAGGATCAATTCTAATCCCATCTTTTGATATAATGTGGCCAAGTAACTTGCCTTCTTCTAGGCCAAATAGGGACTTCTTGGGATTCAAGGAAATGCCATATTTCCTACATGTTAAGAAAATTTGCCTAAGATGCTTGAGGTGTTCTTCATCAGATTTGGAAAATGGGGTTAAGTCATCAAGGTAGACAACTAGGAAATCATGTATTTCTTTGGTGAATGCAATATCCATTGCTCTTTGAAAGGTAGCACCAGTGTTTTTAAGACCGAATGGCATCTTTACATACTTAAACGTTCCCCACAGTGTGGTAAAGGTCGTCTTGTCTTGGTCATCCGGGTGAACAAGTATTTGGTTGAAACCTGAAAAGCCATCTAGCAAAGAGATTCTAGATGACCCCACTACTCTTTGTAGGATGTGATCCATTTTGGGCAACGGATAGTGGTCTTTTAAGGAGACTTTATTTAAATTTCTGAGATCTACACAAAGTCTGATTTCTCCTGTCTTTTTTCTTGTAGGAACAAGATTGGACACCCACTCAGAAGCTCTGATGGGTGCTATTATGCCTGCTTTGAACATCCTCTTTACTTCCTTCTCAATCGGGGGAAGAAGCATAGGGTTAATTCTTCTAAGTTTCTGTTTGAAGGGTTTCTGGTTTGGTTTTAAGGGAATTGTGTGTTGGATCACCGAGGTATCATAGGATTTCAAGTCCTCATAGCTCCAAGTGAATACATCTTGGAACTCTTTGAATAAATCAATGTACTTGGACTTTTGATCAAGAGGAAAATTTTTGGACAGTTTGATCATTTTTGGATTTTCTGTTGTCCCAATGTTGTGTTCTTCTATATAAGTGTTTATTGGCTGCAATTTTGGCTTTCTGGGAACATCATTGGCGTCAAACATGTCTTCTAGTGGGGTCAGGTCAGCAGGTAAAAAGTTATCTTTTAGCTCAATGATTTCTGCCTCTGTTTTGTCTATTTCTTCCATGTGCATTTGTTTCAGCTGTTCAATGTTTTCTTTGTCAAAAACCGTGGGTTTCAGGATTTGTTTTTCTGTTGTAGCTGTTACAGCCTACTGGTTTTCATCTGTTTTCCGTTCTGAATCTGCCATAACATCCATATCTATGTTAATATTTGAAAATTCATGCTCAAGGGTAAGGAAATTATTAATCTGGGCATCATTTTCGAACACTTGCCAATCTTTAATGTTATTTGGGACAGCGGGCCTATGTTTTATTTCTGCTGTGAAGTGATGGTTTGGGTCAAAGGGAAGCTTACATGTACTTGCAAAAGTGGCTAGGCTGTGAGCGTGAATGTTGTGATTTCTTGAAATCTTGTCAAGCTTGAATTCAGTGAATGCATTGAGAATATTAGTGGCAGCAGTCCTATAGGCTCTCATTCTATTATCATTTGTAACAAAATTACCTTTCATCTGTTGTATGATTAAATCAGAGTCACCTAAAATAGACACCTTTGCAGCTCCTAGAGCTTTGAGCAGTTTAAGGCCTAGCAGCAGAGCCTCATACTCTGCCATGTTGTTGGTGCACTTGAAATTCAGTCTATAGGCATGTGTTATCGGGAAAAGTGTCTATTTAGAACTGATCTATCCCACTAAGGTGTGACAGCTACCTTAGAAACAAACATAGAAAACTACTTTTGTATTCTTCTTTATGAACTATAAACAAAGAGGAATAGGATGAACCAACCTGTGTCTTGCGCTAGTCCTTTGATCCAATCTCCCTCCTCTTTGACAGCTTCTAGCTACCTGCTCCCTTACTTGCCCAGCTTCACCAAGTACCTGTAAGATCACAGAATAAAGAAACTATACAAAGACATGGGTTTATATTCATAAATAACTTAGGATCAGATTTAAGTTAACCATACAAATGTAACAAGCATCAATGAAACACAAGCATGGAGAAGAAACTCAAATAGTTTTATTGATATACAAGAAGATCCAGGAGGAGTTACAACCGATGATTCCTGACCCAGCATCAACCTCCCAGCAAAGAAGTCCCTTCTTCACCCCCAACAAAGCATAGATCACCCAATTCTCTGATATGTATCTCAAAACCAACAGTAATTCCTTACAATGTGCAAAATTCCAGCCTCTGGATCTCTGGGATGAGGGATCCATATATAGATGTATGCAAGGAGGATGAGTCAGCTCATGATTTGATTAGTGGATTCTCTCTGTCAGTTCTTGCTTCCACTTGGAGACTGAAAGCCTCTTACTCATCCTTGGTCGAATTCAGTGAGGCAAGTGTCATTGGAGAAGATTCTGGAAGCTTCCATTGTCTCTCCACCTCGCAGAATGACACTGCCATTTGTCATTTCCTACTCAACGCACCCTGGTAGTGCATTTAGGTGCGTTGCAACGCACACACTATAAAGTCCCTAAAGATACAACCAGTCAATCAACTTCCAAGTATTTCCGCTCCGGGTGATTAAGACCGGACACCAAAATACGAGAAAGTGAAATAAGGGGCCTTCCGAAGATAGTCTGGGATGATGAGGGCCCAGTCCTATCAGCAAAGGTATCAGAGGAAGTTACGCTGACCTCCTAACAACAGCCTGCGCCGGTGCAAGCCCCCAAGCTTCGCAAGGGTGCCCTCTAGTAGTACTGTCGAGAGTGATGCAACGTCAACCTCAGGTGCCACGAGATTCCCCTCCGGAGCCACCTGTGTAGTTCCCTAGGAGAAGCAACTATGGATACCAACTCGTCGCAGAAGCCAGACGGAACAGTCGTGAGGTAAGTTCGGACAAGTAGGAGAGGGGTTATCTCTCTTCCCTGTCTTCACAGACCCTCGTGCTTAACTCCCAGATCCGGAGCTTTCCTGGTCTTCCTAACGCTATTGGATTTTCTCTCGTTATTCAGACTCCTACGTTTGACGTTTATATGGCCTTGGAGAGTTAACTCTCCACTCGCCTAATCCAAGGCCCTAAAATCCTAATCTTGTTGGTGTAACTGACTAAAACAAAAAGTTCTAGTGAATTTTAGTTAGCGCTTGATTTTATTAGGCTGTTCTTTAAGTCACAAGATAACGGAAGTGAAACTAGTGGTGTTTTTTTACGCAAAAGAAATTAATAAAAACTTAACTACATGCACATGCACTTTTTCGTTTTTCGATGAAGAGCAATTTCTATAGGGTTCAGAGGTACTTCTAATAAAACAAATTTTCCTTTTCTTTTCGTTAATTCACACTTCACACTCACAAAAGCTAACAAAGCTATGTATGCCTAAAAGGGGATGCAAATCTATCCTAATGCAACAACTATATGTGGATGCAAGATTCAAAACTGCTCTAAAACAAAAAAGAAAGTTGCTTTCTTATCAAACTTTATCTTGCCACTTAAGATGCCTAGATGGAATATGAGATGTTTCCATTCATTTCATCTAAACACTAAAAACAAGTTCTAAGACAAACATAAAGCACTTTCACTTCTCTAAAAGGAAACCAAATGAAAAGCAAGTTCAAGAAAGCAAAACTAAGATTTTCAAAAGATTTTCTTCAAAGCAACAAACAAAAAAGTCTTTTCAAAAAATGCTCTCAATAAAACTGAAACTTGTGATTGAAGAACAGGCAATTAAACACTTTTGCGAATCAACACCACTTAATGGATGAAAACCCAACAAAAATAAATGTGTTTGAAATCGCTCTTAACAATCAAAAGCAGCAATGAAAACCAAAAAGATCAAAAAGACAAATTCCAAGAAAGTGTCAAACAACAACTTTCATGAAACAAAGAAGAAGATGGTCACAAAAAGCGATTTTGTCAAGCAAACAAAAAGTCACCAAAAGCAAGATTAACACAAAGATTGAATTCAATCTTCCTACCCTGATGAAATAGAGCAGCCAAGATTCCTAGCCAGAAATCTTGCGTGCTTTAGCAAAAAACGATGACGCTTGCAATCAACAAAACAAGAGCAATACTCCTTATAATCAGAGAGAATTCAAAACGAGATGCTCGCTGTAAAACAAATAACTGATACTAGAAAATGATTGTTTCAGACTGACTCAAACCACCAGACAAACCTTCAGAGGCCAAAAAGATTTACAAATCTTGAAAATTGGAATATATACGCGACTGTACTGTAGTACAGATTGCGTGTATACGCGACTGTGTTTGAGGAAACCTGCGTATACGCGGGTTCACTCAAAGAAACAAGCGTATATACGCTTCTGTATCTAAGAAAAACAGCATATATGAAAAGCTTCAAGAAAAATAAAAAAGACAAACTGAAGAAACTGGCAAAGCTTAAGGTTCAAGAACAGACCAGACAGTAACAGCAAGCAGACAAGGCAGCTAAGCCCTGATTGGCTTGAAAAACACCCAAACTAGGAACAACAAGAATGTTGTCCCCAGCGGAGTCGCCAATTCTGGTAGAGGGAATTACTCCCCTAGGGCTTTTTGGGTGAAACCCTAGCAGACTGAAAGTTGTCTATTCAAAGCAACATGCATTCATACAGCCATTATGCTATTATAAGCAAATTCTATGATAAGGGTATGTACCTTCGGTCCTACGTTTGAGAAGACCTTTAGGGTCCAAACCCTTCTTGGAGTTCCCTTCTTCTCTTTTGTCCTGCAAAACAACCAATTCAAAGAACACAGCAGTACATAGACAAAAACTTATAAAGAAACCATCTTCATGTTATAAAGAAAGGAAGTTAGTTATGAAATCCAAACAACCATTTACACATGAATTCAAAACATGAATATCATTAACATAAAGAAGATTCATTTCGGGAACCAAGACATGTGTTTCTTTTATTATAGACAAATAAAGTACATAAAAAGGAATATGTTCACCTGAGTCACCTTCAGCAGGCTCCAAGCAAAGCTTCCTTCCGGATCCGTTCCAGCCTCAAGCCTCTAACAAAACTCCTTCCATGACTCTCTCCATGATGTTATAAAAGGTGGATGAACATCAACACACAAGGAAACAAAGGTTTCCTGTAAAAAATGGGGAAAGTGCAGAAGGCACAAGGGACTTCAGACCTGGTCAAGGGAAAAATCTCAGCATAATAACCTTTCTCTCTATTCTCCCCTCCCTTAGGCCTTCCCTTTGAGGTCTTTTTATACCATCTCCAAAGTAGTTTTTTAGTTAGGAGTTGGTTGGGAACAGTTGGGCCACGGGCACTAACAGGTGATCAACAGGTAAAACCCGCGATCTCCACCCGAAAATAAGGAATTTCATATTTTTTTAAGTGTTTTAATACATACACGCAGGTTGGATATACACAGACCCATGTATACACGCGTTTAACTCAGGGCAATGTCGCGTATAAGGGATAAAACACTGTTTTTAAAATTTTAGGACCAGGTCTGGAAGGAGGGGTTGCCCTAGGCCATGAGTACAACATCACAAACCATAAGAGTGAGATTTGGAGCTATAACACCTAGCTAGTGGATTTAGGTGCTATGCAATGCACTTGGCTAGTGGAGCAGCTGAAATGATCCTGATTTGACTTATTCTGAGCAGTTTCTGGTGGAGAACTTCTGGGAGAAGCTGTAATTTGTTGACCTTGTTCCTTTAGGGGTTGGAACAACACTTTTAGGGACTTAGGAGCCCTTGGTTTATGGACATTTCATGCTTAGAGCTATAAGGCACAAAAATGTCTATAACAGTTGCCCCCTAAAGTATGAGGCCGTTTATCGGGTGAAATGCTTTATTATGAGGATCCGAAGTTCTTTCAATGCTGGGAGGAGACCTGTAATACAATACAATACATTATCTTCGTATTGTTTTCATGATCTAGCTAAGGCGGGCATTCCCATGCTTAGCTTTATAAATTCATTTTCATGTACATAGGACGGACAATCGTCTGATGGTAGACTGATGATTCTGATAGAGCCATCATCCTTTTGGTAGGATGATTATGTGTGCTACAATGCTGTACATTTCAATGTCTTTATTTTCCTGAATATATATCGCAGCCCAGATGGATGAAATTAGATCCGGGGTCTTCAATCTCGTCCGATCTTCACTCGAAGTACAAGTCGATCCATGTGAGAAATGTTTTGAAGTCGAACATGGAAAGACATCGCTTGATTACCAGTCAATGATGTAAATTGTTAACACGCGCGAGAGGAATCACCGATAATGATAATGACCCTCAAGGTACTGCAGTACAATTCACGTGGTGTGAATAAAGGACTTGGCGTCGAACACCACACAAAATCTTTCGGTCGAAGGTCATTGATGTAAACCTGTCGCCGGAAGTGAGAAACTTGCCATTGAGGCATGCAAGCTTCAAAGTACTGAATGGGGTGTTCCTAGATCAACTTCTTGGATAATGAGCTGATGTCGACAAGAAGTGATCCGTCATAGGAGGGCCTTAATGAATCCCACATCAATGACATGGAACGGAGCAAATGATTTTGATGGAGGTGAAAACGATCTGATGATATATGGTTCAGGGTGGCGGTCATGAAAGAATGGAGTATAATGTATGGTAGTGGGCGGGACGCAGGTGGCCTTTCTGGATGACTTCTCTTGAACATGTCGGCGACACTTATGTGATGGATTGGTAGCATTAACCCCAAATGTGGATGGTATGGCGAGACCATGGCGATGTGACCGGTGAATGAAACAACCCAACCCGACTCGGGCACGGAGTGGAAGTGTCATGTTCAAGAGCGACTTGCTACCAATAAAGATTCTTTGAGTTTTCTTCCCAATTTTTCCCCAGTCATTGCTGACCAGTACCTCTTTATTTTTGTCAAGCTTGAGGAGGATAACATATGCTTGTTCTATAATTTTCCCTTCGGGAAAACCCATCGCTATGTTTTAACGAGCCTAGCGATAGTGAAACTCGTTCTCGTCTAAAGACAAGTTTGTCGCTATTAATCTTTTTAACGAGTCTAACGACAATGATAACTCGATCCTTTTCATTTTTAGAGAGTCTGAAAAGGTACGTAAAGGTAACTCCAAAATTCCTTTTTCGTCACCTAATCCCTTAAGTCCGAAAAAGTATAAAACAATACAGAAGGGATGAATTTTCGATCGCTTTAACGAGCCGAACAAAACAAGCGCTCGATCTTTTTATGCAATAATCCCTCGGGTCCAAAAAGATTAAAATCTAGAGGAGGGATAGCACTTCCCATCGCTTTAACGAGCTGGAAGGCCAGAACTCGGCAATCTTTTCATATTTTACCAGTCAGAAAAAAGCTTAAAGAAGACTCGTCTTTTGAGGAACGAATGATGATATGGGTAGCAGTTGATTCCAGGTAAGGTTTGGAATTTTCCAATCACGGCAGTGTCACAAGGATGGCTAGTGAAATCACTCTTCGCAGTTGTTCCTCAAAATGGGTAAACAATCAAATGGAGGTGAATGATCGGCCAATGAAAAGTGGAGGTGACATTGCAAACACGACCAAGGCTTTAATGGCTGAAACGCTACATTCACGGTGGTTATTTACCAGGGGATAGTTCATTTTTTAACGAGCTTAAACGTGGGTGGAAACATTTGCTCGGTGCGGGTTTATTTTTTAACGAGCTTGAACCTTGCGGTAACACTGCTCGATTAATCCAGTCATATGATAAGAATGTCTCATATAAAAACGGCAACTTTCGAGCGTTGCCCCACATCCTTTCTTTATGCAAGTTAGGAAACGACCAATCCTACGAGTTTAAAGGGTTAGAGGTCCTATAAATTTAAAAAATAAATAGTCGCTCTTTGCTTGCACTCCAAAAGGTTTGCATGCCCCCAGGTATAAAACAGAGTTTCAAGGTTACCCCTACTTCTTTCCGCCAAAACATTTGTTTTACCGAGAGAGGCCTACCTCTTACAGGTTACCCAAAGATTGTTCTATTTACGGCGTAAACAAAACACTTCTTCGGCGATGTTTCTCGAAATAAACAAAGGTGAGTGACGATGCCTGCCAACTCACATAACTTTGACAAGAGAATCTTATTCTAGAATAACCCCTCTTCCAATCACGGACGGGGTACAGACTAGTCATATTCTCCCGCGGAAACCTACCCTATACCCGAAGTTTTCCTGCCGAAGCAGACCAGGACGCATGCCCCCTGGGTTTCAGTCATATCCCTCTGAATTACTCGCGCTCATCGGAAGGACGGACTGGGGATTGAGATATTTCTTGCGTGAAAAGACCATTTAGGGATGGTATATGACTATTTGCTATGCGTGATCCGGGAAATGAAAGCTGGTCCACGAGCTTGACCACTCTTCCTTCGTGCGGAAAACACATTACTCTAAAGAGTGAGGAGACAATTTCTCCCATGCAATAAATATAGTCTCGTCCAAGGAGTAGGTTATAATCCAAGGGTCCTTGAACTACCATTACGTTCATGCGAACTGTCTTCCTTCTCAATGTTATTGGCACATCAGGAAGGATCCCTAAAGGTCGACTGGTTCCTTTATCAAAGCCTGTCAGATTTCTCATCTAAGGCAAAAGCGATGGCGAACCAAGTGCTTTCCAAGCAGTTGAGGAAATGATACTCACAGAAGCCCCTTCATCTATGATGGTACCAGCCATAACCATTCTATATATTTGAACGATAATTCAGAATGGTATGCTTGCTGGTAAACGGGGTTTGCCTAGTTGATTCCAGTCGAAGGAGACAACTAGGTTGCTTGGAGGTGGGACTGAGTAGACGGCCGGGTATGGCTCTGACGAACTTCCTTCCTGCGGTAAAGGAACGGGTAAATTGCCCCCATGTTCGTCAGAGTCTGTGTTTAGGAAGAGAATTTGGACGGTGTCATCCTTGTTCTCTTCAGTGATTGTATCATCTGAAGATGAAACCTCTGAAGGCAAGACCGGGTCAACTGCCACCTCGACCTTTTGACTTTCGTCTGGTATGGATCCAGATGGTTTATCTTCAATGATAGGCGCTTCAGCCGACCACCTGAGCGGGCCAGCTGGATTCTCAACTAGTGACAGACTCGGCAAGAGTTTTTTATATCCAGGAGGAAGTCGTAACGGTGAAACCGGACAATCATCCAAAACTCTTTTAGCTTCGTCTAAGAAGGGACAATGGTGGACGGTGTGATTGCCTTCGCACAGTTTACAAGGAAATCTAGCTTTCCCTTTTTGTCCTGGGGCTTCACTTTCACTAGTTGACGGTGTGCTTTCAACATGGTCATCAGAGGTTGACGACACCGGGTTGTGCAAACGAGGAGACCAGTCCCTTAGTATCCGGGGGATGCAAGGACAATCTCTGTGAAAGTGGTCTCCTTTGCAAATGACACATGGCGATTTAGGCCTGGTCGGTGCAGTGTGTGGATTTTCGTTAGACGACACTCGTTTTCCCCCATTCGCCTTTGGCTCCTTCTTCTTCTTTTCTTTCTTCTTTTCCTTCTTCTCCTTAGGAACTTGGCTTTTAGCTTTACCAGCTCCATCAAGCGAAGAGGAAGGAGGAGAGGAATAATTAGAGGAAGTAGAAGGCTGGTGGGCAACTCTGGACTCGTCTAATTGCTGATTCGATTGTTCAGGAATAGTGGTGTTCTGAATGACAGAGGTCGAGAAGAGCCATACTGGCAAGCCAATTGTCAGTCCTGGAAGCGACAATGTGGCCATATGGGGCGCACCAACATCTCCCCAAGAGGAGAAGGGACTAGGATTTCTACCAAGTGGAATTCCTTGGTTGGTAGGCTCCATTTTCTCAACCCAAGATCAACGTAGGAAAGGGGTATGAATATTTCGTTTAAAATAAATTTTAACACGCTTTGACACAACTTGTTTTTTCAGTTTTTAAGAGTCGAGAAAAAACAAAAGATGACTCTAGTCTCCTTCGATTTTTAATGAGCCTGAAGTGACAAGTGCTCAGATGGACCTTTTCCGTTAAGGAGTCTGAAGAGGAATGAAAGGGACTGCTCTGGAGGTCTAGGTAGAGGGAGTACCAAACCAATCACAAAACTGCAGAATAATTTTTACGGTACGGCAGTCAATCTTCCCGAATGCTGTGTTCGGTGCATTGCGATCAGTAGGACGGCCGACACAGCTTCCTATGGATAAAGGTTTTAAGCCTATAGGGGTCTCCCAATATATACTCGACGGTACGTGGGAGCACAAGTCCGTACTGGCACTTATCGTCTCAAAGTGGAGGAATCACCCAACCATCAGTGAGGACAACAGTTACCAGGCTTTACGACGCCGGAATACGTCTCTAGCCTAGACCTCTAAATGTTGTGCGTTAAGTTCCAAAGCGTTGTTAGGTTCATTGAATTTATTTTAAGTTGATCTTTCTTATGAAGTTTGCCTTTTGGGTTCACCACGAGATGTAGATGTAATTCCTAAAATGCAATCTAAAGATGATAAACAAACTTTTATCTCTTTTCAGCAATGAAAATCCTAGCTACTAGGGGAAAAGAAAGACACAATCTTTTCGCAAAGAGCAAAGAGCACACTGTAAATGCACTTTTCCTAAATCAAGCCAAACAGACTGTCAATATGCAAATGCACATGCATGTATTTGTTTTTCACTTTCTTAATATTGATGCCTAAAAAGAAAGTTGATGTACAAATCTGAATTTGCTTTCAAGCGACACACATAAACAAGCTTCTTTTCGAAATCAAAAGGTAAAGATGATTACGACACTTTATTATTTTGAAATAAATACTTGTTTCGACACTAGAAAGTCACAAATTCAAACCAAAGGCAAAAGTAAAAGCATAATCGACTATCAACAGCAAATAAACTTTCTCATATGATCAAAGTCGACACTTGCGACAGATCTAAATCAAAGGACGACAGTACGACTATTATACTTTTGCAATGGAAAACTGTGAACGACTCAAAAAACACATAAAAACATCTACAGTTCTTTTGTACAACTGAGGCGGAATATCAGTAAGGAAAAGGGGTTTGAAACAGTCCTATACTGATCACAGGCTGCAAAAATCAGAGACAAAACTGGAAAGAATGAAGCAAAGAACCTCAGCTGCACAGGGCTAGGCTGATCAGCGCACCTGTTACACAGAGAAACTGCATTGCAGCGTAGGTAGCCCTCTCGGGAAGTGCGTTGAAATGCAGAACCTCTTCACAGAGCCTGCGCTGGGGCAGAAACGAGAATTCTATCCGGGTTCTGGGTCACAGTTTGCAGTTTAATCTATGTTTTTGGCCGAGTAAAAGCAATCAGTAATGCACAATTAGAGATAGATCTAAGGGGGGTCTAAGAGCTATCACAAGGGCAATCAGTTAGTCTATGAATCAGCTGTTCAAATCATAAACAGATCCAGTGAATGGACTAAAGCAGCAGGTGTCTACTTTGCATTTGTTAATGGCAAATGCAGTTCGATTGCTACTTATAAGTTTATGAAACAAACAACAAGAGAAACAAAAACAAACTAATTAGACACGATCCCCAGTATGGTCGCAATTTTGTTATCGGGAAAAGTGTCTATTTAGAACTACTCTATCCCACCAAGGTGTGACAGCTACCTTAGAAACAAACATAGAAAACTACTTTTGTATTCTTCTTTATGAACTATAAACAAAGAGGAATAGGATGAACCAACCTGTGTCTTGCGCTAGTCCTTTGATCCAATCTCCCTCCTCTTTGACAGCTTCCAGCTACCTGCTCCCTTACTTGCCCAGCTTCACCAAGTACCTGTAAGATCACAGAAGAAAGAAACTATACAAAGACATGGGTTTATATTCATAAATAACTTAGGATCAGATTTAAGTTAACCATACAAATGTAACAAGCATCAATGAAACACAAGCATGGAGAAGAAACTCAAATAGTTTTATTGATATACAAGAAGATCCAGGAGGAGTTACAACCAATGATTCCTGACCCAGCATCAACCTCCCAGCAAAGAAGTCCCTTCTTCACCCCCAACAAAGCATAGATCACCCAATTCTCTGATATGTATCTCAAAACCAACAGCAATTCCTTACAATGTGCAAAATTCTAGCCTCTGGATCTCTGGGATGAGGGATCCATATATAGATGTATGCAAGGAGGATGAGTCAGCTCATGATTTGATTAGTGGCTTCTCTCTATCAGTTCTTGCTTCCACTTGGAGACTGAAAGCCTCTTACTCATCCTTAGTCGAATTCAGTGAGGCAAGTGTCATTGGAGAAGATTCTGGAAGCTTCCATTATCTCTCCACCTCGCGGAATGACACTGCCATTTGTCATTTCCCGCTCAACGCACCCTGGTAGTGCATTCAGGTGCGTTGCAATGCACCTAGCTAGTGGATTTAGGTGCTATGCAACGCACTTGGCTAGTGGAGCAGCTGAAATGATCCTGATTTGACTTATTCTGAGCAGTTTCTGGTGGAGAACTTCTGGGAGAAGCTGTAATTTGTTGACCTTGTTCCTTTAGGGGTTGGAACAACACTTTTAGGGACTTAGGAGCCCTTAGTTTATGGACATTTCATGCTTAGAGCTATAAGGCACAAAAATGTCTATAACAGCATGGCCTTGCGCATGATTGTTATGTGTGTTGTGAATCCAGACACCTGCCCCTGCCCCTAACTTGTTGACAGAGCCATCAAACTCTAAATACCATGTGATTTCTTGCTTGTGGTTTGTGTTAAGAGTTTCAGCTACTGTAGGATTGGGCAGATTTGAAATTTTTGTTTGGGGCAGTTCTTTTAGTATGCTAGTTGCATTAATTGTTGTGACAGTTTCATCAGTGTGTGCAACTGATTCTTCATTGATGTGGGCTTGTTGTTCTAGAGCCAAAGGCTCATCCTCAGTTGGAGAATTTGTGTCATCATTAAACAGAATAAAGGAATCCATATCAGAATGTATTGAGTAGATGGGAAAATTTTCAGGCTTGCTCTCACTACTCACCACATATTTCATCAACGTTTCTCTGTACAGTCTCTTTGGTTGCCCAAAGACAGAAATGGTGGCATAGGAGAGGTCCAGTTGAAGGGATCCTTGCAGCTTTGCTCCCCATGATCTTGATAGGAGCATATCGTACTTTGGTGGGATGTCAGCCACCACCACATCAATGAGGATGGTCTTGTTGGGATATTGGACTAAGGAGACACACAAGTCTTTGATGAGGCCTAAACATTTGACTTGACTTGAGTCAAATGAGTATAAATCTTTGTAAGGTCTTTTGATATCGAGGTTCAGTTTATCCATGACTGCCTTGGGCATAAGGTTGTGTGAGGCTCCTGAGTCAAACATAGTGTTGTGAAAAACTTTGTCATGTATATGCAAACTGACATAAAAGGGTGGAATAGGTCCATGTGTTGATTTTCCATTGACTTCTCGACCGAATAGTAGTTCAGGAGAATCATCCAAAACGTTTACATCGTCTTTGTTTTCTAGAATCTGAAGCGACCTTTGAATTTGTTGCCTATATACATCGTGTTTGGCAAGTTCTGAAAGAGGAACAGGTATTTTCAATTTACCTATTTCTGCCTCTAAATTAAATGGTTTTTCCAATGGAGTCTTGGTGTTGATAATGGCATTTTTTTCTGTTTCATTTGAATTATCAGTGATTCGCTCTTGTTTATCAACGTTGTGGGGATTGACTACTTGCGGTTTTACAGTTTCAGGAGGGCTTTTTGGAACGCTGTTCGAATTTTCTTTTGAGGAAGGAGATGATAGGGGCTGCTCAACAGAAGGTTGCGTGTCTGTTATGTCTTCTACAGTCACTTGTTGCAGGTTTGGGACAGTTGTATCATCTGGTTCTGTCATGACAGCTTTGTTTTTAATCTTCTTGCGTTGTTTTCCTTCCTTTGTTTTACCAGGTTCAGAGATGTCAATGGTCCTAGTTCTCAGCTTATATTGTTTGTGTACTTCATACATAGCAGTATCATATCCTTGTTTAAAATCAAAAGACTCGCCAGACTTAGTCTGAAACTGATTGTAATCAAGTTCATTTTGGTCTTCTTGGCTCAGGAAAGTCCGATGCTCACCCTTTAGATCCATCAAATTCATGTGAGTGTCTTCTGTGGGTTGACTAGAAGTGGATCCTTCAACATAGTTATCTTGAAAAGGAGGTCTTATGTCATGGTCTTGGCTAGACCTACCAGCATTTGTGTTCTGCGTTTTCCTGAAATTTGGGTTCCTCATGGTATTGGACTGCTGTCCTTCCCATGATGCTTTTCTCTCAACATTTTCTACTCTTTCTCCCAATATTTGCAGGCCATTTATAATAGCATCAAGCTTCTGGTCAAAGGTTGAGGGTTCTTCCTTAAAGGTGGTTCTTCTTTCCATCCTAGCTCTGTTTCTTTTGGAAATTAAGTTGGCCTCAACGCTGACAGCAACATTTTGCATGTTTGCAAGGGTCTAAGGAGCTCTTTCTTTTAACTGGTATGCCATATCTGGGTCAAAACCATCAGGGAATTTGTACAAGGCAAGGTCAGGGGGAGGCCTCAGATTCTGTGGTATTGCATTGTAAGCATTATTGAATCTTGCACAGTACTCCAAAACAGTTTCTTGAGGACCTCTTTTAATTGTATCGTATTCAGCTAGTATGTGCAAGGGGTCTTTCCTTTTCTCCCATCTGTTGGTAAAAGATTGGTATAGCTCATCTGGAGTGGTTATGGAATTTGCAGCGAGTGATCTGAACCAAGTTCTTACATCACCTATTAAACTTTGAACAAAAATTCTCATTCTCACACTATCATCATCTATTTCATAGTTTTCAAAATAATCCTGCATCTTTTTGGTATGTTGAATGGCTGTGAAAGGACCAGTGGAATCAAAATACATGATTTTCGATTGGTAATCTTGAGGTAAAGCCCCAGCATTAGCAGGTAATTACAGGGGTGCATATCTATTAGCCATATTGGCAGGGATAAGTGGAACAACAGGGATAAATGGAACAACTGGGGTAACGGGGATCACAGGAGTAACTGGAATGCTGGAAACAACAGTAGTGGTAATGGGAATATGTGCAGTGAATGGAGGTGTGGAAGGAGTGCTATGAGATGTGGATGATGAACTAAGGGAAACAGGGGTTGAATGAAATAAAACTTTGACAGGAGTTGGAACACAGCTTGGGTGAGCTGTTTCAGGACTCAAATCAGCAAAATTTTCCTGTCTTTCTTGCTTCCTAAGAATATTTGGGATTAGTTTCGGGTTCTCAAAAGCAACTGGGGAATTCGTATCTGGGTTTGACCTTGTATGTCGAGTTTTTATTTTGGGAGCCAGCTTCCGAATTTGTTTTTGGTATTTTTCTAGGAATGTTTTTAGAAATAGCAAAGAACTAATCAAAATTTGGGACAGCTATTTGTAACTTAAAACTAGCATGAAGATTGACTGAAGCAGCATTTATTTACCCCTGTTAATGCAAAGCAAAGAACAGTTTCAAAGGCTTCCTGGCTGACATTCAGTCTTCATCTGTAGTTTTAAGAGATAAACAACAATTGAAAAGATTGATTTATGGTCTCAGCGGAGCTTTCTTACCTTCTTTGTGAAACTTTGTGAATTTATCTGAGGAAAGTCCCCAGCGGAGTCACCATTATGTTATCACTCAGGTTGTCCTTAAGCTCCGGAAAAGGATACGGCCGAGGTAACCATAGACCAACTTTGGACTGTAGGTTCTAGCCCACCTGTAATCAGAGAGGGCTCTTTCTTTCAGATTTAGCTTTGTTGAAAAGGATCTTAGGCTAGTTATTGAGTTCAGGGGTTTTTGTTCTGATTTTGGTGGGAAAATTGATGTTCTCAGGTAGAGAGGCAGAGCATAGTCTGAAATTTCAAACCATTGGGCGTGGAGTTGAAAAGGAGAACTGCTGGTGCATTTTCTTGGTCCCAAGAGAGAAAATGGAGCAAGGTAGCTGCAAGTGAAACAATGTTTCAGGTTTAAAGGATGGGATGAATGCTAAGTAATGAGGGGCAGTTAAGAATCCCTCAATCAGCTTAATAGGGGAAGATAACAGAGCTCTACCTAGGGGCAGTAAATAATCCCTAGATAATCGGCACACACAGGTGAATCGGGGTAAATATGAGCCAGAAGGAATTCATATTCATTACCAATTCATTCAAAGGAAAACATAAATAAATAGCAGAAATTGAGCATAGAGTGTATTCAAACAAATTCTAAGCTAATCTTTCTCTCTGCTATTTAGATATAGGTAAACAGTAAGGTAAGAAGCACTTATTGTATCAGGTTGCAGCACAAGAAGTCCATCTTCAGTCTCCAGAAAACATTAACAACACATCAAACAGTCTCTTCTCAAAACTTTCAGCAATCTTTGATTACAGAAACAACTTCAGGTATACAGTGCGAGTCTCTAGTGAAAAATACCAATTTACCAACCCTTGAAACAATGCTGAGGGCGGTATATATAGGGAAAACTCTCTACAATTTGTTTATTACATCTTGACCTAAACAAGTCCTAAAGAACAATTAATTTGACCTAATCCTATCTGAAATAAATGCATGAAAATATCTTTGGCTGCGCTAAGGGCTGCCGTATCAAAATGAAGTGAATGTGCTTGTCCTCGATGGCTTGGTGCAGTTGCCTCTACAATAACTGTGCATGGGTCTCTACTCCATTGTAGTTTGGTGGCCTTAAATGCTTCAATTGTGATTTGAGAGCTGGGATGGGCTTTCACCGCCTGATTAGACTTTGTTGGCGGCCATTCAATGTTAACCTGCTTTGGGAACTGAAGGTTTCCATTAAACAATTTAACTGGTGCACTTTGCTGCTTCTCTTTCCTCTGATACTCTCTGACAAATGAATTGGGTTGCTTTTCTCCTTTACTGTGGGTCTAATCACAAGTTAATGGTCGCTGTTCGGCCTCTGTTTCCTCTAGAACTATCTTATGCTCCTTTCTGCATGCTTCGCGAAGAAAAACGGGTCATTCGGCGCCTTTCGGGCTTGCTGGGGGTTGCGCGATGAGAAGATTCCCCATTTTGGCTCATTTTATCTAGCTAGGTGCAAATCGCACATCAAAAACTGCCTCAGAAACTGATTTCGGGGCTCTAGAGTGCGATTTTCGCCCTTCACGCCAAAATTGCTGATGATGTCAGCATGATGGACCTCGTACGGCAGGTGACGTCAGCGATGACATCAGCATGATGATGTGGCGGGATGACGTCAGCACGTACGGGGGTGACGTGGCAGTACGGTAAAGGGACACGGTGGCAGGGTGACTCGGCGGTATAGTGGCAGGAGGCCATGCAGGCAGGTGACGTGGCAAATGACGTGGGGCTTACATCACAGGGGGAGGGCGGTAAGTGGTTTCTGGGCGCACCGCCTTTTGGCATGAGTGGTTTTGTCAGAGGGGGCTCCGCCACAGCCCATAAGGCGATGCGTGGCGGGAGTACGATGGGAATACCGCCCATCTCCCGGACGCTAACCTTCGGGCGGCTTGGGAGAGGGGAAAGCCCGCCCACCGTTGATCTGTGGGGCGGGTGATCAGACGGTGGGCGGTGAAGGTTAGGCGGCGGAGGGATAAGGGGCGGGAATATTAACGGAATATTCCAAATTTAATAAAGCATGGCGGTGGGGGTCAAAACTATGGTTTACGTGGGTTATGGGGGTTATAAATAGGCGGGGGTTCATATATTTACACTTGGGACTTAGGGATAGGGGCGCAATATGGGTTTTTTGAAGGTTTTAGGGCTAGGGGAGAGGTTGTTAGCATGACCAAGTGTCATCTAACTCCTGCTATGACACGGATGGGCTAAAAAAAGCCCTAGAAAGACTGCTTTTTCCCTGACTTATAAGAAATATGGCTATATTGCCAGGGAGGGGATATTTACATAGGGGAGTTTTATATACATAGTTTCAGTAGGGGAAGGGGAAAACTGATAGGGAGTTACATAGTAGAGTTAGTAGTTAATATGGAGATGATAAGCAGGTGCTAAGGTGGGGGACCTTAGGCTAATTTTCGAGGGAAAAGTGACTCATAGATGAGAAATAAAGAATCCTTGAGTGAAGCAGATCTTCACCAGGACAAATGACATGGAAAATGATGAAACTAAGGGGAATCAAGCAGATCTTGACCTCTTTGGGGAAATTAGTAAGTGACTTGGGAAATGAGAAGAAGGGGAAGTTAGTTATGTCTAGCTCGAGCTCCTCCAGATGAAAAACTGCCTGATAACTGTGATCTGAAAAGATATAAGACTTTAAAACACAAGATTGATCATGAATCATCATTCTGCAACCTCACAGCTACCTACCCAGCCTACCTTCCTAACATTTTTTCTTCTTTTTGGGTGGGTGCGCTTAGACTTGCAGACCCTGATTTAATGATTTTTCTTTTGAATGCTTTCCTATCTAAATCTACACTTATTTCTGCCAAGGGCCCAGATTAAGCAGTTGGGTCCCTTTGATTCTCTACCTATCTACAAATCTGCCAAGATTAAACTGTTTGGACAGATACATTCTCTATATTCTAAATAGGAAATTGAAACCTAGGGAGACCAAGATTAGACTGTTTGGACCTCCCTTAAATGAAAACTCTTCAAAACTGGAACAACTCATCAAAATTGGAATACAGCAGTGCCATTTGGACTAGCAAAGTTCATGGTATCTTGTGGAAATATGGAACACTGCAGCCTGCAAAGTATGACATATTTGGCATGTAAAATTGTCAATCATGAAAGATGAAACCCTATTGCAACAGGAGGCTAACACACAGGAAAACCAAAGAGATGATTTACAATGATCTTAGTAAAATATCCTTAGAAACAAATAAGGCATAGACACATCTTGAAAAAGTGATAGATCAACTGAAACTTGAAAAGGAAATTTCTAGATTTATTTATACTCAGAATGAAGAGTTTAACAACTTGGTTATTAAGCTTGGGAAAAACCAAAGAGATAAGACAACCATTCAAGATTTAATTCAAATTAAATAATATGAGGTTCAATATTTAAGGAGGAAGCTGAAATTTCCTGCAGTAGAACATGGAAAAACTCCAGAGTTAGCCCAGGTAGAAAAGGAAAAAGACATCTTGACAAATGAATTGTTGGAAAGAAATCAGGAAGTTTCACCCCTCAAGGAGAAAAATGTAGAGCTATTACTAAAAATAGAGAGACATGTTTGTACAATTGTGGTACAACCTAATTTAGACGACCCAACTGATAAGTTGATCAGGGTCATGACATAGCTAAAAATATCAGAAAGTGAATTGAAGAAGTTTCTGAAAGATTTGGATCTCTAGCGTGAAGCTGAACAATAAGGAGAGACAATTGAACATAACAAGGGACACTGCATGGATATGCCAAATGAAGCACCAGGACGATGAGGAGCGCAATAACCTTCTTTCTAGGGTTTCTGTAAACCCTGCTACGACAGACTCCTCCTGACTGAGGTCAGCTTTGACAGTCTCAGGACGATCTATAGCCTTACATCTTCTACAGACATTCTTAGGAATAATGATTCCCCCTCAGGGGGAGGGTGATGCGCCTCCCCCAAAGGACGACAACAAAAAGCAACAATTTGAAGAAAACGACAATGCAGAGGTGTAGAATGAGGGTAATAAGGATACAAGTGCACATCAGGACAAAGCTCAGGATCAGCAGGATCAGCCCAAGGTGAGCTCATCCACATGCAAGCCAGTCGCCACTCAAAGGCCAAAAGTAGAATTTCCAAGCCATCGAATCAATGCCAGAATACAGTTCATGAGGGATCATGCGTTAATAGGCAAGTTCATCGGACTGTGGCTGACTGAGAAAGCACTGAGAGGCTGGATAGCCTCCAAATGGAATCCAAAGGGTCACATTACTCTGCAACTAGGGCCAAAAGGTTTTTTCACGGCCATATTTAACTGCTTGGAGGATCGAAACAGGGTTTTGGACGGAGGGTCGTACTTCTTCAACGTTGTTGGCCTGTATCTCAAAGGATGGGTAGAACGTTTCAACCCTGACAAGGAAGATCTCAGTTGGGCTCCGGTTTGGATAAGGCTTTACTCTCTTCCTGTGGAATATTGGGAGGAAGACTCCTTGCAAGAAATCGGAAATGCTCTGGGTGAATTTATCAAAGTGGCAGAGGAAACAAAAATCAGCAGATACACATCATATGCCCGAATCTGTGTCTACATGAACCTCAATCAAGCCCTGCCGGACGCGGTAAGTTTATTTCATGATGATATTGAATGGGTTCAGCTGATAGATTATGAGCATGTACCGTTTCGGTGTAGGAAATGTCATGATCTGGGCCATCTATTTAGGGACTGTCCTCTAAATAGAAAACCCCCCTCCCAGATGTCCCCAGACAAACCTGCTCCTGATGGGTTTACCAAAGTGGTTAACCACAGAAGAAACCATAAGAAATCGGTAACCAATCCCAGGACGCATCCAGCTAGCTCCTCCAAACCTTCAACTAGCAACAGCTTTGCTGCTCTGGCAAGTAATGATGATCCTGAGTTCGAAAATCCCTCTCTTTCTGAGAAGGAAACCACTAAAGATAAACAAAAAGCGGCCTTACCGCTCCCAGAGGAGAAGTTGATTAGCAAAACTCTCCCCCATACCCAGATCAAAACCCCAGCTTGGAATTTTCAAGGAATGGAGGTTGATAATACAGCACCCAGCCCAAGGACAGCAGCTGAAACAACTGAAGACTTACAAGAATCCCAATACATGGAGGAAGATCCTGAGAACATAGACATTGGCGAACTTGATATCTTAGGCCTAGAGCAGGCATGCAAAACAAGGAATTTTGATAAAATCCCAGATCGGCAAGTAGACAACCTGGTGGAGGTCTTAACGCGAGCACAAAAGAATCACTCTCTTGGTGTCCAGATTGGAAGTTCTTGGGATGGAAAGTTTATTACCAAAGACAGCAAAAAGCGTGGGAGGAAAACCACTCTCCAAAGAACTATCAGAATAGGAGAAGTGTTAGTGGAGTCTGGCAGATACTCTAAGCTAACTAAGTACTTCAACATCAACCCCAACTCTTCCCAATGAAGTTGATCTCATGGAACATTAGAGGGCTCAATAGCCCAAGGAAAGGTAGACTACTCAAAAACATGATCATGCAGGAAAAACCTCAGATCCTTTTCTTGCAAGAAACAAAATGCAATTCAACAGTTCTGGAAAAAATTGCAGCGAAAGCCTGGCCAGGTGGGATGGTAACAGCTGTAGATGCTCAAGGGGCGTCTGGCGGCCTTGCAATTCTATGGGACGCACACACTATCTTGCTCAACAATATACATGCAAACAAGAACTTCATCCAAGCAATATTTCACATAAATGGTACTAACATCTATGGTCATATGACTAATGTGTATTTCCCTCAGGAAACTATGCACAAAGTTGAAATCCTAGACACCCTATCAGAGCTCAACACAAATAGGCTGCACCCTCTATGGATTTCTGGAGGCGACTTCAACATGATTGCAAGGCTGGAAGAAAAAAAAGGAGGGAGAAACAGAGGTAACAGAGATGGGAATCACCTAAAAGACTTCATTCAGAATAACTGGCTTATTGATATCCCCTCTAACAATGGTTTGTTTACATGGAATAACAAAAGAGAAGGATCGCATCAGATTGCTTCGCGCCTTGAAAGATTCCTATTATCAGATAATGCAATTCACTTGGGTGGAGAATTTGTAGCTTCTATCCTGCCGATATCGGGTTCCGATCACTGGCCTATAGCCCTTTAGTGGAACCGCCCCGGTCACAACATTCGGTGGCCATTTCGTTTTGAAGCCTTCTGGATGTCTCATCCGGACTTCAATAAGTTAGTCAATTCAACATGGAGCAATTTTTCCCCCTCTAATGGCTCCAGGATGTCTCAATTCCAGCAGAAGCTCAAGCACCTCAAAGGCAAAATCAAACACTGGAACCACACTTCTTTTGGTAACATCTTTCAAGCTCAGAATGCCCTCAATCAAGACATGAAGAATTTGCAGTAGAAGATCGTAATCGATGGACGATCTGAGGACCTGACAAAACAGGAACAAATTCTTGAAGCACAAATCTTAGCAAGAGAAAAACAGGAGGAAACTCTATGGCGACAGAAATCAAGAATAAAGTGGTTGAAGGACGGAGAAAAAAATACAAAGTTTTTTCATAGAACCACCGTTCAGCGCAGAATGAATAACAACATATCCCACATTCAAAATGAGCAGGGAGCAAGGATTGAAACTCATGAAGGTATTGAAAGTGAATTCCTCAATTATTTCAAGCAAGCACATCAAGAGCCAAACATAGACAGAACGCCTGCTATTGACAAAATTCTGAGGAACATTCCCAAACTAATCACAGAGGAGCATAATCAACTCCTTCTCTGACCCATAGACCTTCAGGAAGTTGAAAATGCAGTGCATCAATTGAAAGCTGGCAAAGCGCCGGGTCCGGATGGATTTACCTCCAACTTTTTTCACAACTTTTGGGACCTGATCAAACTGGAGGTTTGGCAAGTGGTGGAGGAATCGCGTACATTAAGATGGATGTTCCCTGGGTTGAATGCCACTTTCATTGCGCTGATTCCCAAGGAAGTGGAGCCCAGCACACCTGATAAGTATAGACCTATCGCTCTATGCAATATTATTTATAAAATTGTATCCAAAATTATTGCCTCCAGACTGAAATTACTGCTTCCTCTCATCATCTCGCCTGAGCAATCTGGCTATGTAGAAGGCCGGCAGATAATGGATGGAATTATTTTAACTCATGAAATAATCCATTCACTGAAGCAATCCAAGAAACCAGGTATGCTGCTCAAAATTGACTTATCCAAGGCATTTGATAGCTTAAGTTGGATTTACATTCAGAAAATTCTAACAGCTTTTGGCTTTGCTCCTCCTTGGGTTAGGTGGATTATGAGTTTGTTATCTTCTTCTTTCTTTTCGGTGCTCATCAATGGCATACCTTTGCCCACCTTTCGTCCCTCCAGGGGTATCAGGCAGGGAGATCCCCTCTCTCCCTTCCTTTTTGTCATTATGGCAGAGGGACTGGGTCGTAGCATCAAATCAGCCCTGCATTCTCAGCTGCTCAAAGGCTTATCCTTTCTCAACTCCCCCACGTTCTCTCACCAACAATTTGTTGATGACAACATGCTTTTCAGCCATCCATCTGTTCAGGAAGCCCGTCAACTCAAAGCTCTCCTGTCGGACTTTTCCGAAGCCTCTGGAGCCAGTGTTAATAAAGTCAAGTCTCAAATTTTCTTCTTCAACACTCCTGCAATTACCCAAAATGCCATAGCACGTATTCTTGGCTTCACCATTGCCATTCTTCCATCCAAATATCTAGGAGCACCTCTAACTGCCTCGGCTCTTAAGCACTCCTCCTGGAAAATCCTCTTAGAAAAGCTAGAGGCTCGTCTCTTTCTTTGGACACACAGGGCTCTTAACATGGCCAGCAGATTAGTACTTATTAAAGTTTTTCTTCATTCCATGCCACTTTACCTTTTTTCTATCTTGGCCGCTCCCAAATGGGTTCTCAAGGAAATCAAGAAGCTCCAGCGCAACTTCTTATGGGGCAGCTCTGGCCCCACTCGTAAATGGGCTCTTGTCAAATGGGATAAAGTCTGTCTTCCGAAGAAGGCTGGGGGCATTGGTCTAAGGGACCCATCGCATAGTAACGAAGTCATGGGAGCCAAAATTTGGTGGAGATGGCTCTCTGCTCCTATCACTCCCTGGGCTTTACTATGGACCGCCAAATATGCAAGCAACTGCCCAATTGAAGAACGAATACGAATGTCAGAAGTAGGCATGGGATCAGTGATATGGAATTCGGCCAAACAACACAAGAACCTAATTCAACAACATAGTTTTTGGGAAATCAAGAATGGCAACACAGCTAGATTCTGGGAGGACTCCTGGCAGCAGCTCCCAAAGCTCAAGGACACACTCTCTCACCTTCACTTACCGGAGCAGGATTTGCATGAGTTAGACAAGGTTAGACAATTTTGGAATCCATCCTCCACACAGGGTTATAGAAGTTGGGTTGAAGCAGATCAGATTCTAAGGCACGGCACTGAACAGGCACAGAACTCTCTCTCTTCAGAATTACGGAAAAGGAAAATACTTTTTTCGGAGGGAATGGATATTCTTAGGTGGGGATATGAAGAAAAAGGCACTTTTACCACAAAGGAAGCTTACAATATAATCATCAAGGAACGCATAGTCAAAGATGTTCTATGGAGCAAAGTCTGGGATCCCTCCAATTGGCCGAAGGTCTCTACCTTTCTTTGGCTCCTATGTCAAAATAAAATACTCACTTGGGATAACCTCAGGAAAAGAGATTTTCATGGCCCTTCCATGTGCCCCAACTGCAAGCAAGAAGAGGAATCTACCATACATCTTATGCAAACCTGTCACATTGGGCACAAGCTGTGGGAAAAAGTTAGCTTTCGCTGCCAAAAAGAAGGCAGAATTCATGGGGACATCAAAGCTACAGTTCGCAATTGGAACCAGTCACCGTATCAAAGCAAACTCCTAAACACTCTATGGAAGCTTATTCCTGGACTCCTAATGTGGAACATCTGGAAGGAAAGGAATCGCAGGATATTCAAGGACCAATCCATGTCTATAGAGAATCTCTGGACCATCTTATGCCAAAATATTAAAGAATCCCTCTCCATCATTTCTTGGTCCCAGGAAGATTTTCCTTCGCTGCCGCAAGAACAATCCATCTGGGAAAATTGGAATATTCATTTGAATCAAGAGCTTACCTCCAAAGGAAACCCACCTCCGCTTGGTTGACTGACTACAAAATGGATCCCACCCCCCAACAACATGATTCAGCTTAACTTCGATGGAGCCTCAAAAGGCAATCCAGGAAGCTCAGGATTCGGAGGGGTCTTCAGAGATCATCAGGGAACTCCTCTACTGCTTTTTCTTGGCTCAAAAGGTTGGGATACCAACAACTCAGCGGAATTGGAAGGTTTATGGCAAGGTCTCACCTTAGCACATGACAGAGGATTTTTTCCACTCATCATAGAAGGGGATTCACAGATCATTATAAATATGGTCACCAAAATCATGCAAGGCACTCCCTTGCACAAGGTTAGCAACAACTGGCAAATGGCACAAAGGCTTGATCTCATTGATAGATGGCTTTCTCGACACAGGGCCATTTCCATTAAGTATACTCGTCGAGAAGGAAACAAACTAGCAGACTTTCTTGCAAATATGGGAGTGGAATGTGGGAAGGAACACTCTCCAGCATTGCCTCAGATGACCAACTATTGAATTACCATACCATAGTGAAGAATGATATGAACCAGGAAGAAGAAACACACCCGGATGCGGGTGCTTTCAAGGCATAATCAATGAGGGCTCATGTCAAGCCGGCATCTGGACTTGCAGCTGGCAATCCTGCACGGCCTCCAAAATCCTCCCGCGGATGAAATGAATTATATACAGTACCGGCAGATCTTCAAGCATTCAGAATTGAATGCGCTCCCTATTCGAGACTCTTCGCAGGTTGTTATATTCATGGCTTCGTCGGTTGTTTCAGTTGTCATTCTCATCGGGTCTCTCTTCATCAGCTTGTCTTTATTCCTGCATCCTCGTATCGCTCTGGTAGCTTGGTTGCTTATCCGGTGTAAGACCTTTACTTGGCTTTCCCACCTTCGAACCTGCTCCGTCTGGCCCTGTTCCTCATCTCCTTCAGGTCACTTCGTTCCCTTGACGATGGTGCGTCGCTGTGGTTGCTCTCGCCGTGGAGGCAGCAGTGGAAACCGTGGGCGTTCTCAGCCTGCTCCCCAGAACATTATCCCTTTGGCTTCAGCTTCCCCGTCCTCTGATCATGGTAAGCCCTTCCCGCATAATTCATTCCAAACCACCCGCTTTAAATTCCACAGTCGTCTCAACAGACCGATTCTCTCGGCCAGCATCACTGTCATTTTGGCTGAGGAAGAAGATAGGCCTAGTGTCTCTGTGCATACCTCAACTTCGCAGTCTCAGGATGATAGCGTGCTCCAGGGAGAAGATGTAGGCATTGTGTTTGATCGTGGTGAATTGCAGGCTGAGGGGAGTGTCCCTGATGTCCTCAAGCCTCCAGAAGATAATACTCAGGACATTTCGGCTTCGGTTGATCCGGCGAACCCCTCAGATGGCAATCAGCGCTTGGCAGCTCCTCCAGGTGGCAGCGATACAGGTGCTGGGGACAATGTTGATGATTCGTGGATGGGCATTCCTTGTCGGGTGGAGAAGGATGCTCGGGACCCTCTGATAGATGCATGATGCCTCCGGGACCTCGTCTGATGTCGCAGTTTCCCTTCTGGTTCTTTTATCCTATGTGTTGTGTTATTCTGGCTTTTGTCAACGTGTTTTGTATCAGGTCTTGGCTCGGCATGTTTATCAGATCTTATGTTCATATGCTTTTTATCAGGTCTTGGCTCAGCAAGTTTATCAGGCCTTTGATCTTTCAGTTTTGCATATGGTTATCCGGGCAGCACAGAAAATATCATGGCTACAGCTCTCATCTGTCCTGTACTGTTGTTTACCATTTTGGCCAGTATTTTTGTATGCATGGATTCTGGGTCTTGTGTATCTGGTTATCTCAACCCGGGGATCGGGTTATCTAGTTATCTGGTCATCTAGTTATTTGGTCTTGTGTACTCTGGGTCAGTTCTGTTGGACAACTTCAGCTTCCTATGAGGTCTTGACCTCCATGTAAATATATTTTCCTTTATTAATAGAATTAGCCTTTACTTAGAAAAAAAAACAAGGGATACTGCACGTTAGAATACCACAGAATATTAGTCATCATGTGATGATGTCAAGGAACTGAAAGAGCAACTTAATGAAAATATTTCTGTGATCCAAGAAAGAGGAATACTATGGGGAGACATCATCCAACAAATCAGATTTGTCTGGGATCATATGATTGTCATAGCTGAAGAAAAAACTATGATCAAGTCTTATGAGGTTATTATCATACAAATAAGGATCAAGTACAGGAAGGAGCATAACTAGAAAAAAACATCATCAATTACTTAAATTCCAAATCCTCCCAGGAACTTAGAGCAGTGGACATTGTAGACATGACAACTGTGATCTTAGAAATAAACGAAATGGTTGAAAGAAACATGTATAGGAAGAGGAAAAAAGAAAGTCTAGATTAAGTCAAAGAGTTTGTGACATCTTTCAACTCTAATTTTGACAAGAGGATCACAGCAAGGCTTCCAACATGCTAGGATTAGCAAGGGAACCTTCTCTCCCAGGAACAATATGTAATGTTTCTGGTGGAATAAAAAATAAAAATCAACTCCTCACATGAGAAAACTGTAGTGTTAAATGGATCAACAATTGTCAATTACTTGCAAAGTGACTTTCAATTGTTGTGGCTAGTCAAAATTTTTTTCATTGATAAACCTAGCTACACCAAGTTGATAGATTTAAGGGTGGCCTACAATAGAATGCTTCAATGCCCAGTCTTTGATTTGGCACTTTGGAAGAAATGTCAGAATCTAGTCACACCATTGAATGTTCAAGTCATTGAGCCTGGAACTTCATCAAGGGAGCCATAAGCATTGAGAGCATAGGATTCTCGAGTTTCTAAATATTTTATTTTTATAAATTTCAAAAAATGTTGTATTTTGTAATTTTGAAAAGTTTGGAAATATTTTAGTTTGAAGTGTTTTAAAAGAAGCAGTATAGAAGTAGTTAAGGTAGTTAACAGTTTTCATAACTGTCTCTCAATGTAAAACTTTGTTTAAAAGAGGATCAAGGGACCGTTTCTGGGGTTCTAAATTTTGGCCTGGAGATAAAATTTTGTTGTGTAATGTATAAATTTTCTTAGAGAATCAACAAAGCTTTCTAGATGATTCCATATCTGTGTTGATTATAACATGCTCTTTTGTCCCTGTAAGTCATGTTATATGTCATTCTGTTAGGCCCCTATACTACTAGTGTAGCCCCTTATTGTTATTAGTACAACCCACTTATTATATTGATGTACCCATGTAGTGCCCATATTGTTACTATTGTGCCCCATAGAAGCCCACTATTGTTATTATTGTGCCCTTACATTATTATTGTTATGTCAGCTCTGATTATGTTATGACCCCTTAGACTCCTATGTATAGAAAGGAGGTCTTTTCATTTGTATCATCAAAGAATTGTTCATTTATGTAATGTAAAGAAGGTTTCCCCCTCAAAGAGGCTGAATTCTAAGGCGTTGATCTATCTTTTCTATCTTTTCTTGAGCTGGTTTCATAACATTTGGTATCAGAGCTTTGGATTCTAGGGTTTTGCTGCTCCAAACAAGTCATCGTGGAATTTTCGCTATAACTTTTTTTCTGCGACGTTTCAGAAGCTGCAAAAAAAACTCATTTGAGAGGAAATATCGCTGAACCTTGGGTCAAAATTTTAGAGCTTTTCACACTATATTTGCGGAGATATGATCTGAGGACGTTGGTCATGTTGTAGACTCCTGAATTACATTCCAAACAGGTAACCTGGGGAAAATCGTCATAACTTTCTCTCTGGGGATCAGATTGAAATTTAGTAAGAAGGTACAGAAAGAGGATGGATTGTAGTTTTTTATATATCTTTTTTAGATCCAAAGGTAGAAACAGGGACACGTGTCACGTCGTACAAGTTCGCTCTATTGAACTAGTCTATAATCAGGTCACTGTGGGAGATTTGACATAACTCTTCCTTGGAGAATCCAATTGAGATTAGACTAGTGGCATTGGAAAGGGGACACAGAGGGCTACTACAGGTCACAATTTCAAAATTTAAAGATCTGAAAGTATAGAGTTACGGTCATTTCAAGATCGAGCTCCTAAAATCAAGAAAAAGCAAGATGAGGAAGTTTGATGGCAAGGATCCAGTAAATTGGATACTTCAAATGGAACAATATTTTGATCTACATGGTGTACCACTGTTACAAAAGGTATGTATTACATCTTCATATTTAGAACCGGATCAATTTTTATGGTATTAAGGGCTCTGTTCTCGTAAATAACTTGTTACGTGGTCAATTTTCACAGAGGAAATGATAGCACATTATGAGGATACAAAGAGCAACACCTTCTTTAGAGCAACACCACAATAATTGGAAAGAGTAAAAGGCCTTTGTGACATAGTCGAAAGCAAAATTATGGAAACCAGGAAGCATACCCCTCACAACTATAAAGATGGAAGTGTTGTTTCTCCTAGCCTTCCACAACCTACAAGGGTTACACCACAACAATTGGAAGAAAAAAGAGAAAAAGGGCTTTGTTACAATTGTGATAGCAAATGCACTAAAGGCCATAAGTGTGCTGAGAAGAAATTATTTTACACAGAATATGAAGAGGAGGAAGAAAATGATCAAGAAACATCAAAAGAAGAAGATATATGCCAGGACCCCACCCCAGAGAAAGAAGAAATGAATCAGACCATATCTTGTAAAGCATTGGCAAGAATTACCACTCCTCAAACTCTCAAGATAGAAGGACATATCAAGAAGAAAAAGGTGCAAGAAGTGAAAGATCACATCGAGAAATAAGAAATGAATCCAACCATATCTTGTAATTCATTGGTCGAAATTACCACTCCTCAAACTATCAAGATAGAAGGACATATCAAGAAGAAAAATGTTCAAGAAGTGAAAGATCACATCGAGCATCAAGAAATGAATCCGACCATATCTTGTAAAGGATTGGAAGAAATTACCACTCCTCAAACTCTAGAGATAGAAGGACATATCAAGAAGAAAAAGGTTCAAGCAGTGAAATATCACATCGAGCATGAACAACAAGTTCTCCAAATTTTAAAGGATAACACCACTTCAGTGCAAAATCAAACGAAACGACAGGTAGATCAACATCGTAGTGAAAAATGTTTTGATGTAGGTGATTGGGTATTTTTACTACTACATCTCAAGAAAGCTATTTATGATAAGGAAATGTTGGCATTACTACATGCACTTAAAAAATGGCAACCTTATCGAATGAGAAGACTCTTCAAGGATGAGGATGTGGAAGCATTGTTTTGTGCTATTTCTATTATCCAACCAGATTGGATAAACAAAGCAAGGGATGAATGGAAGAAGGACGAAGAAGTATGGCTACTTATTCAAAAGTTTCAAAAGATTCCAATTCAAACAATATTGCCAGAAATTGAAGAGGAAGGAATAATCATATTGGAACCTGGATCAGTCACAGAAAAAAGAACTTGACAGCTACGAAATCTATCAATTTCAAAGTATCTCATCAAGTAGAAGAACTTACCCACTGAAGATTCCACATGGGAGGACAAGAATTTTATACAGAAGCATTAAGAACTACTCAAGCATTGAGGACAATGCTTTTTGAAGGAGAGGGGCATGTTAGGCCCCTATACTACTAGTGTAGCCCCTTATTGTTATTAGTACAACCCACTTGTTATATTGATGTACCCATGTAGTGCCCATATTGTTACAATTGTGCCCCATAGAAGCCCACTACTAGTGTAGCCCCTTATTGTTATTAGTACAACCCACTTATTATATTGATGTACCCATGTAGTGCCCATATTGTTACTATTGTGCCCCATAGAAGCCCACTATTGTTATTATTGTGCCCTTACATTATTATTGTTATGTCGGCTCTGATTATGTTATGACCCCTTAGACTCCTATATATAGAAAGGAGGTCTTTTAATTTGTATCATCAAAGAATTGTTCATTTATGTAATGTAAAGGAGGTTTCCCCCTCGAAGAGGCTGAATTCTAAGGCGTTGATCTATCTTTTCTATCTTTTCTTGAGCTGGTTTCATAACACATTCTTCCATGGACAAATGTGTAATGAAGCTATTGGTTCTTTTTCATTAACATATTTACTAATGCTTTGATCATAGAAAAAGTACTTGTAGATTTTATTTGAAGTAACCTTAAACTGCACTCCACATTTTTCATCAAGTCACCTTCTTAATTTCCATTATTTCAACTAAGATTCCGTGTAAAGGATTCTATTACAACTCTTTGCATTGGATCTTTTTCTCAATATTATTTCCTACCATACTACAAGTTCAGTAAGCTATACTCAGACATTTTGGTCATCTTGAAGGGTTTCTTCATTTTCTCCAAGAGAAAAGATTACATTACATTTGAAAGAAACATCTCTGGGCAATGATGTTTATGCTTATAAAAGAAAATATTTTTACTTGTTTTGAATAGATGTCCTAGGCACTGGAATCCTCTCAATGAGAGGTTGTCCCTAGGGTTACAAAAGATTCAATACTCCACCTTATGGCCACAGTGGTCCTCTCCCTTGAGCCAGATATTCCCGCAGCCTCAAGGATGGTTTGGAGCCTCATCTCTAGGGAAATTCCCCATGTAAAATCCATTACCTGAGCCACACCATATGCAATTATCATCCAATGCACCACCATGTTATCCCTTTCTATGGTCCCAACCATGTGTGAAACCAAACCCTAATTTCAACAATCAAATTGCACAACAATTTAAAACACCTATTTTTCCTACTCACTCCCTTATCAAATGTAATGTCATGTCTTTTAAAGAGGGGAGAGGAGTGAATTTAGAAACTTCCTTATTAACATGGATCATTTACCTCAGTAAGAAAATTTAACCCATAAACCATTAGAGGGGCAATATATGATCGGAATTTGTTCAAAATCCCTTGTTGAAGCTCATGAACAATATCAAGAGAAAAACCCTATAATTTCCCTTAACCATCCTTGTTAATCTGAAGAGAATGACCATCAAGTTGTGGAAGACTTGTAAAAGTTGGAGAACCATGAATATGTGGGTCCTATTGAATCTTGGTTCCAAATAATCATCAACACACCCCATTCCCTCGTCATTTGACAACTCTTGGTACCATATCAATTAAAGCAATTGGTTTCTCATACTCCAGTATGTGTTGAAGTTTACATTTTAAACCTGAGTGTAAGTATATTTATCATTATGTTATGCACATGGATACACTGGAAGTACTCCTACACTTGAAGGAGATCTTCCTCTCTTTAAATTAGGGTAGGGTAGTATAAGAGCAATAAATAAAAATGCCATATGAAAATAAAACAGTTACAACAACACTCTTGGAATTGCAATTCCCTAAAGAACAACTATTGAAATTTTTGTTATTATGCATTGTTGTGGTACGTCTTGTCAGAAGAAATTCACTCTTAATGCCTAATTATTTTGTAAAGTGACTATAAATGATGGGTTCGTTACTCTTCATAATTATTTGGTCATCCATTGATTCAGTCAGGGGGACTTGTCATTCTTATGCATAATAATTTCCATTTATAAGACCAAAACCTTAATCTTGGCCTAGTCACTTAATCAAGTTGATATCCACGAAACCTTTTCAAGTTTCGGTTCGAAGGTATTGATGAAAAGCCTCCTATGGTGTACAACTACTATAAAACCATAATGAGCTCTCATGAGAATCCTAGCATGATTGACTCGCGGAATCTTTCAGTCATTATCTGAGGTGCTTTCTTTAAAATGAGTCTTTAGGGTAGGAAGACCAACCATTAAAGATTAGTCATTAAAAAAAATTAACGCTATCCCGTGCTCTTAAGGAGCATATTTTCCTCCCTACCTATTAAGTAACCAATTTAAAGTTAATCATAATGAGAGTTTATTTTAAAAGGATTAATTGAGGGATAGGAGGTCTCATTGCGAGTCTACCTACCATGATCATGAGTCATAACAAGAATAACATTATCTCTACTCGTCACCAAGTGAGGGTAATGGATTTTAGTTGAAAAGATCAAAGACAAGAGGTCTAATCACGAGTCAACTTGTTCATTCTTGTTATTTTTTGTGAATGGCACTGTCGTTAGCTAGTTACCAAGCCAAGGCAATGGCCTCCAGTTAATTTATAAACTAATGTAAATGATTTTAAATGACTCTGAATGTATATATAATAGATGGGAAACATGTTTTTTATTGGGTTGAAAGGCATCCCTTTTGAAGCTATAGAATCCAGAAGCAGTGGCCATGCCTATGGTATTAAAGTTAATCTTACACTATGATTTACTTAGTCTTCTTTGTCTTTCCTCATCTTTATCTTTCCTTAAACTCATTATCATATCTCTCTAAGAATGGATTTATGATCCTTCTAGTAATGTTCTTTGGATTTCTAACTTTCATAAATAATAAGGTTAATCTTGACATCATTGAATCTTTGGTCCTTGGTCTTTCTTATCTTATTGATGCAAAAGGAGTCAATATCATATAACGCTTACCTACATGCTCTTACTCAATTCCATCACTCTCCATAGGTTGATGGAATTTGATCTCTCCATATGATGTAAATATTGCAAATTGATTTAATATGCAATCTATTTCCAAGTTTTACATTCTAGTTTTCTTATGCGACACTTTTCCTTTGTGACTTGAGTTTTTTTTCCAAGAGGCAATGAGTTGGTTGGTTGGGCCCACCAACCTAGCTCATTTTCCTCTCTCTTTGCTCTTTTTTTCTCTACTTATTTTAACATAGGTTCTAGATCTATTCACTTTTTTTGATGAATTAATGATTGATGTGCCAATTTATACTTTTTCTTATAAATTTGTAATAATACCATGTGATTTCATATCTAATTCCTTATTTTACATTATTATTTAGTCTTTATGCACAAATATGGAAATGTGAATGTCGTCTAACAATTACAACAAGATTTTTTGAGCGTACTATGGTAAAAAAGAAATCAAACATCCTATTTCATGAAGCTTATCCCCTAAGAGTTCAATCCGTGGTGAAAAGACCGGTAATATGAATTGTACCAGATACATCATACTATGATATTGTTTTTACAATATGAATCATACCAGGACCTTTAAGATATGGAATTTAATTGATTTATTATGAGATGTAATTTTTGGGTTGAATTGTAAATTGTAATACGATTTACCATCTCTAAAACTCATGTAACAACATTTTGAGATCTATTGATTGGATGTTTTATGTAGCTCCATAAACATCATCACTTTGAAACTTCTATACCCAGACAAGGTAATGATGGATGTTTTTTTTTTTGGACCAAACTTTGAGGGGCAGAGGACGAACAACGAGGTCAAACAATGAGGGTTGCAGATAGTTGCAGTCGAAGAACCTTATGGAGGGCTGCAGAGGAGGGAGCTCCACTCCCTCCTACAAGGAGGCAGTAGCTAGTAGAGGCAAGAAACCTCTAGAAAATGCTAGAGGAACTGGGGAGGAAGGGAAAATAAACATGGAAGAGGAAACAGGAGAAGCCATAAATAAGGAAAAAAATGGCACAAAAGACAAAGAGGCAGAAGACAAAAAAAAGGGAACTAAAGAAAAAAAACAAAAGGGACTCTGCAAACCCAAAGTAGAGATAACACGCAGGGGCATTTTAAATGATCCAGCTCTGCAGGCGCACAGGGATCACATGCGGACGTATGCCATCATCTGTAAGTTCATGGGATTATGGCCCATTGAAAAAGCTTTACAGTCATGGATTAAATACCACTGGAAACCTAAAGGGAGCATAGAACTACATCTTGGGTCTAAGGGATTCTTTACGGTGGTGTTCACGAATATTGAAGACAAGGACAGAATATTTGAAGGAGGGCCTTACTTCTATGTTGCAGCGGGACTCTACATGAGGCCATGGATGATGAATTTTGTTCCAGAAAGGGAAACTTTCACTTCAGTACCGGTCTGGGTAAGGCTCTATTCTCTACCTCTTGATTACTGGCAAAATGAATCGTTAGCTGCCATAGGCAACAAATTAGGTCGCTATGTTAAAGCCTCTGAAGCCACTAGAAGGGGAAAATATACTTCCTTTGCCAGAATATGTGTGGAAATGGATCTATCAGGAGCTCTACCAGATGAGGTGATCTTGGAAGTTTTTGATGAAGAATGGGTGAAAACAGTAGACTATGAGCACATTCCATTCAGATGTTGCAGATGTCATGTACATGGACACCTTTCCAGAGATTGTTCGCTCAGTAAAGAAGTAAACAAGAGCAAAACTAATACAATGAAGGAAACAGACAGCTTCCAGAAAGTGGTTAATCGAGGTAAAGGAGGTAAAAGAGGACCAAAACAACATCAAGATGAAGGAAAATAGTTCAGTCAGAACAAATTCCAAGTGCTTGAGGAAGAGAGAGAGATTACAAAATAATATCAAGCAATGGAAGGAAGTACTGTGGAAAAGGAGAAGGAAGAAAACTGGGAACAAACACAAAATATTGATTATTAGAAAGAAGCTACAATGAGTGATGCAGAACTGGAGATGGATTAGGAAATGACCCTGAATGAGATGGACCTAAAGGACCATGAACTACAAGAAATTCTTGATAAAGAAAACCTAGATCTAGAAGGGTTCTTAATACAGGGAACCACAGGAGGAGTGGATTCGCTACCTCAAGAAGAGCTCAACAGAATACAATAGTTTTCTTATGGAAAACGCAGGCTAAAGCATTGGAAAGAGGAAAAACCATCGATAAGCAGGACAACAGAGGTGTGAAAACGATGAAAACTACTCTGGGACTTGCCACTAGAAACCCAGGCAATAAAAGAGGTAGGAAAAAGTAGAATGAACTCTTAATGGAGTGTGGAAAGCTGATGATTGATTCAAGTAAGATGAAAGATCTAGCCAGCTACTCCTTTAAAAATCTTTAATAATGAAGTTTACATCTTGGAATATTAGAGGTCTAAGGAGTAAGAGAAACCAGAGAAAATTTTAGTAACAGAATGAAACAAGAAACGCCGGATATAATTTTCATCCAAGAAATGAAATGTTCCATTCAAAAATTAAGACAAATTCATAGAAAATGGCTTAGCAGATTTGAGTTTCTTGAAGTCAAAGCAGAGAACACAGCGGGGGGCATACTCACTCTATGGAACCCCCATAAAATAGGCATTTTGGATGTTTAGGCTTCCAGAAATTATTTATCGGTTGTTATTCAACCGGTAGGAGAAAGGGACACCTTTCTGGTCACAAACGTTTATGGTCCTCAGAGAATAGATGACAAACTCAGGTTTCTAGATTCCCTGGTGGATCTCAGGGACAGACATGCAGATATACCCTAGATCATGGGAGAGAAATTCAACATGATCAAATCTCTCTCAGAGAAAAAAGGAGGAACAAGAGCTCTTAGTAAATACTCTTTAGCTTTCCAAACTTTTTCAGACAATATGAATCTTTTTGACACTAATTGGAATACTGGCCTCTTTACTTGGAATAACAAAAGAGGAGGAGATTCCCATGTTGCCTCAAAGTTAGATAGATTCCTCATCTCCGAGAATATTATGCTGACAGATAAAGAGGTAACTCCGCGAGTTCTTCCCTTTGGAGGCTCTGACCACTGGTCGATTCAATTGGATATTAAGGGTATTGGTACTCCCAGGAACAAACCTTTCAGATTGGAAAATATCTGGCTGTCACACCCAGAATTCAGCAGCAACATGGAAAAATGGTGGTGAGAATATTTGTATATTCAGGGGACAAGAATGTACCTACTTCACAAAAGACTAAAGCACATCAAGCTCCAGCTCAAAGAATGGAACAAGAAGGATTTTGGCAATATTTTTGAGGAGAAAAAAGCTATTGAAAACAAAATGCAGGTTCTCAATCAAGCTCTAATAATGGAAGGCTTTGATAAAGACATTAGTGATCAAGTGGATAAACATCATCAAGAATGGGAGAATCTATGTAAACAAGAGGAAATATCTTGGAGACAAAAGTCCAGAGTTTAATGGCTCAAAGAAGGAGAGCGTAACACTAAGTTTTTTCATAGAGCCACCATGGCCAATAGAACTCACAACAGAATCTCTTCGATCAATAATGAGGAGGGGAAGCTTCATATCTACCATGAAGCTATAGAAATTGTGTTAGTCCATCACTTCCAAGGTATAACTCAGGAGAATAATTCAGATAGAGAGCAATTCATCAGGGAGGTAACTAGTAATATACTGAAATTGGTGTCCAGAGAGGTTAATTTCAACCTTAATAGACTAGTAACGGAAGAGGAGCTTAGTGAAGTCCTCCAAGAGATGCAGAATGGAAAAGCACCAGGCCCGGATGGTTTTAATGTGGACTTTTTCAAAGCTTTCTGGAATATTGTTAAGCAAGATATTTTGAATGTGGTGGAGGACTCCAGGCTAAACAAAACCATTCTGAAAGCGCTCAATACATCCTTCATTGCCCTGACCCCCAAACAGGACATTGCTCATACATCGGATAAATATAGACCCATTTCCCTATGCAACGTGGTCTATAAGATCATATCCAAGGTTGTGGCTAACAGACTCAAACCTTTGCTTCCTGTTCTTGTTTCTAGGGAACAATCAGGTTATGTGGAAGGCAGACAAATTCTTGATAATATCATTCAAGCTCAAGAGGTGGTTCACTCATTAACTAGCAAGAGGCAAGCAAGAATGATGATGCAATTGGATACAGCCAAAGCTTATGACAAGGTAAACTGGACCTACATCAAGAAAGTGCTTATTGCTTTTGGATTTGGTCATAATTGGGTCAGATGGGTAATGGCACTAGTGACCTCCTCCAGTTTTTCTATATTAGTTAATGGCTCTCCCTCAGAGATTTTTAGTCCTTCAAGAGGCCTCAGATAGGGAGACCCTCTCTCTCCCTTTATTTTTATCATCATGATGGAAGGACTGGGTGGGGCAATAAAGCAGGCAAAAGTAACAGGAAAGATTAAAGGTTTGTAACTATCTAAAAATGGTCAGGCCCTGACTCACCAACAATTTGTAGATGATTCCATGTTAGAGGGAATCCCCATAGTCAAAGAAGCTTCAACCTACAAAAAACTTTTGAATCTCTTTGCCTTGGCTTCAGGTATGGAAGTTAATCTCTCCAAATCAAAAATATTTTTCTTTAATACCAATATTGCTATTCAGAAAAACATCTCCAAAATTCTAGGCTTTCAAAGGGATTCCCTTCCTTCAAAATATTTGGGAGTTCCTCTAACTGCTAAACCGATGCTCAAAAGTATTTGGGAACCTTTGATCAATAAGTTGCAGGATAAAGTCAGTAAATGGACCATCAGATCTTTAAATCTTGTTGGCAGGTTAGTTCTTACAAAAGTTGTTCTGCAAGCAATCCCTATTTTTATGTTATCAGCCCTCCCATCTCCAAAAGGAGTCCTTCAGCAATTCAAAAATATTCAAAGAAACTTCCTTTGGGGCAAGGAGGAGACTAGAAATAAATGGGCCTTATTGTCTTGGGAAAAAATTTGTAAGCCCAAGAACCATGGAGGGCTAGACCTGGAAGATCAGGAGATACTCAGCAAAGTTTTAGGGGCCAAACTTGGGTGGCATTGGGTTCAGCATCGAGAGACTCAATGGGCAAATATCTGGAAAGAAAAATATGCTAGCTCCTGGAAAAATATTGATCTCATAAGAATGTCAACAAATATAAAGGGCTCATATATCTGGAACAAAGCCTGGGAGAATAGAAGACTAGTACAAGAAAATAGCTTTTGGAAAATCAGAGAAGGAGAACTTGCTCTTTTCTGGGAAGATAAATGGCAAAAAGAATCAATTATGTTAAAAGAAGACTTCCTCGATCTTAAGCAGGAGTCAGATTCCCAAGGATTAATTAAGGTAAAGGATTTCTTGAATCATCATCATCATATGGAAAAGTGGAGAATCTGGAGAAACATTGATTGCAGAGATAACAATCTCTTGAAAACAAAAGCAGAGGAGCTCAGAAAAATAGTGGAACAAAGGAAGATCTTAGTTGCAGGGGGGCAAGACCAACTAATATGGGGCAATAACAAAGAGGGCACCTTTAATCTTAAGGAAGCAAAAGGCATTCTCCTTGAGTTGGATCCCCAGGTTCCGAACAAAATCTGGCAAAACCTTTGGAGGCACCAAGGGTGGATGAAAATCAAACTCTTCATGTGGTTGGTTTACCACAAGAAAATCCTGACTTGGGACAACATCAGGAAGAGGGGTGTTCTGGGGCCTTCAAGATGCCAGCTCTGTGAGGCTCAAGAGGAAACAATGGAACATTTACTCAACAGCTGCATTTTCACTTCCTGGTTATGGGACATATTTGCTACAATCTTTCAGCAATCCGATAGAGACAGAGGGAGCATCATTAGTACCCTCAACAATTGGAGAAGAAATTTTTCGGATTATGAAATTCTCAGCTCAGCGTGGGCTCTTACACCAAGCTTCATTATATGGAACGTTTGGAAGGAGAGGAACAAAAGAACATTTAAGGATGAAAAGAAGCCCCCACACCACCTGTTTGAGATAATCCTGAAACAGCTCAAGGAGACAGTGGGAACCATGGTTCACAACTACCCTAAAAAACCTCCCTCAGATGTAGATTTAAAAATTCTCAGGCAACTGGGGATGCAGGGGCTCACTCCCCTAGGCCTAGACAAGAAGGTTATATCTATGGAAATGGAGAAGGATTTCTGGCATCCTCCTCTGGAAGGCTATTTAAAATACAACATTGATGGGGCTTCAAAAGGGAACCCGGGAACAGCTGGGTATGGAGGTGTCCTCAGAAATGCAGAGGGAAGTATTATATTCATCTTCCATTGCCACCTAGGTATAGCCACCAACAACATGGCTGAAAAAATGTCTATGGAGCAATGCCTGGATTTTCTGAGTCAAGATAATTGTTTCAATGTTATGATAGAGGCAGATTCTGAGTTAATCATCAACACAGTGCAAAAAATAAATAATGGAACTGCGCCAGAGAAAGTATCTAAACATTGGAAATTAATTCGGGTCTTCCAAATAATTCAGAGCCATCTTTATGGCCTTCGCACTGTTGGTTTCCACCATGTTTGCAGAAAGGAAAATAAGCTGGCAGATCTTCTTGCCAACCAGGGGGTTCGCTGCATAGAGGATAAGGTTTCAATGAAGTGGCAGGAGTTGCGTTCGAGCAGACTGAGAGCTCTATGTTGCGAGCAAGTGGAAGAAGATAGGGAAGTGTCTAGACACAAAGCCATGGAGGCTCGCTTGATTTGATTTATCCCTTGAATGTATCATCATTATCTGGTAAACTGTTCTTTGGCGGGGAGAAGACCATGTCTGGTCGCTCAAAATCCTGGAGTTAGCGAGATGAAGATCTCAGTTCATCATGGGGAGCGAAACGAATACCACAGGTCTTCGTTCAGTGGAAAGCCTCTTATCTTTACAGGGTTCCAGGTTCAGGCGAGGAAGATTAACATGCGAAGGGAGAACCCTGTTTTTTCCGGCAGCCGGATTTTTTTGAATTCTGGGTCTCAGCTTGTAAAACCGCCTCCTAGGTGGTTTTCGGCTGATCGCACCACTTTCAAGTGGGAAACAGTTTTGGCAATTTTGCAACGATTCCATTCAACCTCCAACACGTGGCAGGGAGAGGGTTCCGAAAACCGCCCTTCATCGCACACTAATGTCTGACCATCTTGTCCAGTGTGATATCAATCTCATCCGTAGGATTTACTTGAAGGGGATCAACGGTTGAGTTTGATCGTGCATCTTGGTGGGGCAGGATCGTTAAACATCAATCTTTTTGGCTCAACGATATCCTTCTCGACCATTGATCTAAGTGCAGTTTTGGATGGCTCTGATGGTTCGGGCTTTTCCGGGAGTGGTGAAGCGGGAAAGTTCGCGGGCTTTCCGGGGGCAGGGTTGTATTTTTGTTGGTTTTTCCTTGGGTTCGGGTTTTTCTTTGTAAGGCTAAGAGATTTTCCCTTGGTGTCTTGGGCTCAATTTTTTCTGATTCCTTGACGTCGGGTGGGCGTTTGTAAAAATTGTGCACTATTTTTCGGCTTAATGAAATAGAAGGATCCACACTTGCTTTAGAAAAAAAAAATGATGGATGTTTTTTTTATGGAATACATTTACAAGGTTAAACTTTGTATCGAGTGAAAGGATATGTGTAGGGTTCATATTGATTGTGTTTTAATAAATTTATTGTGTTTCTCAAATCATGTAATACGAATTGCTTTCACTAGTCCAGGGTCCGTTTTATGTAATTCATATGAAAAGGGGATTAGAATTGCACATTTGAAGGTAATTGGATATGTTTGTTGCTTTAAGAATCAATTCCCTTCTATTTCACATAAACAATATATTTGTTTGATAAAGGTTGTAATTGCATAACCGTTTGAAGAACTAAATTTGGTTTTGTTGAAGATAAGTTATGGTGACTTTTCGATATCTTTGCAAACACATGCATGAGAAAAAACAAGCATTTGTAATTGTTTGAAGTAGGACCTTGGATCTTGTTTTGAAGGGTAATAACTCTACCTTCTATAATTTTTCTTATAACAGAAACCGGAAAATCATGTCTATAATGTACTTTGATGACAGATATAATAAATATAATGCTTTTTTCTTTCAGAAAAAAAGAAATAAACTCATAAGCAAAATTATTCTAATGCTTCTTATATATAGTCAACACATTTCTAGGTAGTGTATTGAATTTTCGACTGGATTCAATTTTGAATGTAAAAATATAGTGTATGCATGATTGCATATTGAAGTCATGAGTTATATATAAAGAATAGATTCGAAGGGAAATTTTACAAAAGGCTATTTCAGATATAACTCCTTGCAAGAATACATGACAGAGAAACTTTGTAAAATAACTAAAATCAAAAGAGTGTTATTACAAAGGCCTTCTCTTTCCAAAAAGTCACTTTTCTGATTGAATTTGGCTTTATGCACAAGCTAATAAAGTGATAGATTAATGTTTCACACACAATATTAGATTTCCATTGGCACTTTACACTTTTGATTGATGAGTGACCAGAGTAGACCTAAAAGCCTTCTTCTATTTTTCTCATAGAGTAGTTTGCAATAAGGACAAATGTAGGATTACAATCAACTTAGTTATTTTCTTTTGGGAGAATGTAATCTCCAATCATTACATTTTCCTAAGTAAATGTTTAGGTTTTCAATTAATTAATAGTTAGGGTTTTCAATTTAATTGTCAATAATTAGGGTTTATTTTTCTACTATTAATTAGGTTTTTCTCTTCAGTTGTTAATAATAAGGGTTTGATTTCAAATTCTCGTAGATTTTAGGATTGGTGTTTGCAATAGTTAGGGTTTTTCTTCTATTGAATGCTTCTGAGTGTGGGATTAGAGCAGGGATTGACTAGTGCAGAAACTCAAGGTGTGAGCATGTAGTATAGGGTTTTGTTTTGCAGGTTCCCAAAGTCTTTCTGTGGCATTTCCAGTGCTATGCCTCGAAGTATTGACATTAAATGTTAGTTCATTAATATACCATATACTATGCCCAACAACAATTATGACATCGTTAGGCAGAGCACTAACATAATAATGTTAATGTAAAATCACTTTCACAGAACTCACCAACTGAATGACCATTCACAAAATTGGTATTTTTTTTAAAATGAATTATAAGGAACTCGAAAAAACCGAAAAAAATAATAATAATAATAAATAAATAAGAATAAATAAATAAAAATAAATAAATAAAAATAAATAAAATAAAATAAAATAATAAAATAATAAAAAAAAATAAAATAAAAATAAAAATGCCTTTCATGAGAGAATTGTGTTCCATTGGAGTTCCCTTGGTCAATAAAAAATTAGAAATAATATTTGTTGAAAATTAGAAAATTATTTTTTTGAATTTATGGAAAAATATAAACATTAAGCATTTTCCTGAAAATTTGATTAAAATTACAAAAACACAACCAAATAATGTAGAGTCAATGCAATTTGACTGCGAGGTGAATGCCATAGTCCCTGGCAAGGTACATCCTTCATTCAGCACTAGTTAACATTAATAGTTTAACATTAATTTCATCCGTGCGGAATAAAGTTCCCTATGCACCCCCGCTTATCCCACACACACCCTATATTCTGCCCAGTGAAAGCTTCACACAAGGAAAGCTTCGCATAATAAATCTCTGCACAATGAAGCATAATAATACTAATTCGATATTTGTTCATAGTTAAATTAATTAAAGTTCCCTCTGCACCCCCATTCTTCTGCACATACCCCATCCTCCACACATCCTTGGTTCCACAAAGATTCATAGCTCTATGAAACTTCTCTCTTGCATTACTAAATCTGTAAAAGTTTTAAATGCAAAGAAGTTTAAAATTAATTTCGTCACTGCAGAATAAAGTTCCCTCTGACCCTCATTCTCCCACTCATACTCCATCCTATGAATAGTAAAATCTTTGCTCAAGCAAAAATAATAATATTAATTAAATGTTTTTTCAGTAACCCCCCTATGCTTATGCAAAGGACCTGCAATGCATCAATTTTGGCATCATTGGACAGAGCAATAACATATCAGTGTCAATCTCAGAATACTCACCAACATAATGAACACTCACTAAATTAGTTTTATTTATTTATTTTAAAATGAATTGTGAGGCACTAACAAATACCGAAAATAAAATTCCCTCCACCAAGGGAATTATGTTCCATCAAAGCTCTCTTAGCCATTGGAAAAATAGAAATAAAAATTGCTTAAAATAAAAATATTATTTTTGAATTTATGGAAAAATAGAAATATTAAGCATTTTCTTGAAAATTTGGTTAAAATTGCAAAAACACGGCCAAATAATGTAGAGTCAACGCACTTTGGCCATGAGGCTAATGCTATAGTCCCTCGAGAGGAAAGGATTAACAAGATTTTTTTCATTCACTGTAGATTTCATCCATGACACTTACATAATTTTTTGGGAAAATGTTGTGGGCATATTTATTTTATTAATTAAATTATTGAGACATTTTTTAATGATAAATACCTTTTTCTAGTTATCCAATTTCATCTAGCTAAGAGGACTCTATTCTATGTAACCTAATAATCACACCAAACATAAAGTATAATAGACTTCAAACAATATTACTAAAAATACAATATGATATATTTCCCGAATACAATATTACATTGGAAGCACTTTAGGAAATACAGAAAGATCATATTGTTGTCTTGTCTTTTGAATGATTGTGATCAATTATAGACCATGTTTTTAGTAATTGATATTATTAGTGATTGCATTTATATTTTTACAAAATTGTGATTAGTTGTGGATTAACTTCATTTTTTTTTGGTTTTGTGGGTGTTTATGAGTATGAGCATTTTAACTTGTAGATTATTTTCTTATTTTGACTTATTTTTTCATGATAATAATTAATATGAAGTAAAGGAGTCTTTTGAAGGCTTTCAAAAAAATCTTGGTTGCTAAGAGCCTTTTGATTTTACATTTTCTTAATTGATATTCTCCTTATTTATATATGTTTAATTGCACCTCATTTTTTCATGTTTTTTAATCAGTTTGTGAATTCTCCTAGTGGTCAGATCATTTCACTTCAAAAGGGAGTTGGGAGGGTCTATTATAGGTAAGATTTAGTTGTGCTTTGTATCTTGAATTTTTTATGTTTCAGTGTTCATTTCCACTCCATATTCACTTGCATTTATGCACTTTACATTCTTTACTTATATTATAAAGCATATTGGAACATCATACCCCACATGTAATAGAGGAGCTATAATTTGAGGGTTTGGCATTTTCAACAGATGAAGGCCTAAAGAGCTCTTTCATTTGATAAGCCTATGATGTTGACGAGGGTCATTTTCCCATGTGAATAAGACCTTTATTGATTTCATGAAAATATATTACTTATTTTTGTTCACTATTTCACTGTGCATTAGTTTTGGTTTGTATAATATTTGCAAACATTATGTTAATACAAAAAATGATGTTGAAGAATTCAATCATAAACATGTTAGAAGCATGAAGAATTTTTACCCTAGAAACAAACTAGGGAGTATTAAAACTTATTGGCTTATTCATTGCTTTAATAATATAGGGGTTACATGTAAGATATAGATTCCCACTAAGTGTTCTTAGTCCTCCTTCTTCATTCTTAGAGACAATTCTAGGATAATCCTTGTTCAACCTTGGGCAAGTTTTAGGTTACATTTTCATCCTCTTGGTCTTTGGAACATTCCTTTGTTTCTATTGTTTCTTTCTCAATCTTCCTTTGATAGAAATATTGTTCATTTTATGCTTTCGGTCATGCTCTCCATCAAATTGTTACATTCCCAATCTACACATAGAGACATTCTTGCACCTATTGTAGATGAATTCAAAGTTTGAGTCTTCCTCTCAATGTCTTTAGAACGACCTCTTTTTGTAGAGATGGTTACACTAAGCTATGGAAATCTTAACCTCAAACTTATTTCTTACCTTTTGCTCTAAAGGATAAGAGACCAATTGTCTTCAATTTTCTTTTTTAATTTGAATTTCAACTTCTCTTCTCAAGTCCAAACTTCAATGTTTGACTTTCTCTTTAGAATTGTATTGCCTCTTTATTGCCTTTCTCCAATGATTCCTCTTCCTTGTGGAAGGTTAAGAGTCTCCATTATCCATTACATCTACTTCTTGATCACCTTGATAACTTTCCCCAAATGTTGTGAGTGAAACCATCCAACATAATTTCCTCCTATAGCTTATTTTGGCATTATATTTCTTCCTTAAAGTTATTTTTTTTCCAATGTGGACATAATGTGGTTCCTTCCTATTCATTGCTATGCATCTTGCTAGCTAGGATATGGTCTTCGTTTTTTGGGATTTCTTCAGTCTATGTGCTTCTTCATTCTCCTTTTTGAAGAGGAAAAAAATTGAGGTATCATCTCTCCTTACCTTAACGCCATCTTACTGCTATATGGGAGATGGTTTTTCAATCCTCTTTTTTGATTGGCCATATAAAAATATATGTTTGGATGTCATTGTGATCTTCTCTTGTCACTTTACCACATCTCCTCTAATATTTGCAACGTGTGATGTATAGAGAAACAAGCTCCATGTCAAGATGCCAACAACTCCACATGCTTTTTAATATTTTGTGCCAAAAACATTACATAACCCTAATCTTCATGCTACCTTCTATCGTAGCCTAAAATTAAGCGGAGTGTAGAGTGTGGGGTAACAAAGCTAAAGTTCCCATGTTTCTTTTCTTGAACATAGATAGTGTGAGGAATATGGTGTATCAAGCTCCCCTTATTTTTCCCATGCTACCTAATGGTATACATACACTTTATGCCTTAGCCATTTTTGAAACCCTCCAAGGCATTTCAAAAGGACTCCAATTAAGATTTGGATGAATGCTTTATGCTTGTGATATGACATGGGTAACTGGAGGCAACTTGTCATTCTAGTGTTGAGTTGGAGGGGTTCTATAATAAGGTGATACCTACACTCACAAACTATTCAACCAATCTTGTGGTAAGCTCTTCGCTTAAGAAAATAGCAATTCCTAAAATAATCAAGCATGTAGGTGATGCAACATTTAACTCTTACTCATGAAACACCCCACAATAATCTATAAAATAACACATACATCACATCCATATCAACCTTTTACTCTTACACAAATATATACATGTGTAAAATTACACATAATAAAAAGTTATACATGTGTAAAATTACACATAATAAAGAGTTATCATACCAAGAAAACCCAAAATAAACTTTAATTTATTAAAAATATATATAATTTCAATTTTTTCCTGAAATTTCTTCCATTTTAATTGCTTTTATAAAATATCCATTAGTATCAAAAATCAACCTCGAAAAACATGAAAAAGTAAAGCATACATCCAAATGAAGTTATTCAACAATATACCATTAACTTCAACAATATACCATTAACAAAAATTAAAAGATAAACATTAATAAATAATAAATTAATAAGTTTAAAATATCAAAATTAACTAATAATAAATTTGGAATGGAGACAAAGAAAATCAAGTTATTTAGGACAAAGTTGCGTCAATCAACTTTTAACATATATCAAAATCAAATTCCTTCTTGGACTCCTTTCCCACTTCATTCATTTCCAAGTAGTGCTCGCATTGTATAAGATAAATCTTCCTTCAACAAAACATTTCCTCAAATTTAGCCACACAATTGTTAAGTGAAAAACTAAGATATTATAATCTCCTCTATGTCTTCTTTAGGAATTTTGTAAGATTCCAAAACCTGTCATATTTTTGGAGATTATTCTTAGTCTTTAAATAATTTATATAAAGTTCAAAACTCGCTTATCAATAAAATAGTTATGCATTTATTTTTAAAGCAATTGGATTTTCATGGTGTGAGTTAATTTATTACTTTGTTTCTTGTTCCAAAAGGTGGTCAGTAAAAGACAAATCCATTCTGATTAGACTAGTATATTCACCGTATCTTAATCCATGGAATTTAGAAAAATAATAATTATAATAATAGTGTTGTGATTATTTAAACAATTTAAGTAGACAATATTATGGATCTTTCAGAATATTTATTCAAGGTCAAGTTAGTAGTTAAAGTTAGTAGTTAACTTTTGAATAATGAAAAGAATATTTATATGAAAAGATTTTAAATAAAAAAATTAATTTCTTATATATAATTTTCATTTTAATAAATTTAATGGTTTTTTAGTTTTTTAGGTTGAGAGTGGTTGTGAAAAAGGTTGTATGAAAATATTATTGTTAAATTTAGGATTACTAAAAGTTGGTAGGAAGAAATTAGATGCAATATTGGAGTTTAGTAAAAGTGACCTTTGTCTCCTACAACTGAACATGCGGTGAAATAAAAGCACCATGTATACATTGACGATTCTCGGATCATCCCACAAGTTGATCACTTCCATCATAGGAAGCTAAGAGACACCATTGAGATTGAAAAATATGCGATCAAATGATGGTTGAAAACTAAGCATGAGTTGGATTCCTGCCCTCTCCCCTTGATGATCTTTTATTAGTTTTATTTTTATTTCATTTTATCTTACTTTATTTTATTTTTATTTATTTATTTATTTAACTAAATTCTTTTAATCCTTTTTAGCTTTTTTAAATAATTATTCCCTCATAATTTAATATTTAATAATAATATTAGAATAATTTTTGGATTTCTTTTCTTCTACTAAATATTAATTTGATTTGATTTAAAATAATAATAATAATAATATTAATATTAATTAATTAATTATTCTTCTAAAATTCTAATTCCCAACAGCTAATTTTTAATGAGTTCACCCAACGACTTTTTCTTTTTTCTATAATTAAATATTACTTTATTCTATTTTAATTAAATCAATTTTTTTCAATTTAATATTAATTTTTTCAGAGAGAAAATCATGATATATTATAATTTAATATTAATTTAATCGTTACAAAAAATAAAAATTAAAAGAAAAATAATAAATCCTCTTTTCTGCTTATTCCTAATAACTAATTCCCAATAGCTAATTCATAACACCCAATTCCTAACAACTAGTTCATAACAGCTAACTCTGAACCCAGATGCATCTCTCTTATTTAAACATTTGGGAAGATTGATTTTTCCACCTTTGTCCTGAGAATGAACCACATTAGATGGTTCGAAACATCGACCAAATGCCAATGATATGATTATTCAGAAAGACAATCTCACTTTCAAAATAGATCACAAAAGTCTAAGATCTAGTTTTAAAAATATTTTTAAAATTTAAATTATTTAGGTCAAAGGGGTTGAATTTAACAGCGAAAAGAAATGAGCTTTTCACCATTAGGTAAGGTGAAGTCATGTGGACACCTTGAGGTAGTGGTCGACTTTGGTTGCACCCAAAGAGGTTATATCAACAGTCTCATGACTCATATACACATAAGTGGATCAAATCTCATCCCCATGTTGTTCTTTATTTAAAACCCACAAGATGTAGAATGGTAGACGACATATAGTTTTCTTAAGGTAATCCTTGTATGAAAGTTGTTAGTTAAAACTCACATTGTTACAAAAAATCTAGTCATATTAAGAATTAGTGTAGCTTAGACCAAAAAAAACCCTTAAATGAATTTGACAACTTAAATACCCCTAACTTATAATTTTACATCAAAAATTATTCTAATAAACCATAAACAAACTAACCCAAAAAAAATAATAAATCTATTTATATAAAATAAAAATAAATATAAAAACTATTTTTCATAAAATCACATAAATAAACCTTCATTTCTTCTATCCTTAACCCCACTTATATCCTTTCAAAAAAAACCTAACGTGAGAACTTATATTCATTATGTAATGAACCTTCATTTCTTCTATCCTTACACCACTTATATTCTTTCCCAAAAAAACCTAACCTGAGACAACTTATATTCATTATCTACCCAATAATAATCGAAAGAGAGGAACATATGAAATAGACACCTAACCTAACATATTTTAATAATAATACAAGATCTTTTTCACTAACATAAGATTTCATCCAGGACATTTTTTGAATTTTTAAGGGAAAAACCATGTTGGTATAGTTATTTTATTAATTAAATCATTGGGACCATTTTTTTTTATGATACCAGATTTTTTTTGGTTAGTTATCCGATTTCATCTTGCTAAGAGGACTATATGCAATGCAACCTAATAATCATACCAATATCTTTTGAGTATAATAGACGTAAAGGAATAATATAAAAATACAATATTATATGGGAAGCACTTCAAGAAACAGAGGGGGGTCATACGCCATGCTTTCAATAATTGGGATCATTGGATTCCCGTCTCCATCATCATCTTTTGTTCTTTTGTAAATATGATATTAAGCTAAACAATGTTTTAGCACCTTATGATGAGATGTATTAATTTTATAATTAAAAGCGACGTATTCCTAAGTGTCTTTTCATACCAAATAAATCCCAGTCAGAAACCATTTTTATACAGCACCATCTTGTTTGATTTCTTCCCCAAACTTGTTCCAGTGTGATATTAATTTAATTAATGGTATCTCATTATAAAAATATGTATTATTGATTTTATAACCTGCTTGGATCATATTGTGGAGTATAGGGATGATAAAAAGCAGTTGGATTAGACGAAGAAAATGATCAAACAGATAAGTTTGAATTTAAATTTAAGAAAATACAATATAATATTTCTGTTATATTTTCAAAATTATTATAATAATTTTTTATCATAATAGGTTAATAATTTGATTTCAAAAATATTCTTAAAACATGCTTTTATATTTATTTTCTAATTTTTATTTTTGCCGCAAAGTTTATTTTCAAACTTTTATTTTGGCCGCAAAGCTTTGAATTTCAATTAGTTATGATTTGTTGAATTGAGGCTTTTGTGATCCATATCAAGTTTATGAGAAAAAGTTTTTCGGCGTAAATCACATGATAATACATTTGTCGACGCATTTCGAACCAATGAGTGTGGTTCATTGTCAGAACAAGTTGAAGAATCAAATCATGGCTACATATTAAATAGTGAGAGCAGATCAACAAATAGCTAGGTTTGATTGAAAAACGGCTATACTGAAAAATGGCTATATTAGATCATACTGGATACACGGTTAAGATTGACCAAGAACGGCTAGTTTTGACTATACAAGTTGTATAATTATATAATACTATTATGCTAAAACAAATATTATTTTAATGCCTCTCATATGTTATTTAAGTGAAAAGTTAACCATATTAGAGTTAACAATATTACTAGGGAATATTTATAATAAAATTGTTTGAAATGTTAACATATAATAATATATCTAGGGAAAGTAATTGTTAGTAATCGAAAGGATTTAATAATAATTAATAATGATTAATATTATATTATTATTATAATAATGTTATAGTATTAATTTTATTAATAATGTCTTGTGTAACTAATTAATATAAATTTAATAGTAAGGCTATTTAATTGGGATAAGTATTAATAGATCTAGGGATATTAGTAAAAGTAAGGATTTAACATTAACTCAAATAATATTAATTAATGTTATATTATATATACTAGATCATATAGATTAGTCATGAAAATAGATTAGCCATGAAAAGGGAATATCTATACTAATATTTAACATATATTAAAAGTAATATTAGTTATAGTAATAGTATTATTCTTATTATTAATGGTTAGGGTATCAATTTATTAGTGATCTAATAGGAACTTACATAATAGTTGTAGGGAAATTAGTAATTGTAAGGATATATTGTATTATTATTATTAATATAATAGCGTTATAATAATAGTATTTAATTAAAGGATGGGTAACTAATTAATATAAATTTATTAGTAAAGTCGTCTACTTGGAACATAAAATTGTTATTTAAATATTTTATAACCTAACCCATTAAGAAAGGTATGAAAAGGATTATCAAGGAAGATTACCAAAGAGGATCAAAGAACTATGGCTAAAGAGAGCAGGTTAAAGGATAACAAGGGGGAAAATTCTATATAAGAAAACTAGAACAAGCTCTTAAAAGAGGGAAGGAAGGGGGGGGGGGGGGGGGGGGGGAATGACTAGGAAGTGAGGGTCGGGACCTAGCAACTATTGATCTTCCAACCGTCATCTCTATTGAGATTGCTTGGCCTTCTTTCAATCTCAAGGGCTTCCCTAAATTTTTGGTGATGGAACTGCGAAACTCTAGCAATAACATTGGCCTCCTCAATACAAACATGATGTTTAGTCTTCTCCGCATGCTCTGCTAGTGCGAAAGACTTGGTTCTCTTATGTTTAAGGTTAACTGCATGCTCCCTAATTCTTTGATTAATGGAGCGTCCAGTCTCACCAATATAGGGGGTCCCACAGGAACAAGGAATAATATAGACACCCTTCATGTCCTTAGGGTCGATAGGATCCTTCACTGATCGAAGGGACTTACGAATGGCGTTAAGGGGTCTAAAGGTCGAGGGAACATTATGTTTCTTAAGAATCCTCGCAATCTTATCAGTGGTCCCTTGAACAAAAGGTAGATGGACCCTTGGGATTCGTTCTTTAGGTTCTTTTTTAACTACCGAATTTTTGGCAGCTTTGAGGAAAGCCTTCTGGCCAAGGTATCTACTATAACCATTCTCAATAAAGACATTAAGGAGATGGGATTTCTCTTTCTCGAAGCATTAAAATAACATATGAGAGGCATTAAAATAATATTTGTTTTAGCATAATAGTATTATATAATTATACAACATGTATAGTCAAAACTAGCCGTTCTTGGTCAGTCTTATCCGTGTATCCAGTATGATCTAATATAGCTGTTTTCCAGTATAGCTGTTTTTCAGTCAAACCTAGTTGTTTGTTGATATGCTCTCACTATTTAATATGCAGCGATGATCTAATTCTTCAACTTGTCCTGACGATGAACCACACTCGTTGGTTCGAAACGCGTCGACAAATGTATTATCATGTGATTTATGCCGAAAAACTTTTTCTCATAAACTAGTTATGATTTTTTAAAACAGATTCTAGAAAGTTAAAACATATTTTTATGCCTATTTTCGATTTTTTTGTCATAAAATTTTGACTTTTAATTAGTTATGAATTTTTAAAACAAATTCTATAAACTTTATTAAAATTTTGAAAAATCTAAATTAAAATAGGAATATATATATATATATATATATATATATATATATATATATATATATATATATATATATATATATATATATCTGTAAATGATTATTTGTATTTGGTTTTAAATTGAATTGTCACATACAAAATTAATATTAAAAGTATCAATCAGCCAATACCATGGCTTATCAATACCACATGTCCAAAAACCATAATTCATTTAAAATCAAAATATTTTACAAATATTTTATTTTAATTTAATTTTATAACATTTTTTGAATTAAAACTTAATACTTACAATATAACAAGATTTTGTTACCCATTTTAACATGAATGTTATTAACTTGTAAATAGGCTTTGTTACAATACCATGAGCCTATACCATGGCTTATCAATGCCACTTACCCAAAACCATAACTCATTTCAAAATAAAATATTTTATTTTATACTTTGTTATGAAAAAAGTATTATGTTAAATTTTTATATGAATTTTTAATATTATATTAATTTAAAATTATATATATATGTGTGTGTGTGTCCAAAAACCATAATTCATTTAAAATCAAAATATTTTATAAATATTTTATTTTAATTTAATTTTATAACCTTTTTTCAATTAAAACTTAATACTTACAATATAACAAGATTTTGTTACCCATTTTAACATGAATGTTATTAACTTGTAAATAGGCTTTGTTACAATACAATGAGCCTATACCATGGCTTATCAATGCCACTTACCTAAAACCATAACTCATTTCAAAATAAAATATTTTATTTTATAATTTTTTATGAAAAAAATATTATGTTAAATTTTTATATGAATTTATAATATTATATTAATTTAAAATTATATATATATATATATATATATATATATATATATATATATATATATATATCTAGATATATATATACTTTTTTATAAAAAACAAATATTAAGCAACATATTCGTAAAAGACAAAAGAATCTCCTACACCTCTCTAAGGTAGCTCCTAAGAAATTCTGGAGGCAGATTCTAACTAGGAAAACTAAAGATAATAATAAAATTGCTTTACATGACTGGAATTCCTATCTTAAAAAGCTCTATGAATCTCCAAATGTCATGGATAACTTTGAAACCTTGCTCACAACGAATGAAGTTTTCTCATTAGAAGACATTGATTTTGGGGTTAATCCCTTAGCTAATGGGAAAGCTAAGGACATTTAAGGTTACTAGGCGGAAATCTTAAAAATTGGAGATTTTGTCCTCATCCCCCACATTCACAAGCTTTTCAATCAAGTGGTCAAGCAAGGGTTCCCTAAACCATGGACTTAAAGCCTCATTATCCCTATTTTTAAAAGTGGGGATACAAATAACCCCTCTAAATTATCGGACAATTATGATCAGCCCTCTCCTAGCCAAGTTATATGGTATTATTCTGGAAAGGAAGTTGAGCATATGGCTTGAAAGTGAAGGTAAGTGGGCTAAAGGCCAAGCGGGTTTTAGAAAGCAGCACTCAAAAATAGACCACCTCATTATGCTTAGGATCATTTTGGAGGAATGCCGCAATGATAAATCCACTCTTTTGTTGCTTTGTGGACTTTAGAAAGGCTTTCGATACAGTTCCTAGAAACAACCTTTGGAACAGATTAGAAGAGCTAAAGGTTCCTTTTGAGTTGAGAGTTGCTGCTATAAGGTTATACGAGAATGTAATTTCCAAGTTAAAGAGCAATGAGGGGTGGTCGAAAGATATTAAGTGTAATATCGGAGTTAAACAAGGTTGCCCCCTCTCCCCTACCCTATTTGACACTTACATCGACAAGCTATAAGGTTGTTTAGAGGAAGCAGGATGTGCTGGCATGATCTTAGTTGGGATAGCCATCATCCTTCTTCTCTACGTTGACGATATTGTTCTTCTCACAATGTGCCCATTTGATCTTGATAAGAAACTTATGCTTCTTGAGGATTTCTGCTCTACCATGGGTATGATTGTTAACACTGACAAAACAAAAGTTATGATTATCAAATCCAAGAAGGACACTTACGCTAATTTTATGTATGACAATAGTAACTTGGAGGAAGTGTCTTCCTACAAGTACCTAGGAATTGATATTCATCACAAGCTCAACTGGAACTATAGCATTGAGAAAAGGATTAATGGGGGATGGAAAGCTTATTTTGTCCTTCAAAATAATTGTAAAATGACAAACCTCGTAATGTGGCATAGAAAGAAGTTCCTCTTTGAAACTTTAGTCACTTCGGTTATCTTATATGGATGTGAGGTTTGGGGTTGTAGCATCTCTAGAGAATCCTGGAGAAAGATTGAGCAAATCCAAAAGCGTTTTATAACCTATAACCTCAAAATTAAAAGCAACACACCCTATCATATTCTCCTTATAGAAGTGGGTCTTTGCCCTATCAAGAGCCTAGCTACAACTAGGCTTCTATTGTACAAGCACAAACTCAATAACATAGGAGACCATAGACTACCTAAGCTAGCTTTAAATTCCAACCAAAACCACCTAAGGCTCAAACAAGGTTGGTATAAAGACATCAGGGCTTGGTTAAACCATTAGGAGATCGACGAGAATGTTACATTGCAAAACATTAAAAATATTGTTACTTCTAAGTTCAAAGAAAAAATGTGGTGTGAGAAAGATTTAGCAGCTAAAAGAAAATTAAGATATTATAAGGAGGTCATCAACCCCACCCTAGAAGATCAAAAGTCTCTCTCTTTTTTAACTAGATCAAAGAAGAAAATTAATATTGCCAAGATTAGAATGAACTCTCATGAGCTCGATAGTGAAACGAATCGTTACGCAGTTCCTAAAACACCATGGATGGAAAGGTTCTGCCATCTCTGTGAGAATATGAACATCGAGGATGAAAATCACTTCCTCTTAGAGTGCCCCACGTACAACCACATTAGATCTCAGTTTCAAAATCTTTGTTGCAATACTCACCTCCCTAGCCCTTTACGTTGTCAAAATTACAGTGAGATTGGGAGGCTTCTCTCCAAGCTTTTTGAGCATAGGAATAAAATCTTAAATCAAACTAAATAATTCGTTTCTTTAGGTCCGATAGACCAAAGTTTGGTCTCAGTGGACATTCATCATCATCATTATCATCATCATCTAATAATTATATAATATTAAATTATGAAATTATGAAATTATTTTAAGTCATATCTATATAATTTATACAAACATAAAAATCATCATCATCATCATCTATTTATATAATATTAAATTATGAAAATATTTTTTTATTTTAAATCATATCTATATGATTTATATGAACATAAAAATTAAACATACATAAAAATATATATCTTCCATAAATATAAATATTTTCACATATATAAAAATATATATCTTTTATAAATATTTTCACATATGAAATAGCATATCATTATAATTTGGTCTAATGTCACTGTAGGGTAACAAATGAAAAGAAACACTTATAAACAATATCTCTAAAACACTAAAATCCTCACACTCAAAAATGCTAATAAAAATATCACTCGTAATATCCTTACTATACTCTTAAAATTATTATAACTAATCTCCTCGTTAAAATCAAAATACATTAAAACTCATAAACAACATAATAACCTTAATAACGAATCTCCTCGTTAAAATCAAAATACATTAAAACTCATAAACAACATAATAACCTTAATATCTCATTTCATTAATATGATTAGAACAATAATCAAACTATTATATCCCAATAAGGTACAACTATATAATGCTCAAATCTTCTGGAGAAATCACATAGATAACAAAGGGTCGACGCATTTCGAACCTAGATCTAGGTTCATCATCAGGACCAAGATGAGGAGCAAGATCAACAGACCAAAAATGTTGAAAATGGCAACAAGAAATGTTAAAAATAGAAGTGCTAAAAATAGCACTACTATAAATAGCAGTTCGGGTACCAGTGTTGGACATAGCAACAAGGAATGAAAAATGGAAGTGCTAAAAATAGAATTGCTATAAATAGTATTTCGGGATGGATTCCTATTTTAGTTAGTCCCTGAACTAAAATAGAAGTAAAAATTCAAATTTGATCTTAGCAGTTGTTTGTAAAATAATTAATTAATTCATCTTGAGTTAATTAGTTGTAGGAAATCAAACATGAAGTCTATGTGAAGACATGCAACAATTTCTCCATTTGTGGAGGAATTTATCCATTAGTTAAAGATAAGGATGAGTTGTAATTAGTTAGCTCAATTATCTGAGCTAAGTCGGGTTAGATTAGTTCCAACAGTTTGTGGACTTAATTGTGAGTTCAGTTAGTTAATACATGCATGCATGTAACTGCTGCACTTCAGATAACTGAATATTCTCTCATAAATAACTCATGCATGTCAGTTTAGAGAAAGACCCAGTTGAGATTAAAGGAAGGGACAATGTACTATCAGATGGAGGAATTTTCCTATAAAGGAAACTCATCCATGCAGAAGGAATCATCTCCTTCAGGATTGCGCAATTAGATCAGAGGTTAGTGAGTGTGTGAAGAGGCCAATTCACACAGGTGGCAGCACTGGACCCCAAGGAAAACTGCACAAGGAAATAGGAGGTTTGGAGGGCAGAGGAGAAGGTTTCTGAGAAGCCTTTGACTGTCTATGAGTAGCAGTTGGATTGCAGAAAGAGCAGGATAGCTTGTGAGCTGATTCCTTTTGTAATCTAAACATATTTCCACTTGTATGATAATACAGAGATTGGGGTTTTAGGCTGAGGATTTCCCCGGGTTATTCTTTTGTGTTCATGTGTGATTGATTTCTCGTTCTCAGTTATATGTGTTCTATTTGATCTTGCTCAAATTCGATTAAGCTTCCGCAAAGTTTGTTGTAGAAGTGGATCTTTTATTTTGCTTTAGTATATTGCATAATCTGTTGATCTACAATGAGAATTTCTACAGGGTATCAGAGCAAGGTTTTGTAGAAAAACTTTGTACATGGTATTGGAGAAAAGGTGATCAAAACAGAGAATAGTATACGAAGAAGAGAATTCGAGAAAAAATAAAAATAAAAAACAAAATAAAAAATAAAATAAAAATGAGCCGCGAGTTTTCAGAGCAGATCTGGATTCCTTGTGGAAAAATACCCAAATTCAAAAAAAAATCGGCTGAATTGGAGTTCGGATGAGGGACATATCGCCGATTTAAAATCAGCTCTTTTTCAAGAAAATTTCGTGACGACAGGAAAGTTGAAATAGATTGGTGTGCTAGCCAAGAACCTATATGCACTTGAGGTACAAGATGCATGCAAAGCCTTAAGGATCAAGGTAAATGTTAGATACTTGGTGGTTGAGAGGGAGAGTAAATTACCTCTCAACATGCAACCACTAAAGAAGCCTCAGACAATTGTGGAGGAACCACAATTGGTGAAGCAGCTTTAGGAAGTTGTGGAGCAGCCACAACTAGAGAAGTCGAGATGAGACCGAGTGGAGGCATCCACTCATGCAGAGACCTCTAGTAGGGGGAAATTTCGAGCCAAGGGGGCAGAGGGATCACATGCATCCATACCTCCAGGTAGGAGGTGGGGCGATGTACAGTGACAATCCCAAGAAGGTTGGAATAGGGGCAAGATCATGGAGGTACCCAACTTCTTTGATTAGACCTTGCTACAGGAGCCCCGATGAGGAGTAGCAGGACTGGCTGAGTGGGTAGAGACAGATGCATATGGAGCCGCAGAGAGAGCTACAGTGCAGGAGTCCCAAGACAGTGCAGAGCTAGCAGGCTGCAACAATGCGAGAGGCACAGGAGTGTTGCACCAGTGCAGGATGGCACAAAGAGGTGTGCAATGGTGCGATATGCATGGAGTGTTGCAACAGATTAGAGGTCAGAGAGTGAGCACTTGTCAGCGGCAGATGGAGCTTCAGCATTAGAGGATGTTTCTAGCCCAACAGAGAGGTCAGTTGGGATATTTTTTTTGTTTCTAGAGTTGTTGGAGCAATAACACTTGGGAGAAACGTTGCATGTAGAACATTCCAAAGGTTCAGGATCGGGTTCGAGTTGAATGCCTTTCTTATTGAGAGGGAGTGTTGAAAATGGAAACAAGAAATGCTAAAAATAGCACTACTATAAATAACAGTTCGTGTACCAGTGTTGGACATAGCAACAAGGAATGAAAAATGGAAGTGCTAAAAATAGCATTGATATAAATAGCATTTCGGGATGGATTCCTATTTTAGTTAGTCCCTGAACTAAAATAGAGAAGTGAAAATTCGATTTTGATCTTAGCAGTGGTTTGTAAAATAATTAATTAATTCATCTTGAGTTAATTAGTTGAAGGAAATCAAACATGAAGTCTATGTGAAGACATGCAACAGTTTCTCCATTTGTGGAGGAATTTATCCATCAGTTAAAGAGATAAGGATGAGTTGTAATTAGTTAGCTCAGTTATCTGAGTTAAGTCGAGTTAGATTAGTTCCAACAGTTTGTGGAATTAATTGTGAGTTCAGTTAGAGTTAGATTAGTTCCAACAGTTTGTGGAATTAATTGTGAGTTCAGTTAGTTAATGCATGCATGCAACTGCTGCACTTCAGATAACTAAATATTCTCTCATAAATAACTCGTGCATGTTAGTTCAAAGAAAGACCCAGTTGAGATTAAAGGAAGGGACATTGTACTATCAGATGGAGGAATTTTCCTATAAAGGAAACTCATCCATGTAGAAGGAATTATCTCCTATAGGATTGCGCAGTTAGATTAGAGGTTAGTGAGTGTGTGAAGAGGTCAATTCACACAGGTGGCAGCATTGGACCCCAAGGAAAACTGCACAAGGAAATAAGAGGCTTGGAGGGCAGAGGAGAAGGTTTTTGAGAAACCTTTGACTATCTATGAGCAACAGTTGGATTGCAGAGAGAGCAGGATAGCTTGTGAGCTGATTCTTTTTGTAATCTGAACATATTTCCACTTGTATGATAATACAAAGATTGGGGCTTTAGGCTAAGGCTTTCCTCGGGTTATTCTTCTGTGTTCATGTGTGATTGATTTCTCGTTCTCAATTATATGTGTTCTATTTGATCTTGCTCATATTCAATTAAGCTTCCACAAAGTTTGTTGTAGAAGTAGATCTTGTATTTTGCTTTAGTATATTACATAATTTTTTGATCTACAGTGAGAATTTCTACAAAAAATATATAAATCCCAGAAATACAACGGTAAATTCCAACGGTCAATTAAAATTAAAAGAATTATAAAAAGGGAACGTTAAAGATTAAAAATCAAATCAGTTAATTTTTTTTTTTTAATATCGAATTTTATTTTAGTTTATTTTATATTGAATTTAGCCAATTATAAAAAGAGACGTTAAAGATTAAAAGTCAAATTAGTTAATTTGAAATTTTACTTTATTTTATATTGAATTTTATTTTAGTTTATTTTATCTCGAATTTAAAATAATACTTTTATAAACATATGAATATGATTTTTATAATGATTTTATAATAATATGATATTAACTACTAAATATAGCTATATTATAACAAATAAAACTATATTATATAAAAACAAAAATAAAAATAAATAAATGAATAAATTAAAAAAAATTAATAATAATAATAATAATAATAATAAAAGGAAACTAAGAGGGGTACAAACCAAGGGAAGGGACCCATGAGCTACTTAACTTCCATCCATCGTCCCTATTAAGAGTTTTTCCCCTCTTTTCAATTTCAATGGCTTCTCTTAGTTTTTGGTTATGGAAATGATCAATCCTCATGAGGACCTTAGAATCCTCTAAGAAAATATGGTGCTTTGTTAATTCAGCATGTTTGGCTAGAGCATAGGAGCGGGTTCTACAGTGCCTAAGGTTCGCTGCGTGCTCTTGAATCCTTTGCGAAATGGAATGACCAGTCTCACCGATATAGGGGGTTCCACAGGAACATGGAATTAAATAGACACCTTTCATACATTTGGGATCAATAGGGTCTTTGATAGATCTTAAAGAGCTACAAATAGTTTTAAAAGGTCTGAAGGTGGACCCAATATTCTGCTTCTTAAGAATTCTAGCAATCTTGTCAGTCGTCCCCTGGATAAAGGGAAGCAAGACATTAGAGGCCACCTCTACCTCTTTTTTAGATCTAGGCCCCCGACTAGCTTTTAAAAAGGCTCTCATACCTTGCAACTTACTATAACCATTCTTCTTGAAGACATTAAAAAGATGGTTTTTCTCATCCATTAGATGGTCTTCATCAGAAACCCTAATAGCCCTAGTAGCGAGAGTATTGAGAACACCTAGCTTCTGGGCTGGAAAGTGATGAGATTTAGCATGAAGATATTGCTCACTATGGGTTTTCTTACGAAAAACCTGGTGGGAGAAAGAACCATCCTCTTTCCTAGAGATAAGAACATCAAGAAAGGGTAAGGATCCATTAACCTCACATTCCATGGTGAATATTTTATTTTAAATATATAAAGAGTAATATATTATTCATCAAAAAAAAAATCAATTTTTATTTTTATTTTATAAAATTGTTTGGAGAGGGGTGAGAAAAAGAAATTTTTTTTCTTTATATTAAAGTTTTAATGGAAATTTATTTTTATTTATTGTTGGAACAATGCACTATACTTGTTATTGGTTTGAGTTTAAATCTAAAGTAATTGAGTATTTTGTTGTTAGAGTATTGATTGCGCATAGAGACACTATACAACCCAATACATTACATGAGGGAGTCATTGTCACGTAAGGTTACATTAAAAAAGATATAAGCTCGCTAATAATATTGAATATGTTGATTCAATTAAACTTTTTAACAAAAAGAAAACACATATACACAATAATATTATTGATTACAAAAAGAAATAAAGTGTAAAAAAGTTCAAGAAAAGAAAAAGAGTATAAAGTTTGTTTAGGGAAAGAGGAACAATGCCGAAATCTTCAATTAAGGTATGTTTGTTCTTCAAAAATTCTTAAATTATATAATATATAACCTATGGTAATTAAATAAAATTATTTGTCTATAAATTATGTGCGACTTCATATTGAGACAACAAACTCATCCACCTATAAAACTTACCAATACCTCATTCCATTTACCTTTGAGGACATTACACAAAAAATATTAGATTTACTAAAAATCAAATAAGATTATTTGCGAAACACATGTCAACTCTTATTACCTATGAAATGTGAATGAAGCTAGAATATTTACAGAACTAAAATTGCTACCTACAAAAATTAAGTAAATTGACATCATAGTTAAATCGTGTTTGTGTGAAGTAAATTTTATCAAAGTAAAAAATAATTATGTTAAATATGTTTTTATGTGAGTTAAATTTTCTTAATGTAAAAGACGATAAGCATTCTTGATATACAAATCAAGTAAATTGATATGAGAGTTAAAATGCTTTTGTGCGAGGTAAAAATTATCCAATTAAAAATTAGTAAGTATTTGATATATATAAATTATGTAAATTGATATTGTAGTTAAAATATTTTTATTTGACATAAATTTTATCCAAGTGAAAATTAACTAGCCTAGATCTATCTTAACTCTAAGGATCAAATTTCTCTCTTATTTGCAAACACTCTTTTAGAATAAAAAAAGATTTAATCCTCTCACATTTTATAAATCCAGAATTAAAATAAATGTAATAATAAATAAATTCTGAAAATTAACTTTTTTTACTTAATATATATCACCATAACATCACTAACGTTGATTACATAATTAAAAAATCCCAATCAAACCTAAATACATACATAAAATCATAATAATGCCTCAACCTTGATCACATCAAGTTAAATCAATTAGATATGCATGTACAAAGCATACCCTATGTGAAGTCTCTTTTAGGTGACAAGGCACTAACTATATAGCAAAGGATATAGTATAACTGTCCATTCATTATTTTTAACATTTCCAAAAAATCTTCGGTTCTTATGGTCACCACATGTGAAGGCACTTTCATGCATTTTCGTGATATTTTAAAAGTCCCGATGCATTCACTCTTTTTCTGCATTTCCAAAAAGAAAAAAGTGTATTTGTTTCTTTATAGTAATGATACTTTTAAGGTGGTCACGCACTTACCTTTGGCAAAGGGTGGGATAAAGTGTTTGAAAGATTAATTTTGATATTAAAGAAAAACCAAAAAATACCGTTAGGTACTTTATGCATTGATATGTTATAATTACAAAGCAATAGACACTAAAAAGAGATGTGAATTTAAATTATATATTTTAAAATTTTGAGTTATATTTAAAAATAAAATAAAATATATTTTTTATATAATAAAATTTATAAAAAATAAATGAGTTTATTTTTTTAATTTTTTTTAATTAATAAATTTTAATTAATTTATTAAATAAAAGGTAAACAATTTATTAAAATACCAATTTTTTTATAAAAAAATATTTTAATTTTAAAAGGCTTTAAAAGTCACATTATTTGTTAATTAGATTAAGTCTTTAGTTTAAAGATTAGGTAGAGTTGCTAATTAGGTAGAGTTGTTAACAATTTTGTAAAAGTTTATTTGTTTCGGCAAGGTATTTTTCAATATTTGGTTGTCTAAAAAGATTTTGATGTTTTTATAATCAAAGCATTGAAGGGCAGAGTCTTCTTAGTCAAAAACCAAATTAGTTTATCTTTCTAATCAATTTGAAAGTATTTCCTTTTTCCATATTAGATTTATGTGAAAATGGAGGTCAATTATTGGGCCAAGGTTGCTTTTAACCTAAAGCTTGGTGTTTTGATTAAAATTGATATATTAGTACAATATGAATCCCTTAGATTATGGAATCTAAAGCTATTTTTAATATGCGCCCCAAGGGGCACAATTATCAAATGCACAACTAGTTTCAATATAGAGATAAGGGAGGCATAGGGGTATCCCATTTACTTCACGTACTCAAAGCTACTCCACACATGGTTATTCAATGTAGCACAAAGGGTGCCTACAATATATTTTGGATAATGATTTTTTTTCATTGTGTTTAGACTTGTTTGGAGTTTGTGGATGTCTAGGTTTGGAGGAGGCTTGTTATAGGAGAAGTGTACCTCAAATGTTATAGGAGAAGTGTACCTCAAGAGTGGAAGGGTGGTGTTGGTTCATGAAGGCTTGAGTGTAGGGCATTTATATTGACTTAATCCATGGTTTCTTAATGTTGAAGGGCCCCCAGTGAGGATTTCAAATTTAGTGTTGTATAGGTTTATTCGACTTCTCGATTCCCCTTTGTGGCTTTAGGTGGCTCTGAAGGTTTCATTTTTGTTTTTAGTTTTCAATTCCTTGTTGAAATTCTTTTGATTTTAGGTGAAGGAAATTCTTGTTTCAATTTGAGTTGTGTTTGGTTCAAGTTTCTATGCACCTACCTTCATAGTAATCTCTATCTTGGGCTAGTTCTCTCTAACATGTTTGAAATGGATAAGGCAGATCTCAAGGAGGTTCATAATGTTTTACATAGGCAAGAAAACACAATGCAAGCCAAGAGTATTGCTTTAATGGCCATTTTCACCATATTATCAGAGTTGGAACAAGCTAGTGCTTCTCATAACACAAATGCAATGAGCCTTTAACACATGCAAAATTAGCAGATTTAATCTTTGGAAGTAGAATGCAGCCACCTTCACACCTTGTTCCTTGCCTAGTGAATGAGCACTCTTTTACAGACATATGATAATGTTGAATTTGGTCACTCTTGACATAATTTTCAATCTAGTCACTCTCTGCAAGTAGAATGCAGCCACCTTCACACCTTGTTCCTTGCCTAGTGAATAAGCACTCTTTCAAAGACATATAACAATGTTGAATTTGGTCACTCTCGACATAATTTTCAATCTAGTCACTCTCTGCAGGTAAGTCAAGCAGAAAAGGATATTGTGTAGTAGAGAAAAGATCTTATGGATATTGAGGAATCCAGTACCTCTCACCATGAAGAGTGGGAATCTTAGGATTGCATATCCTTGAATTGTTATGCATATCTTTTAACATTATGTATTTGACTCATTTTGTGAAGAAAACTACCTATAATAATACATTTAATTACAATGGAAATATGGCTATAGAGTGGGTAGTAGGTTTATTAGAAATATGTAAATTTTGCTAGATTGCATACTTCTTTTATAAGAAACATGTCTGTATGCATCATTGTTTTCCTTGGCATAATTTTTTTTATAAAGTATAAATGCTATTTTAGTTAAAAAAAGTTTGAAAATATATTTAACACCTTTGAATATCTTTATTGCAATCTAATTATGTAATTACACCAATAGACATTCGTAGTTTATAAATATGATGGAGGGTGTAAGAATGGAACATTAGGGTAGAGTTGACCATTCTTTCCTCTTTTGATCTTGATTGTCCAATTCTTAAGTACATCGATGTTTACTCCTCACTTCTACTACCTGATCATTGCCTTTTTTCACTGCCTTATAGGCTTCTCTCACCCACCAACCCATTGTTGTCAACCATCACCTCTTGTTCACCTTTTCATACACCTATGTAGTTCCCTCTTGCCACCACCCCTCCAATCTTCTCCAACGATCATCACTTATTGATATTTATACCACATATTAAGTAATTACACTAATATTAATATTTAATATTTATAATTCTATCAATTTAAAATAATTTTTTTCCTAATTTAAATTAAATAACCAATTCTTCTTTGAATTATTCCAAATAACTAAAAACTACAAAAATATAAAATATTTAAACTATAATATAATTCCATAAAATGCCAAAACTAAACACAAATTTATATAAATCCACTTTACTTTATGTGGGTTAGGCATCAAAAGTAACAACACCTTTATGGGTTGCAAATCATTGCAATAGTCTTATCATAGGCTAACAGGAATTGATTATATAATGACAAGGCCACATAGCTAGTGTTCCCTTCCGTTTAGTTTAATTACTGAACTTTGAAAAGTATGAACAAACTCTCATATTTGAACAATGGCTTAATTTAAATATAGTTAAAGTAAAGTAAAAAATAAATAAAGATATAATGGAAATTGGCACATTTTACGAGAAAATCTCATGTGCAATAATTATATCCACCAAAGCGATGTAAAGTTTGAGTAAACTAGTCCATAAGTTCTTACAACATAGAAATTTCATGTCCAATATACATGCTCTAAACTATTATAGGTGGTGTACAAAATAATGTCTATGATGTCCATTGCATATATGTTCTTTCTTCATCACCAATATATATATATGATATATGTAACAACCTCAACAATATTTTTACTACTATCCCATCCGCATCTAATGCACGGAAGAGATTCAAATAGTCTCTTTGGTAAATATTAGAAAATTGTATTTTTAAATTTACATTAGGTAAATGTTTCTAATGTTTTTCAGAAAATTAAACTTATTTTTATTAAAATTTTCAATATAAAGGATGCAATATTAGAATCTTAAAAGAAAAAATTAATGAAAAAGCACCCAAAAAAAACCTTCATTATTAAAATATTATTAAATTTTTCGTTAATCAACAATTTTAACGGCAGTCGACCTGGCTGGCTTGGTGCGCATATGCCCCAACATTAAACACTCTTCCATGAAGCTATTGCGACGTTGGGAGGATGCATAAAAACCTACTAATCTGACAGTGTTGCCACCTTGGAAGGATGCGTACAAACTTACTAATCTAACATCGTTCCATAATACATAGGGATAAACAAGATTCAATATGAATCAACCAATCACAATATAAAAAAATAAAACTAAAATATTTTAAAATATATATGTTTTTTTTGTTTTATAATGTTAACATTATACTTTTTCTGTTTATTTTTTGGTCAAACATTGGCTTAATAGCCGGTCAAGCAACAAATCGAGCACGTATATGGTCAGCATAATAATGGCATTCATCAAATTTTATACCAAAAAACATGACATATGACATGACGTGGCTCTGACCTCATAAGGTGTATGGATCTCACAAATAATGGTAGAAATACGTGGTTATTTAAAACAATGGCCTACCAAAAAAATAGTAAATACAAAACATTTTTAAAGCCTCCCACATCAAGTAAATATCAGGCCTTATTTATTATCCTTAAGGATGGTAGAAGGTAGTGGTATCGTTTGTCCTCATTGTATTAAAGATATTTCATATTAGTGAAAATGATAATGAATTTTTAAATTAACTAGAGCAGTTGCAAAGTAGTAAGTCCCTGTTAATTAAATAGAATATGGATGTAAATCGCAAATAGAATAAGACCACAAGTGGCTTAACGAAAAAAGCAATGGAATTTTTACGGAGAAGCGAGAGTTTTTTCCGGATAAGGGCAAAGGAGATCATGCCAGAAGTAAAATATGCAAAGGAGAAAGGTAAAACAGTGAGTGATCTCGGGAGAAGGTTCTAGCTTGAAGGGTGATTTAAATGATATTTTAAAAGTCATTGATATTGCAAAATCCCTTTTGGTACAGGTAGATGTGATAAAATTTGATCAAGGAAAGTTGAAGAAAATGAAACCCTCCAAGAAATTGGAATTTGAGGATGATGTTACAACATTTGTTTTCAAACCCAGAAAACCCTTAACTAGGCAATCCAAGAAGATTCAAGAGTCTAATATTAAGCTGGAGAGAAGAGAAGAAGCCTTGCTATTCAAGAAGAGTTGATAGACTTTCCATCTCCAAGACCTGAAGGTGACAAAAACACAGTTCCTGCCACTCAAACAGGAAAAGCTAGTTACGAGGTTATGGAAGAAAGGTTAAAAGCCACTAACAAAGAAATTGCTAGACTAAGAGTAAGAGAAAGAGGGAATGCTGCTGAAAGGATAGATTTCAAAAGGATGAAGGCTCTCTCAGAAGGTGAAAAGGTTTCCAAACCAGAAATAGTAAACAGTGAAACTCAGTACTTTACCTGGACTGTTCCTGCAATCAAAGAAGCTAGATTTGTAAGGAGGATTAATGCTTAGTTGAGAGCTACAAACAGGAGATTGAAGAGACAAATTGAAGACCTAGAAATACAACTAACCAAACTGGAAGAGGGTCTACAACAATAATGAAATAGGATGATGAAAAAGGGCACTGAAGTATATATATTAAAATAGTTTTGGCACATAAAAGGAAGAACAGTTGTGAAGAAGAACATCTTATAAGGGTAAGTGGTTTGATTTTTGGTTGATCATATCAGTCTTCATGGAATTTTGAAAAACTCCCAAACTACAGATTTTTGAAGGCCGTGTTGAAAAAGAGCACACACAACAGTTTCATAGCGCTCTACGAAACTGCTGAAAATGATCATTTAGCACTTATGGATGCTTTCCGGAGGTAAGGTTTGATTAGTTCCAAATTTTGAAGTTGCTGGTAGACATGGGATCATATATGAAGTTTCATATGGCAGTTGTGTAGAAAGCAAACTTCCAAGAATTATTTGATAATTGATGTAAAGGTTGTGTTACGAAAACAAAGTATTTTTGCAGAGCAGTTATGTTTCATCCTTTCCTCCATCTTTTTGAGTTTCCTTTTTTGCACAGGTGGAAAATGAAGTTTTTATGGATTATTAATGCATGCCACATGTACACCAGCAAAACTGTTTGAAGATAAGCATTAAGGATTAAGGACCTTAAAAGAAGAAACTCTGTCTCCTAATTTTCAGGATAGTTAGGTCATGACTCAACAAGTTTTGTAACAACATTGTGGACATCATCAAGCTCGAAGACATGGGTTGGCTGCTGATTAAAGAATGTTTTGAAGTCATAGATAAGGTTTTTAAAAGCATGTTTTAGGAGTTTTACTCCTATTTGTATTAGGACTCTTAAAGACAACTAACTGTCAAGTTGTAATTAAGTAGTTTGTTTTATGAATAGATAGGTGTCAAAGTTAGGAATTCCAATTCCTCCAAATATGGATCATAGTATCCAAGGTTGTAAAACTCTATATAAAGCTTGAGAGTCGAATTCCTCAGGGTTGGTATTTTCATTAGCAAAAGAAAGTTGTGTTATTGTAAGAAACTGTGGTTTTCATACTTAATACAGAGATCGGTTTGACTACTCAAGATTCACAAGGAGTTTATGTGTTTGATGTTCTTATGGCCTTGTTCAATTACTTATTTGCAATGGTATGAGCTTGTGATACTTAGAATTCATTGGAAAATTCTATAACTTCCTTCACATGCTTGTAAGCTGTGTTAATTCATTGTGTTACTGTTTTATTTATAAACCCTAAGTGCCTTGACTTCCATGTTTTGCTGATCATGTTGTTTTGTTGAAGACTACCTTGACTCCATAGCCCAACAGATGTTTGATAATATTTGATTCAACTAGTCAACCAATTATACATTTGTCCATTTTATTCCTAGAGTTAGCCATATAATCATTAATCAAAAAATCTTAAACCTTTTGAGAGAGCCCTCTCAAGTTGAGGAGGCTAAGCCTCAACCAAAAGATTGGTTTGAAAGAGTTACTCAGAGTCTACTTGATCAACAACCTATCAAGGTCAGATTTTGTGATAACATTTTGGTGTGTTTGCCAGGAGCATGAAGATTACTCATTCCCGAAATCAAGAAGTTGAACTTCTGAAGGTAGCAGGAGCTCAGGAAGTTTCTCGAGGTAGTAATATACCTTGGTGATTCCATATATTTTCAAAGATTTAAAGGTGGCTTCGAGAAGGAGATAAACACTGAGAAATCCTGATCCCAATCCACCTACCATTGGAGACAATCCAAACACTACTTCAAGAGTCAGTCAAAGATTTTCAGAAATATCAGGTACTCCATCTTATTCAAAATATTTTCTCTCTGAATTCTCAAGAAGTCCTGAAGACAAAAAAGTTGATGATAAAATTCATGAAGTGTTGTTTAGATCAGAAAATGAAGAGGAACTAATTGGTATTATCTTAGACTTGCAAAAGAGAGGAATTGACACCTCAGCCCTAGTATCACAAGAAGACAAATAAGACTTTTGGGAAATTTTTACCTTTGAGCCATTGTTAGAAAAATAGGCTTTAGATTAATTGAAAGAACTTGACGCTTTCAAAGCCCTGCTGAAATCTAAAGCTGGTTTACCTCTTCCAAATTGGAGTTCATTTGTTAGTGGTTTACAGAAGCCAAGTAGTCCTCCTCATATCAGTTCTTCATCTTCTATTTTTGCTATTCCTAGTGGTTTACAGAAACCACGCAATCCTCCTCATATTAATTCTTCATCTTCTGTTCATGTTATTCCTACAACTACTATTCCTCCTTTAATCATGGCTACACTTTCTAGGTGTGCCCCACTCATGCTCCCTGTTGTTTTGCACGACCTTCCTAGTAAATATGCTGTTAGGATCCCTACTTGGGGTGGCGATGAAGAAATTACAATAGAAGAACATGTAAATATATTTAATGATTTTGCTGACAAAGAAGAAGTCGATGATGAGGATGTGAAGCTAAGACTATTTTCACAGACCTTTATTGGTGAAGTTAGAAAATGGTTTAAATCTCTTACACTGGGAAGCATTCAAAATTGGGTTGAATTTGAAGACAGTTTTATAAGAAAATGGGGAAACAGAACTAATCTAGTTCAAGAACTTACTGAATATAACAACCTTAGAAGGGCACCTGATGAAACTGTTCAAAATTTTTCAAAAAGATTCAATAAAGTGTTTAACTCAATTCCAACTCAGTTGAAACCTCCAGAGGCCCTTGCACAAATGAGATATGCTGAAGCATTTGATTCTGATTTTTCTCTTTTATTGAGAGAAAGAGAATCACCTACACTTGCTGAAATGCAGAGTAATGTAGTAAAGGTAGAGGTAAACATGATAGCTGCTAAAAAGTCAAAAATGGGAAAAACTAAATTGAAAGAAGAAGAGAAACCTTCCTCTTCAACTCCTGAATATAAATTAGACTCAATGATGAAAACCATGGAGAAGTTTACGGATAGGTTAGCTCTTGGAAACACCTCTGCTCCTCCTATGCGACATGAACCTCAATTTAGAAACCCTCAATTTATGAGACCTCAAAACCAACAAAGACCAAGAGAAAATAGAAATCAGTAATCTGACCCTCTAGTGAGACCTCCTCTTCAATAGAATTTGGTTGATGAAGAAGATGATCTTGAAATTCCTGAAGAATCTATCCATTGTCTTGATGAAGGGATTTCAAGGATTTTCTTGACTAAAGAAGAGCATGATGATTTAGATTTGGTCAAACAAGGAGAAGAACCTTCAGATTATCTTAAAGGGTATCAGCATGCTATCTTTGAAATGCAAAAACAATACAATCTTAGAAATAGAAATGTGCCGATTATTGCAAACAAAATGCACCCTAAGAAAGATGTTTCAAAGGTTTCTCAAGTCAAAAATGATAACCCAAAGGTTGTTGAAGGTAAGAAAGACTCTCCACTTGGTAGAAAAGACACTGAACCTCCTCCTCCTATCAAAGAAGTTGAAAAGTTTGTTTCTGTTTTCAACCTTGAGAATGAAATTTCAAGGATTAAGATATCAGTACCTTTTAGTGAGATTCTCAAGGTAAATCAATATAGAAGCAAGATTGTTGAGATGTTGAATTCACAACCAGGAGCTGTTGATATTTTAAATGTTCAAGAAGATAATCCTACTATATATTTGGGTCCAAGGTTAGAACATGATCAAAATGAAGGGTTTCCTCCTTTCTATGTAAGCATTAGTATTCATGATATGACTTTACATAATGCTATGTTGGATTCAGGAGCTTCTCATAATCTCATGCCCAAAGTAAAACATGCAAAGGAGATCAGTTTTTTGCAATTTGACTTCTAGTCAATCTCTTTTGCACTGGTTTTCTGGTTGAATGTTCTTGTGTCATTCCCTTAACCTCAGATATATTTTCCTTAGTATATTTAGGAGTTTCAAGAATTACCATTGGTGTTTTTCTTACTTGCTCTTTCACCTGCTTCCTAGGTTTCAACTTAACATACCTTTTTGCCCCTGACATTATAGACTTGCTGGTTTCTACTGATGGAGTTCCTTTAAACCTGGGGCTAATGTCTACACCTTGTTTTTTTGCTCCAAAGTCACATAAAAACAAAAACAAAGACCATTCTTTGTTGATCCTTTTGAGTTCATGTAGAACTATCAGTTTATTTAGACCATGATGAAACGGGGAAGTTTCACATCCTTGAGATTTCAACTGTACTTTATCTGCCATCTTAGCTACACTTCGAAATAAGAAGTAAGGCAAGTCTAAAGAAATCATACCAGTAAAATGTAGTAGAAGTTTGAAATGATATGAATAAACCTTTTGATATTTGCCTTCACAGGTAAAATAACATTGAATGTTGAAGAGCAAGTTGGCATAGTTGTTCTTGATGTAGTCTTTGGGAACTGCCTTTGTTAAGTCGGTTTCTACAAACTCTGGCTTTAGAAACACCTTACATGGCTCCATGTCGAATTTGAAGTTTTTGAACCATGTATCTTGCCCCCTAGGAATTTCTGTCACCAAAGCTATGACCTCTGGAGAAATTTGCAAGTTCAACATTCCAACCTTTGTGCTTGAGCTAGTGAAATGTAGTGCAAAATCCTTTGTCACCTGAGTATGTCCTCCTTGCAATTTCTTACAAACTTCCAACACCTTGCTTTCTTGAAGGCTTCTACAACTGATTTGTCTCTGACTATGACCTCGATGTTTTCAGGCTCTATTCTTAAACAATGACCAGACCTGTGATGTTTCTTCTCCTCTTTCATCTTTCCTTCTAAATTTCTATAACAAAACCGACCTCGCTTGAAATACTGTTGATTAGCCTCACTTGCCAATGGTGGTCAGCCTCGCCTGAATTATGAATGAGGAAAACCTTGGTGGAAGATTACCAAAGCTTACTGTTCGAAAACAATTATGTTTGAGGGTTTGCATGCAAACTAAAATGAGACTAGCCAGCCCTTTCAAATTTGAAAATATCTTTCATAATGAGCCCTAAATTCAAAATGATAAGTTTGGATGGTGGCATGCTTAAGGACTAACTCCTAGTTGACACCTAATAATGAAAATTTTAACGGAATGTTAACGGATTGATGTTTGACAAGACTGTTCTATGAATTCCTGCTTTCATAACGCGCAGGGAAAAGCGCTACGAAAAGAGCAGCGTTTTCGTAGTGCAAAACAGACATTTTACACTGTCTACACTACGAAAATGTGGTTTCAGGGCTAATTCCAAAAATTTTCAAAATGGCTTAAGCTATGAGTTTCTAAAAAGAATGTAAGACTCATGAAACATGGAAAAAGGATGTTAGAATTTATTTGGATATGAAAAATGAAAACTTTGGGACTCCTAACCTATCACCTACCCATTAAAACATAGGGTGACTTGACATTTGTCTAAGAACAATGTAAACCCCTATTTTGGTGATAACAGGGGCCTCCCTACCAACCTTCATAGTAGTTTTCCTTGCTTCGTCAAACCCTCAAGCTTCAGTGTATTTCTTGCTCAAAGGCATCCTATCAATCACAATGTGATCTTTTCCCTTCATAGGATGCTCACCCAGACTTGGTCCAACTGCAAGTTGAGTAGCTTCCCCTTGAACATTGCGCATTTCTAGAGGGCAACCAACCTTCCCTCTAGAAATTATGCAATCCTCTCTCACAGCTTGCTGGGCTCCAAGATTGTGCAATCCTGCCAGGCAACCATCCTAGTAGCATTTGTGCAAATTTTCCCAACAACAGGTTGTTCAGCCCCAGATTTGTGAAAATCTGGTTAGCAATCAATTGTTCAACCCAGAAATTATGCAAATCTCCTAGGAAGCCAAACCCAGCTCATGGCCAGAAATGCGCATTTTTCTCTAGCAGCGAACCAGTCTCTTGCATGTGCAGTTGAGTTGACCGGTTCCCTCCAGGACTGAGAAAAAAATACTTGCATGCATGGGTTGTTTCTCCCAAGGAAGCATGCAAAGGAATCCCTTATTTCAGGGATCTATGTTTAGCAGTTGGAGGTTATATGCAAGGAACAATTCAAAAACCTTCCCCTAGATTTGTCGCATGCATGTCACAACCTCGATGTTTTAAATACTCATCAAATGGACACTGCAGAGCTCATTCCTCACATCAACCTTGTAGCTTTGACATCCCACATCACATCTAGGAGCAGTCGGCACATTCAACTCAGCTGTTTTGGGGTAAGCTCGCTTCCCATGCCTTGTGCTGCATTTTTGTCACTTTTTGTGTATTCGCTTGTGTAAGTATTGTTTCCTTGATTTCTTTGAATGAATGTTGTAATTTACATGTATTCTAGCTTGTCCTATCTCTCTTTCAATTTTCATTGCTATCTCACTGTTGTTGCATGCATGAAATTGTTTTTCACGGACGTTTGCCCAACCGGTGAAATGCCTCACCCACATGCATGTTGATCTATTTGCTGAATATTTCATTCATGTTTTGCATACACTGTCAATCACTTCTACTATCACTTAGTGTCACCATGCATTTACTGTCTTAGTTGCTTTCAATTGCTCGTCGGCGAGTCGGGCCAACCTTGGCCCAGACTCTGCCTTCACCAAGGTTTCATTGCGCAATCTAGGAAGGCTCACCTTCCTTTCCAGATTTGTGAATTCCTACCCAACACTAGCCTCCATGACTGTTTTCTGCATTTTTGGAGGAAAGTGGCTACTTCGCTCAAGAAATTACGCAAATTTGACCCTGGGCTAGAAGTCCTTCCCAACTAGAATTGCACAATGCGCAATCCTAGAAGTCAACAACCAGAATGGATTATGCATTGCATAGTTCTAGCTGTTAGGCAATCTCTTAGCAGCCCAGACTATGCCTTGTGCAGTCTTGGTAGTTGGTCTCCCGACCTCTCCGCCGAAATTGCGCAACCTTCATGATCATGCACCCAGGTATGTTGCAAGTCAGTTCTCATGTTCATTCTGGGTTTTAACTGACATATTGCTTGCTATGAGTGTTTCCATGTCTCCAGGTATCACAGGTGTTCATCTGCCTCTTAGCAGTATAGGTACAATGGCTTCCAGGAGAGCAGAGATGAAGAAACCTTTCAGAGCACGCTTGGGGATGCAGTTGATCAAGTGTCTATGAGATCGCCTACTCATGAAGACATCAAGTTGTTCATGGAAAAGGACATCCAACAACACCATCACAATGAGTAGCATCATGAACAGTCGTTGAAGGCAGCATACCGAATGCAGTGAACGCAGCAAATGAAGCGAAAATAGAGAATGCAAGAGGAAGTTTTTTGACAACATAGAGGCAGAGCAAAGTTGAAAGATCAAGCAGATCCACTGATAATGAAAGAAACTTTGGAGACTCAGGCTATGAAGTGATGACTTGACATGAAGATCACGTGAAGGCAAAAGATGGAACAAATAAGGAGTTGCATGTGTTGAAGAAGCAAATCAGGAATAACATGAAGTTGTAGATACAATCCAATGAGTTGCAACAAGAACCGCAACAATAGTGGGAGCAACATGCACTCATGGATGAAACTGCGCCAGTACAAGTTAAGTATCCATCCCAACAACTGACATAGAGAAAACATAGTGAGAAGTTTTGTTGATTACATGTAGAGGATCTAGCAGCATGCATGTCGTTGAGTGCACGCATGCAATCCAACCCATTCAACACACTCACGAAGGAGAAGACAAGAAGCAAGTCCATCTGGGACTAAACAAGTAGGTCGACAAGTTTACGCACATGACCACCAACGGACACTTGAATATTAGCACAGACACTATGCATCAATGTGTTTTCGGTTCAACTATACCTAAGAGACCATGCACATGTTAGCAGACGAGTTGGATGAAGGGGCTGAACCAATGCACCGGTTGCAACCGAGGTAAGATTTGGCTTCAGCAAGATGTCACCATGAGGTACACACACACCATCACGGACGACCAAGCTTGGCATCAACTCACCAGCTTCACCATCACAAGCATGTCAAAGAGTTGGTATCACCACAGCGGACCGAGTTCTAGTGATGTCTTGCAAGGCTTGCTCAAGCCATGTTGTCTCACATGAGTACATGTGCATTGTAATGTTGAATCATGTCAAGTGTAAGTCGAGTGACAACAGTTGGATGTAACATTCATAGAGTAGGTGAAGAGTCATGAGGGTAGTTGAATTGTTGCAAAGGGGAATGTCAAGGGTCACCCCATCCTTTGCTATAAATAGTCCCTCATAACTCATTGTAAGGGATTTTGGTTAGCCAAGCATCTACTAAGACTATCTTGAAGAAGGCTCCAACATTATTGTAATGCACCTTGGCTTCTCCACTACACGGAGCTAGTACATCTCTTTAGAGGAGTAGGCGGATGTGGCTGTAACGTTCAATTGATGGGGCTAGCAGGTTTACATGGTGTAATGTATGATTGTGACTTACACTTATTTAATAATAAGAGCCAACACATTTTCATGCATATGTTGTTATTGTAGTGGGATTGTTCTAGTTGCCTTAATGATATATGTTGTTTAACTTACATACTTGTATATGAACTGATTTATATGCAATTATATGAATCTTGTTGTTAATGTGTTGCATATGTTGTTAATGTTGTCCCCATCCATGTCAACTAGTTTGTCGGACATCAGACAAACCTTTCTCATGAACCTTTCTATATCAACCATCACACTCATCTCAGACTGATTCGTGAGTGTTGTTTGTGTTATGTTACCCTTTTGTTGTGACTGCCACATTCGAGTGGACTGCTCCACCGGAAGTTGTGCATGTCCTTTGAGTGGTGTGTTCCTAGTCGAGTTGGGACTGATCCCTTTCAACCTGGAACTCACCTTCACCTTCCTCTCCCTTCAAAGTGTTGGAACCTCTTGTACACATTCCTTGACTATCTGCATTAGTCACACCCTTGCTACTGACAAAGTTATCTTACTTGCCTCTGTGTGACATCACGGTCAAGGCATTACCTTACGACCCACTGCTGGGAATCCTACACCAAATAGTCTGAGGTCTAATTGGGACTTCTTATCGGGGAGATCCCCTTGACATGTTGGCAGGTCCAACACTGTTAACATTTCTGGCCTTATAAGGAGGGTTTGATGATAAGCAGTGTCCTCTCATGTAGTTTTGAACCTTTGCATATCATCCATGGAGTCTTGCATTCTTCTTCCCCCGAGGTGTTTTTCGAATTGTGAAGATGTCTCCATCTCAGGGGAACTTTTTGTTCTCTTGTCCACTCACACGTATGATGGTGAAGGTGAAGTGGCCTAGCCTGAGCACTTACATTACTTTCTTTCCATGATTTATGAGGAAGATGAGTTTACTAACGAATAGGTTGGTCTGTTGCTTGCATTCATACTTTGTGAATCTCCATTTAGTTGGGTGCTCAGCCTACCGGTTGACACCGTGCACTCATTTGAGCACTTTTGTGATCTTATTGAAGACATGTTCTATCATTTTGATCCAGACCATCTTGACCGGAAACTGTTACAACAACGAAGGGCTTAGCATGAATCTGTCATTGGTTTTTGACAGTGCTTTCGTGACTTGTAGTTTCAAGCTCCGAGGAGCTAGATGAAGTTTGCTTATCTTTGGGACTGGTTCGAGTATTGTCTTAAGAAATCTGCTCATCCCAAGAGGAAACTTGATGTCAAGCCTCACTCAGCCTTCTTCGCTGATGGAACTGCGCATTCGCATGTGCGAGTAGGCACTATCTCAATGGATTGTCTACCTCCCTCTCACTCAATAGTTCCACCATCGCCCAATGATGTCGAGGATCATTTTTTTACACCTGTTCAACCTTCACTCCCTCCAAACATCACTCCACTCAATTTTTGCACAGATTCGGTTATGAGTCCTTCGAGTTTTCACATGCATTCCATTTTACAACCTCTGTCTTCACACTCAGGTGTTCCTTCAATGATGTTGTCTTGTGTTCGTCCATTTCGGACTCTTCACTTGTTGTGAACAAGCAACCCATTGACGGATTTGGTGTTGCACAACCAACATGCATTTTCATTCATGAAGAGTTTGAGTGGGAGCTTGAACATCAACACTCGGTGAAGGATGACTCCCTTCTGTCCAAGCCCCCTCCGTTCTTTCCTAGCTTCTTTGGTGAACCTGCCATCCATGATTTTGCATGTGTGTCTTCATCCACAGATGCACCCATTGTAGATCACTCACAAGACTCATTGGATGCTAGTCGATCATTTGACAACAAAGAGGATAAGTTATTCATTGAAGATCCACTTGATCCTTCATCTGTATTTTCTCGAAACACAGAGGATGAGTTTGTTTATTTTCATCTAACCCTCTGTTTTATTCATCTGATCATGAGGATATCGAAGAATTCATTGATTTTTCTGATCATGGTGGTTGTGATCCATTTTATTCCATTTTTTATCACGATCATGAATCTATTGCAGTTGATATTTTGAAGCCACCGGTTTATGATTATCTACCTAATTATGAGGTTGAGACACCCAAGACTGTCGGGGCACTTCAACCTGAGCTGATGGTTATGTCAAGCCCTCGCTCTCTTAGGGTCAGTCTCACTTCCGATCATGAAATTGTTCAATCACCCAAGGCTCCTCATCACTCATCTGTATGCATTGAAGATCCATCTTACACACAGATCACACTTCCTCCACTCGAACTGCACAATCCCATTGCCCATGCATCGGAGGAATCATACATTGCAAGAAATCGTGCACGAAGCAAGTTATATTTGTTTCTTTTGTTTGCTTGCATGTAATAGTTAAGAGTGTTCTTTTGCTTCAAAGTTGCATGTAGTGTCACATAGCACCACAATAAGTCCACGAACTGCCCGTCATGCACATGCACTCACTTATGTCATGTGGGCACTTTGAAACATGAAGTGTGGTTGTCTTCAATGTTATATCTTTCTTGTTTTCTGGTTCACACAATTGGGTTACTCGCAGAACAAGCCTTCACCAACGTGGGTCTACCAATGCGTCGATCAGGCCCATGCACCGTTAGTGTAGGAGTAGTAGTGTTTGCTTTCAGTTGTTTACTTGTATGCTTGTTTTCTTACATGCTTTGTTTTCTTGTTTGATTGCTTGTTTGTTTATTTACTTGCTTGATTTTCATTTTGCTTCTGCTCTTGCTTTGCTTTTTTAACTGCTAGTTTGTTCGCTTGTTTCGTTCGTAGGTTAGTTTGCATGAAGCCATGTGTGACTCATGAAACGAGCTAGGTAAAGTACAAGAGGGCTTGTATAGCTATCACTGCTTGGTTATCTATCATCTTGCCTTTGTATGATGAGATTGTTACTCTTAGTCCATGATACGTTGAAGGAAAATACGTACTACTCAAAGTGAACCTTGGTGAAAACACAATGCTTGTGCGCTAACTAGTGTCACCCACTCTAGTCAGATGTTTTTGGGGTAACTCTTTTCAGCTCAGTAAAATAGAGTAAGGTGAGGGGGGAAACCTTAACAAGCACGTTAGAGATATAATAAACTACTTCTCTACTGGAACAAACTCCTCTTCTCTCAATAAGTCGGGATCCCTCTTCCGCCTATGAAATAAATAAGTGTTATGCACGGTGAAAATGAAAAAATGAAAAATGAATAAGGTGAAAGAAGAGAAAGGCTTCCTACGTAGGGAGGTGATGCAAGTAACTCCGTCGGGGTACTAACTAGGCTCGCTGGTAGCTGAGCCATGCTTGTGTTGCTATGTGACTCCACCGGGGTACTTTCCAAGCATGCTAGCAGTGGAGCAACACCAGAGATGAAACTTAGACTCTGAAGACTATATTGCTTGTACACTTATATACCCCTCAACCCCAATCGAAACAATGGTGTTGCCTTGGCTTGGAATGTGTGTCGATCGACCAAGATTCTGGAAGATGCTACGTCTTACAATCAAGCTAGTTTGAAGCCAATACAAGCTTAGAGTTGAACAATATTTACAGAGGTGTTAGACTTGCTTTTCATGAGCAACATCCATTCAGAGAGTTGGAGTTCTACTAGTGTGTTGCCAAGTGTTGTAGCAGCTACAAACACCCTCCAAAATTTTTCTTTAGCCTTTTGGAGCCTCCCTACCAACCTTCACAACAGCTTGCCTTGCTTCATCAAGTCCTCAAGCTTCAGTTTCTTTCTTGCTTAAAGGCAACCTGTTGATCACAATTTGATCTTTTCCCTTGATAGGTTGCTCACCTGGACTTGGTCCAGCTACAGGCTGAGCAACTTCCACTTGAAAATTGTGCATTTCTGGAGGGCAATCAGCCTTCCCTCCAGAAATTGCACAATCCTCTTTGACAGACTGCTAGGCTCTAGGATTGCACAATTATACCTGCCAGCCAACCCTCCCAACAAGATTTGCACAAATTTTCCCAACAGTAGGTTGTTTAGCTTAGGATTTGAGCAAATATGGGCAGCAGTGAGCTATTCAGCCCAAAAATTGCGCAAATATCCTGGGAAGTCATCCCAGCTCCTAGCTAGAAATGCACATTTTTCTTGTTTGATTGCTTGTTTGTTTATTTACTTGCTTCATTTTCATTTTGCTTCTGCTCTTGCTTTGCTTTTTTAACTGCTAGTTTGTTCGCTTGTTTCGTTTGTAGGTTAGTTTGCATGAAGCCATGTGTGACTCATGAAACGAGCTAGGTAAAGTACAAGAGGGCTTGTATAGCTATCACTGCTTGGTTATCTATCATCTTGCCTTTGTATGATGAGATTGTTACTCTTAGTCCATGATACGTTGAAGGAAAATACGTACTACTCAAAATGAACCTTGGTGAAAACACAATGCTTGTGCGCTAACTAGTGTCACCCACTCTAGTCAGTTGTTTTTGGGGTAACTCTTTTCAGCTCAGTAAAATAGAGTAAGGTGAGGGGGGAAACCTTAACAAGCACGTTAGAGATATAATAAACTACTTCTCTACTGGAACAAACTCCTCTTCTCTCAATAAGTCGGGATCCCTCTTCCGCCTATGAAATAAATAAGTGTTATGCACGGTGAAAATGAAAAAATGAAAAATGAATAAGGTGAAAGAAGAGAAAGGCTTCCTACGTAGGGAGGTGATGCAAGTAACTTCGCCGGGGTACTAACTAGGCTCGCTGGTAGCTGAGCCATGCTTGTGTTGCTATGTGACTCCACCGGGGTACTTTCCAAGCATGCTAGTAGTGGAGCAACACCAGAGATAAAACTTAGACTCTGAAGACTATACTGCTTGTACACTTATATACCCCTCAACCCCAATCGAAACAATGGTGTTGCCTTGGCTTGGAATGTGTGTCGATCGACCAAGATTCTGGAAGATGCTACATCTTACAATCAAGCTAGTTTGAAGCCAATACAAGCTTAGAGTTGAACAATATTTACAAAGGTGTTAGACTTGCTTTTCATGAGCAACATCCATTCAGAGAGTTGGAGTTCTACTAGTGTGTTGCCAAGTGTTGTAGCAGCTACAAACACCCTCCAAAATTTTTCTTTAGCCTATTTTGGAGCCTCCCTACCAACCTTCACAACAGCTTGCCTTGCTTCATCAAGTCCTCAAGCTTCAGTTTCTTTCTTGCTTAAAGGCAGCCTGTTGATCACAATTTGATCTTTTCCCTTGATAGGTTGCTCACCTGGACTTGGTCTAGCTACAGGCTGAGCAACTTCCACTTGAAAATTGTGCATTTCTGGAGGGCAATCAGCCTTCCCTCTAGAAATTTCACAATCCTCTTTGATAGACTGCTAGGCTCTAGGATTGCACAATTATACCTGCCAGCCAACCCTCCCAACAAGATTTGCACAAATTTTCCCAACAGTAGGTTGTTTAGCCTAGGATTTTAGCAAATATGGGCAGCAGTGAGCTATTCAGCCCAAAAATTGACCAAATATCCTGGGAAGTCATCCCAGCTCCTAGCTAGAAATGCGCATTTTTCTCCAGCAATCAAGTAGTCTCTTGCGTGTGCAGCTGAGTTGACTGGTTCCCTCTGGGACTGAGCAAAATAGACTTGCATGCATGGGTTTTTTCTCCCAAGGAAGCATGCAAAGGCATCCCTTGTTTCAGGGATCAATGTTTAGCAGTTGGAGGTTACATGCAAGGAACAATTCAGAAACCTCCCCCCAAGTGTCGCTTCCCCTAGATTTGTGGCATGCATGTCACAACCTCGATGTTATCAACAATCATCAACTGGATGCTGCAGAGCTCATTCCTCATGTCAACCTTGTAGCTCTGACATCCCACATCACATCTAGGAGTAGTTGGCACATTAAGCTCAGCTGTTCTGGCGTAAGCTCACTTCCCATGCCTTGTGCTGCATTTCTGTTGCTTTTTTTGTATTCGCTTGTGTAATTGTTGTTTTCTTGATTTCTTTGAATTTACATATATTCTAGCTTGTCCTAGCTCTATTTAAATTTTCATTTCTATCTCACTGTTGTTGCATGCATGAAACTGTTTTGCACGGATGTTCACCCAACCGGCAAACTGCCTCACCCACATGCATGTTGATATGTTTGCTGAATATTTAATTCATGTTTTGCATACAATGTCAATCACTTCTACTATCACTTAGTGTCACCATGCATTTACTGTCTTAGTTTCTTTCAGTTTCCCATCGGTGAGTCAGACCAACCTTGGCTCGAACTCTACCTTCACCAAGGCTGCATTGCACAATCTGGGGAAGGAAGGCTCACCTTCCTCTCTAGATTTACACATTCTTTCCCAACACTAGCCTACAACACTGTTTTGTGCATTTTTGGAGGATAGTGGCTACTTGGTTCAAGAAATTGAGCAAATCTGTCCCTAGGCCAGTAGTCCTTCCCAGTTGGAATTGCACAATACGCAATCCCAACAGTCAGCAGCCAGACTGGACTATGCATTGCATAGTTCCAATAGTTAATTAGTCTCTTAGGAGCCTGGAATGTGCCTTGTGTAGTATTGGTAGATGGTATCCCAACCTCCTAGCCAACATTGCACAACCTTCATGATCATTCACCTAGGTATGTTGCTATTCAGTTCTCATGTTAATTCTAGCTTTTGACTGACAAATTGCTTTCTATGAGTGTTTCCATGTCTCTAGGTATCACACGTGTTCATATACCTCTCAACAGTACAGGTATAATGGCTTCCAGGACAGTAGAGATGAAGACACCGTTTAGAGAATGCTTGGGGATGAAGTTGATCAAGTGTCTATGAGCTCACCTACTCATGAAGACATGAAGTTGTTTGTGGAAAAGGACATCAAGAAACAACATCACAGCGAGCAACATCATGAACAGCAGCTGAAGGCAGCATACCAAATGTAGCGAACACAACGAATGAAGCAAACACAGGGAATGCAAGAGGAAGGTTGTTGACAACATAGAGGCAGAGGAAAGTTGCAAGATCAAGCAGATCCACTGATGATGAAAGAAACTTTGGATACTCAGGCTATGAAGTGACAGCGCGACATGAAGATCACGTAAAGGCAGAAGTTGGAACAAAGAAGGAGTTGCATGTGCTGAAGCAGCAACTCAGGAAGAACATGAAGCTGTAGAGATAGTCCAATGTGTTGCTACAGGAACTAGAACAACAATGAGTGCAACATGCACTCACCGATGAAACTACACCAATACAAGTTAAGGATCCATCCCAGCAGTTGACACAGAGCAAACATGGTGAGTAGTGTTGTTGATCACAGTAAAAGGATCCAGCAACATGAATGTCATTGAGTGCATGCATGCAATCCAACCCATTCAACACACTCACCAAGGCAAAGGCAAGAAGCAAGTCCAACTGGGGTTGAACATGCATTTCGACAAGTTGATGCGCATGACCACCAGAACACACTTGAAGATCAGCACAAACACTATGCATCAGTGTGTTTCTGGTTCAACCATACTCAAGAAGACCATGCGCATGTTAGCAGACGAGTTGGATGAAGGGGCCAAACCAATGCACCAGTTGCAACCGAGGTAAGAGTTCACTTTAGTAAGATGTCACCATGAGGTACATGCACACCATCACAGATGACCAAGCTTGGCATCAGCTCACTAGCTTCACCATCACAAGCATGTTAAAGAGTTCATCCACATCAGACTGAGTGTGAGTGATGTCTTGCAAGGCTTGCTCAAGCCATGTTGTTGTAGGTTTTAACCCTGTACAGAAATTACCTACATACGAATTCTAAAACACATAAAATAAACAATGCTAGACCATAACACATAAAATACATATACACAAATATTTTCTACAGGATCCCAAAACTAGGACTATCATCTTGATTTTTCATTATGTTCCTTTCAATGTTATAATACATATTTATACATGCCGAAGCATCCAATACCACGGACCGAAAACCATCGCGTCCAAATAAACATGTGCGAAAATCATGCACAAAACCATAGGTGGGTCCGCCCAACCTAACATAGGTTCCAAAACCAAAATTTACTAGGGCGCTACCCCGTACCCCATAGAGTGGGGTTACTTGCACCCCTCAAACCCCCTGTGACCACCCCGCTATGCAATCGGCACAACGAAGGGGGGGCTCCGCCCCCCCTCTAACCCCTCGGTTAACTACGTGGGCTAGTCATGGAAAGAATATAACACAACCCAATATTCTCCCACTTCTTGTTTTCTTTCCACAGGGGGCCACCAGTGAGCTTAGTCATTTATCCATCCCTACAATGCCCATTGTTTCTCTACACCAAGAGAAATTCTCAGAGCTCACAGATTTTGTCAATGCATTTGCAGTATTATTCAAAGTGTCCACCTTTACCAACAACACCCTTTTGTCTTCTATCATATCCCTCACAAAGTGATACTGAACATCAATGTGTTTTGTCTTTGAATGATATGCAGGGTTCTTTGCCAAGAAAATTACACTTTGGCTGTCATAGTCTATCCTTATAACTGCCTGTACTAACCCCATACTTGAACACAATATCTGCAACCAAAATGCTTCCTTGTTTGTGTTAGAGCCTAGATTGACCTCAGGCTGAAGGGAGGCAATTCTAGGGTAACCACAAACCAAGCTTAACCTAGTGGCTAGCCATACAAGGTAAGGAGAGGGCTCTCTCCTTATGGATCTCAGTCAAAGTGATTAGATTAGATAGGGATTTTAGGCTAGGTATAGTAGCTCAAAAGGTTTTGATTGAATTTGTTGGTGTTTGCTGGATCAGATGGAGCTGGGCAGTTTAGGTCTGGGAAATTTGGTCAAAATACAAGATGTTCTATGGGGCAAGGTAGGTATAGGCTTTTACACTTGAATTGAGTGAGGTGAGATGTCTAAGACTGGTGAGGAGTTAAGGAGGGCATGTATAGATCATGTATCCTTCTCAAACAACAAAAGACATAGAATATTGAATGGTTTCCCAAGGGAGAGCACTGTAAATAATGAATTCCACCTATCTATATTGATATCATTCAGTTAGAAGCAATGAAATAGATGACGGCATACATAAAACATGTAAACAAACTGATAACAAAAGAAGAAACTATGCAAAAGCACCATACCACAGGTATACCATAAAAATAGCTACAACTCCTATTAATTTCCTTGCCAAACTGCTTACAATGATGTATAATATTGCTCAGAGCATCCAAGTGAATCCAACCCTTGCCAATGATAAAGAAAATACATAATATAGACCTCAAAACCACTCATCCTGGCCATCAAGGGTCGAATCCATGGAAGAGGGGCTGTTACAACCATTTCCAAACATGGACCAGGAATATATGCAGTCTAACTACTTGCCTCTATAAGCATGGAAACTGATTCATTAGACTCAAAACCACCTCTAAATAATGAATATACCTTCTAACACTATTTTACCATTGCATTTACCTGCCATGTCATCAATTACATCAGTTAAATCATCCATGAGGTGAAAGAAAGTGAATTTACAGTGAAAACATGCGAAATTTGGATTTTTTGGGCAAATTGGTCAAAAGCATAGAGCCGCTTTCAGGTCACTTTTGGAGCCCTTCTTAGCATACAAATTGAGCCCATGATAGCTCATTGGAAAGGTATTCAAGTCTAGCTTCTGGAACACCTAGAATTTTTGAATTTGGAGGTCATTTTCCTCCTCAAAACTTGAATCTCCCAAGACTGCTTCTGTGTGTCCAAAAAGAGGCAGAAAGGTCATTTTTGGTAGTTTTTGGACCTTTTGGTGAACCAGATCTGCTCCAAACTTCTAAACATTTCCAGGGTGCATGTCATCATCATTCTAAATCCAAATATTTAAACCTTTTCTCCATCTAAGGCCTCAGGAAAAAGCACAATGCCAGTCGCGCTGCGCTTCTGGGCAAAATTCCTGTGTTAAAAATTTCAAAATTGCCAAAATGTAAAACTTTTCAAAACTTGCCCAAATTTGGCATGGGACACCACCATCAGCTACTTTGATGGTCTAGGGAGTCTTCAACCAACATCTTCAACCTATATTTCTCTTTCTTGCCCTCTAAGGCTCTCCTCAACCTGGCTTTTAGCTTCCTAATCCTCATATTATAGATTTTGTTGCGGGTCATGTAATGGTAGGCCATGTGTCGAAGCATTTTCTTATCCCTGTTGGCCTTCTCAATTATTCCTTAAACATGTATGTTGACCCTCTCAAGCCATGTTTCCCTATCATTTTCAATCTCTTGCTCAATGGAAGTCGAAGTGACATGAGCCTCTTTGTCACTTTGCCTCTTCATCTTCAGAATTTAAAGTTCCATGAGGGCCTGCTTATCATTCAACTGTTTGTTCTCCTGCTCTAAATATGTGACGATATATCTACCCCTTGCTATAGTGTCCATCAACATTCGAATGTGTGCATCCTTTTCCATCATAAGCATGTTTTGATCTGTAGTCTCATCTTGGCTTTCTAAATCAATGATCTCTACTCCATGATGGGTATGGTATTGTGGTTCATCATCATGATCTTCTAACTGAAATTCCCTCTCTTGGTCATCATCCAAGTCATCCTCCAGTATCTTCTCCTTGCCTTTGTTTAGCTGCTCAACCTGTACCTATTTTGCTGACGAAGAAGGCAAAGCCCCTTCCACACCTTGTGGAGTAAACACCTGCCTGGCAACTGAAAACAACTTTCCTGACCCTCTCTGATATGTCAAGAACACTGGTATCTCAACAATTTTTGTCTCTTGGTGTTCATCTCCTATTTCCACATGAGTTGAAGCCGAACTGTCTCTTCATCATAGTCAGAATCACTTCCTCTGTCCATTGAACTAATTGTTTAATTACACAAATGTTGACAATGTAGATGGGACAATGTAAATGGTGTGAAGAGTATGCCCTAGGGTTTATGAGTGAATGTATGTGGTTAGGACACAAACTGTAAGGGTGAAAGGAGGGTTTATGGGATTGAAATATAAGTGATTAAAAGTAGGTGAGGATGGAGGAAATGATAAGTGAAAGGCTTGAGTTTTGAGGCTAAATAGTGAAATGGAAAAATAGATTAGGGTTTTAGTGAAATGAACAAAGAGATTAGGGTTTTTTGGAGGAGGATTAGGGTTTAGCAATAAGAATGGAGGAGAGGTCCAAACATGAGATGTGTAATCTAGACACTGTATAGGAGGGAGTACTTACTTGCAAAACATGAAATTGGAGGAAATTGAGTGAAATTTGAAGTTTGGAGTGATTTTTGGCTTTACTGGCCAAAGCACAGTGCCACCCTACAGAAGCGCAGTGCCTCCCTCAAAGCCCAACACCAGTTGTTTTTTGCACTGGAAATTTTGCCTCAAAGCATAGCACTGCCCTCAAAGAGCAGCGCCACCCTCTCAAAGTGCAGCGCCTTTTGCAGGCAACGTTTGGAGGCCTTCCTGGTGTCTAAATTAGGCATGGGATAGTTAGCTGGAAATCTTGTCGAGCCTACTTTCCATAACATCTTGAATTTTTCAATTTGAAGCTCATTCGCCCTATCAAAAACTCAATCTCCCAAGACTAGTCAAAATGTGCAAATGAGGCTGCCAAAATGCATAGTGCTGTTGCAATCAAATTTTGAAGGTCTTCCTCAACTCCAAATTGAGCTCACGATATCTCATTGGAAAGATCTTTGTGTCTACTTATCATTTGACTCATAAATCAATTCATTTAGTCATTCCATCTAGGAGAAATATTTATTTTACCAAGGTCACTCTAGAGGTGCATAAACCCTCCTGAGGCAAATGATATTTTTGACATTTCTCCCAAGCCATGAAACCTGTGTAAAAATTGAAGACCATTTTTCTTCTTGGGTCTATTATGGACAAAAACCTCTCTCACGTTTTTCAAATTCATCTTCTATTTCTCAGAAACATCATTTGAATAAAACCTATCCCAATATGTGGAACAGGGGATTTATAGAAATGAAGGGAAATGAAGGGGATAAGGGGCTTCTAAATTCTTGAGAAAATTTTGGAAAATAGGGAGGGATGTTAGGAAGTAGGGGAAAGTGGAATTTCAAATATTGAGTGAGGGGAAAGGGTACAAAAGGGCAAAACACAGGCCTAGCCTAGAAAATTGTCAAATTGTAGTAATAAGCTAAGGTTTGTGGGAAAATGATGAATTTGAGGGATATTAGTGATGGGAAGTGCTTAAGAAGGTATATTAAGGATAGGGGAAGGTGTATGAGCATCAAGATACAAGTTTTTTTGATGATTTGACCATCCAAGAAAAATTACCTTCAAAACCCTAGGAGAGGGAAATGAGCCTTACCCAAGTACAACTAAAGCACGAACAAGGTGTAAAATGACCCATTGGAACTTGAAATGATGAAGGCAACATTTTGAATGATGGTACACTCAGCTGAATGGTGACATAGACTGACACTTGGAAAAATTTGAAAGGAGTGAAAACAAATCCTAGACCTAATACCTAGTGACCAAATTTTACTTGAAGACTCACTGAAATGAAAAAATTTGACTTTGACACACTAAGACCACTTTGTAAGAGCATATTTGATCACTGGTGGAAGGCTTAAAAAGACTGACACTAACAGCTTGCATGAGTGGCCACCATGTATTCTACCTTTATAGTTTATAGTGCCACTACAGATTGTTTCTTACTCATCCAACTGACCGCACCTCCAAATAGGTTAAACACATACCCAATTGTAGATATTCTCTGATCCAGATCTCTAGCCTAGTCTGCATCAACAAAGCTGCAAATATCCAACACTCTATCCAATCCTATTCTTCCTTGGTAGCACAAACCATAATCACTAGTGCCACAAAAATACTTGAAAACTTGCTTCACTGCTGTCCAATGCTCCTTTCCTAGTTTTGACATAAATCTGCTCAATACTCCCACTGCATGTGCAATGTCTGGTCTAGTACATACCATTGCATACATCAGGCTATCGACTGCACTTGCATATGGAACACGGGACATGTCCTCTTCCTCTTCTTGTGTCTTGGGACATTGTTCAGCAGATAACTTTACACCTACAGGAATAGGAACCTTCACCGATTTACTATCCTACATATTAAATCTCTACAATATTGTCTCGAAATACTCCCTCTAGTTTAACTAGAGCTTTCTCTTTGCTCGATCTCTTTTAATTTCCATGCCCAAAATATAGTTTGCAGCACCAATATCTTTCATGTCAAATTTGGAGGACAATTGGGTCTTCAATCCTAGATAATTTCTTTTTCATTTCCAACCAGCAACATATCATCCACATACAAGACAAAATAAATAACACAGTCACCAACTAATTTAAAATAAACACAGTGATCTGCTTTTCTTCTGCTGAAGCCAAGTCCCTGTATAAATGTATGAAATTTCTAATACCACATCCTTGGTGATTGTTTTAACCCATACAGAGACTTCTTTAACTTGCATACCAGTTCTTTCTTACCCTTCACCAAAAAGCCTTCAGGTTGCTTCATGTAGATTTCCTCTTCCAGATCCCCGTGAAGAAATGTTGTCTTCACATTCATCTGTTATACTTCAAAGTCAAAATCAGCAACATCAGATAAAAGTAATCTAATAGAAGTTACCTTGGCAACAGGAGAAAAAATATCACCAAAATCAATTCCCGGCACCTGGGAATAACCTTTTGCTACCAACCGAGATTTGTATTTCTCCACCTTTCCTTATGCATTTGTATTCTTCTTGAACACCCATTTGCTACCAATGGGTTTCCTTCCAGCTGGCAACTCCACCAGATCCCAAGCCTCATTTTTCTGCAAAGATGCCATTTCATCAACGTTGGCCTCTTTCCAGAGTTTTCCATCCTCTAAATCTACTGCTTCCTTCACAGTTCTGGGATCATCATCAGTAATAGATAAAGAAAAATTTGAATAGAAAGCAGATGGACTATACCTTTCTGGCTACCTTCTTTCTCGAACTGATCTTCTCACACCTAGAGTTTGTGGCTCTTCATCTTCTAATTCCTCCTCTGCTGTAGAGTTTGATTCTTCCTCCTTTATCTCAAACTCTGTCTTCTTAGGTTCCTTTGGTTGGAATTCATGTTTAATAACATCTTTCACCTCTCTGAACACCACATCTCGATTGTACACAACCTTCCTTGTTACTGGGTTCCAAAGCTTATAACCCTTTAAACCATCCTTATACCCAATAAAGATGCACTTTTCCGATTTACTATCCAACTTGGTTCGTTTCTCCTTTGGAACATGTACGTATGCATCACATCCAAATACCCTCAGATGTGAAAGAGAGGGTTTCTTACTAGTCCATACCTCTTGTGGAGTTTTATCCTCCAACGCTGATGAAGGTGATCTGTTGACTAGGTAACATGCTGTCTCCACCGCCTCTGTCCAGAATTCCTGTCTTAACCCGGCACCACTGAGCATGCTTCTTGCCCTTTCCATCAATGTCTTGTTCATTCTTTCTGCAACTCCATTTTGCTGTGGTGTATATGGAGTATTCCTCTACCGTGATATACCACAATTCTTACATAATTCTTCAAATTCCTTACTACAAAACTCTACACCATTATCTATCCTCAACACCTTTATCTTCTTCTCTGTCTAGTTTTCCACCAATGCCTTGAATTCTTTAAACCTGTCAAAGACTTCAGAATTCTTCTTAAGGAAATATATCCATGTATTCCTTGACAAGTCATCTATAAATGATACATAGTACACAGACTTACCCAGTGATGGAACCTTCACAGGTTCAAACACATCACTATGCACAAGCTCTAATATATGTTTCACCGTCTTACCACCAGAGGGGAACTCACCCGTTTCTACTTCCCATATACACAATTTTCATAGAAATCAAAATCCAGAGAGCTATTACTCATACCTTCTACCATACCTTTACCATGAAGTATTTGAAGGCCCTTCTATCCAATATATCCAAGCCTTTGATGCCACAACATGGTCTTCTCTCCAGAGACCACTACATTTTCCGCTCCACTTTCAGGAACCACAGAACTATTGCACCCATCAACAACCATGCTACCTTGTAGCTTGTACAGAGTTCCAATCTGAACTCCCCACATGAATACTAGTGCTCCTCGAACAATCTTGTAGCTATCCTTCTCGAACACTGTTTTTACACCTACATCATCCAACTTGCTTATAGAAATAACATTTCTAGCCAATGCAGGAATATGCAGAACACCTAGAAGTGTTCTAACCCTTCCGCCTTGCAAATTCGACTTCACTTTTCCATGACCAATGATTCTAGCCTTCCAATCATCCCCTAAGAAGACATCACCACCATCATATTTCTCATACTCGCACAACCACTCTCTATGGGGAGTGAAGTGAAAGGATGAATCTGAGTCAATCAAAAATGCCTCATGATCTACATGTGTACTTGAAGAAGCCAAGTACACATCCCCACCTTCATCTGAGGTGGTTTTCGCCTCTGCAGAAGGAGGATCATCAGATCCATTTCCTTTATTAGAAGCTTTAGATTTACAGTCCTTTTTGTAGTGCCCTTCCTTTCCACATTTCTAGCACACCACCTTTACACGTTTTCCTGGAGATCTAGATCTCCCTCTAGATTTAGATCTCCCACTCAATGACTTATTTTTGTTTCTATTCTGGGACCGTCCTTGTACATACAAGGCATCATGATTATGGCTCTACATATTTTTCCATTTCATCTCCTCCATTAGAAAGGATGAGACTATTTCATCAAACTGTAAGGTAGTTTTATTGCTACCTATTGCAATAACCAGACTATGCCACAAATCTGGTAGAGAAAAAAATAAACTGATGCAATTATCTTCATCTGAAATTTTAATATCAACAAATGCTAACTAACTTACCACATTATTAAATGTGTTCAGTTGCTCTGTCACCGAGTCTCCACCTTTCATCCTCAGGTTATATAGCTTTTTCCATAGGAACAGTTTATTCACCAGAGACTTATATTGGTACAAAGTCCCTAACTTCTCCCACAAAACCTTCACCGTAGCTTCCCCTGATACATTTAGCAATACTGAATCTAAGACACAAAATCGTATTGTGCTCTTTGCCTTCTGATCCAACTTCTTCCATTCTTCATCGGACACTCCCGTTGGTTTAGTACTCGGATCTACCATGATCCACTAATCTTTATCCACCAACAGATCATCTTGAGTTTCCACAACTCAAAACTTTGACCATTAAATTTCTTGATCTCTATATTTCCACTGCTCGCCATCTTCTTTCACCACCAGAATCAATCTTGCAAATCTCCCACTAAACAGGGTATACCACAGGCCTGAGAGAAACCCCTCAGAAACAAATGCGTCCCCTTGAAGCCAAAACATCTCTGATACCAAATGTAGGTTTTAACCCCGTACAGAAATTACCTGCATACGAATTCTAAAACACATAAAATAAACAATGTGAGAGCATAAGACATAAAATACATATACACAAAGATTTTCCTCTGGATCCCAAAACCGGGACTACCAAGTTGATTTTTCATTATGTTCCTTTCAATGTTATAATACATATTTATATATGCCGAAGCATCCAATACAATGGACTAAAAACCATTGCGTCCAATACCATGGAACAAAAACCACCGTGTCCAAATAAACATGTGCAAAAATCACGCACAAAACCATAGGTGGGTCTGCCCAATCTAACATAGGTTCCAAAACCAGACTTTTCCGGTGTGCAACCCTGGATCCCATAGAGTGGGGTTACCTGCACCCCTCAAACCCCCTCTCACCCCCTCACTACGTAATCGACGCAACGAAGGGGGGGCTCCGGCCCCCCTCTAACCTCTCGGTTAACTACGTGGGCTAGTCGTGGAAAGAATATAACACAACCCAATAGTTGTCTCACATGAGTACATGTGCATTGTAATGTTGAGTCATGTCAAGTGTAATTCGAGTGTCAACATTTTGATGTAACAATCATAGAGTAGGTAAAGAGTCATGAGAGTAGTTGAACTGTCACAAAGGGGAATGTCAAGGGTCACCCCACCCTTTGCTAGAAATAGTCCCTCATAACTCATTGTAAGGGCTTTTAGTCATCCAAGCTTCTACTAAGACTATCTTGAAGAAGGCTTGGACAATATTGTAATGCGCCTTATCTTCTCCATTGCACGGAGCTAGTACATCTCTTTGGAGGAGCAAGAGGATGTGGCTGTAATGTTCCACTGATGGGGCTAGTAGGTTTACATGGTGTTTTGTATGATTGTGACTTACACTTATTAATAATAAGAGCCAACACATTTTCATGCATATGTTGTTATTGTAGTTGGACTATTCCAGTTACCTTAATGATATATGTTGTTTAACTTACGTAATTGTATATGAAGTGATTTGTATGAAATTATATGAATCTTGTTGTTAATGTGTTGCATATGTTGTTAATGTTGTCACCATCCATGTAGACTACTCTTCCTGACATCAGACAGGCCTTTCTCTTGAGCCTTGCTATATCAACCATCACACTCGTCTCGAACTGATCTGTGAGTGTTGTTTGTGTTATCTTACCTTGTTGTTGTGACTGCCACATCCGAGTGGGCTGCTCCACTGGAAGATGTCATGTCCTTTGTGTGGTGTGTTTCTAGTTGAGTTGGGACTGGTCCCTTGCAACCTGGGACTCACCTTCACCTTCCTCTCCCTTCGAAGTTTTGGAACATCTCGTACACATTCCTTGACTCTCTGCGTCAGTCACACCCTTGCTACTGATAGGGTTATCTTACTTGCCTCTGTGCGACATCGCGGTCAAGGCATTACGTTACGACCCACTGTTGGGACTCCTACATCAAACGGTCTGAGGTCTAATTGAGACTTCTTACTGGGGAGATCCCCTTAACATGTTGGTGGGTCAAGCACCGTCAAAACCCCTATTGATTCATTTATAAAGGTGAATTTACCATTTGAAGAACATTCATAACTAAATTAACCAACATTCATGGTAAACTATATCCTTATATGCATTATATCCTTACTGTCCGAGCAATCGATACCAACAGTCATTAGCATTTATCGTCGGTCATGCGTTCGTCACCTTTTCCACCTAAGGTAAATATCTCTTCACATAATGAAGAACATTCATAACTAAATTAACCAACATTCATGGTAAACTATATCCTTATATGCATTATATCCTTATTGTCCGAGCAATCGATACCAACAGTCATTAGCATTTATCGTCGGTCATGCGTTCGTCACCTTTTCCACCTAAGGTAAATATCTCTTCACATAATGATCTAATCTTTGTTTTATTCCTTTTACGGGTATTTCAAATCTTTTGACTTGTACTGCTCTAATTTATTTTTTCATATTTTATGCCACTTTGATTGATTGTTCAACAACATTTATGACTTATCGATAACCTCTCCCTTTTTCCCATGCTTTGTGGGCATGGATGCCCTTTTTTGATTGGACAGGGGATGGTCTGCATTATGGATAACACATGTGATGATTTATGGATAACATGTGTAATGATTATTAAACTTCTTTGTCGTTGAAGGACTGGATTATGAATGCGCATGTAATAATTATTAAAATATTTTCTGATTGGAGGGGGGAAGGCAAGCATTATGGACAACATGCGAATTAATTATGAAGCTACACCAAAAACTATTGATGAGACAAATGCCAAAATTGCCTTTGATATTAACTCTAAAACAATGTCATTGCTATGTTAATAGCTTTAACATTTTACGATGTTGTTCCAAACTATGAAATTGTGAAAAGAGTGCATGCAAAAGTGCAAGTGAACTAGCTACTGAGAAACAACAACCATGGGAGGAAAAGTCATCTGCAGTGAACCTATAGTGCTTCGGGTATCAGAACAGGCTCATGCAATTCTTGAGCGCGCCCGCTGGCTTCAATACTTAATCTAGGTGGATGTTGGTGGCCAACCACCTATCCCACTTGGGCCCCCACAACTGTCTCTTTCAGTTTTTCAGTTTCCTTAATTATAGCACAGTTTACTATTTTTTAGTAGTTTTTTGGGTCCTAAACTTCTGGAGCCATTTTGAGGCCCTAAACGACGTTTTTTGGGAAATATACCGCCAACAATTTTCTGTACAAAATTGTCTTTTTCGACGTAGTCCTCGGAGAGATCTTTCTAATAGGCTATCATGCATGTCAAATGGAGATAATATGACCAAGTCATGACCCCGGGAAGTTGGCTATCCAACTCACCCCAACGGGGCCCATAAACTCTTGGTGTTACATCTCCTCGGGTTAGGGTTTTGGTTGTTTAGCGTTTGCTCTTATTTTTCAACAATAAAAAGGCCCTTGAGCCTCATTGTAAGATAGTTCAGAGGCATGTAGCCGCCACATCTTTTCTCAGAGATAAGCTACTATTGCCCTAGCTAGTTTATTTCCATTGTTGTTTGTAAGCATATTTCAGTGTTTTTACATTAATGAAATGAAGTATTATTTCCGCTGCATCTCTGTGTTTATGGTTATCTCTGTAATTTATTGCGTTCCTGTTTAAATTCAGATTAGTGTTATCAGAGTGGTCTACGTTTTCTCTATTTTTCTTTGCATGTCCCAAACGAGGTCGGGATATAAGGAGTTAGGGCTTGAACTGGTTGAACCTTTGCAAGACCAGCCTCACAAATCCTAATGGCCTCCCATGGCGAATGAAAAGAAATATGAGGGGGTAGGAGATCCTATCAAAATCTTGCTCGAAGAAGCCCTCGAGTAGCAAAGGAACGCAATGATGGATAGCTTTGCGCAGATCCTTCAGCGACTATCCAAAGGCAACACATCGACTTCCAACAGCTACTCTAGAAATGCCACACCGTTTAAGGTACAAGTTAATTTTAAAATCCCCATCTTTGAGGGTCAAACAGATGTAGATTCGTAGATAAATCTGCTAGATGGGTATTTTTCTGTTCATGAATTTTCGATTCGGGAAAAGATTGTTTTCGCTCTTCTCAAAGCAGCCCCCCACATCAAAGACTAGTGGGAAACCTACTGCGAGTAGAAGAATGAAAGTACAAGCTCACTATTTTCAGTCGCACCCACTTGGGATTCATTCCGGGATGCCATCAAGGAGCAGTACTACACTGTCAAAAGCTATGAGGACAAATACATCAAATGGACCACACTGCGGCAGGGAAGGGACCAAGATGTGCCAGAGTTCAAAAACATTTTTCATACCCTTCGCACACAGTTGGGTATCAATGACTTTGAGCTACATTTGGTACTCAAATACCGCAGCTACCTACACCGATACATCCAGGAAGAGATGGAGTTATGTTGTGGCCAACAACACCCCCCCCTTGTTCATTTAAGTGTTGTCCAAAATATTAAATGAATGGGGACCCTTAGTTAAATTTTAGAAAAAAAGAAAGAGTTTCCTTTCTTCAAAATAAGGTTACCATCGTAAGCTTAGAAAGGTATTTTGAATATTTTTTAACCTAAGTCTATGATAAGGGAAATATCTTTAAAGCCGCGTTGCAAAAAAGATAGGAAATGCCTCCATTTCTCTATAATATCGGTATGCACAAGACTCTCGTGTTAAGCATAATATCACATCGCAATAAAGTAATACTCATAAGGAAAAAACTTCAAGATTTACCGATCTGCGATAACACCGATCGTAAGATCGCATATCGCAGAAATGAGCTGACAAGATTCGGCAAACATTAAACTTCTGCGACCTGCGATGTTGCGATCGCTGCGATATTATATTTGTATGTTTGCGCGATCTGCGATGGTGTGATTTGCGATGGCGTGATCTGCGATGTTACGTAAGCAAATCATAAATCACTTCATCACGAATCCTTCGGGCACGCTATTCAAAGAAAAGCCACTTACCATAATCTGACTCAAGATCATGCGCTTTTAATGATAGGAATTAGTTGTCAGCTATTAAATGAAAGGAAAATGCGTGCTTTTGTAAAGAATTACTTCACGTAAGGTGGCATATTTGATATATCTGTTGCATTTAAAACTCTCCCATCACCTTTCTTGATCAGTCATTTCCATTTCACTCGTAAGCTGCAGGAACGAAGAACTAAAGACGATTCAAAGCCAAACGCAGGAAGAAATGGGAAAGAAAAATAAAGCTCAAGGCTCTGAGGCGAAGGAAAAGACGAAGGAGATGGCGCCTTTGTATACAGACACAGCCTGTAACAGAGACGCAGGGATATCGACATGGGAAAGCATGTACAGACTGCTTGAAGAAGAGAATCCCAGAATAATGAAGGTTGCTGCTGTCGCGGGCTCACAACGCTCTTCCGAGGCATCCTTAGAGGAGCTAGCATGTTCATTTCTTCACCGGATAGTAGCAAGGCCCAAAATTCTACCATATACGGATATGATCAAGTGGATACTTGACAATGCAGAGATGAACAACAGACAATTCAAGATTCAAGGACATGGGCTCATCGGATCATTCGCTGCACAAGATTTAAAGCTTATGTATCATCTTCCTGAACCACAGGCGACTTACAATGCACAATTCGTTAAGAAATTTGTGGCAGAGAACCCAAACCTAGCAGAGACCACCAAAGATTGGTCCAAGAAAGAGGAGCCGCTCAAAAAAGACAAAAACGGTATGTACAACACTGGTTCCCTCACCTCTCCGTATTGTTTTGCTGCGACCATGCTTTGTAGATTATTTGGGATGCCGGATATCAATAAGTTTTCGTCTGAATGGCTACCATTAATAGATGCTGCCACAAATGCCGATATTATGGATTGGGCCAAGATATTTTGTGATAATCTATACACGGCTATTATCAATTACCGGTCTAAAAGATCCTTGTCTCAAAGGATCTATCCTCCTTTTTATCTGTCCGCATATGTTATGGATTCTATTTGTTATGTGTCTAAATTTCCCACTATGGGTTGGAAATGGACTACCCAGGACCCATTACCTATCCATGTTTATCATAAGATGTTATGGGATTCTCATTTCGTCCCACACTTCTACTAAATTTGTCACGGGCTTATCTTACCCTTGTATAGAATGATGTATGATGAAGACCCCCCGAGGTGCTCACCCGAGGCACAGATAGATATCATCCCCATTGCAAGATGGTTCGGGGAAGAATGGTTCACCTATATTAGAGTGTTTGGAAGCACTGTACCTCCTCATGTCCTGCCTCTGTATATCCCCGATAATTTACACAGGGCCAATTTAATCGAAGAGACCACCCCGGGGTACCTACCAAATAAACTACGACTGGAAGCAGAATGGAAGCAGAAGGCACAGGAAAAGGGAAAAGCGATCCAAACATTAAACAAGTTAAATTGGGAGTGTTACTGGGCATACTTGGTCAAGCCGCATAGTCAATGGATGACTGTGAAATGCATCATAAACGCGGCCGAAAAAGTAGTGCCAGCTCTCATAGATTCTGTTTTCACAGCCCAGCTCAGCGCAGAAGTCAGCCAGCCGACTCTCCTCAAGCCCATGATGAACACTTGCAGCAGACCAAATTCAGAAGTAGCCTTATTTTAGAATGTTGTTTTTTCTTTAAAATTAGATTAGAAAAAGGATGGCCATTTGAAAACCGCATCCTAAATTTTGTAAATACACTATTATTAGAATTAGGAAGTAGTATGTTAACCCTTCTCATTGCATTTGGAGAAGGGTCCAAAATTTGTAAAAAACTTGTCCTCGGAACATGCACTTCTGCACCCTCAGAGGAGGTTTTGATGAATGGATGGATCGAGATTTATTAATGTTTGCATTTGATCTCTGCTACTGATGTTGCACTTTTGTACTCTTAGTTGATGTTAGAACAAGTAGAGATAAATCGTTTTTTTGCTTGAAGCTTATGAGTAGGATTAGTCATAAATGGTACTTTTATCTCTTGGCCATTTCTGCTTATATTCTTAAAGTGATATACAGTTTTCAGTTGTTTATATGTTACTGCATGAATGTATGAGTTACCATTTGGCACTTCTGTACGGTGGAGCCATTTATTTATGTCTGATATATGAATAACTTATTATGCGATATGCTATTCACAACTGTTTTGCCTAAATTTTTATGCAAAGTGGTTTATCTTAATTGATTTCTATTCTTATGATAGCTGAATGATCTTTATTATCAGTTATTGTTTGAAATCTCTTTAGATCGCATAATAGAAGAAATACACCCCGGGTTAGCATAGCTTAGATGTGTTGTTTCTCATTAGATTACAATAGTGTTGGAGAGGTAAATCCCCTCTACGGATAGAGGCGATCCCTACTAGCCCAGAATGGGTCTAGCAACAATCAGTCGATGCTACTATGCAAGTTCCTAATTGCAATTAAAAGGTAGGCAATGGACACCTACTTGGATTCCAACGCTATTGTTTGATGAAGAGATGCTGTTCTCGCTCCTTCGCTCTGGCCGGTCATGATCCTCCGCGATCTCCGCGAATAGATACCTGCACACCCGAAGAGAAAGACAAACACAAGCGTGAAATCTAATAAAAGCAATTATACATCAGTCAGAAAGGATGTTATTCACATTAACCATTACAGAGACAAATGAGAATGGAACCATAATAGTAGTCATCTATTATTAATCAATAACAGAGAAGAGTACAACCAAATGTTCTGACGTCGATATCCTTTTCAAGAGGGTCCAGCCAGCAGGTCTCTCAAGCATTCACCCTTAGAGATAGATCTCCCAAGACAAGAGCTCTCTCTCTCACACAAGCAACACTCCACAACCTTCCATAAGCTATCTAGCAATTCCACACTTATCACACCAACTACCTATAGTAGCAACAATCTGAGCACTATAAACTCCACACAATCCAAACTATCCCCCCCAAAAAACTAGCTGCTCATGGCAATGGTAGAGGTTTAAATAGGAGAAGGGGTCTCCATGAATGGTGGGAGGATGAGCTTATCTCCAAGGAAGGTGGCTCAAATGACGAACAGACATGCCATAGAAGGGAGGGCGATACTTACAAGGCCAACAACCAGGTCTGGAGTCATCTGGAAGGCCGGCTGTTAGAACAAACTCGCCCAAACTGGATCCGCGCGGGTCCATAACTGCACTGGAGCGCTGACATCGCAGCTGAATAACAAAGAAGGTCATGTCAGCGCGATGAGATATGAATAACAAATGCGCTGGCTCATGAAATTCGATCAGCGCGGAAAACACGTGTGCTTCCGCGCTGACAGCGCATTCGGTCTGTTATGGAGCGCCCATCAGCGCGGTTATTTGGCCAAAAGTCGCGCTGATAGCAAAAACTTTGGCAAAGTGGGTCATTTGGCTAGATTAGAGAGCATGAGCATGATTGATTTGAATTCATGACACAGTAGGAAGACTGACAGGGAGACAGTTACAAATTACTGTGTAACAGATGCCCCCTAAAGCATGAAGCCCGAGAGAGCGGGAGGGGTGAAATGCTTTACAAAACTGCTGAACTAGAACACCACCAAGAAGAACCTGCATGTATGTACAACTGATATCTCTATTACACGTAGTCTAGGCATGGGCGCAGCCATCCAAAAGACATATGAAAAGGTCTGTGGTATGGACGCAGCCACCCCAGCTAAAGAGACCATAGTAATGATAAGGTATGGTCGCAGCCATCCATGAAGACTCAGGTATGGGCGCAACCATCCATCTATGAGTCATGTAATGATCATCCACAAAATCGCAGCCTGGATCATATCAAACAGAGATCCAGGGTTTTGCGCTCCGTCCCGACCCGAACAAAGTACAAGTCCGAGCATGTGAATACATGAGCTGAAGTCGAACATGCCTGAACATCGTCTGATTACCAGTCAATGATGAAAACTGTTAACAGACGCGAGAGGTACCACCAATAATGATAATGGTCCTCAAGGTACTATAGGTACAATCCGTGGCGTGTGAATTAATGAGCTGGTGTCGAACACCCGCAGAATCATTCGATTGGAGGCCAATGATGAGAACCTCGCGTCGAACACGAAGAACCTGCCATTGAGGCATGCAGGCTCCAAGGCACCTGAAGGGAGTCTCTAAGTCACCTTCCTGGATAATGAGCTGAAGTCGACAGGAAGTAACCCTGATCGAAGGTGGGCCATAATGTTTCCCACATCATCGACACGAGACAGAGGAAAATATTTTGCGTGAGACATCAGAGGGAGGTTGTAAGCTTGCAGAGGTCAACTTCTCTTGAACATATTGACGGCACGACAACGGATTTGGCAGTATTTTACATCAAATGAGCAGAGGTCACGGTGACAAGGCAATGAGCAGATGAGAGGTCAAAATAGGGTAACCCAAACCCACGGAGGCTAGTGTAAGACAAGATGAGAAATCCCCACCCAGACACGAATGCAGACTAGTGCCATGTTCAAGAGCGACATACTGCTGACATGACCATTATTACAATTCCATTTTCCCCACCATTTCTGGCAGGTACCCCGATTATTTCTAGATGACAAGCTTGACAGGGATAGCATGTGCTTGGAAAGCGTCATTTCGACGGTGTCCGATGTCATTAAGTTTTAACGAGTCTGACAAAGGAAGAACTCGACGTCTTTTCTTGTTTAGAGAGTCTGAAAAGACAGCGGAAAAGGAAACTCCATGGGGGGTCCTTTTTCGTAAAGTTGTGTCTCTCGAGCCCGAAAAAGTATAAAACAATGCTTGAAAGAACCGCCCGACCAGTACGATCGAGGAGTACTTTTCGTATATAGTTACATCGACCTGAAAAAGTAAAAAAGCGATCAACATCACGTCGTTTCGTAACCATTAACGAACCTGAAACGACAAGGGTCCGACGATCTTTTCGTTTTTACACGGTCGGAAAAGGGTTTAAAGACGACCGCCTCTTATTTATGTTTAACGAGTCAAGAGGGACAACTCGGCGATCTTTTCATTTTTAAACGGTCGGAAAAGAGCTGAAAGCAGACCTCCATTTTTATTCTCTTTAACGAGTCAAAAAGGGAAAATACTTGGCAATCTTTTCATTTTTTACGAGTCAGAAAAGAGCTTAAAGGAGACTCGTCCTAGAGGAACGAGTGGTATAAAGGGTAGCAACTGGTTCCGGTAATGGTGGAACTTCTCAAAACATGTAATGGTCAAGAGGCTGGCTAATAAAACCACTCATCGCTGCGGTTCCTCAGGAAAGGATAAACAACCAAGTGAGAGCATATGATCAGCCAAAGAGATGGTAGTAATGGAATGAAAACAACCAAGGCTCATCTGGATAAAAATGGCAATCACAAGATGTAAATCAAGTATGGGTTCATTTTTACACAAGCTTGAACCATGGAGAACTTTGCTTGGATTCGGTTTCATGTTTACACAAGCTTAAAAAGAAAAACTATGCTTGTTATGAGTTCGCATGCCCCCAGCATAATGACGCAAAACGAGGTACATGCCCCCCAAGCTTCATTACATTCAACAAAGTGGATGGAATGAAGGTTCACTCTCGAGATCGATGAAAGACTCGACTTGTATTTTACGAGATCTTAATCAAAAGACTCGATTTGGAAAGGGAGGTGTTTCATGTTTTAATGAGGTTGACACAGTAAAAGAACTATCCTCATAACCCTTGTCTCATTTTTTAACGAGCTTGACACAAGATCAGGAACTATGCTCCACCCAACCTAGTTTCATTTTTTAAGGAGCTTGACATAGGGAAACGAACTATGCTCCGACCAGTCCCAATTTCATTTTTTAGGGAGCTTGACATAGGAAAGTGAACTATGCTCCGTCCGAACTTCATCATAATGAACACGAAGTCGGGGCTTCCAAGATTACCACTCCCGATGGAAGGGAAACATCTTGGAAGTCCGGGCCCAATGCCCCCAAGACACTATGTACGACGGTGTCATCACTGGATACAGGCACAGGGTAGGTGGCCACGTAGTTGATCTGCGGTGGGGCAGATACAACTGGTGGATAAAAACTAGGAGGGGACGACAACTGCGCAGGAGGCATTGGGGGACTAATGAACGGAAATTGATCGATAGTCACAATTCTTCCATCGTGTGGAAAGCAAACCACGCGGAAAAGCGAAGAAACAAGTGCCCCCATGGCGTAAACGTAGTCGCGACCAAGGAGAAGACTAAAGTCTAAAACACCTTGGGTAACCAAGACGTCTATGTAGACGGTTTTTCCTCCCAAAGTAATAGGGAACTTCGGAAGAACTCCTAGAGATGGACAGGCTCCTCCGTCGAAGGCCAACAGATTCTGCGTGACCGGCCCGAGCTGCGGGGAACCTAAAGCTTGCCAAGTAGTGTACAGCATAAGACTGACTGACGCACCCTCATCCAGAACAGTGCCAGGTACTGCCTTATCACAGACAAGTACTGTAATCTGGAAGGGTACATGGGACGGAAGGAGACCGGCGATCAGGCGATTCCAATCAAAGGAAGCGACCAGACTACTTGGTGGGGGAATCGCATGATTGCCCCCAGGCGCTAAAGGGAACGAAGGAGAACCTTCAGGAGCAGCTGGGTTAGGAGAGTCATTTCGGGACTCCAGAGAATATGAAGAGACGAGAAGAACGTGAGCATGATTCTCTTCCGAAACAGAGTGAGCGAGTGGCGGATTCGAGTCGACACTCTTTCCGACCAATGGTTGGTCTGGAACAGGCTGGACAGAGCCGGGTTCGGGAAGAGGGGCTTGGACAAGAGAAGAATGTGAACCAATCTCATTGTCGGGAGGCGGATGATCTGCAATTGCAGAAAGACGTTGATATCCAACGGGAAGTTGGGGTGAGGGAGCTGGGAGACTTTCCAAGACACTGGAGGCTTTATCCATGAGTGGACAAAGGTGAAGGGGATGATTGCCCTCACAAAGTCTACAAGGGATTCGAATCTTCCCTTTTCCCTTACCATTCCCAACTAATAAGGTAGCATCGCCGTGAGCTCCAGAGGACGATGAGGGGTGGGCCGGATCGTGAGACCAAATTTCTAATACCCTGGGAATGCCAGGACAATCGCGAAGAAGATGGTCCTCCTTGCATAATCGACAAGGAAACTTAACCTTCCGCGGAGGAGCAGAAGGGGGCCCGACTTCAGGTGTACTCGAGGGAGTAACAATTATACTTGTAGCCTCTCCCTTAGGAGACTTCTTCTTCTTGGTCTTCTTCTTCGTCTTCTTAGCCACCTGGTTACTCGAAACGAGGCCTTCACCAGGCGAAGTAGAAGATGAGGACATAGAAGTAGGCGTCGAAGGGGAGAGGTCCACCTTAGGATCAACATGATGTTGTTCAGGTGGAGGGACTGATGGACGAGCAGCCGATACGGTAGGGACCAAAGAGGTTGAAAACAACCAAACAGGCAACCCGACAGTTAACCCTGGAAGGGATAACGTTGCCATATAAGGAGCACCAACATTCCCGAGAGGAGGGAAATGACCAGGATTCCCGTCAGGAGGGGAACTTGGGTTGGTGAACCCTGGAAAAGTTGCCATGGCAAACAAAAAGGAAACCTATTCAAGCTAACACAAGATTTAACCAGGTGATGTTATCGTGGCCGAATAAATTTTTAAGACACAGGAACTAAACTTGACCTTTTCATGTTTCAAGAGTCAAGAAAAGGACGAAAAGATGACTCCAGTCTCCTTCGAATGTTTAATGAGCACGAAGTGACAAGACGCTCACTGGCACCTTTTCTTTTAGGGAGTCCGAAAAGGATCAAAAGTGACTGCTCTGGAGACTCTAGGTAAAGGGTTTACCAAGCAATCCGTAAAACTGCTTATACACCTTGGCAATCGTATGAGAACCAAGGACTTTCTGTACTGCAGTCAATCTTCCCGAATGCTGTGTTCGGTGCGTTACGGTTCACAAGGCGGCAGACTCGGCTTCCTATGGATCAAGGATAAAAGCCTAGTGGGGTCTCCCTATATACGCGATGGTACGTGGGAGCACAGTCCGTGTTAGACCACTATCGAGTCACAGAAGGAGGAATCACCCAACCGTAATGTGAAACAATAGTGACTATGTTTAAAGACACCGGAACACGTCTCTAACCTAGACCTCTAGATGTTTGCGTTAAGTTCCAATGCGTTTTTAGGTTTATTCAGTTTATTTTATGGTTGATCTTGAATTAAGTTTCGGTTTCAGGTCCTACTGTATGAAAACTCTCGCAATTCCCCAGATGCAAACTACATGCCAAAGAATACCATTTCGTTCGATGAATCCTAACTATGAGAGGGTTAAGAGTTTTCGACCAAACAAAATGAACTCAATCAATCAAACAATCTAATGCAGCTAATGGCAAAGAAATGAAACTTTTTCTTTTGAGAACACAAATCAACGAAATGCTCTTTTTCCCATTAACTATTGAATGCAAAAGATATTAGTTTGATTTCTTTTCCAATGGCACAATGCACCAATACACTAATCTCACGATGCATCGATACTACTAATGAAAGATTTAAATTTTGCTTTTCAATTTCTCAAACATGAAAATTCGTAATGCAAATGCACTTTCACTTTCGTATGCTAAATGAATGCAATTTTTTTTTGTGAATTCAAGAAGACAAACAAGCAAGTGTGCACTGATCGATCCAAACAATTGTGATCTATGCTTGGTAGTGAAGAAATCAAATCAACATAAAAAGTGGTTCAATAATCGACACTAAAAATCAACCAGCAATAAGCAGTGAAAAAGCCTCAAGCAAATCAATAAGAAGGTTGTGGATGAACCTTGAATAGACAAGTAACCTGAGCAAACGGTTTCTCGATGAAACTTCTAAAGGGCTAGGTCACATGGTCTAAAAAACACAAGACTCACTCGAATGAAATCAAAGAGAGAGCATCCCTTAACCAAAAGCAATCAAAACAAGCTAATGAGGGACAAGAAACAACAGGGGATAAGAAAGATTGATGAATTCAGGAGATAAAGTTATAAAAACAACTTTTCAGGAATCAACGCAATTTTTACACAGACCACCCGAGATGATCACAATGTGATCACAATGTCAGCGCAATTTTTACACAGACCACCCGAGATGTCAGCGCAACTTTTACACAGACCACCCGCGCTGATCCGATTTCAGGAGTCGTCGCGGGAATTAAGCTACCAACCCAAGGTCAGCGCGGGTAAAAAGCATACCAAGTGGCGCTGACATCGCGACTGTACACGTCTTTTCCGCGCTGATCCGATTTCCAGGATCGTCGCGACTGTTAGGCGTAATTACGCGATGACCACGAAGTCAAAGAAACAGCTATGCGCTGTCAGCGCGACTGTTTTGATATAAACCGCGCTGAGGCCAAAAAACAGGCAGAATCAAGCCAAAAGCTCCCAAACCAAGGCAATAACTCTTTAAACAATTTAGACACCTCCCAGACTGAACCAGGAAGTCTAAAAGCAGAGAACTAATCCCCAATCTTTGAAAAGAGAGTAACAATCAAACTCAAAAACAAGAATGAACAAAAAGAGGCAAAGGCCAGCTCCCCAGTGGAGTCGCAAAAATGTTGGAGAGGTAAATCCCCTCTATGGATAGAGGCGATCCCTACTAGCCCAGAATGGGTCTAGCAACAATCAGTCGATGCTACTATGCAAGTTCCTAATTGCAATTAAAAGGTAGGCAATGGACACCTACTTGGATTCCAACGCTATTGTTTGATGAAGAGATGCCGTTCTCGCTCCTTCGCTCTGGCCGGTCACGATCCTCCGCGATCTCCGTGAATAGATACCTGCACACCCGAAGAGAAAGACAAACACAAGCGTGAAATCTAATAAAAGCAATTATACATCAGTCAGAAAGGATGTAATTCACATTAACCATTACAGAGACAAATGGGAATGGAACCATAATAGTAGTCATCTATTATTAATCAATAACAGAGAAGTGTACAACCAAATGTTCTGACGTCGATATCCTTCTCAAGAGGGTCCAGCCAGCAGGTCTCTCAAGCATTCACCCTTAGAGATAGATCTCCCACGACAAGAGCTCTCTCTCTCACACAAGCAACACTCCACAACCTTCCTTAAGCTGTCTAGCAATTCCACACTTATCACACCAACTACCTATAGTAGCAGCAATCTGAGCACTATAAACTCCACACAATCCAAACTATCCCCCCCAAAAAACTAGCTGCTCATGGCAATGGTAGAGGTTTAAATAGGAGAAGGGGTCTCCATGAATGGTGGGAGGATGAGCTTATCTCCAAGGAAGGTGGCTCAAATGACGAACAGACATGCCATAGAAGGGAGGGCGATACTTACAAGGCCAACAACCAGGTCTGGAGTCATCTGGAAGGCCGGCTGTTAGAATAAACTCGCCCAAACTGGATTAGCGCGGGTCCATAACTGCACTGGAGTGCTGACATCGCAGCTGAATAACAAAGAAGGTCACGTTAGCGCGATCAGATATGAATAACAAATGCGCTGGCTCATGAAATTCGATCAGCGTGGAAAACACGTGTGCTTCCGCGCTGACAGCACATTCGGTCTGTTATGGAGCGCCCATCAGCGCGGTTATTTGGCCAAAAGTCGCGCTGATAGCAAAAACTTTGGCAAAGTGGGTCATTTGGCCAGATTAGAGAGCATGAGCATGATTGATTTGAATTCATGACACAGTAGGAAGACTGACAGGGAGACAGTGACAAATTACTGTGTAACAAATAGCATAGAGTTAGTTTAAAAGTTTGAATTAAATTAGCTTTAAGTATTCTTAGATCAGCAACATCCAACTCTGCACACACACACATACACCCTTAGATTGGGAAACTGGTCCCATTATCCCCAGTCAGACCCGCTATACCAAATGGATAAGGAGCTTCCAACCAAGGTCCAGACCGGGTGGCTATCCCCCTTGTTGTTGACCCGATTTTCGGGGCTTCAACAAGTTCCTGAACATCTCCTCGCTCAGCACGGCATACTGATATGTTGTCAAAATCGAGCAAAAGTTCAAGCAGAAGAAGCGAGACTTTGGATCTGCAAATCCGAAGACCAAAGGACAAAGCCAAGGCGGGGTGACCCAAGACAACCCATTGAAGCCGCAAGAAAAGAGCAACACCATGAAGTCGAAGAAGGACACAAGAAATTGGTGTGAGTTCCATGAGAGTCCCACTCATAACACAAGTGAGTCTTGGACCAAGCAGTCGTTGGTGGCTGAGTTGAAGGCTTCAGAATCAAATGCATGTCTCGACCTTGAGTCAAAACCTGACAAGGGGAATGGTAAAGGGAGGCAGATCATTGATGCGGAGTCCAGTGTCAATGTTGCCACCGCCAAGATCCAGAAGAATGAGCCTGAAGATCCAGAGGAAGGGGAGCGTCTTTTCCACTCACAGATGTGCGTGAAGGGTTCGCCGCTACAATTCATTGTCGACAGTGGCAGCCAAAAGAACCTTATTTCAACAAAGGTCGTGAAGTGGTTGGGCCTATGGACTACACCACACTCGCATCCATATAGTATCAGGTGGCTTCATGAGGAACGAGATCTCAAAGTTCGCTTGTAGTGTTGCCTTCCCTATAGCATCAAGCCCTTCAAAAACGAGGTATTTTGTGATATTACACCTTTGGATGTTTGTGATGTACTATTAGGCCAACCATACATGTGGAGGCGACATGCTGTATATGAGCCAAGGCCTCGTGTTGTCATTATTTCTTTGGGTGATTCATTATACAGGATACCAGAGGTAGCCCCACCTACCACCACCTCTTTGATCACTGCTAAGAAAGGCAGCAAGCTCATCTCCTAGACTAGGAAATTCATTTTTTGTCTGGTTCACTCCCAAAGTAAGGGGAAGATTGTCACCACATCCATGACCCCCACGAAGCTTTACTCCATGCAACTGCAGCAGTAGAGGGATACAGTCATGGAATAACATAGGAACAATTTCTCCTCACCCACAATGGTACCACACAAGTTTCAGGTGTGCAACAAAGTCTGGTTTCATCGACAGAAAAGACACCTTACCAGAACCCATCATAAGCTTAAAACAATCCGACATGGTCCTTACATCATTACCAAGGCTATGGGAAACGATTCTTTGGAGCACAACATTCCTCCATTCCTTCGCTTACACCGAGTGTTCAATGTGGAGCGCCCTCGACCATGCTTCCCACCATTACTGGACACATTAGAGATTGCAGAACAACTCATTAGGGACCAAGTTCAGTAAATGGAGGAACTCAACACAATGGGGACCATTGCTTCCTAAGGGGGGAGGAATGATCCAGGTGGATGTTGGTGGCCAACCACCTATCCCACTTGGACCCCCACAACTGTCTCTTTCATTTTTTGAATTTCCTTAATTATAGCATAGTTTACTATTTTTAGCAGTTTTTCAGGTCCTAAACTTCCAGAGCCATTTTGAGGCCGTAAATGACGTTTTTTGGGAAATCTACGGCCTACGAATTTTTTTCTAAAATCGTCTTTTCTATCGTAGTCCTCGGAGAGATCTTTCCAACGGGTTATCATGCGCGTCAAGCAGAGATAATATGACCAAGTCGCGACCCCAGGAAGTTGGTTATCCAACTCACCTCAACGGGAACCATAAACTCTTACATCTCCTTGGGTTAGGGTTTTGGTTTTTTAGGGTTTGCTCTTATTGTTCAATAATAAAAAGGCCCTTGAGCCTCATTGTAAGTCAGTTCAGAGGCATGTAGCCACCACATCTCTTCTCAGAGATAAGCTACCATCGCCCTAGTTGGTTTATTTCCATTGTTGTTTGTAAGCATATTTCAGTATTTTTACATTAATGAAATGAATTATTATTTCCACTGCATCTCTGTGTTTATGGTTATCTCTGTAATTTATTGCATTCCTGTTTAAATCCGAATCAATACTTAACCAAATTACAGGGATTTCATGAGGAAATAACACTTACATTTCTGCAAAATTTACAGAATGGCCGCACAACAGTGAAAGGTAGAAACATAATAGTTTCTGAAGCAGGTATAGCTGAAGTCTCTGGACTTCCAGTAGAAGGCAAAAAATGGATGGATAAGCATGTTCTTTTGCAGGACTTAGTCATAGTATTCTAAGACCCAGATGAACAATTGGTGTGCAAAGGAAAAGGGATTCACCCTACAGCTTTAAGGCAACCATGGCAGGAATTGGTGACCATTGTTTAGAGGTATATCACATGTGACTAATGTCAAGACGTGCTAAAACCTCGACAACTTAACTATTAGCTATTTTGAAGAAGAAAAATATAGTTAATTTTCCATTTTATTTAAATTCTTTATTGCATGACGTTTCTATTAGGGTCAGAAAGGCTAAGGACCCACATTTTGTCATCAGCCATCATGGGCTAATTAAATTAATCATCATTCATGGACTGGCCCAACAACAATTAACCTTGGATAACCTTGTAAATCCTACTTTGACCCCACCTGAATAAAACCCAAAGACTGAACAATAGGGGGTAAGAGTAACAAGTTCGAAAAGGACAAGAAAAAGAAGGAATCCTTCCATTTCTGGGAAAACTAATGTCTTTTCAAGCGACTAGCCCTCTAGGTTTGACAGCTACCCTAGAAACAACAGTTCAAAGCAATTCATGATTTCTTCTATGTATAATAGACAAGAGAAAGACAAAGGAACCAACCTAGATCTTCTGCTTAACTCCTTGCTTGGTCTCTCTCCCCCTTGACAGAGCTTGCAACTCCTCTCCATACTTATCCTGCTTGGAGAGTACCTGTAGAAACACAGTAACAAAGAACCATCAAAGCATATTGATCTATTATATCATAATCATTACATAATCAGAAATATAATGTACATATAATGGCATTCACAAATAATAACATTCACAATTGCACAATTATATGGAAGAAAACTCGAAGAACTTTATTAAAATAGAAGGGAGAATTACAACCTAGTTGTCTGATCCAGTATCATCCTCCCAGCATCAAAGCCTCTTCACCTCATGAAATAGAAAGATCACACAACAATACAATGCTCTTTCTCAAATACAAACTATCAACACTTCCTTGCAATTCACAATATTCCCGCCTCTGGATCTCTTAGATGAGGGATCCATTTATAGATGTGTACAAGGGTGTGAGTCATCTCTGGGTTTTTTATTAGTGTCATTCCACTTGTTACATTTGGCTCCACTTGTAGATTTCTTGGATCTCTTACTCATCCCTGGGCGAATTCAGAGAGGCAAGTGTCATAGGAGAAGTTTCTAGAAGATTCCATGAGCATCCACTTAGCAAACTATCTCGGACATTTGTCCATCCTCGATAATCATACCCTATGTTAAGAAATTGACTATATAACATAAATAATTAACAAAAGGAATAAATATAAAAATAACTAGCAAAAAACATAATCACATAAACACACATGTTTATCCAGGAAAACCCCAAATCTGGGGAAAAACCCAACCTAATGATATCTCATTAGCATTGGCCAAAACCCTGGCCAATCCGACCAAGTGAGCCTTCACCGCTCACCTCCAAGCCTATATTACAATGAAGTCCTTCCAGCCTTTTATAAGCTCCATTACATATAATACCACGAGCAAAATACTATGGGTGCACAATACCATGTGCCCCATAACCATCACTGTTTAACCTGGTCAACTTTGACTCTATCCCGAGTCAAGTTTACCTAACAATTCCCCCCTTAAACTTGACTTCGGGTTCCTCGACTAACTCCAAGAAAACTTGCTAAGTGAGACAACCCCTCTCACTCTAGCCCTTACCCCCCTTAAAGTTTTTTACCTGGGGTATTATTAACCTAACATCCCCCTATCACCTAGTTCTTGCCCAAACTTTACCAGTGATTACCCAGGTATACATGCCTTACCAGGTCTTACAGTAGTATGCCCATTTACATGAAATAATTTTGACTTCATTAATTTTTTTTTTTTTTGGGGTTTATTGTCGCTAATATTCTGACCCATCATCTCTCACATACTCTCCAATGATACCCTAGCCAACTTTTAAGTTCTCATTCTACATCTCACCACAAGCGGAACTCATCAATCATGTGACCATGTTATGCCATTCATAGTGGTATTTTTACTTGAACTCTCCTGAAATCAAATTTATTAACAAATTCCAAGCACACAATAGATCAACCCTTATTTGTGCCTTATTACCATAAGCTTTGTGATATCATAGCTCCATCGCATCAATTTCAGGCCTTCATCCTCTGAAACACGCCGACATTTTTGGTGTCATCATTCATGCGATTTACCACGCATTCACCTTTTGCTAGGCATCCACGGACTCCCGCCGCGCTTTGTAATCACCACCCCTGCAAACTTTTAGTGGAAGCTATGTAATCGACTCCTGGGCTGCCATGAATGATCAATGATTAGCATCGCCCAGCCATGGCCTACCACCATGGCCTTTGTTGGAGTCTTTTTCCTCCTACTATTAGTGCTCATTTTATCATCATCATCCCTCAAAAAATTAGTGCTCTTGCAGTCCATAGATCCAGTCTTGGCCACGATCCCATTGCTTGACATTCCCATGTTTTTCTCCAAATCGACAATCTCAGAGGGGGTTCTTTTGTCATGAGTCTCAGTCACCGCTATTTCTGTTGTTGGGTTGTGTTATATTCTTTCCATGTAGTTAACAAGGGGTTTGAGGGGCACCCGTAACCCCACTTTATGGGGTTTGGGGCAGCGCCCTGGAAAATTTTGGTTTTTGACCCTATGTTAGGTTGGGCAGACCCACCTATGGCTTTGTGCATGATTTTCGCACATGTTTTTTGGACGCGATGGTTTTTGGTCCATGGTATTGGACGCGATTGTTTTCAATCCATGGTATTGGATGATTCAGCATGTATAAATATGTATTATAACATTGAAAGGAAAATAATGAAAAATCAAGCTGGTAGTCTCGGTTTTGGGATCTAGGGGAAATCTTTGTGTATATGTGTTTTATGTGTTATGCTCTCGCATTGATATTTTATGTGTTTTATAATTCGTATGCAGGTAATTTCTGTACGAGGTTAAAACCTACATTTGGTATCAGAGCAGTTTTGACTTCAAGGGAATGCCTTTGTAGCTGAGGAGTTTTGCTCGGGCCTATGGTAGACCCTGTTCAGTGGGAGATATGTGAGATCGATTTTGGTGGTGAAAGAAGATGGCGAGCAGTGGAAATATAGAGATCGAGAAATTTAATGGTTAGAGTTTTGAGTTGTGGAAACTCAACATGGAGGATCAGTTGGTGGATAAAGATCAGTGGATCGCGGTAGATCCAGGTACTAAACCAACGAGAGTGTCTGATGAAGAATGGAAAAAGTTGGATCAGAAGGAAAAGAGCACAATACGATTGTGTGTCTCAGATTCAATATTGCTGAATGTATCCAGGGAAGCTACAACGAAGGCTTTGTGGGACAAGTTAGGGACTTTGTACCAATCTAAGTCTTTGGTGAATAAATTGTTCCTGCGGAAAAAGTTATATAACCTGAGGATGAAAGATGGAGACTCAGTGACAGAGCATATGAATGAATTTAATACTGTGGTAAGTCAGTTAGCATCTATTGAGATTAAAATTTTAGATGAAGATAAGTGCATTAGTTTTTTGTGTTCTCTACCAGATTCATGGGATAGTCTGGTTATTGCAATAGGTAGCAATGAAACTATCTTGTAGTTTGATGAAATAGTCGCAGCTTTGCTGACGGAGGAGATGAGACAGAAAAATATGGAGAGCCAGAATGGTGATGCCTTGTCTGTAAGAGGACAGTCCCAGAATAGAAACAAAACTAAGTCATCGAGTGGGAGATCTAAATCTCCAGGAAAACCTGTAAAGGTGGTGTGCTGGAAATGTGGAAAGGAAGGCCACTTCAAAAGGGACTGTAAATCTAAAGTTCCTGACAAAGGAAAGGGATCTGATGAGGCTCCTTCTGTAGAGGCGAAAACCACCTCAGATGAAGGTGGGGATGTGTACCTGGCTTCTACAAGTACACATATAGATCATGAGGCATGGTTGATTGACTCAGGTGCATCCTTTCACTTCACTCTCCATAGAGAGTGGTTCTGCGAGTATGAGAAATATGATGGTGGTGATGTCTTCTTAGGGGATGATAGGAAGGCTAAAATCATTGGTCGCAGAAAGGTAAAGTTGAAATTGCAAGGTGGAAGAGTTAGAGCACTTCCAGGTGTTTTGTACATTCCTGCATTGGCCAGAAATCTGATTTCTGTAAGTAAGCTAGATGATGTAGGTGTAAAAACAGTGTTTGAGAAGGATACCTGCAAGATGGTTCAGGGAGCACTGGTATTGATGTGGGGAGTTCGGATTGGAACTCTATACAAGCTGTAAGGTAGCACTGTTATTGATGGGTGCAATAGTTCTGTGGTTCCTGAAAGTGGAGCAGAAGATCTAGTGGTCTCTGGAGAGAAGACCATGGTGTGGCGTCAAAGGCTTGTACATATTGGAGAGAAGGGTCTTCGAATACTTCGTGGTAAAGGTATGGTAGAAGGTATGAGTAATATCTCTCTAGATTTTGATTTCTGTGAAAATTGTGTATATGGGAAGCAAAATCGGGTGAGTTTCCCCTCTGGTAGTAAGAGGGCGAAACAAATATTAGAACTTGTGCACAGTGATGTGTTTGGACCTGTGAAGGTTCCATCACTGGGTAAGTCTGTGTACTATGTATCATTTATAGATGACTTCTCAAGGAATACATGGATATATTTCCTTAAGAAGAAATCTGAAGCCTTTGACAAGTTTAAAGAATTTAACGCTCTCATGGAAAATCAGATAGAGAAGAAGATAAAGGTGCTGAGGACAAATAATGGTGGAGAGTTTTGCAGCAAGGAATTTGAAGAATTCTGTAAGAAGTGTGGTATAGCACGACAGAAGATTACTCCATATACACCTCATCAAAATGGAGTTGCAGAAAGAATGAACAAGAGGTTGATGGAAAGGGCAAGAAGCATGCTCAGTGGTGCCGGGTTAGGACAAGAATTCTGGGCAAAGGAAGTGGATACTACATGTTACCTGGTCAACAGGTCACCTTCATCAGCATTGGAGGATAAGACTCCACAAGAGGTATGGACTGGTAAGAAACCCTCTCTTTCACATCTGAGGGTATTGGATGTGATGCATATGTACATCTTCCAAAGGAGAAAAAAACAAAGTTGGATAGTAAATCTAAAAAGTGCATATTTATTGGGTATAAGGATGGTTTAAAGGGTTATAAGCTTTGGAACCCAGTAACAAGGAAGGTTATGTACAACCAAGATGTGGTGTTCAGAGAGGTGAAAGATGTTATTAAACATGAAGTCCAACCAAAGGAACATGAAAAGATAGAGTTTGAGCTAAAGGAGGAAGAATCAGACTCTACAACAGAGGAGGAATCAGAAGATGAAGAGCCACAAACTCCGGTTGTGAGAAGATCAGTTCGAGAAAGAAGGCAACCAGAAAGGTATATTCCGTTTGCTTTCTGTTCAAATTTTGCTTTGTCTGTTATTGATGATGATCCCAGAACTGTGAAGGAAGCAGTGGATTCAGAGGATGGAAAACTCTAGAAAGAGGCCATGGTTGATGAAATGGCATCTTTGCACAAAAATGAGGCTTGGGATTTGGTGGAGTTGTCGACGGGAAGGAAACCCATAGGCAGCAAATGGGTGTTCAAGAAGAAGAGAAATGCAGAAGGAAAGGTGGAGAAATACAAAGATTGGTTGGTGGCAAAAGGTTATTCCCAAGTGTTGGGAATTGATTTTGGTGATATTTTTTCTCTTGTTTCCAAGGTAACTTCTATTAGATTTCTTTTATCTATTGTTGCTGCTTTTGATTTTGAGGTAGAATAGATGGATGTGAAGACAACATTTCTTCACGGGGATTTGGAAGAGGAAATATGCATGAAGCAACTTGAAGGCTTTGTGGTGAAGGGTAAGAAAGAACTGGTATGCAAGTTAAAGAAGTCTCTGTATCGATTAAAACAATCACCAAGGATGTGGTATCAGAAATTCGATACATTTATATGGGGACTTGGCTTCACCAGAAGAAAAGCAGATCACCATGTGTATTTTAAATTAATTGGTGACCGTGTTATTTATTTGGTCTTGTATGTGGATGATATGTTGCTGGTTGGAAATGGCAAAGAAATTATCCAGGATTTGAAGACCCAATTGTCCTCCAAATTCGACATGAAATATATTGGTGTTGCAAACTATATTTTGGGCATGGAAACTAAAGGAGATTGGGCAAAGACAATGCTCTGGTTAAACCAGAGGAAGTATGTCGAGACAATACTGTAGAGGTTTAATATGCAGGATAGTAAACCGGTGAAAGTTCCTATTCCTGTAGGTGTGAGGTTATCTGCTGAAGAGTGTCCCAAGACACAAGAAGAGGAAGAGGACATGTCTTGTGTTCCATATGCAAGTGCAGTCGGTAGCCTGATGTATGTAATGGTTTGTACTGGACCAGACATTGTACATGCAGTGGGATTATTGAGCAGGTTTATGTCAAAACCAGGGAAGGAGCACTGGATAGTAGTGAAGTGAGTTTTCAGATATTTGTGTGGCACTAGTGATGTTAGGGTCCCACCCTAACCCCCTTATTTATGTCATGGGATCACGTCATAGTCAAGAGTCAATAAAGCCCATATTAATAATTGTAAGTGGTTAACCCGCAATTAATGAAGGGACCACAGTTAGTTGCAAATGGGCGGAAGTATTAGATAGATGGTAAATGGGCGGTAGTATTAGATAGATGGTATTACTAAAACCCACGATATTGGCCCGTGGTATTGCATGTATGAGTCATATATAAAGGATAGAGACTCCCTGCGAGGAGCATCGTGTCTTGTTTTGTAATCGAGCTCTTCTCTATTGGAGGTTGCCCCCTCGAAGAGGCCTGTGAACATTTCTCTTTGAATAATAAAATCATTGCTATTCTGTGCTCTAGGTATATTTTATTCGCATATTTTGTGTTCTCGGTATCTTTTCTTCGCAAATTCTATGTTTGGGTATTACTTTGCAGGTTAAGAGCATAACAAGTGATTATGGCTTGTGCTACCAAGGAAGACCAGGATTGGACAGAGTATTGTATATTCATGGCTTTGTTGATGCAGACTAGGCTGGAGATCTAGATCAGAGAAGATCTACAAGTGGGTATGTGTTTAACCTATTTGGAGGTGCATTCAGTTGGATGAGTAAGAAACAATCTGTAGTGGCACTGTCAACTACAGAGGCAGAAAACATGGTAGCCACTCATGCAAGCAAGGAAGTAGTTTGGTTGTAGAGATTGTGTTCAAGTATGGGATTAGTACAGGAAGCTATAAGGATACACTGTGACGGCCAAAGTGCAATTTTCTTGGCAAAGAACTCCACATATTATTCAAAGACAAAGCACATTGATTTTTAGTATCACTTTGTGAGGGATATGATAGAAGACAAAAAGGTGTTGCTAGTAAAGGTGGACACTTTGAAGAATACTGCAGATGCATTGACAAAATCTATTAGCTCTGAGAAGTTCTCTTAGTGTAGAGAGACAATGGGCATTTCAGGGCTGGAAAAATGACTAAGCTCTCATGTGGCCCCCTGTGGAAAGAAAAAAACATGTGGGAGAATGTTGGGTTATGTTATATTCTTTCCACGTAGTTAACAGTGGGTTTGAGGGGCACCCGTAACCCAACTTTATGGGGTCTAGGGCAGCGCCCCAGAAAATTTTGGTTTTGGAACCTATGTTAGGTTGGGCAAACCCACCTATGGCTTTGTGCATGATTTTCGCACATTTGTTTTGGACACGATGGTTTTTGGTCCATGGTATTGGATGCTTCGGCATGTATAAATATGTATTATAATATTGAAAGGAAAATAATGAAAAATCAAGTTGGTAGTCCCGGTTTTAGGATCCAGGGGAAAATCTCTATGTATATGTGTTTTATGTGTTATGCTCTCGCATTGTTTATTTTCTGTGTTTTAGAATTCGTATGCAGGTAATTTGTATACAGGGTTAAAACCTACATCTGTTTCATCATTCAAACCCTCGGGAGAAGCACTGCTCAAAAGAAAGCCCGAATTTTGCTCCGGCGATACCGAACTGCTACCATAAGTTTCCGGCAACTGCATATTCCCCAGACGCCCCAGATCTCCATCAACAGCAGAGAATCCCAAATCTGCAGTCATCACGTTCTCCGTTTCTTCCCTCACCGACTTATCATCTTCGAGACCACATCGACCGGCGCCGCTTCATCCCTCTTTCCTTTGGCTTTTTTCCCCTTGAGATCCTCTTTCGTCAACGCCTCAACCATGGTTCTCTCTTCAGTCGTTGCCCACCTGGCAATGACTTCCAACAACAGACCAACAACATTACACCATAGGCTTTAAATCTCATCAACGTTCTTCAACATCAACAATGACGTTGATTAGGAAATCACCTGCACTGCAATCTGAAATGCTAATGCCTCATAGATGCCATTGTCATCACTTCAAACATGTCACAAATCTGAAAACAATGACATAACCCTCAATTTTACACGTTCACATCCATATCGACACCGTTCCGCTGCAATCGCCCTTCATATTTACCACATGCATCATCGATTTCATATAACCATGGCCTTGAAACCCTTTCTGGGATCTCAAATCTATGCAGCTCAGGCCTGCCACATTATGGATCCGCTCTCCAACCACTTACACCTAGATTTTATCTGTGCCCTAATCAACATCGATTTCTCTAATGCATACTGAGAACTGCATCGCAATTCAACCACTAGTAATATAGCAATCTCATAACCATGCTACCTCAAATCTCCAGATCCAGACCTCCATGAGTGCAATGAATCATATTTCTTTCATTCACCAAGCTAATAAAATGCTTGGCAGCAAAAGCGTCCCTTTGAAGCCAACATTTGGCTCCGATACCAATTGTTAAGAAATTGACTGTATAACATAAATAATTACAAAAAGGAATAAATATAAAAATAACCAGCAACAACTATAATCACATAAACACACATGTTTATCCAGGAAACCCCCAAATCTGGAGAAAAACCCAATCTAATGATATCTCATTAGCATTGGCCAAAACACTGGCCAATCTAACCAAGTGAGCCTTCATTGATCACCTCCAGGCCTATATTACAATGAAGTCCTTCCAGCCTTTTATAAGCTCCATTACATATAATACCACGAGCAGAATACTATGGGTGCACAATACCATGTGCCCCAAAACCATCACTGTTTAACATGGTCAACTTTGACTCTATCCCGAGTCAAGTTTACCTAACACCCTACAGAAGGCTTCATCAGTGTGCACTACACTTGGCTAGTGTAGAAGTCAGTATGCATCGCACCCTGACAGTGGAGCAGTTAGTATGGTCTAGTTTAGGCCAATTCTGGATGGTTTTTCAAATGGAACTTTTGGGGAATGATGTAATTAGTTGACCATGATCTTTTTAGGGTATGATACAACACTTTTAGGGGTTAAAGAGCCCTAGTTTATCGACATATAAGATTGGGGTTGAAGTGCCCAAATATGTCTATAACAGTTACCCCCTAAAGCATGAAGTCGCAAAACTTGATGTGAGGTGAAATGCTTTAACATGAGGATCCGAGGTTTCGAACTAGAAGGTGACCTATATAAGATACAATACAATACATCATCATCATATAATTTTCATGATCTAGCTGAGGCGGGCATTCCCATGCTCAGCTTTTATAAATTCATTTCATGTACATAGAACAGATAATCATGTGCAGTTGCAGACTGGTGATTCTTCATATGTAGACTCTGTTAGTGCCTAAATCTACCTCAGGCTGAGAAAGGTAGGATCTGTTAGCGCTCGAATCTGGCCTCAGGCTGAAGAAGGCAAAATCCAAGGCAACATCAAACCACTTAGCCTCGTAGCTAGCCCTACGAGGACAGGAGAGGGCTCTCTTCGGGTCTATCTCAGCAAAGATCTTCAAAGGGTAGAGATAACCAATAAAGAACACTGATTTTAGACTAGTAAACTGATAGAGAAGGTTTGATTTCAGATTTTTAGGGTTTTGGTGGAAAACAGGGGGAAAGTAATTTTGGGTGCAGGGATGGGACACAGCTTTTGCAGAAGTCTTTTTGGGGCAAGGTAGGAGACTGTCTTGATGCCTTTGAAAGAGTTGGGTGGATAGGAATGAATGGTGAGGAGCTAAGGAGAGCAAGAAATCACCATGAGTTCTCCTTAAACAGATGAAAACATTGATATTAAGCAAACTTAAAGGCAGAGCATAGCAATCATGAATTCTACCTTATCACTTCATTTGCCTAATTTGCAGAAGGAAAAGTGAGAAAATGATACACATAATAAAACTTACAAGTACATAAGAGAATCACACCATCAACACAAATAACCACAGGAATCCCAAAGAGGGCTGCAAAACCCTGGTCTTTCCTTTACCAAAATTGTAGAGATACAAAGTGTAATACAATAGAAGCTTATCCCTCAAGAGTCCAACCATGAAAATGACTAAGAAAATACATAATATAGGCAAGCTAACATCTTTCCTTGCCTCTAGGGGTCGAGCTCATCCTTCTAGGAGCTGTTTCAACCAATTCTAAACTGAGCACTAAAATCTAGGCAGTCAAAACAACTTGCCTCTATAAGCTAGGAAACCAATTCATTCATTAAATTTTTGACTTTTTATGAATGAATCTTCTAGAAGAGATAAATAAGTGCCATGACATCATAAAATTACATAAATTACATAAATTACATCAAGGAGGATGAAAAATCACTCCAAAAAGTCAAAACTAGTCAAATCTGCGTTTTGTTGAGATGTAGGTGAAAATCTAGCAAATTTCCCTGATGCGTAGCGCCCCGATTCTCTACGCATAACGCGACTTTGAGCCAAATTTTGAGGCACTTCCCGGAATCCAAATGAGGCAAAAGTAGGCTTGTTGGAAAGGTCTAGATGTATAATTTCCAAACCAAGTGGAATTTCTCAATTTGGTGTCCATTTGCCCCTCCAAAATTGCAATCTCCCAAGACTGCTTCCTGTGTGTCCAAAAAGTGGCAGAAAGTCATGTTTTGCATGTTTTTTGACCTTCTGAGGGCTCAAAACCTGATGAAATGTCTTGGAAATTGCTGAGAAAGTGTAATTTGTCATAAAAAATCCAAAAATTTTGAGTTTTTGAGAAATGGACTTGCCCATCTTCAGGGTAGCGCGCGGTGCGCTACGCGTTGAGCCAAAACCCTGATGCGTAGCGCGACTTTCATATGATTTTTGGAGGCCTTCCCGGTGTCCAAATTGAGTGCAGGATAGCTCTTTGGAAAGGTATTTTAGTCTAAATTCCAACACAACTGGAATTTTTCAATTTGGAGTTCATTTTCCCTATCCAAAATCAAATCTCCCAAGACTGGTCAAAATGTGCCAAATGAGGCTGCCTCAAGGCAGAGTGCTGTTGCAGTCAACTTTTGAATGCCTTCCTCAACTCCAAATTAAGCTCATGATATCTCATTGGAAAGATATTTGTGTCTAGTTATCATTTGAATCATCAAAAAAGTCATTTGGCCAACCAAGCTAGGAGAAAACTTGATTTTCCCAAGGTCACTTCAGAGGTGCATTCGATTCTCCTAAGGCAACGATATTTTTGACATTTCTCTAAACCCATGACACCTGTGTAAAACGTGAAGGAGGTTTTTCTTCTTTGGCATGTTTTGGACAAAAACCTCTCTCAGTTTTCCAAATTCATCTTTGATTGCTCTGAAACATATTTTGAGTGAAACTTATCCCGATGTGTGAAACAAGGAATTTTGTGGAAATGAAGCGCAATGAAGGGGATGAGGGGCTTGTAAATTCTTAAGGAAATTTTTGGGAGTGGGGAGTGATGTTAGGAAGTAGGGGAAAGTGGAATCTCAGAAATCCAGTGAGGGGAAGGGGTCCAAAAGGGCAAAACACAGGTCCAACCTAGAAAATTGCCAAGTTGTAGCAAGAAACTAGGGTTTGTGCGAAAATGAGGAATTTGGGGGATCTCAGTGATGGGAAGCATTTGATAAGGTAATTTAAGGATAGGGGAAGGTGTATGAACATCAGGATACAAGTTTTTCCGATGATTTGACCGTCCAAGAGAAATTGCCTTCAAAACCCTAGGAGAGGGAAATGACCTTACTTAGGCGCAACTGAAGCATGAACAAGGTGTAAAATGACTCATTCGACACTGACATGATAATGAAAACCCTATGAATGATGATATACTCAGATGAATAGTGACATAGATTGGCATTTGGGCAATTTTAGAAGGAGTGAAAGCAAACCCAAAACCTAATGCCTAGTGACCAAATTTTGCTTGAAGACTCACTGAAATGACAAAATTTGACCTTGACACTTCAAAATCACTTTGTAAGAGCATATTTGATCACTGGAGGAAGGCTGGAAAGACTGAAACTAACATTGGCTCCAATGGGGATGGTAGCTCCTTGGGGGTGCCAAGAACAGCAGATCTTTGGGAGAGCAGACCAGTGCTTTCATCCATTGGGCGATGGAGTCATTATTTCCACCTTTGACACAAAACTTTGACACATTTATTGAATGAAAACTTGACTGAAAAATGACTGAAACTTAACTGAAGCTTGACTCAAACCGACTCGATGGCAAACTGAAATAACTTGAAAAACTCACTCAACAGACCAAACACAAATGACTCATGACTGACTTAAAACAAGACTTTTCAAAGCTTTTTGAAGGGCAGCAGTCCATCAAGATTTGAAATCATGATGACAACCACCTGTGTTTCTTACAAGACAATATACATCAAACTATATCAAAATGCCAATGCAACCAATCAAGCAGATGCCTTCTTGATTGATTCTCTTGATTAGATCTTCTGGTCAACAGTACAAACCTATCACTGGGCATCCAAAAACATAGTTGACCATGGCTGCAACAAAACACTGTAATAAACACTTTCACTGCTGGCTACAACAAACTTGCTAGAGGATCATAAAAAACATGAAGATTTGCCATTGCCACCTCCTTTTGAAAGATCAAGGTGTCCTTTGTTTCAGTTTCTGATCTACCTTCCTCATGAGCTTCGGTGAAAGTATGCTCATGAGCTTCAAAAAACTCTGAACAAATGGATGGGCAGATCTCTTCTTGGAAAAGCATTTCAGCACATGAAACATATGAAGAGGAATCTGAATGGAAATCTTGAATGTTTTGTTCTTCTGTGGTGTGCATGTGCTGTAGGTCATCTTCATATGATATCACAACCAAATTATCAAGTTCCTTATTACATTCTTCAATATTATCAAGCACAGTATTATCATTTATATCGTCTGCCACAAATTCACTCAAAGAAATTTTTTCACTTGCTTGAGCAAAGATCTCACCTCGCTGTTCATGAGCTGACTGAATGACATCCTCATGAAGACTCGGTTCTAATGACAGACTGGCGGCACGACTAAGAACATTTGAATCCATACTGCTGTCTATGATCTCAACAACAAAATTCTCCTTTTCAAGATTCAGCACAAGGTATTCTTGGTCATCATGATCTGAATGTTGATCTGAAATAGCTGACTTGACTGCATCACATTCTGAAATTGAATCTTGACTACCTTGCATGCTGTCTTCTTCTGTGGGCAGATCTGAAATAGAACCCTCTCTTTCATCATTTTTAGCCATATGGCCATCTTCAACCTGCTGATCTTGATTCTGCTGCAAAATTTCCTGATCATCTTGATGGGTATCCACTAGGTTCTCTTCATGTTGCTGAAATGGATTCTCATACAGAGCCTCCATGATCTCATCATCCATAAAATTATCATCTTCATAATATTTCTCAAGGCTTTCAATAAAACTATAGGCATGCTTGCAACAGTCTTGAACTAAATTTAATGATGGATAAGAGTCCTTATATCGTTCAATGAACATAGCATGAAAATCCTTTAAACAGTAAATACAAGCAGGCGGCAAACTTTCATACCATGATTGGGCTTTACCTTCCAGAGTGGCCAAGAATATCTTCATCAAGCAATCTTCAGGAAAATCCACTTTCAACTTGCGAATATGCATATGAAATCTAACTAGATGTAAAGCAGCATCCTTCTTACCATCATCATTAAATGTAGGCAAATTCCTTGACCTATCTACCTTCGGAATTTTATTCGGAAAACTTGGAATGTGATCTCGGCTCATGGGAGCATATCTTCTTGTGATTCGGTCCATCTTGAAAATCTCACAGCTACTGATCTCTCTGCAGTGAAGTCACCATGAAGCACAGGTTGCTGGATTTTTCATGAAAGGAGTCGCCAGGTGAATGATTTCAGCCTTGCCAGTGTCTGATCGTTGTCCACCATCAACAATCAGATCTAAACTTGATACATGTACTGGGGTAATTAACAAGTTAAATGTCACGTTTACAAGCTAGACCGGAGATTGACTGAAGCAGCGTTTATCTACTTCCGCTAATGCAAAGCAAAAGCGTTTCGAAGGCTACCTGGCATAACTTCAGGCTCTGTCTGTAGCTTATAAAACAAATGACATCAACAAGTAAACCATTTGTTCTTCCCCAGTATGGTCGCCAATATGTTAGCACTCGAATCTGGCCTCAGGCTGAAGAAGGCAAAATCCAAGGCAACATCAAACCACTTAGCCTCGTAGTTAGCCCTACGAGGACAGGAGAGGGCTCTCTCCGGGTCTATCTCAGCAAAGATCTTCAAAGGGCAGAGATAACCAATAAAGAACATTGATTTTAGGCTAGTAAACTGATAGAGAAGGTTTGATTTCAGATTTTTAGGGTTTTGGTGGAAAACAGGGGGAAAGCAATTTTGGGTGCGGGGATGGGACACAGCTTTTGCAGAAGTCTTTTTGGGGCAAGGTAGGAGACTGTCTTGATGCCTTTGAAAGAGTTGGGTGGATAGGAATGACTGGTGAGGAGCTAAGGAGAGCAAGAAATCACCATGAGTTCTCCTTAAACAGATGAAAACATTGATATTAAGCAAACTTAAAGGCAGAGCATAGCAATCATGAATTCTACCTTATCACTTCATTTGCCTGATTTGCAGAAGGAAAAGTGAGAAAATGATACACATAATAAAACTTAAAAGTACATAAGAGAAGCACACCATCAACACAAATAACCACAGGAATCCCAAAGAGGGCTGCAAAACCCTGGTCTTTCCTTTACCAAAATTGCAGAGATACAAAGTGTAATACAATAGAAGCTTATCCCTCAAGAGTCCAACCATGAAAATGACTAAGAAAATACATAATATAGGCAAGCTAACATCTTTCCTTGCCTCTAGGGGTCGAGCTCATCCTTCTAGGAGCTGTTTCAACCAATTCTAAACTGATCACTAAAATCTAGGCAGTCAAAACAACTTGCCTCTATAAGCTAGGAAACCAATTCATTCATTAAATTTTTGACTTTTTATGAATGAATCTTCTAGAAGAGATAAATAAGTGCCATGACATCATAAAATTACATCAATTACATCAAGGAGGATGAAAAATCACTCCAAAAAGTCAAAACTAGTCAAATCTGCGTTTTGCTGAGCTGTAGGTGAAAATCTGGCAAATTTCCCTGATGCGTAGCGCCCCAATTCTCTACGCGTAGCGCGCCTTTGAGCCAACGTTTGAGGCACTTCCCGGCATCCAAATGAGGCAAACGTAGGCTTTTTGGAAAGGTCTGGATGTCTACATTCCAACCCAAGTGGAATTTATCAATTTTGTGTCCATTTGCCCCTCCCAAGTTGAAATCTCCCAAGACTGCTTCCTGTGTGTCCAAAAAGTGGCAGAAAGTCATTTTTTGCATGTTTTTTGACCTTCTGAGGGCTCAAAACCTGATGAAATGTCTTGGAAATTGCTGAGAAAGTGTAATTTGTCATGAAAAATCCAAAAATTCTGAGTTTTTGAGAAATGGACTTGCCCATCTTCAAGGTAGCGCGCAGCGCGCTACGCGTTGAGCCAAAACCCTGATGCGTAGCGCGACTTTCAGATGCTTTTTGGAGGCCTTCCTAGTGTCCCAATTGGGTGCAGGATAGCTCGTTGGAAAGGAATTTGAGCCTAACTTCCAACAAAGCTAGAATGTTTCAATTTGGAGTTCATTTGCCCTATCAAAAATCAAATCTCCCAAGACTGGTCAAAATGTGCCAAATGAGGCTGCCTCAAGGAAGAGTGCTGTTGCAGTCAACTTTTGAATGCCTTCCTCAACTCCAAATTGAGCTCATGATAGCTCATTGGAAATCGATTTGTGTATAGTTATCATTTGAATCATCAAGAAAGTCATTTGGCTAACCAAGCTAGGAGAAAACGTGATTTTCCCAAGGTCACTTCAGAGGTGCATTCGATTCTCCTAAGGCAACGATATTTTTGACATTTCTCTAAAACCATGACACCTGTGTAAAACGGGAAGGAGGTTTTTCTTCTTTGGCATGTTGTGAACAAAAACCTCTCTCATTTTTCCAAAATTCATCTTTGATTGCTCTGAAAAATCTTTTGAGTGAAACTTATCCCGATGTGTGAAACAAGGAATTTTGTGGAAATGAAGCGCAATGAAGGGGATGAGGGGCTTGTAAATTCTTAAGGAAATATTTGGGAGTGGGGAGGGATGTTAGGAAGCAGGGGAAAGTGGAATCTCAGAAATCCAGTGAGGGGAAGGGGTCCAAAAGGGCAAAACACAGATCCAACCTAGAAAATTGCCAAGTTGTAGCAAGAAACTAGGGTTTGTGCGAAAATGAGGAATTTGGGGGATCTCAGTGATGGGAAGCATTTGATAAGGTAATTTAAGGATAGGGGAAGTGTTATAGACATTTTTGTGCCTTACAGCATTGAACATGAAATGTCCATAATCCAAGGGATCCAAAGTCCCTAAAAGAGTTGTTCCTACCCCTAAAGGAACAAGGTCAACCAATGACAGCTTCTCCCAAACGTTCTCCACCAAAAACCACTCAGAAACAGTCAATTCAGGATCAATTCAGATGCTCTACTAGCTGCCTGCATTGCAATGCACCCCAGTACACTAGCTAGGTGCGTTGCAACGCACCTAATGCACTACCAGGGTGCGCTGAGCGGGAAATGACAAATGGCAAGCTCATTCAACGAGGTGGAAAGACCATGGAAGCTTCCAGAATCTTCTCCAATGACACTTGCCTCAATGAATTCGACTAGTGATGAGTAAGAGGCTCTCAGCCTCCAAGTGGAAACAAGAACTGACATAGAGAAGCCACAAGTCAAAACATAAGCTGACTCATCCTCTCTGCTTACATCTATATATGGATCCCTCATCCAAGAGATCCAGGAGGCTGGAATTTTGTACTTTGCAGAGAATTGCTGTTGGTTTGAGATTGAGATTAGTGCATTGGGTGATTTATGCTTTGTTGGAGGAGAGGAAGGGATTCCTTTGCTGGGAGGTAGATGCTGGATCGGGACTCACTTGGTTGTATCTCCTCTTGGACTTTCTTATCATATCAATAAAACTATTTGAGTTTCCCCTATATGCTTGTATATCAATGATGCTTTGCTATATTTGCATGTTTATTTTATATCTGATCCTAAACTAGTTATGAATGTAAATCTATGTCTTTTGTGTAGTTTTCCTCTCTTGTGATCTTGCAGGAACTTGGTGAAGCTGGACCAGTGAAGGAGCAGGCAGCAGGAAACAAGCAAAAGAGGAGAATGATTGGATCGACAAACTAGCGGAAGACACCGGTTAGTTACATCCTTCTTCTCCATTTACATTTCATAAAGAAGAATACTCAGATAGTTTTCCTTGTTTGTTGCTAAGGCACTATCACACCTTAAAGTGGGATAGGGGCATTCCGAATGGATACTTTTCCCAACAACAAATTGGCGACTCCGCTGGGGAACGTATCTTGTTAGTTTATTTGTGTTTCTATTGTTGTTCATCTCATAAACTCAAGAGTGCCGAATCGAACTGCATTTGCCATTTACAAATGCAAAGTAGAGATCTGCTACTCTAGTCCATTCACTGGGCCTGTTTATGATCTGAACAGCTGATCCACAAGTGCTCTAACAGCCCTTTGTGATAGATCTTAGTCCTCCTTTAAATCATCCCTCTAATTGTACCTAATTGATAGCTTTTATCCGGCCAAAAACTGTAGATTAAACTGCAAACCGTGACCCAGAACCCAGAGACAATTCTCGTTTCTGCTTCAGCGCAGGCTCTGTGAAGAGGTTCTGCATTTCAACGCAGGTCCCGAGAGGGCTACCTGCGCTGCAATTCAGTTTCTCTGTGCTGGGGGTGCGCTGATCAGCCTTTGCCTTGTGTAGCTGTGGTTCTCTGCTTTCTTTTGCTCAGTTTTCTCTCTGATTTTTGCAGCCTGTTATCAGTGTGTGTACCTATCTAAAACCCCTTTTCTTTGCCTCAATTCCGCCTCAGTTGTATAAAGAAACTGTATTTGTTTTTGTGTATTTGTTACATCATTTGCAGTTTCCCATTACAAAAGTAAACTAGTCATACTGTCGCCCTTAGATCTAGACCTGTCGTAAGTGTCGTTTTGATCTTAGGAGTGAGTTTGTTTGCTGTTCACAGTTGATTTAGCTTTTACTTTTGTCTTTTGGTTTGAATTTATGCATTTCTAGTGTCGAAACAAGTATTTAATTCAAAATCATAAAGTGTCGTAATCATCTTTGTTGATTTCGAAAGAAGCTTGTTTGTGTTTTCACTTGAAATCGAATTCAAATTTGTACAACAGCTTTCTTTTTAGGCATCAATATTAAGAAAGTGAAAACAAATACATGCATATGTGCATTTGCATTTTGACAGTTTGTATGTGTTGATTTAGGAAAAGTGCATTTACAGTGTGCTCTATGCTCTTTGAGAAAAGATTGTGTCTTTCTTTTCCCCTTGTAGCTAGGATTTTCATTGTTGAAAAGATATAAAAGCTTGCTTATCATCTTTAGACTGCATTTAGGAATTGTATCATACATCTCGTGGTGATCCAAAAAGGAAAACTTCTAAGAAAGATCAACCTAAAATAAATTGAATGAACTTAACAACGCTTTGTAACTTAACGCACAACATAGAGGTCTAGGCTAGAGACGTGTTCCGGCGTCGTAAAACCTGGTCACTGGTCGCCTCACTGATGGTTGGGTGATTCCTCCTGAGAGACGATAAGTGCCAGTACGGATTGTGCTCCCACGTACCGTCGAGTATATATTGGGAGACCCCTATAGGAATAAAACCTTTATCCATAGGAAGCCGTGTCGGCCGCCCTACTGATCGCAATGCACTGAACACAACATTCGGGAAGATTGACCGCCCGTACCCTAAAAAGTATTCTGCGGTTTTGCGAAAAGTTTGGCACACCCTCTACCTAGAACTCCAGAGCAGTCCCTTTCATTCCTTTTCAGACTCCTTAACGGAAAAGGTCCATCTGAGCACTTGTCACTTCAGGCTCATTAAAAATTGAAGGAGACTAGAGTCATCTTTTGCTTTTTCTCGACTCTTTAAAATTGAAAAAGCAAGTTGTGTCTAAAGTGTCTAAAAATTCATTTAATTCGGAAACACACTTTCCCCTTTTGTATTTTGGTTGATCGAGTAATCCTCAATCGTGGAAGAAAGTCAATTGAAACCCCGTCGTTCGCGGAGGCTTACGAGTCAACCGTCTTTGTCTCCGGAATCGAAAATAGTATGGACAAAGCGAACTCGTTTAACTGGTTCGAAATCTCCTATTAAAGTTAGAACAAGTGTTCCAACAACATCCGAGATTCCGGTTACTCCAAACATTTCTGGAAACCCTGCCTCTACAGAAGAAGTTCAACAGCCACAGAGGGACAGTGATACTGATCCTAGTCTGAGAGCAAACACTTGTGTCACTGAACCAGTTCCATCTGCAACCGGTTCGGAGAGTCTTGCTCTTCAAACATCTGTCGCTGTCGATTCAACCCCTTCTTCGGCACCAGAAATATTTTACGGACCTGACGGTCTTCCCCTTCCACCTGGTTTGATTGCGATAGAGGAAATTATAGAGGATCCGCAAGCAAGTACTCCAACACATTTTGGAGTCGGGGTCACTCTATTTCCTTCGACATCAGAAGTTAGTCTACCACCAGTGGAAGTTCCTGTAGAATCTCTAGGTAATCTTTTGGATAGACTCAAAATGTTTGAACAACCGTCAACATCTAGGACTGTGTCGAATGACACAGCGACAGCAGAACTCCCTGCCGTCACTCCGACAATGTTTGCCGGTGTACCATCTGTCCCGACTAGCTCACAACCGCTAGAAGGAGTCCATCCAGGGACTATTTCGACAGTATGGTCCGTTCCTGTTTGTTCCTCCGGAATAATATCCGGCAACTCTTATGTTGAGACTCGACAAATTGATCCATTTGGAGGTCAATTTGGGCAATCCAGTCCCCAAGGGCAGACAATCCCCTTGAGTTCCGGATTACCACCGTATGGGGGGCAGTATGCCCTTTCATTACCCCCTCCAGGAGGATATCCATACGGGAGTTCTCAACAGTATTCAGGTTATACTGGAGTTACGTCAAGTGGTTGGGTGCCTATGCTACCCCAACAACCAAGAGTTGTGTATTCTATGCAACAATGTGTACCTATGTCGAACATCCCGACAACACCAGCTATTGTAACAGTGTCACAAGTTCAAACGCTGCCTGTTGTATGTCAACCTCAGATTTCTCAGGTTGTAATGCAACAGCCCCTTGACCCTGTGACTCAACCACAATCGCCAACTGGTGGGACGACACAGGTCCAAACGGGTACAATTACCCCACACCTTGGTCCAACAGTTAGTATAGCACAACAGAACATGGCTTCACAACTGTGGCTGGTGCAATACCAACAACCACAATTCCAACAAGTATACCAAGGTTCTGAGCAGCAGATCTTTGCGAACAGTGGACAACCGTACATTCAAAACGGTCAAAATCAACCAATTTACAGTGGTCATGTCCACCAACCGTATCAGTCGTACCAGCATCAATTACATTATGCTGGTATGCAAAGGCCAACTGCTCAGGCAATTCCATCGTATCTTGGGTATGCTTCACCTAACCTGAATCAACAGTTACCATTCGTGGCAACTTTAGAGTTACCTGATTTACACCGGTTAACAAACGATCCAATTGCTTACGCCCCTTGGTGGCCAGTGATTCCTCACAAACTTCCATCAGACATTCCTAAATTTAATGGAAATCCAGGTGAAGACCCATCGAATCACGTCATGACATTTCATCTATGGTGTTCATCGAACACCCTAAACGATGATTCGATAAGGCTTCGCCTTTTTCAAAGGACATTAATGGGTCCAGCGGCAAAATGGTATATTGAATTGCCTAGAGCTTCGTTCGACAATTTCAGTACCTTAGCCACGACTTTCTTAACCCATTTTCAATTACCGATAAGGTATGAAACGGGAACAGAAATCTTAACCAACTTCAAACAGACAACGGCCACTCACATATCTGATCATATACATGAGTGGCGACGTCGTCGTAGGATGGTAAAAACGTACGTTACCGATCAGCTATTAGCTGAATGGTTTATCAAGTCGTTACTTCCTGCCATTACGGAAGATGTGGCGAAAGGGGGAGTCGTAACGGAAGAGCAAGTTATCGCTCGGGCGCAATATCTAGACTTGGTCTATACTCAGTCTGGCACGCTCTACGACAAAATACCTGACGCCCCTAGACCGGAATTCTCAATTCCTCCTCCTCCTAAATCAAACAATGACTCTCATGCCGGTGATGGTGTGATTGGCACGACAAACGTGAAATCGACAAAGGCTGCATCCAAGAAAGCCCGTAAGATTTCAGATCAAAATGCAAAAGATGAAATTCTTGCTTCGGAAGTAAATGCCGTATCAGCAGATAAGGGCAAAGAAACCAAACAACCAGGAAGCAAGAAGAAACAAAGCAAAGGGAAGAAGAAGAAACAGGGTGAGTCATCTCCTGAAAAAACTTCTTCAAACCCTCCTGGAGATAGGAAACCCCCTTTCGGGTGTCAGATATGTGACGAGAATCACTAGACGAGAGAATGTCCATACAAAGTTGAGCTTAAAAGATTCTTTAAGAGTTCGCAAACTTCAGCTGTGTTAACTGACCCGTTTCCAAGTCCAGGAACAAATCTGGTTGAAAGTGGAAATGCTTCCCCGTCGCAAGTGCTAATGTTGTCAATTTCGAAGCAGCAAAATGATGCTTTGATTTCGACAAGGAACAAAGATTACAGGAATCCGCAGCTGTTGAACGGCAAGGAAAAAGATCAACCAAGTAGTTCGACAACAACTTCGACAGAAGTTGTACCACCCATCATTCCTGAATTAACAATAAAACTGCCAAAGGGAGTAGTACACAAGTCGACGTTTAATCCTCGCGCTAGAACGGCGCAGCATTATAACATAGTGGAAGATTTGGCCCAATCGCCATCCGCTATGTCGACTCTTGAAGTACTACAAAATTGCCCATCCCAAAGGCAGGCTTTGTTATCAGCCATTGGTGGGGTTGATCCTAAGGATTCCAATCTTGTATCCTTTGACCACAAAGGATATGATCCTCAGTTACCAGCTCAACTAGCTTTCCTTATTCAAGTGAAAGCCCTCAACAAAACTGTTCATCGAACAATTATTGATGAGGGGGCATCTACATGTATTATGTCGATGAGTTGCTGGAAAACATTAGGGTCTCCAACCTTGTCGCGATCTTCGACAACATTAAAAGCATTCGACGGAAGGACATATACCCCATATGGTATCCTAAATAACTTGAAGGTTGAACTAGGGGGAAAAATAGTAGAAATAGATGTTGAAGTCATCGATGGGAATCTTGATTACAAAATCCTGCTAGGAAGACCGTGGATCTACGCCATGGAAGCTGTTGTATCGACCTATTTTAGAAAGATTGCATTTCCCTTTCAAGGGGGGATTACGATCGTCGACCAACAAAACTTCCTCCCCAATGGTTCACAAGTTACAGGAAGCATTCCCATGATCCATGGAAGCCCCCATTCGCTTCATAATATCGGAGTAGGCCTACTAAAAGATCCTATACTAATGGGAACTTTCGCTCTTCCACCTCCAATCAACTTGGCGGAAGTAGCGTCGATAGGAACCTGCAATATGATATCTTCCACGAAGATCTCAGAAGACGATATGAACATGGATCATGCAATGGTTTTGCCCCCAAACCCAATAGAAATATTGTAGCAATCAATGTTTCTGGCATGGGAGGCGAACCCAAATCAACGCTCATCAAGCGTTTGGGTAGATAGGTCTAGAGAATATGGTACCCCTTCAGATCCTTGGTCGCGAGTGCATGGAACCGACGAAGGAATTGTACAATCGATGTTGATTGAGGGGGCACCATGGAATGATTGCCACCATCGTTCCCTTCTTCCAGATTATGAAGAAGATACTCAAGGTGACCTTTATCATCCTTCAGTTTTTGAATTCCTATCAAATACTGTAAACACGGTGGATTCCGAGCGAAACTTATCCAATATTGAAGAGACTATAGCCATAAATATCTCGACTAAAACAAATGTTGTAGAGAATATTTATGTCGGCAAAGGTTGTTCTCCTTCAGAACTGGAAATATATAACGCTCTTTTTCGCGAGTTCAGAGATGTCTTTGCTTGGTCATATGATGAAATGCCAGGCATTGACTCGAGTATTGTTGAACACGAAATTAAGATGTATCCAGATGTCAAACTGGTACGACAACGGCTCAGGCAGGTGCACCCCAAGAAAGCCGCTGCCATTAAGGCAGAAGTTGAAAAACTTCTCCATGCTGGTTTCGTCTACCCGGTTCCTCTAACCGATTGGGTATCGAATATTGTCCCTGTTATGAAGAAACAAGGGACAATTAGAGTGTGTCTCGATTATAGGGATGTAAATCAAGCTTGTCCAAAAGACAACTACCCTACACCCTTCATCGACCAGATAATTGATGAATGCGCTGGATGCGAAATCTTTTCATTCATGGATGGATTTTCCGGATATAATCAAATAAATATCCGCCGACAGGACCAGTCAAAGACTGCATTCATTTGTCCATGGGGCACATTCGCATATCGAAAATTACCCTTTGGTTTAAAGAACGCAGGGGCGACCTTCCAGAGGGCGATGAATTATGCCTTCCATGACATCAAGAACATCGTTCAACCATACCTCGACGACCTTCCGGCTCATTCGCGAAAGCGGACTGATCATCCGCAGCATTTAAGAGCGATATTTCTACGTTGCCGACACTACAAGATACGACTCAATCCGCACAAATGTGTATTTTGCGTCGGTTCTGGTCGTTTACTTGGCTTTTTAGTCTCCAAGGATGGGATTCGTCTCGACCCTTGCAAGGTCCAGGCAATCATCAATTTGCCTCCACCTTCAAATTTGCTTCAGATTCAGAAACTCCAAGGGAAAGCAAGCTTTCTGAGGAGGTTCATTCCAAATTACGCCGAACTTGTTAAAGGTTATACACGTCTTTTGAAAAAGGAGGTACCCTTCATCTGGAATCAGGTTGCGCAAGCTTCCTTTGATGCATTAAAAGATTCCTTAATAAAAGCATCATTAATGTACGCCCCCGATTATCAAAGAGATTTTAACCTGTATCTAGCTGCAGCAGATACAACCATCGCAATGGTTTTAGTTCAAGAAGTCGATGGAATTGAACACCCTATATATTATTTAAGTAGAAACTTAAATGATACAAAAAGCAAATATTCATATGTTGAAAAACTAGCGCTTGTAGCTGTTCAAGCGATACAAAGATTTCGACACTATGTCCTCTTTCGGAAAACTACCATTCTGTCAAATTGCAACCCCATGAATTATATATTGTCGCGACAGTTGCTGGGGGGCAAATATTCAAAATGGATAGAGATCCTTCAAGAGTTTGATCTGGAATTTGTAAAATCCAAATCAAAGAAAGCTCTAGTTTTCGCAGAATTATTGTGCGATCTCCCATCGTCGTCCAACGATGAAACATCCGAAGAATCAATCGTGGACGAGAATTTGTTTCTGATATCCACAAGCAATGAGTGGTATGGAGATATAATAATTTATCTCCAAACCCAAAAGTTTAGGCCAAATACCTCTCACTCTGAACAAAAACGTATACGATACCAAGCAAAAGACTACATGATTGTCGGTAATACGCTTTACCGTCGTGGTATCGATACAGTTATGAGAAGGTGCCTCACCCATGAGGAGGCTGAAAAAGCCCTGAATGAGTGTCATTCAGGCGCGTGTGGGGGGAATCAATCTAGATATGCTACGGCACAAAAAATCTTACGAGCAGGATACTTCTAGCCAACCATGTTCAAAGATTGCATAACTGCAGTCAGAAGTTGCCATGCTTGTCAAATTTTTGATAGCAAAACCAGAAGACCACCCGCACCATTACAGCCGATAGTTGCTGTTGGGCCTTTCGCCAAATGGGGCATCGATTTCATGACATGTAACCCCACCTCGACCGGGGGGCATGGGTATATTATAGTCGCCGTTGACTATTTTACCAAATGGGCCGAGGCGATGTCTACATTAGATAACACTGGTGAAACAACTGCCCTTTTCTTTTTCAATCATGTAGTCGCCAGATTCGGTGTACCACAGGCTATAGTTACAGATCATGGATCGCATTTTCGCAATCACATGATGCTCGAATTAGCTGCCAAGCTAGGATTGTCTCACGACAGCTCTACTCCGTATTATCCGCAAGCCAACGGACAAGTTGAAGCGATCAACAAAGTCCTGAAGCGTATGTTGCAAAGGATGATCGGAGTTCACAAAAGAAGGTGGCACCTAATCCTGTACTCAGCCTTGTGGGCTTACCGAACATCGGTAAGGAATGCGACCGGGTTCACACCCTTCTAACTGGTATATGGCCTGCAAGCAGTCTTACCAGTCCAGTGCGAAATCTCGTCTCTTAAACTCGCAATCGATCTCCTCCCCGGAACTTCAGAAGAAGAAGCCCGTTTCTTGGAATTAATCCAATTGGATGAAACCCGTCGTGATGCCGCTTTGGCTAACGAAGCCCATAAGAAATGAGTTAAGGCGCAGTTCGACAAAAATGTCAAACCCCGTGTCTTCTCAGAAGGTGACTTGGTCTTGCTTTACGACCAAGAATCCGATAAATTGGGAGCAGGTAAATTTAATTCTTTATGGATGGGCCCCTACATTGTTAAACGAGTGTTAGCAAAAGGAGCCTATGAGTTAATGGATTATGACGGAATTCCACTGGCGCAACCTCGTAATGGGTTGTACCTCAAGCGTTACTATGCTTAAATAGTAACCAATATGATTTTGTTGTATTTTGTTTTCGCTAAAGTGGTCGTTTTGGTCGAGTAATCCACCTTTTTACATTTATTGCAGATGTCAAACCTTTTGGAGACATGTGTTGGATATGCCGACGGAGCAAGTCGTAGTTCGCGGAACCTGTCCTCCGCAGCCTGGGCCATTTTTGATCCAAGCGGCGAGTTAGTAAGTTTCAGAGGTGTATGTATTGGTCAATCAACGAATAACATCGTTGAGTATAGCGCGTTGATAGAACTTCTCTCTGATGCCATCACCCATGGTATACGCCGACTAATCGTCAGGCTAGACTCACAACTCGTAATACTACAACTCAATGGTATATATTCCGTCCACAACCCAGCCATTTATCGCATGTTCCTAAGGTTAAGATTTTGGAAAGACAATTTGATTTAATTCAATACCAACATATTTCCAGAAACTTAAACACATTAACCGACTCATTAGCAAACTATGTGTTAGATAGACATTTGTGACATTTATAAAAAGAAACACATCATCAATGTTTTACATGTGGATCATATAACTCAACCAGAATAAAACCCCAAAAATCAAAATATATATAAGCTGTTTATGGTTTACATATAATGTTCTGTAACCAAGACAAAATTGGTCACATGACCCAAAAACTCAAAATGCTAGGGGGCACCCTAGTCTAATGATGCTCGTGATAGCAAGTCACAGCCTGTGCGATCATGCGTAAGAGACAAGTCCATCGTCTAGGCACACCAGTAGTATGCCGCTGCAACTGTAAAGGTAACTCGTCGATCCTCACATCTGGAATACCGAGAGTAAGGCTCTCAACCTGCTCCTGCACAGCTGTGAGGGTCTCGGCCACGTCAAGGTCACGAAGAATAACCCTCCCGGCAGCCTCTCCTGCTGGGGCAGCGGCTGGCACTCTCAGGCGAACTACTGGACGAACAGGACCAACATCTGCATGTACACATGAGTTTGATTAAAGTCTTGATAGAATAAAGCACAAGGACATTATAAATAAAAACAGTAAATAGTGATATGGTCAAAGATTTTACCAATAGCGCCCCACTGCTCGCTGTCCGGCAGTACTAAATCCAGATCACCCCGGAAGTCCATGCCAGCATATGGATACTCGGAATAGACCATCTCCTGACGATCAAACCACCTGAAGAAGGTATCAGAAAAAGAAATCTGAGATTGACCAGCGTGCCTAGACATGTGGTCGACCCATCTCTGCATGCGTGGTTCAGTAGGAGAAGGCAAGTCGAGTGCAATGTACTGTGGCTGCATCAGTGGTATCTTCTCCAAGGCAAAGGCGGTCAAAATAGAACCGAACCCAAAGTTCTTCAACCTCCCATCCTTTACCTTGGTCAACTGACTCTTCATCACAAGAAGTACTGCATCACACCAGTTGAATATTTTCGGTTGGAGGCACTCCAAGGCATGCTGCATATAGGATCTGTTGGCTACATGAAGAGACGCACTCCCGGCCATCCTACCAAAAGTATACAGGATAGACCTAAGGGACCTTTCAGCAACATCACGGATAATGATCTTGCCGTCTTTACTCGGCTGAGATCCTTCCCTGCAATACTGGCGGACATAATCTCTCACAGAGTCACTCCCTCGGGCAGAACCTGACAAAGAGATGGGGGCACTCTGCCTCGACAAGCCAGTCAAGAAGTAAATGTCTACTGCGGTCAAGGGGATAGATTTGCCCCTAATCTGAAAAACTTGGTTGATAGGATCCCAAGCATCGAGCAAATACTGTAGTAGGTTGATCTGCTGTCTCATGCTAGAGATGCGGAAGAACTTCAGCAGACCACAGTTCCGCAGCGCGTTCACCGTAACTGGATCATGTAGGGCAATCATGTCCTCTTCTTCATGTTCTCGTTCTCGCCATGTAAGGGTCATTTTGCTCCAAGATCTCTGAAAAACAAACATGAGAGGAGTTAGATCCTGGATTTGATGAGAAACAGGCAAAAATTTTCATCAAAAACTGTGCAACAAAATCCTTTTCTGCGCCCAGCGCACCTGCACAGTGTTCCACCTGCGTTGAAGGTCAAACTGCCTTCATACTGCTTGACATTCAGCGCAGGTTTCGAGTGCCCAAGGTGCACTGATGGCAGAGCGACCCCATCAAACCCCAGGGGCTCAGAAAAACAAGAAATGAAGCACAGAATGCAGAAAGGAAACCATGAAATGAAAGAGCTCAGGTTTAGCTCCTACCTGGTCCAGACGGCGCCGAGAATCGTCCACAGAATCTCCCGAAATCAGCTGATGAAAATCAAGGGGGAAGAGGCACCTCCAAAGCTCCAACAAACCAAGTTCAAATGAAATGGTAAAATGAGAGGTAAAAACACTTTTTAATTGCTTTTTACGTAGTTCAAAGTGAAATATTAGGGTTTTAATCTCATTTTCAAGCAAATGTTATTCATTTCTAACTAGTTTGATGCAGCAATTGAGGGTACAGTACTATCTTTGAAAAGGGCAAAGCTAGTTATGGTAAAAAATCAAAATTAGACCATGTTATCGAGCAGTTTTAGCACATAGTTCATGCTCGTTAAAAAATAAACATAAGATCGAGCAAGTGTTTCAACCTGCATTTAAGCTCGTTAAAAAATGAACTATCCTCCGGTAAATAACCACCGTGAATGTAAATTTATCAGCCATTAAAGCCTTGGTCGTGTTTGCACCGTCACCTCCACTTTTCCATTGGCCGATCATTCACCTCCATTTGATTGTTTACCCATTTTGAGGAACAGCTGCGAAGAGTGATTTCACTAGCCATCCTTGTGACACTGCCGTGATTGGAAAATTCCAACCCTTACCTGGAATCAGCTGCTACCCGTTTTATCACTCGTTCCTCAAAAGACGAGTCTTCTTTAAGCTCTTTTCATCTGACTCGTAAAATATGAAAAGATTGCCGAGTTTTGGCCTTCCAGCTTGTTAAAGCGACCAGAAGTGCTATCCCTCCTCTAGATTTTAATCTTTTTGGACCTGAGGGATTATTGCACAAAAAGATCAAGCGCTTGTTTTGTTCGGCTCGTTAAAACTATCGAAAATTCATCCCTTCTGTATTGTTTTATACTTTTTCGGACTTAAGGGATTAGATGACGAAAAAGGAACTTTGGAGTTATCTTTACGTACCTTTTTAGACTCTCTAAAAATGAAAAGGACCGAGTTGTCTTTGTCGTTAGACTCGTTAAAAAGATTAATAGCGACAAACTTGTCTTTAGATGAGAACGAGTTTCACTATCGCTAGGCTCGTTAAAACATAGTGATGGGTTTTCCTGAAGGGCAAATTATAGAACAAGCATATGTTATCCTCCTCAAGCTTGACAAAAATAAAGAGGTACTGGTCAGAAATGACTGGGGAAAAATTGGGAAGAAACTCAAAGAACTTTTATTGGTAGCAAGTCGCTCTTGAACATGACACTTCCACTCCGTGCCTGAGTCGGGTTGGGTTGTTCCATTCACCGGTCACATCACCATGGTCTCGCCATACCATCTGCCTTTGGGGTAAATGCTACCAATCCATCACATAAGTGTCGCCGATATGTTCAAGAGAAGTCATCCAGAGAAGTCAACCATGTCCCATCCACTACCATACATTATCCTTCATTCTTTCATGACCGCCACCCTGAACCATATATCATCAGATCGTTTTCACCTGCATCAAAATCATTTGCTCCGTTCCATGTCACTGATGTGGGATACATTAAGACCCTCCTTTGACGGATCGCTTCTTGTCGACATCAGCTCATTATCCAAGAAGTTGATCTAGGAACACCCCCTTCAGTACTTTGAAGCTTGCATGCCTCAATGGCAAGTTTCTCACTTCCGGCGACAGGTATACATCAATGACCTTCGACCGAAAGATTTTGCGTGGTGTTCGACGCCAAGTCCTTTATTCACACCACGTGAATTGTACTGCAGTACCTTGAGGGTCATTATCATTATCGGTGATTCCTCTCGCGCTTGTTAACAGTTTACATCATTCACTGGTAATCAAGCGATGTCTTTCCATGTTCGACTTCAGAACATTTCTCACATGGATCGACTTGTACTTAGAGTGAAGATCGGACGAGATTGAAGACCCCGGATCTAGTTTCATCCATCCGGGCTGCGATATATATTCAGGAAAAATAAAGACATTGACATGTACAACATTGCAACAGATAATCATCCTACCAAAAGGATGATGATTTCATCTAGATCATCAGTCTACCATCAGACGATTGTCTGTTCTATGTACATAAAAATGAATTTATAAAGTTGAGCATGGGAATGCCCGCCTCAGCTAGATCATAAAAATAGTATGAAAAATAATGTATTGTATTGTATCTTATTACAGGTCTCCTCCCAACATTGAAAAAACTTCGGATCCTCCTAATAAAGCATTTCACCTGATAAACGGCCTCATACTTTAGGGGGCAACTGTTATAGACATTTTTGTGCCTTACAGCATTGAACATGAAATGTCCATAATCCAAGGGATCCAAAGTCCCTAAAAGAGTTGTTCCTACCCCTAAAGGAACAAGGTCAACCAATGATAGCTTCTCCCAGAAGTTCTCCACCAAAAACCACTCAGAAACAGTCAATTCAGGATCAATTCAGATGCTCTACTAGCTGCTTGCGTTGCAATGCACCCCAGTACACTAGCTAGGTGTGTTGCAACGCACCTAAATGCACTACCAGGGTGCGCTGAGCGGGAAATGACAAATGGAAAGCTCATTCAACGAGGTGGAAAGACCATGGAAGCTTCCAGAATCTTCTCCAATGACACTTGCCTCAATGAATTCGACTAGTGATGAGTAAGAGGCTCTCAGCCTCCAAGTGGAAACAAGAACTGACAGAGAGAAGCCACAAGTCAAAACATAAGTTGATTCATCCTCTCTGCTTACATCTATATATGGATCCCTCATCCAAGAGATCCAGGAGGCTGGAATTTTGTACTTTGCAGAGAATTGCTGTTGGTTTGAGATTGAGATTAGTGCATTGGGTGATTTATGCTTTGTTGGAGGAGAGGAAGGGATTCCTTTGCTGGGAGGTAGATGCTGGATCGGGACTCACTTGGTTGTATCTCCTCTTGGACTTTCTTATCATATCAATAAAACTATTTGAGTTTCTCCTATATGCTTGTATATCAATGATGCTTTGCTATATTTGCATGTTTAGTTTATATCTGATCCTAAACTAGTTATGAATGTAAATCTATGTCTTTTGTGTAGTTTTCCTCTCTTGTGATCTTGCAGGAACTTGGTGAAGCTGGACCAGTGAAGGAGCAGGCAACGGGAAACAAGAAAAAGAGGAGAGTGATTGGATCGACAAACTAGCGGAAGACACCGGTTAGTTACATCCTTCTTCTCCATTTACATTTCATAAAGAAGAATACTCAGATAGTTTTCCTTGTTTGTTGCTAAGGCACTATCACACCTTAGAGTGGGATAGGGACATTCTGATATACTTTTCCCAACAACAGGAAGGTGTATGAACATCAGGATACAAGTTTTGCCGATGATTTGACCGTCCAAGAGAAATTGCCTTCAAAACCCTAGGAGAGGGAAATGACCTTACTTAGGTGCAATTGAAGCATGAACAAGGTGTAAAATGACTCATTCGACACTGACATGATAATGAAAACCCTATGAATGATGATATACTCAGCTGAATAGTGACATAGATTGGCATTTGGGCAATTTTAGAAGGAGTGAAAGCAAACCCTAGACCTAATGCCTAGTGACCAAATTTTGCTTGAAGACTCACTGAAATGACAAAATTTGACCTTGACACTTCAAAATCACTTTGTAAGAGCATATTTGATCACTGGAGGAAGGCTGGAAAGACTGACACTAATAGGATCTAAGGTAACATCAAACCACGCTTAACCTAGTAGCTAGCCCAATCAGGTCGGGAGAGGGCTCTCTCCTTGTTAATCTCAGAAAAGATGGCCAATGAAAGCTTGAGATGACTGATGTGATGACTGATTTTAGGCTAGGTATGTGTACAGAGGTGTTTGATTGAATTTGATGATGTTTTGTTGGCTCAAATGTGAAAGGCAGATTTGGGTCCAGGGAATGAGGCTCAGTTTTGCACAGATCTCTATGGGGCAAGGTAGGCAAGTGATTTGGTACTTCAAATTGAGTGAGATCAAAAGATTTTGGTAGGTGAGGCGTTGAAAAGGGCATGAAAAACTCAGAGATCCTTTTCAAATAGTTGAAAACATAGATAACTAAACAAACCCTAGGTAGAGCACTGCACTTTCAATGTATTCTACCTTTATCCTTGTTTGATTTAGTTAAGATGAAGCAAAGAGAGATAATGACATACATAAAACACATGTAAACTTACAATTACAGAAGAAAACACAATACCAAAGCAAGATGCCACATGAATCCCATAAAGTGTTGCAAACCCTGGTCTATTCCTTAGCCAAACTGCTGAAATGAATATACAATGAAGCTCCAAGCTTTCCCAAAAGTCCAACCATGCTAATGACTGAAAAATTACAAGATATAGGCAACCAACAACTCATCCTAGCCTCTACGGGTCCAACTCATCAGATTAGGAGCTGTTCCAACAAAATCTAAACTGAGAACTAAAAAGTAGGCAGTAGAACAACTTACCTCTAAAAACTAGGAAACTGATTCATTCAGTTGCAAACTACCTTTTGATGGATGAATCTACCTCTATGAGTGAAAATTTAGCATAATTACATCAAAATCCATCATGTCACATTAAATTACATCACGAGTTTGACAATTAGAAGGAAAAAGTCAATCTATAAAAAAAAAACTAGGCGAAAAACAGAGTTTTTGACCAAAAATGAGCAAAATTCCTCCAATGCGCCGTGCCAGTTCATTTTTTACACTGCAGAGGGCTACCCAATGTGCCGCGCCACCTCAATTCATAGCTATTTTTTGTAGGAGACTTTTGGAGGCCTTCCTGGTGTCCCAATTGGGCACAAGATAGCTCATTGGAAAGCTTATTGAGTCTACTTTCCAACACAACTTTAATTTTTCAATTTGGAGTTTATTTTCCCTGCCAAAATTCAAATCTCCCAAGGCTGGTCAAAATGTCAAAATGAGGTTGCTTCAAGGCAGAGTGTTGTTGCAGTCAACTTTTGAAGGTCTTCCTCAACTCCAAATTGAGCTCATGATAGCGCATTAGAAAGATATTTGTGTCTAGTTATCATTTGAGTCATCAAGAAAATCATTAGGCCAACCAAGATAGGAGAAATCTTTATTTTCCCAAGGTCACTTCAGAGGTGCATCAATTCTCCTAAGGCAACTGTATTTTTGATATTTCTCTAAAACCATGACACCTGTGTAAACATTGAAGGATGTTTTTCTTCCTTGGCCTATTTTGGACTAAAAACTCTCTCATTTTCCCCAAATTCATCTTTTCTTGCTCAGAAAAATAATTGAAGTAAAACCTATCCCGATGTGTGGAACAGGGGATTTGTAGAAAAGAAGTGAAATCAAGGGGTTAAGGGGCTTCTAAATTCTTGAGAAAATTTTTGGAAGTAGTGAGGGATGTTAGAAAGTAGGGGAAAGTGAAATTTTAGAGATTGAGTGAGGGGAAGAGGTCCAAAAGGGCAAAACATAGGCCTAGCCTAGAAACTTTTCAAGTTGTAGCAAGAAACTAGGGTTTGTGAGAAAATGAGGAATTTGAGGGATATTAGTGATGGGAAGTGTTTAATAAGGTAAATTAAGGATAGGGGAAGGTGTATGAACATCAGGATACAAGTTTTGCTGATGATTTGACCATCCAAGAGAAATTGCCTTCAAAACCCTAGTAGAGGGAAATGAACCTTACCTAAGCACAATTGAAGCATGAACAAGGTGTAAAATGACCCATTGGAACTTGAAATTGTTATCAGGAAATCTAGTGTCTATGTAGATCTGCTAGTCCCACTAAGACGGGTAGCTATCTTAGAAACAAACAAATTAAAGTTACTTTCATTTTCCTTTATGAGAAGTAGATAGGAGAGGATCAAAGAATACCAACCTTGATCTTTCGCTCGATTCTTTGCTTGTTCCTTCTCCTCACCGACAGGTCTTTGCCGCTTCTCCCTTGACCAATCCACTTCAAAGAGTACCTGTAAAGTCAAAACAACATAATACCTTCAAAGTGTAGAGATCTACAATCATAAGCAATATAGGACCAGATATATATTGACCGCACAAATGCATATACTATCAGACATACAAGAATGTGGAGGAAAACTTGAATAACTTTATTGATGTAAAGATTAGAAGAGAGGATTACAACCCATTTATCTGACCCAGTGTCATCCTCCCAGCATAAGCCCTTCTTCACCTCATGAAAAGCTTAGATCACCCAACACTATGATATTCCACCAGGAAACCAACAACACTTCCTTACAAGATACAAAATTCCAGCCCTCTGGATCTCTGGGATGAGGGATCCATATATAGATGATTGCAGGGAGGTGAGTCAGCTTCTGGGATTTTGATTAATGTCTTCTCTCCAATAGTTCTTGATTCCACTTGGAGATTTATTATCTCTTACTCATCCTTGGGCGAATTCAGAGAGGCAAGTGTCACATGAGAAGTTTTTGGATGATGCCATGATCATCCACCTCGCAAACTATCTCTGCCATTTGTCCATTCTCACCCATCGTACCCTACAGAAGGGCTTTCTAGTATGTATTGCACCTTTTACACTGGGCAGGTGAGATGCATCGCACCCTTAGCAATGAGCAACCTGTATGGTCCGGTTTTGACCAATTTTTTGTGGAGAACTTCTAGGAGATGATGCAACCAGCTGACCTAGTTCCTTTAGGGCATGAAACAACACTTTTAGGGAATCAAAAGCCCTTGGTTTATGGACATATATGATTTGATTGCAGTGCCAAAAAGTTTCTATAACAATTGCCCCCTAAAGCATGAGGTCGTTAATCTTTTGATGTCAAGTGAAATGCTTTATCATGAGGATCCGAGGTTTTTTGAACTGGAAGGCGACCTGTAATAAGATACAATACAATACATTATCTTCATAACATTTTCATGATCTAGCTGAGGCAGGCATTCCCATGCTCAGCTTTATAAATTCATTTTCATGTACATAGGACAGTGTTGTTGGGAAAAGTATCTATTCAGAACACCCCTATCCCACTCTAAGGTGTGATAGTGCCTTAGCAACAAACAAGGAAAACTATTTTCGTATTCTTCTTTATGAAATGTAAACGAAGAGGAAGGATGTAACTAACCTGTGTCTTTCGCTAGTTTGTTGATCCACTCGCTCTCCTCTTTGTTCGCTTCCCGCTGCCTGCTCCCTTACTGGTCCAGCTTCACCCAGTTCCTGCAAGATCACAGAAGAGGAAAACTACACAAAAGACATAGATTTACATTCATAACTAGCTTAGGATCAGATTTAAGCTAAACATGCAAATATAACAAAGCATCATTGATACACATCATATAGGAGAAACTCAAATAGTTTTATTGATATGATAAGAAAGTCCAAGAGGAGATACAACCAAGTGAGTCCCGATCCAACATCTACCTCCCAGCAAAGGAATCCCTTCCTCACCTCCAACAAAGCATAAATCACCCAATGCACTAATCTCAATCTCAAACCAACAACAATTCTCTGCAAAGTACAAAATTCCAGCCTCTGGATCTCTGGGATGAGGGATCCATATATAGATGTAAGCAGAGAGGATGAGTCAGCTTATGTTTTGACTTGTGGCTTCTCTCTGTCAGTTCTTGTTTCCACTTGGAGATTGAGAGCCTCTTACTCATCCGTGGTTGAACTCAGTGAGGCAAGTGTCATTGAGGAAGATTCTGGAAGCTTCCATTGTCTGTACACCTCACGGAATGACACTGCCATTTGGTATTTCTCGCTCAGCGCACCATGGTAGTGCATTTAGGTGCGTTGCAACACACCTAGCTAGTGTACTGGGGTGCTTTGCAACGCAGGCAGCTAGTAGAGCATCTGAATTGATCCTGATTTGACTGATTCTAAGTAGTTTTTGGTGGAGAACTTCTGGGAGAAGCTATCATTGGTTGAGCTTGTTCCTTTAGGGGCAGGAACAACTCTTTTAGGGACTTTGGATCCCTTGGATTATGGACATTTCATGCTCAAAGCTGTAAGGCACAAAAATGTCTATAACAGTTTCCCCCTAAAGTATGAGGCCGTTTATCGGGTGAAATGCTTTATTAGGAGGATCCGAAGTTCTTTCAATGCTGGGAGGAGACCTGTAATAAGATACAATACAATACATTATTTTTCATACTGTTTTCATGATCTAGCTGAGGCGGGCATTCCCATGCTCAGCTTTATAAATTCATTTTTTATGTACATAGGACAGACAATCGTCTGATGCTAGACTGATGATTCTGATGAAATCATCATCCTTTTGGTAGGATGATTATCTGTGCTGCAATGTTGTACATGTCAATGTTTTTATTTTTCCTGAATATATATCGCAGCCCGGATGGATGAAACTAGATCCGGGGTCTTCAATCTCGTCCGATCTTCACTCTAAGTACAAGTCGATCCATGTGAGAAATGTTCTGAAGTCGAACATGGAAAGACATCGCTTGATTACCAGTGAATGATGTAAACTGTTAACAAGCGCGAGAGGAATCACCGATAATGATAATGACCCTCAAGGTACTGCAGTACAATTCACGTGGTGTGAATAAAGGACTTGGCGTCGAAAACCACGCAAAATCTTTCGGTCGAAGGTCATTGATGTATACCTGTCGCCGGAAGTGAGAAACTTGCCATTGAGGCATGCAAGCTTCAAAGTACTGAAGGGGTGTTCCTAGATCAACTTCTTGGACAATGAGCTGATGTCGACAAGAAGCGATCCGTCAAAGGAGGGCCTTGATGTATCCCACATCAATGACACGGAACGGAGCAAATGATTTTGATGGAGGTGAAAACGATCTGATGATATATGGTTCAGGGTGGCGGTCATGAAAGAATGAAGTATAATGTATGGTAGTGGATGGGACACGGGTGACTTCTCTGGATGACTTCTCTTGAACATATCAGCGACACTTATATGATGGATTGGTAGCATTTACCCCAAAGGTGGATGGTATGGCGAGACCATGGTGATGTGACCGGTGAATGAAACAACCCAACCCGACTCAGGCACGGAGTGGAAGTGTCATGTTCAAGAGCGACTTGATACCAATAAAGGTTCTTTGAGTTTCTTCCCAATTTTCCCTAGTCATTGCTGACCAGTACCTCTTTATTTTTGTCAAGCTTGAGGAGGATAACATATGCTTGTTCTATAATTTGCCCTTCAGGCAAACCCATCGCTATGTTTTAACGAGCCTAGCGATAGTGAAACTCGTTCTCCTCTAAAGACAAGTTTGTCGCTATTAATGTTTTTTAACGAGTTTAACGACAAAGATAACTCGGTCCTTTTCCTTTTTAGGGAGTCTGAAAAGGTATGTAAAGATAACTCCGGAAGTCCTTTTTCGTCATCTAATCCCTTAAGTCCGAAAAAGTATAAAACAATACAGAAGGGATGAATTTTCGATAGTTTTAACGAGCCGAACAAAACAAGCGCTCGATCTTTTTGTGCAATAATCCCTCAGGTCCAAAAAGATTAAAATCTAGAGGAGGGATAGCACTTCCGGTCGCTTTAACGAGCTGGAAGGCCAAAACTCAGCAATCTTTTCATATTTTACAAGTCAGATGAAAAGAGCTTAAAGAAGACTCGTCTTTTGAGGAACAAGTGATAAAACGGATAGCAGCTGATTCCAGGTATGGGTTGGAATTTTCCAATCACGGCAGTGTCACAAGGATGGCTAGTGAAATCACTCTTCGCAGCTGTTCCTCAAAATGGGTAAACAATCAAATGGAGGTGAATGATCGGCCAATGGAAAAGTGGAGGTGACGGTGCAAACACGACCAAGGCTTTAATGGTTGATAATGTTACATTCACGGTGGTTATTTACCGGAGGATAGTTCATTTTTTAACGAGCTTAAACGTGGATTGAAACACTTGCTCGGTCTTATGTTTATTTTTTAACGAGCATGAACTATGTGTTAAAACTGCTCGATCTTATGTTTATTTTTTAACGAGCATGAACTATGCGCTAAAACTGCTCGATTAATCCAGTCATATGATAAGAATGTCTCATTGAAGATGCCATTTTTTATGGAGCTTGCACCTTACAAAGCTTTGCTCCACATCCTTTCTTTATGCAAGTTCGGAAACGACTAATCCTACGAGTTTAAAGGGTTAGAGGTCCTAAAAATTTAAAAAATAAATAGCCACCCCTTGCTTGCACTCCAAAAGGTTTGCATGCCCCCAGGTATAAAATAGAGTTTCAAGGTTACCCCTCAATTTGCAGGAAAAACATTTGTTTAACCGGGAGAGGCCTACCTCTTTCAGGCTACCAAAGATTGTCTCATTTGCGCAGCAAACAAAACACTTCTTCGGCGATGTCTACCGAGATAGACAAAGGTGAGTGACAACGAGCACCAAACACATAACTTTGACAAAAGAATCTTATTCTAGAACAACCCCTCTTCCAATCACGGACGAGGTACGAACTAGTCATATTCTCCCACGGAAACCTACCCTATACCCAAAGTTTTCCTGCCGAAGCAGACCAGGACGCATGCCCCCTGGGTTCCAGTCATATCCCTCCGAATTACTCGTGCTCATCGGGAGGATGGACCGTGGGTTGAGACATTTCTTGCGTGAAGAGACCATTTAGGGATGGTATATGACTATTTGTGATGCGTGATCCGGGAAATGAAAGCTGGTCCACGAGCTTGACCACTCTTCCTTCGTGCGGAAAACACATTACTCTAAAGAGTGAGGAGACGATGGCTCCCATGCAATAAATATAGTCTCGTCCAAGGAGTAGGTTATAATCCAAGGGTCCTTGAACAACCATCACGTTCATTTGAAGGATCTTCCCTTTCAATGTTATAGGCACATTGGGGAGGATCCCTAAAGGTCGACTGGTTCCTTTATCGAAGCCTGTCAGATTTCTCATCTCAGGCAAAAGCGATGGCGAACCAAGCGCTTTCCAAGCAATAGAGGAAAGGATACTCACAGATGCCCCCTCATCAATGATGGTGCCAGCCATGACCATTCTGTATATTTGAATGATAATTCGGAATGGTATGCTTGCTGGCAAACGGGGTCTGCCTAGTTGGTTCCAGTCGAAGGATACAACTAGGTTGCTTGGAGGTGGGACCGAGTAGACGGCCGGGTATGGCTCTGACGAACTTCCTTCCTGCGATAAAGGAATGGGTGGATTTCCCCCGTGTTCGTCGGAGTCTGTGTTGATGAAGAGAATTTGGATGGTGTCATCTTTATCCTCTTCAGTGATTGTATCATTCGAAGATAAAACCTCTGAAGGCAAAACCGGGTCAACTGCCGCCTCGACCTTTTGACTTTCATCTGGTATGGATTCAGTTGGTTTATCTTCAATGATAGACGCTTTAGCTGACCACTTGAGCAGGCCAGCTGGATTCTCAACTAACGAAGGACTCGGCAAGAGTTTTTTATATCCAGGAGGAAGTCGTAACGGTGAAACCAGACGATCATCCAAAACTCTTTTAGCTTCGTCTAAGAAGGGACAACGGTGGAGGGCATGGTTGCCTTCGCACAGTCTACAGGGAGGTCTAGCTCTCCCTTTTTGTCCCGGAACTTCACTTTCGCTAGTTGACGGTGTGCTTTCAACATGGCTATCAGAGGTTGACGACACCGGATTGTGCAAACGAGGAGACCAGTCCCTTAGTATCCGAGGGATGCAAGGACAATCTCTGTGAAAGTGGTCTCCTCTGCAAATGACACATGGCGATTTAGGCCTGGTCGGTGCTGTGTGTGGATTTTCATTAGACGACACTTGTTTTCCCTTATTTGCCTTTGGCTCCTTCTTCTTTTTCTCTTTCTTCTTCGATTCCTTTTTCTCCTTAGGAACTTGGTTTTTAGCTTTACCAGTCCCGTCACGTGAAGAGGAAGGAAGAGAGGAAGAATTAGAGAAAGTAGAAGGTTGGTGGGAAATTCTGGACTCGTCTAACTGCTGATTCGACTGTTCAGGAATCGTGGTGTTCTGAACGACATTGGTTGAGAAGAGCCAGACCGGCAAGCCAATTGTCAGTCCTGGAAGCGACAATGTGGCCATATGGGGCGCACCAACATCTCCCCAAGAGGACTAGGATTTCCACCAAGGGGAATTCCTTGGTTGGTAGGCTCCATTTTCTCAACCTAAAGATCAACGCAGGAAAAAGGGTATGAATATTCCGTTTAAAATAAATTTTAACGACGCTTGGACACAACTTGCTTTTTCAATTTTAAAGAGTCGAGAAAAAGCAAAAGATGACTCTAGTCTCCTTCGATTTTTAATGAGCCTGAAGTGACAAGTGCTCAGATGGACCGTTTCTGTTAAGGAGTCTGAAAAGGAATGAAAGGGACTGCTCTGGAGTTCTAGGTAGAGGGTGTGCCAAACCAATCGCAAAACCGCAGAATACTTTTTAAGGTACGGGTGGTCAATCTTCCCGAATGCTGTGTTCAGTGCATTGCGATCAGTAGGGCGGCTGGCACGGCTTCCTATGGATAAAGGTTTTATGCCTATAGGGGTCTCCCAATATATACTCGACGTTACGTGGGAGCACAATCCGTACTGGCACTTATCGTCTCTCAGGAGGAATCACCCAACCATCAGTGAGGCCAATCAGTTACCAGGTTTTACGACGCCGGAACACGTCTCTAGCCTAGACCTCTATGTTGTGCGTTAAGTTACAAAGCGTTGTTAAGTTCATTCAATTTATTTTAGGTTGATCTTTCTTAGAAGTTTGCCTTTTTGGATCACCACGAGATGTAGATACAATTCCTAAATGCAGTCTAAAGATGTGTTGAGGGCCCCGAAATCGGGTCAACAACAAGGGGGATACCCACCCGGTCGGGAACCTGGTTGGCGGCTCCGTGCCCGTTTGGTGTGGCGGGTCCAACTGGGGATAATGGGACCAGCTTCCCAATCTAAATGGGTGTGTGTGTGTAGAATATGATGATGCTAAATCTGGAATTATTTCTAAGTTAATTTAATTCTAAACTCTAAACTAATTCTATGCTACTGTAATCTAGCAAAAACAACACATCTAATCTATACTAACCCGGGGTAAAATTCTTTCATTATGTGATCTAAAAAGATTTCATACAACAGCTGGTAATAAAGATCATTCAGCTATCATAAGAATATAAATCAATTAAGATGAACCATTCTGCATAAGAAGTTAGGCAAAACAGTTGTGAACAACATATCGCATAATCAGTTATTCATATGTTAAGCACAAACAAATGATTCCACCGTACAAAAGTGCCAAATGGTAATCCAGACATTCATACATTAACATATAAATAAATCAGCTGTATATCACTCTAAGAATATGAGCAGAAATTAATCAAGAGATAAAAGTACCATTTATGACTGATTTTCACTCACAAACTTCAAGCAATAACGATTTATCTCTACTTAATTCCAACATCTACTAAGAGTACAGAAGTGCAACATCAGTAGCAGACATTAAAATGCAAACATAAATAAATCTCGATCCGTCCATTCATCAAAAACCCCCTCCGAGGGTGCAAAAGTGCATGTTCTGAGGACAAGTTTTTTGAAAAATTTTCGGACCCTTCTCCAAATGCCATGAGAAGGGTTAAATACTACTAACCGACTAATCTTAATTACACAAATTTAGGGAACGACGTCAAATGACCGCCCTTTTACTAAAAACAAATTTATTTCTAAAAACTGAATCTAATTTCTAACCATTTCTGTATCTGCTCCTTAGTGCTGTAAGCGATGCGCTGTTCACCCTGAAAGAGTCGGCTGATTGTCCTTTCCTTTTGTTCGAGCTTGAAAATTAGAAATAACAAGAGCTGGCACCTCTTTCTGACAAACTAGAAGATATTTTTGAAAGTCTTCTTCTGGAGGAGTGTCTTCACGGCGTGTATACTTAGTACAACTCAGATTTCTTTCAAACTGATTGTGCTGTTGCTATTTCGGTTTCCGGCCGTGCGAATGACTCAATGAGTTGGGGACTTTGTTGCCTGAACAATTTTCTGAATTGAAACTTGTTTCCGTTCTTTGTTCCAGGCTTTTCAGAGACGTCTTTCCCCTTAAGCGTTTTTCTTTTTGTTTTACCCAATTTGGGCTTCAGGATCTTTCGTAAACGCTTTGCTTTTGTGCGCCTTTGACTCTGAGTCCTGGATAGTCTATTTCCATCAGTATTTGTTGAGTGATACTCTGGAATCCGCGGTCCTGCTGCATGCGGTAGCCATTTGCGAAGTCATCTCGTCTCTGTTCTTCTAGTTCTGGCGCTTTTCCTTAGATGTTTCCTGCATATAGATTTATATTAGTTGCTGCCTTATAGTTCACGCAAATGAAAAGAGACACGAAGAAAAGATTGACATGAAAGCATTAAGTTCTAATGAATGCATAATCATGACACCCATTATGGCTTGACTCTTCGAAAAACGCAACACAATCATCTTTGGATACACAGGCGTACAATCATTAATTTCCCGTAAGGTGCGCGCCCAATTTTGGGCTTACAGATCATGCCGAGGAATGTTTGCGATGAATGGTTTCTGCGATTGGCATTGCAGCGTCGAAGATTGCGATGTAAATAAGTGCCATCGCAGCAATTAATAGTCTCGCTTGTCGCAAATCGCAGATCGCAATTTTTGTAGGATCGCACATCGCAAGATCGCAGATTTTTCATTTTATCACCTTGTGCTGCTTATGTGATGCTGCGACGTGCGACGTCGCATGTCGGCCGTCGCGGTTCCTTAGGTTTTCCCTTTTTGAGCGCTTTTGATGCATGCGATGCGATGGGTTTCACGTCGCTCCTGCGCAGTGTATTTATGCGCTTTGGGAAAACGCTTCTCTCTACCTTTGCGACGCGATATAGCTCTTAGGGAGTTAAATACAAAATATTTTTTAACAAAATATTTTTTGGATTTTTGGTTAAGGGTCCCCCTTTGCTTGATGTTATTGCTAATATCAAACAAAGAAGGGGGGTTTTTGGTGACCACAACAATGGCGATTCACTGTGAAGAACCAGTTATCTCTGCTTTTCTATTGACCGTTCACCTCCGAAACAACAAAATTTTCACATGTCTAAATTTTGTTATGGACAGATAGAGTAGATTACCCCTCACCCTGTCAACGATACTTTGTCTCAACCCCTTTTATATTCCAATTGTTTGCTTCCTCAGGCTTTTTCTTGCGTTCACACCAGACATTACTCGGCTTTTATTAAAGATAAAATAAGGTCTTCTCCGCGTACTGGCTTAAAAGTATACTCATTTGTCGTAGGTAGAGCCTTTGCTACCCGCAAGCGTCCATAGCCTCGACAGGGTTACCATGTTATCCAACAATGATCCTTTTTCCTGCTTGAGGTTACTCGCAACATTCCAGAGAAAAAAAAAAAAAATTCCTTTTTGACACTTTTTCCTTTTTTATTCTCTAAAGAACAATGTCTTGGTTTGGTGGCCAAATTATGACACAGTCATTCACTTGATTTACACTTTTGCTGAACAAGCCGGCTCGTGATGAGACCTCTTGTCTTTTGATTGCAACAATCTTAAGTCGTTGCCCTGTTTTGATAGACAGTATTGGCAAAGTCAGCAAGTTATAATATCTGTGATCATGATAAGCCGGCTCGTGATGAGACCTCTTATTCTTTGAGATATAGTGTTTGCTTTGGATTGTTTCTCTGAATGCTGCGATCTCCTTTTAGCAGGGAGGAAGTCATTGTTTTTCCTTAAGAAAGCTCTGGACGACAATAATAGAGTTTTTTAAAATAGCAGTTTCGCAGAGAATATTTATTTTATTATTGATGATACCTTTCATTGTGCTGATACAAAACAATTCTTTACCAAAGGTTGCTTTTGTCAAAGTTTTTTGAGGTTGAAACTAATATCGTAATCAGGGTGAAGTTAACTCTATTTGTCAATAATAAAATTCAGATTTTTCAAAAATTTTGCTATTTGTACAAGCGAAATCAAAATCTGATGGAGAATTGGCGTGCTCTTTCATGAATCCTTCTAAATGATCATTTAAAACCGGTTTTATTCAAAAAGGAGAAAAACAAAACAAAATAAAAACTAAGACTAACCTACAAAAATTAGAAGAATTCTCTTCTATGGAAAATATAATTTAAGAATCTGTCCATTGACAGGTAAAGAATCTCTTCTCCCTGTCAAATCCTGCAACACAAATGTAGACGGGCCTACGACTTCTACAATCTGAAAAGGGCCAAGCCACAGCTTCTGAAATTTCGTATGTTTGCCCTTTTCTTCAAGAGCCTTATCCCATTTCAAAACTAAAACACCCATCTGAAAGTTCTTTCTGGTTATGATGGCTGAGTCAAAAGAGGATTTTATTAGCGCTTGGTGATGAGCATGGGTTTTCCTAGCTTGTTCTCTTTGTTCTTCTAATTTGATTATTTCCATTTGTCTTAATTGTAAAGAGGAAGTAGATACTTCATCGATATATTGCACTAAAGACAAAGAGGGAATGACTAGGTGAGTCGGAAGAACCACTTCTTTCCCATAAACTAAATTAAAGGGAGAAGTGCCGATTGAAGCTTTCTTTGTGATTCTATCAGCCCATAAAGCATTTACCAGCGCTTTGTGCCAATTCTTTTGGTTTTGGTCGACTGTTCTTTTGATAATCCTGATTAGGTTCTTGTTTGTTGATTCAGCCAATCCATTACCTTGCGGATAGTAGTTGGCAGAATATTTTAGTTTGAACCCTCTTTTAAGCGCAAACTCAGTCATAACATTTCCAGAAAAATATGAAGCATTATCAAACATTAAGGCCGTTGGCAATCCAAACCTAGTAATGATAAATTGATCTATGAACTCAATAATGTTTTCAGAATTGACTGTCTTGAGAGGAACTGCTTCTACCCATTTAGTAAAATAATCAGTTGCCGTGAGGATATACCTATGCTGCTTAGAAGAGTGAGGAACGATCTCACCTATTATGTCCAAGCCCCATTGGCTGAATGGTTGCTCGATGTTGACCGGTTGTAGCGGCATGGACGATTTCCTTTGTTTCCCTGCAGCAGTCTGGCAGATTTGGCATTTCCTTACGTAATTGTAAGAGTCTTTGAACAGCGTGGGCCAATAATATCCTGCACGTAAGATCTTATGCGCAGTAGTCTCTCCAGCATAGTGTCCACCTGCTGGTCCATCGTGGAGTTCCTGCAAAACCTTTTCGGCTTCAGTTTTCTCAAGACACCTAAGAAGCACAGAATCGTAATTCCTTTTAAACAGGACATCATTTATGAGTTGGTATTGTTTAGCTTTTAATCTCAGAGCTCTTTTCTTAGTGTGATCCAGACGTGATGGAGCATACCCGTTCTTAAGAAAATAAATGATGTCAGCATATGATGATTCTGCGTCGTTTAGGCTTACCTCATACGTTTGTACCTCTTCAGATGAGTTCTCAGAAATCTGCGATGCTCCAGCTAACATTTTGCATAAGCCTTGACCTCTTACGATGTTTGCTGGTTTGATCTCAAGATCATATTCTTGTAAAGCGGTAATCCAATTAGCTCTCTTTTCGCCCACATCTTTCTGTACCAAAAGGTTTCTTACCGCTGGAAACGGTACTACGATTTTAGTGTGGGCTTAAGCAAGAAAGGTCTGAAATATTTGATCGCTTTGAAAATGGCATACGCCTGTTTCTCTACGTCTGAATAATTAAGTTCAGCATCTTGTAAGTTCGAGCTAAAGAATGCGATTGGAGCTTCCGCTTTTTCTTGATTTGCTTGGGTCAAAATCGCGGCATAAGATTTTTCTGAGGCAAAAGTGTATAAGATAAAAGATTCTGAAAAATTTGGGGTGGCCAAAGATGGAGCATTAATGATAGCTTGTTTGATCAAGTTGAATGCTTCATGCTCATCTAGACCCCATTTGAAATTTGAATTCTTTTTTATCATATTTTGTAAGGGAGAAATAATGCGTGAAAAATCAGGGACAAACCTTTTCACAAAATTGATCTGTCCAAGGAAAGATTGCATGGCTTTCTTGTTATGGGGTATGGATATTTCAGAAATTTCCTTGATTCTGTCGGGTTCTATGTGAATACCAGATTTCGACACTATGAATCCGAGCAATTTCCCTTCGCTTAATGCAAAGAAAGATTTCTTTGGGTTAAGCGAAATCCCATACCTTAAACATCTTTGAAATATTTGCTTCAAATCTTTGAGATGGTCGCTTCGTTTTTTGGAGTACACTGTTATATCATCCAGGTAAATCACTGCTGATTTATTGACTAACCTTTTAAACGCGATGTCCATGGCTCTCTGAAAGGTAGCTCCGGCATTGATCATACCAAATGGCATCTTCCGATATGCATAAGTGCCCCATTTGGTTCGGAACGTAGTCTTTAACTGATCATCGGGATGCACCAGTACTTGATTGTATCCTGAAAATCCATCCAGGAAAGACATTAATTCTGAGCCTGCTACTGCCTGTAATATTTGCTCCATAGGTGGGAGGGGAAAGTTATCTTTCTGACAGGCTTTGTTGAGATTTCGGAAATCGATACAGATTCTAATGTCTCCGTTTTTCTTCCTAACGGGCACCATATTGGATACCCATTTGGAATGTCTGACGGGGAAAATTATTCTGGCTCTCAAAAACTTATTTAGCTCAGTTTTTATTTGATTTTCTAAGTTAGGGTGTATTTTCCTGAGCTTCTGCTGGACAGGTTTTTCATTGTCAATCATAGGGATAACGTGTTGAATGATAGAGGTGTTGCATGTTTTTATCTCATCGTAATTCGAGGAAAAAACGTTTTTGTATTGTCTCAGAAGACGGATATATGCTGATTTCTCTTCAGGGGCTAGGTCGTTGCCTAGGTTAACGTTTTGTGGCTTCTGATCGGTACCTAGGTTTACTAATTCATAGTTCAAAGTAGAACTGTAGAGTTTAGCATTGGCGGACCTTTTAAACCGACTTTTCAAATCATACAAATCTTCTAACTTGACCACTGATTTCGGTATAGCATTGTCAGTGCCACTTTGTTGTATTTGGTGATCATGATGGTCTTCGTCAATTATTTGATTTGAGTAGGATCCTTTAGAAGTAAGGAAATTTACGATGTCAGGATCGTCGTTGAATACTCTCCAATTGGTGATGTTGTCAGGGATGGATGGTCTAAAGATTAATTCTATAGAAAACCTATCAGGACTAAAATCTTCAGAAGGAATAAGTCTAGAGGCTACATTAGCTAACAGGTCTGCGCTCGCGTTTTGAATTCTTGGAATTGACGAGATGTTGAATGCTATGAAATGTGCAGTGAGATCTTGAACTAAAGATTGATAGTGCTTTAAATGACTTGACAGGCAATGTATGGTGTTACGTACCTGTTTTACGACGATCTCAGAATCTCCAAAGACTTGAAGATACTTAACGTTCAATCTGATTGCTTTGTATAGGCCTTGGACCAAGGCTTAGTACTCCGCTGTATTGTTCGTGCAATCGAACTCAAGTCTGCATGTGAGCATAGTCTTGTTCCCATCTGGGCTAATTAGAATGCATCCCGCTCCTGCTCCCTCATTGGATTTAGAGCCGTCAAAATATAATTTCCAAAAAAAAGATGTATTTATAGAATTATCTAAAAAACTAAAACATTTTGAGTCATCAGTTTGGGAGAAATTTTCAACTTGGGATAAAACTGAATTCTCTAAGTAAGGTGAAATATGAGCATTAAAATTGCCGAGGGAAGAATCCACTGAGTAATTGCCTACAATGCTGCTATTGTAAGTTATGGCTTCATTTTCTCCTTCCAATTCTGTCACTATGTATTTTTGGTGCAACTCTCGCTCAACCTTTATCTGATTTGGTTTACCTTTGTATGGTAACCACATGTGCGAGCAGTCGGTTGAGAAATATCCGTGGAGTTTCTCCGACCAATCCCTGCTAAGAATCAAACCATAGAATTCAGGGATATCAGCTACTAGAATGTCGATAACCTGACACACTTTTGGGTTAGACGACAATCTTATGGTCACTTGATTAAGTTCACCAATCACTTCGACTTGGGATCGATCAAGTTGAACTATACTTACTGCGGATTTTTGAGGTTGAACATTCAATTTGGCACATATTGACCTGGGTAAAATATTCGTTGAAGCACCAGAATCGACCAAGCAATTGTGCACATTTTTATTGAAGATTTCATAGGTGAGAAGAAAAGGAGGAGTATGAGATCTTGATCTTCCTCCAATCAAGGCGATGTCATTTGGATCAATCTTATTGATCACGTTGGTCAGAGGTCTTCCCATATTGTGGGAAGCTACAGCTGTAGGTAAAGATGTAGTAGGCACAGCATGTAATTCTTTCATCATTATTTTCTGTTGATGTTTCAATTTGCTCAATTCATAAAGAGTAATATTAGCCCTAGTCTTCTTCATGTCATCAATGATGTTATACTCCATTTCATCCGACATTATCAGTGTTCTTGATGGAGGTGCTTGATCTGATTGGACTGGGATAAGCTGGGTCGCTTTAGCAGTTGTCTTCTTTGTTGCGACCTTATCTTTTGTGACAGGGCTTGCGCCCTTCTGTTTAGGGGTAGTTTGGGGAGGATCAAGTTGATTTTTGCTTCTTGTGCTAACAGGAAATGCTTCTTGATCTTCTTCTTGTGGGAGGATGAAGTCCCACATTCCTTGTAGTTCCACAACTTCTTCATCGTCGGTCTGCCCTTCAGTGGCATTCTCTTCTTCTTCTTCATCTTCAGATTCAACGTTTGAGACAACACTGGGTGGTTTTACCTCCATGGGAGGATTTCGTTTAAAAGTTCTATAGGGCTTTTTCGAAGAAGTCTCTGCTACTTGTTTCTTAATGTCAATCATCTCATTGGACATGGCCTTCAACACTTTTTGTAATCCTTCCAAATCGAAAGGATCTTTCGTTTGCTTCTTCTTGGTGTCTTCTTTGAAAGAGATTTTCTTAGATTTGCGTTCTTCTAAAACGGATCTCTTGTCTAGGGCTACCACGCGTTTTTCCACTGCTAACGCTTCTGTCAAGTTGTCAACTAAGGTGGTCTTGTTTGCCCTATCTACGAAGATAGCCAAGTTTGAAGGTAAAGCAGTGATGTACCATTCACATCTTACTTCCTCGCTGGGTTGTGAAGCAGTGGGGATTTTGTTGAGGATCTTATTGAACAGTAAGTTAAAATATTTAATGGGTTCTCTAGCCTCAGCCTTAAGATTAGATAGGTCATTGATCAATGTCGCCGTGGATCTATCATCACCGAACTTGGTAAGGAATTGACTTTGAAAAATGTCCCAACTTGTGATGGATCAGGAGGGTAACGAAAAGTACCACGACCCAGCTGTTCCTTGCATTGTATAAGGGAAAAGCCGGACAACAGCGTCTTCGTTAGTAACTCCGTTGAGATTAACAGAAAGCATGAAATTATTGATATGTTCTTCGGCCAGCATGCCTGCTTCTGGATTGAATTTAGGTAGCCATTTCTCAGGATGGGCCGGTATTGGGCTCAGGGGTGGAGGCATTAACACCGCCCCAGGATTGTTCCATGGAGACTGGGCCATCGTTGAGTTGCTAGTTATTGAAAGTGCAGAAGATGATCCCTGATGCTGAGAAGATGAAGATATTAAGATCTTTGATGTTTGAAGAGGAAGGATCGTGGAAGATGGGTGAGTGAGTTGGAATGAAGATGTGGGCGGTTGACTTCGCGGTGAGGGAGTTGAAATGGACGAAGTGGATGAAAGAGTCTTACTGTCAGACTCTGGTGGTGCTTTCCTTGCTCTTTTCCTAGTAGGGAGAGGGATTTCACTTGGTTGAATACCAAATTTTTCACTCTTCAATCTGGTCAGAGGGTGAGCAGGGTTGTACTGCGAAGTCACGCTGCTTTTGGATTTATCAGACTTCTGGTTAAAAATAGAGAATCCCTGGAGTTTACGAATCAAAGTTTGAATTTCAGGGGGTTCAATGATAGATTGGTCTGATGTATTCGAGTATGTAGCAGCGGTGGATACTCGAGCGACTTCAAATTCTGGGTTTAACCGTGTTGGAGAAGTCGAGGGAGTTGTTGAGGGTGTATTACTCTCAGAATGGTATTTAGATATTGCTTTAGGTGCCATTCATAGTTCAGGCCCTCCTTCTAGCGCCAAATATGTTGAGGGCCCCGAAATCGGGTCAACAACAAGGGGGATACCCACCCGGTCGGGAACCTGGTTGGCGGCTCCGTGCCCGTTTGGTGTGGCGGGTCCGACTGGGGATAATGGGACCAGATTCCCAATCTAAATGGGTGTGTGTGTGTAGAATATGATGATGCTAAATCTGGAATTATTTCTAAGCTAATTTAATTCTAAACTCTAAACTAATTCTATGCTACTGTAATCTAGCAAAAACAACACATCTAATCTATACTAACCCGGGGTAAAATTCTTTCATTATGCGATCTAAAAAGATTTCATACAACAGCTGGTAATAAAGATCATTCAACTATCATAAGAATATAAATCAATTAAGATGAACCATTCTGCATAAGAAGTTAGGCAAAACAGTTGTGAACAGCATATCGCATAATCAGTTATTCATATGTTAAGCACAAACAAATGATTCCACCATACAAAAGTGCCAAATGGTAATCCAGACATTCATACATTAACATATAAATAAATCAGCTGTATATGACTCTAAGAATATGAGCAGAAATTAATCAAGAGATAAAAGTACCATTTATGACTGATTTTCACTCACAAACTTCAAGCAATAACGATTTATCTCTACTTAATTCCAACATCTACTAAGAGTACAGAAGTGCAACATCAGTAGCAGACATTAAAATGCAAACATAAATAAATCTCGATCCGTCCATTCATCAAAAACCCCCTCCGAGGGTGCAAAAGTGCATGTTCTGAGGACAAGTTTTTTGACAAATTTCCGGACCCTTCTCCAAATGCCATGAGAAGGGTTAAATACTACTAACCGACTAATCTTAATTACACAAATTTAGGGAACAACGTCAAATGACCGCCCTTTTACTAAAAAAAAATTTGTTTCTAAAAACTGAATCTAATTTCTAACCATTTCTGTATCTGCTCCTTAGTGCTGTAAGCGATGCGCTATTCACCCTAAAAGAGTCGGCTGATTTTCCTTTCCTTTTGTTCGAGCTTGAAAATTAGAAATAACAAGAGCTGGCACCTCTTTCTGACAAACTAGAAGATATTTTTGAAAGTCTTCTTCTGGAGGAGTGTCTTCACGGCGTGTATACTTAGTACAACTCAGATTTCTTTCAAATTGATTGTGCTGTTGCTATTTCAGTTTCCGGCCGTGCGAATGACTCAATGAGTTGGGGACTTTGTTGCCTGAACAATTTTCTGAATTGAAACTTGTTTCCGTTCTTTGTTCTAGGCTTTTCGGAGACGTCTTTCCCCTTAAGCGTTTTTCTTTTTGTTTTACCCAATTTGGGCTTCAGGATCTTTCGTAAACGCTTTGCTTTTGTGCGCCTTTGAATCTGAGTCCTGGATAGTCTATTTCCATCAGTATTTGTTGAGTGATACTCTGGAATCCGCGGTCCTGCTGCATGCGGTATCCATTTGCGAAGTCATCTCCTCTCTGTTCTTCTAGTTTTGGCGCTTTTCCTTAGATGTTTCCTGCATATAGATTTATATTAGTTGCTGCCTTATAGTTCACGCAAATGAAAAGAGACACGAAGAAAAGATTGACATGAAAGCATTAAGTTCTAATGAATGCATAATCATGACACCCATTATGGCTTGACTCTTCGAAAAACGCAACACAATCATCTTTGGATACACAGGCGTACAATCATTAATTTCCCGTAAGGTGCGCGCCCAATTTTGGGCTTACAGATCATGCCGAGGAATGTTTGCGATGAATGGTTTCTGCGATTGGCATCGCAGCGTCGAAGATTGCGATGTAAATAAGTGCCATCGCAGCAATTAATAGTCTCGCTTGTCGCAAATCGCAGATCACAATTTTTGTAGGATCGCACATCGCAAGATCGCAGATTTTTCATTTTATCACCTTGTGCTGCTTATGTGATGCTGCGACGTGCGACGTCGCATGTCGGCCGTCGCGGTTCCTTAGGTTTTCCCTTTTTGAGCGCTTTTGATGCATGCGATTCGATGGGTTTCGCGTCGCTCCTGCGCAGCGTATTTATGCGCTTTGGGAAAACGCTTCTCTCTACCTTTGCGACGCGATATAGCTCTTAGGGAGTTAAATACAAAATATTTTTTAACAAAATATTTTTTGGATTTTTGGTTAAGGGTCCCCCTTTGCTTGATGTTATTGCTAATATCAAACAAAGAAGGGGGGTTGTTGGTGACCACTACAAGATGATAAGCAAGCTTTTATCTCTTTTCAACAATGAAAATCCTAGCTACAAGGGAAAAAGAAAGACACAATCTTTTCTCAAAGAGCATAGAGTACACTGTAAATGCACTTTTCCTAAATCAAACCATACAAACTGTCAAAATGCAAATGCACTTGTGCATGTATTTGTTTTCACTTTCTTAATATTGATGCCTAAAAAGAAAGTTGTTGTACAAAATTTGAATTCGATTTCAAGTGAAAAACACAAACAAGCTTCTTTTTCGAAATCAACAAAGTAGAGACGATTACGACACTTTATGATTTTGAAATAAACACTTGTTTCGACACTAGAAATTCATAAATTCACACCAAAAGACAAAAGTAAAAGCGTAATCAACTGTCAACAACAAACAAACTCACTCCTAAGATCAAAACGACACTTACGACAGGTCTAGATCTAAGGGCGACAATATGACTAGTTTACTTTTGTAATGGGAAACTGCAAATGATGTAAAAAATACACAAAAACAAATACAGTTTCTTTTATACAACTGAGGCGGAATTAAGGCAAAGAAAAGGGGTTTTCAGATAGGTACACACACTGATAACAGGCTGCAAAAATCAGAGATAAAACTGAACAAAATGAAGCAAAGAACCACAACTGCACAGGGCAAAGGCTGATCAGCACACCTGTTGCACAGAGAAACTGAATTTCAGCGCAGGTAGCCCTCTCGAGACCTACGTTGAAATGTAGAACCTCTTCACAGAGCCTGCGCTGAAGCAGAAACGAGAATTTTCTCTGGGTTCTGGGTCACGGTTTGCAGTTTAATCTATGGTTTTTGGCCGGATAAAAGCTATCAATAAGGTACAATTAGAGGGATGATTTAAAGGAGGACTAAGATCTATCACAAAGGGCAGTTAGAGCATTTGTGGATCAGCTGTTCAAATCATAAACAGGCCCAGTGAATGGACTAGAGTAGCAGATCTCTACTTTGCATTTGTAAATGGCAAATGCAGTTCGATTCGCCACTCCTAAGTTTATGAGAAGAACAACAATAGAAACACAAATAAACTAACTAGATACGCTCCCTAGCGGAGTCGCCATTTTGTTGTTGGGAAAAGTATCTATTCAGAACGCCCCTATCCCACTCTAAGGTGTGATAGTGCCTTAGCAACAAACAAGGAAAACTATTTTCGTATTCTTCTTTATGAAATGTAAACGAAGAGGAATGATGTAACTAACCTTTGTCTTTCGCTAGTTTTTTGATCCACTCACTCTCCTCTTTGTTCGCTTCCCGCTGCCTGCTCCCTTACTGGTCCAGCTTCACCCAGTTCCTGCAAGATCACAGAAGAGGAAAACTACACAAAAGACATAGATTTACATTCATAACTAGCTTAGGATCAGATTTAAGCTAAACATGCAAATATAACAAAGCATCATTGATACACAGCATATAGGAGAAACTCAAATAGTTTTATTGATATGATAAGAAAGTCCAAGAGGAGATACAACCAAGTGAGTCCCGATCCAGCATCTACCTCCCAGCAAAGGAATCCCTTCCTCACCTCCAACAAAGCATAAATCACCCAATGCACTAATCTCAATTCAAACCAACAGCAATTCTCTGCAAAGTACAAAATTCCAGCCTCTGGATCTCTGGGATGAGGGATCCATATATAGATGTAAGCAGAGAGGATGAGTCAGCTTATGTTTTGACTTGTGGCTTCTCTCTGTCAGTTTTTGTTTCCACTTGGAGGTTGAGAGCCTCTTACTCATCCTTAGTCGAACTCAGTGAGGCAAGTGTCATTGAGGAAGATTCTGGAAGCTTCCATTGTCTGTACACCTCGTGGAATGACACTGCCATTTGGCATTTCTCGCTCAGCGCACCCTGGTAGTTCATTTAGGTGCGTTGCAACGCACCTAGCTAGTGTACTAGGGTGCTTTGCAACGCAGGCAGCTAGTAGAGCATCTGAATTGATCCTGATTTGACTGATTCTGAGTAGTTTTTGGTGGAGAACTTCTGGGAGAAGCTGTCATTGGTTGAGCTTGTTCCTTTAGGGGCAGGAACAACTCTTTTAGGGACTTTGGATCTCTTGGATTATGGACATTTCATGCTCAAGGCTGTAAGGCACAAAAATGTCTATAACAGACAGACAATCGTCTGTGTGGCAGACTGATGATTATGATAGAGCCATCATCCTTTGATTCGGATGATCATCTATGCAGCAATGATGTACATTCGATGTGTTTATTTTCCTAAATATATCGAAACCTAGATGGATGAAACTAGATCAGGGGTCTTCAAACTCGTCCAATCTTCACCCAAAGTACAAGTCGATCCATGTGAAAAATGTTCTGGAGTCGAACATGGAAAGACATCACCTGATTACCAGCCAATGATGTAAGTTGTTAATAGGCATGAGAGGAATAACCGATAATGATGATGACCCTCAAGGTATGACAGTACAATTCGTGTGGTGTGAAAATGGGACTTGGCATCGAACACCACGCAAAATCTCTCGGTCGAAGGCCATTGATGTAAACCTGTCGCCGAAAGTGAGAAACTTGCCATTGAGGCATGCAAGCTTCAAAGTACTGAAATGGTTGTTCCTAGTTCGACTTCTTGGATGATGAGCTGATGTTGACAAGATGTGACTCATCGTAGGAGGGCCTTAATTAATCCCACATCTATGACATGGAACGGAGCAAATGATTTTTGGAGGTGAAAATGATATGATGATACAAGGTTCAGGGTGGCGGTAATGAAAGAATGAAGCATAAAGGTATTGCAGTGAATGAGACACAAGATGGGTTGGTGAATTATCTGATCGACTTCTCTTGAACATATCGGCGACATTGAAATGGATTGGTAGCATTAACCCCACATATGGATGGTAGGGTGGACCAATGGTAATATGACCGGTGAACGGAATAACCCAACTCGGCTCAATCATGGTGATGGAGTGAAAGTGTCATGTTCAAGAGCGACACGCTACCAATAAAGTTTCTTCAAGTTTTCTTCCCAATTTTTCCCCAGTCATTGTTGAACAATACCTCTTTATTTTTATCAAGCTTGAGGAGGATAACATATGATTGTTCTATAATTTTCCCTTCGAGAAAACCCGTCGTTATGTTTTAACAAGCCTAGCGACAGTGAAACTCGTTCTTGTCTACATGGACAAGTTTGTTGCTATTGGTTTTAATGAGTTTAATGACAAAGACAACTCGGTCCTTTTTCAATTTTAGTGAGTCTGAAAAGGGACGGAAAGGAAACTCCAGTGATCCTTTTTCATCATGTAATCCCTTAAGTCTGAAAAAAGTATAAAATAATACGAAAGGGATGAATTTTCGATAGTTTTAACGAGCCGAACAAGACAAGGGCTTGATATTTTTGTGTAATAATCCCTCAGGTCCAAAAATATTAAAATCTAGAGGAGGGATAGCACTCTTGGTAGCTTTAACGAGTTGGAGAGGCCAACTGCTCGGCAATATTTTCATATTTTACGAGTCAGACAAAAAGAGCTTAAAGGAGACTCGCCTCTTAAGGAACGAGTGATATTTCCAGGTAGCAACTGATTCCAGGTAAGGTTTGGAATTTTCCAATCATGGCAGTGTCACAAGGATGGCTAACAGAATCACTCTTCGCAGCTGTTCCTCAAAAGGGGTAAACAATCAAATGGAGGCGAATGATCGGCTAAAACAGACTGGAGGTGATGGTAAGAACACGACGAGGGCTCAAAAAGCTGATGATAATGCATTCACAATGGATATTTACCGGAGGTTGGTTCATTTTTTAATGAGCTTAAACTCTGGGGGGAATGTTTGCTCATTGCGTAGGTTTAATTTTTAACAAGCTTGGACTTCACATAAAAACTGCTCGTGACAGTCGTATAATAAGGATGTCTCATCAATAGGTTCAATTTCTAGGGAGCTTGCACCATTCGAAACTTTGCTCCGTTGCCTCTTGCATGCAATCTAGGAACGACCAACTACTGTCCTAGGGGTTAGTTAACTACTAAGTTCGGGTAGGAAAAGTTTTCCTTTATTTCGCTGGTGCAATTTGGCCCCTACGAAGGCGAACGGTCGATTCAACCACTCACCCAACTTAAGCAGTTGAAGTTAGCGAAACTATGGAGTTAGCATTACGCTGGTCACTTTTCACTTGTGCACAAAAGTTTTGCATGCCCCCAGGTATAGCGAAGTAGAGATTCCTAGGTTACCCCTCAATTTGCAGACAAAACAATTGTTCTATCGGGAAAGGCCTACCTTTTCTAGGTTACCCTTCAATTTGCAGACAAAACATTCGTTCTATCGGGAAAGGCCTACCTTCTAATAGAGGTACCTTATTCTGGCCTAATCCCATTTTCCTGTATGGACGAGTGTGTCAGATTAGTAATATATCCTCTGCGGAAACCTAACCTATACGTGAAGTTTTTTTGCCGAAGCAGACCAGGGTGCATGCCCCCTGGGTTTCAGTCATGGCCATCGAATTACTCGCATTCTTCAAGTGGACGAATTGGAGATTGATGAGACATTCCTTGCATGAAAAGACCATTTAGGGATGGTATTTGACTATTAGCTATGTGTGAGCCAGGGAACGAAAGTTGGTCTACGAGCTGAACCACTCGACCTTCATGCGGAAAACACATTACTCGAAAGAGTGAGGAGACAATGGCTCCCATGCTATAAATATAGTCACGCCCAAAGAGAAAATTATAATGTAAAGGTCCTTGGACTACCATTACGTTCAGATACACGGTTTTCCCTCTCAAGGTTATAGGCAAACTTGGAAGGATCCCTAATGGTCGATTGGTTCCTTTATCAAAGCCTGTAAGATTCTGCATCTCAGGAAGAAGCGATGGCGAACCAAGTGCTTCCCAAGAAGTTGAGGAAAGGATACTCACAGAAGCCCCCTCATCTATGATGGTACCGACCATGACCATTCTATAGGTTTGAACAATGATTTGGAATGGTACACTAGCCGGTAAACGGGGTCTGCCTAGTAGATTCCAATCGAAGGAAACAACTAGGTTGCTCGGAGGTGGGACCGAATAAACGGCTAGGTATGAGTCTGACGAACTTCCTTCCTGCGGTAAAGGAACGGGTAGATTTCCCCCATGTTCATCAGAGTCTATGTTTATGAAAATAATTTGAATGATGTCATTCTCGTTCTCTTTGGTGATTGTATCATCTGAAGATGGACCTTTCGAAGACAAGACCGGGTCGATTGCCGCCTCAACTTTTTGACTTTCTTCTGGTATGGATTCAGCGAGTTTATCTTCAATGATAGATGCTTCGATTGACCACAAAGTTGTGTTGGTCAGATTTTCAACTAGCGATGGACTCAGCAAGAGTTTATTGTATCTAGGAGGAAGCCGCAGCAGTGAAATGGGACAGTTATCCAAGACTCTTTTAGCTTCATCCAGGAAGGGACAACGGTGGACGACATGATTGCCTTCGCACAATTTGCAAGGAAATTTACATCTTCCTTTCTGTCCAGAGACTTCGTTTTCACTAGTTGATGGTGTGCTTTCAACATGATCGTCAGAGGTTGATGACATCGGATTGTGCAAACGAGGAGACCAGTCCCTTAAGATCCGGGGGATACAAGGACAATCTCGATGATAGTGGTTCCCTTTGCAAATGACACATGGAGATTTAGGTCTGGATGGTGTCGTGTGTGGATTTTTGCTAGATGATGCATGGTTACCCCTTTTTTCCTTTGGCTCCTTCTTCTTCTTTTCTTCTTCTCCTTCCCCTTCTTCTCCTTCTTAGTTACTTGATTTTTTGCTTTACCAGCTTCATCAAGCGAAGAGGAAGGAGGAGAGGGAGAAACGGATGAAGTAGAAGGTTGGGGGGTAACTCTAGTATCATCTAGTTGCTGACTTGATTGTTCAGGAATCATGGTATTCTGAACGACGGAGGTTGAGAAGAGCCATATTGGCAAGCCAATCATCAATCCTGGAAGTGACAATGTGGCCATATGAGGCACACCAACATCTCCCCAAGAGGAGAAAGGAATAGGATTTCCTCCAAGGGGAAATCCTTGGTTGGTGGACTCCATTTTTCTCAACCTAAGACCAACGAGGGAATAGTGACATTATTCCGATTAAAATAAATTTTAGACTCTTTGACACAACCTGATTTTTCAATTTTTAAGAGTCAAGAAAAAACAAAAGATGACTCTGTCGCCTTCGATTTTTAATGAGCCTGAAGTGACAAGTGCTCAGATGGACCTTTTCCTTTAAGGAGTTTGAAAAGGAACGAAAGAGACTACTCTAGAAATCTAGACAGAGGGATTACCAAACCAATCGCAAAACTACAAAATACTTTTTACGGGACGACAGTCTCCTGAATGTTGTGTTCAATGCATTGCGATCGATAGGGCGGCAGACATGGATTCCTAAGGATAAAGGATATAGCCTATTGTGGTCTCCCAATATATACTCGACGGTACGTGGGAGCACAAGTCCGTATTGGCACTTTTCGTCTCAAAGAGGAGGAATTACCCAACCTACGATGAAAGCGATAGTTACCAGGCTTTACAACGCCGGAATACGTCTCTAGCCTATACTTCTAAATGTTGTGAGTTAGGTTCCAAAGTGTTTTTATGTTCATTAAATTTATTTTGCAGTTGATCTTTCTTAAGAAATTTGCCTTTCAGGTTCACCGCATGATGTAGATATATAATTCCTAAAATGCAATCTAACATGATAAACAATCGTTTAATCTTATTTTTGCAATGAAAATCCTAGCTACTAAAGAAAAAGAGATGATATTCTTTCAACATAGAGCAAAGAGCACACACTAGATGCACTGTCCTAAATCAAACCAACAAGCAGTCTAAATGCAAATGCACATGCATGTATTTGTTTTCCACTTTCTTAATGTGTGAATGACATAAAGAATGTTGAGTACAAATCTGAATTATCTTTTCAAAGTGACAATACTAACAAATTTCTCTTAAAAAACGAAAGGAAGATAATGACGACACTTTGTGACTTTGAATTGAAAACTACTTTCAACACTTGAAAAACTACTAATTCAAATCAAATACAAGAGTAACTGTATAATCAACCATCAAGAATGATAGGATTCTTTTCTTTGACTGAAAATGACACTTGCAACACTTCCAAATCAAAAGACGATAGTTTGATTACGCTACTTTTTGTAAAAGAGAACTGCAAATGGCGCACAATACATAAAAACATTCATCAATTCTTTGTACTATGGAGGCAGAATCATGTAAAGGAAGGGAGTTTCCATAGTGGTATACTGATCACAGACAACAAAAATACTGAATAAAGCTAAAGAGATTGAACAAAGAAACCAAAATCTGGAAGCAAAAGAGGTCTTATCTGATCAACGCACCTGCAACACAAGGAAAGTGCGATGCAGCGCACCTACTCCACACGGGAGGTGCGATGCATCCAGATTCCCAAGAGGAGAAAATGCGATGGTCCAGGGACGAGACTTCAACTTGGTTCTTGGTCACATTTTGCAGCTTAGTTCAAGGATTTAGGCCGAGCTAATGATAGTCAGTAAATAGAAATCACAGGGGCTGATCTAATGAGGTTACTAGAGCCACCACTAGGGCAATTAGGATGTTTGCAAATCGATTGTTCAGTTTATAAACAAAACCTAGAGATAGACTGAAGCAACATTGATCTACTTTTCAGTTGCATATCAAATGCAGTTCGAAGGCTAGCTGGCTTAACTTCAGGCTCCGTCTGTAAGTTTATAAAGAAAACAAGTATAAACAAGCAAACAAGCTATTCGCTCCCCAGCGGAGTCGCCATTTTGTTATCGGGAAATCTAGTGTCTATGCAGAGCTGCTAGTCCCACTAAGATGGGTATCTATCTTAGAAACAAACAGATTAAAGTTACTTTCATTTTCCTTTATGAGAAGTAGATAAGAGAGGATCAAAGAATACCAACCTCGATCTTTCACTCAGTTCTTTGCTTGTTCCCTCTCCTCTCTCCCTTGACCACTCCGCTTCAAAGAGTACCTGTAAAGTCAAAGCAACATAATACCTTCAAAGTGCAGAGATCTACAATCATAAGCAATATAGGACCAGATATATATTGACCACACAAATGCATATACTATCAGACATACAAGAATGTGGAGGAAAACTTGAATAGCTTTATTGATGTAAAGATTAGAAGAGAGGATTACAACCCATTGATCTGACCCAGCGTCATCCTCCCAACATGAAAGCCCTTCTTCACCTCATGAAAAGCCTAGATCACCCAACACTATGATATTCCACTAGGAAACCAATAGCACTTCCTTACAAGATACAAAATTCCAGCCCTCTGGATCTCTGGGATGAGGGATCCATATATAGATGATTGCAGGGAGGTGAGTTAGCTTCTGGGATTTTGATTAGTGTCTTCTCTCTGATAGTTCTTGATTCCACTTGGAGATTGATGATCTCTTACTCATCCCGGGGCGAATTCAGAGAGGCAAGTGTCACAGGAGAAGTTTCTGGAAGATTCCATGATCATCCACCTCGCAAACTGTCTCTGCCATTTGTCCATTCTCGCCCATTGCACCCTACAGAAGGGCTTTTCAATATGCATCACACCTTTTACATTGGGCAGGTGAGATGCATCGCACCCTTAGCAATGAGCAACCTGTATGGTCTGATTTTGACCAGTTCTAAGCAGTTTTCTGTGGAGAACTTCTGGGAGATGATGTAACCAGCTGACCTAGTTCCTTTAGGGCATGAAACAACAATTTTAGGGACTCAAAAGCCCTTGGTTTATGGACATATATGATTTTCCCAAAAATGTCTATAACAAACATGATGATGAAAACCCTTTGAATGATGGTACACTCAGCTGAATGGTGACATGGACTGACATTTGGACAACTTTGAAACGAGTGAAAACAAACCCTAGACCTAATACCTAGTGATCAAATTTTGCTTGCAGACTCACTGAAATGATAAAATTTGACCTTGACACCTTAAAATCACTTTGTAAGAGCATGTTTGATCACTGGAGGAAGGCTGCAAAGACTAACATTAACAGAGTCATCATCCCTGGCTTGGATGACCATCTATGTAGCTTCTATGTACATTTGATGTCTTTATGTTCCTGAATATATCGCAGCCCGGATGGATGAAACTAGATCTGGGGTCTTCAAAATCATTCAATATTCACCCGATGTACAAGTCAATCTATGCGAAAAGATGTTCTGAAGTCAAACATGGAAACACATCGCCTGATTACCAGCCAATAATGTGAACTGTTAACAAACGCGAGAGGAATCACCAATAATGATAATGACCATCAAGGTACTATAGTAAAATTCATGTGGTGTGAATATATGATCCAATGTTGAAAACCATGCAACATCTTTCAGTCGAAGGCCATTGATGTCAACCTATCGCCGGAAGTGAGAAACTTTCCATTGAGGCATGCAAGCTTCAAAGTATTGAAAGGGGTATTTCTAAGTCCACTTCTTGGATAATGTGCTGATGTCGACAAGAAGTGACTCGTCATAGGAGGGCCTTGATGTATCCCACATCTATGACACGAAACGAATCAAATGATTTTCTGGAGGTGAAAAAGATCGACGACACAAGGTTCAAGAATGGCAGTCATGAAAAATGGAGGTTGAAGGTATTACAGTGGATGAGACATTAACTGGATGGTGAATTCTCGATTGAATGACTTCTCTTGAACATGTTAGTGACACTGAGATGGATTGGTAGCGTTAACCCCAAAAAATGGATGGTGTGAAAGACCAATGGTGAAATGACCGGTGAACTGAATAATCCAACCGGACTCAATCACGGAGATGGAGTGAAAGTGTCATGTTCAAGAGCGACCTGCTACCATAAAGTTTTCAAGTTTTCTTCCCCTTTTCCCCAGTCATTGCTAACCAGTACCTCTTTATTTTTGTCAAGCTTGAGGGGGATAACATATGCTTGTTCTATAATTTTCCCTTCGGGCAAACCTGTCGCTATGTTTTAGCGAGTCTGGCGACAGTGAAACTCGTTCTTGTCCAGGTGGACAAGTTTGTCGCTATTGTTTTAACGAGTTTAACGACAAAGATAACTTGGTATTTTTCATGTTTAAAGAGTTTGAAAAAGGATGGAAAGGAAAATCTATCTCGTCTAGGACGAGTTTTGTCGCTATTGTTTTAACAAGTTTAACGACAAGGATAACTCGATCCTTTTCATGTTTAGAGAGTTTGAAAAGGGACGAAAAGGAAACTCCAGAAGTTCTTTTTAGTAACATAATCCTTTTGGTCCAAAAAAGATTAGAATAATACAAAAGGGATGATTTTTTGATCACTTTAATGAGCCGAAAAAGACAAGTGCTCAAACTTTTTCATGAGATAATACCTTAGGTCCAAAAAATATTAAAATATATAGGAGTGATGGAATTTCCCATCACTTTAACGAGCTGGAAAGGCCAATTGCTCGATAATATTTTCATATTTAACGAGTCTGAAAAGGGTTTAAAGAAGGCTCGTTTTTTAGGAACGAGTGGTGTCTAGGGTAGCAACTGGTTTCGGGTAGGTTTGGAACTTCTCAAAACATGGTGATGTGAAGAGGTTGGCTAACAAGACCACTCGTCGCAGCTATTCCTCAAAATGGTAAACAACCAAGTGGAAGCATATGATCGGCCAAAAGGATGGAGGTGATGGGTGGTACACAACCAAGGCTCAAAAGGCTGATAGCATGGCAATCACAGAGGTTATTTACTGGAGGCGGGTTCATTTTTTAACGAGCTTGAACCTTGCGAAAACTATGCTCAGTGTGGGTTTCATTGTTTTTTCAAGTTTGAAATGAACAAACATATGCTTGGTTGGAAGCGGGTTCATTTTTTAGCGAGCTTGAACCTTGCGGAAACTATTCTTGGTAAAGTGGTCAAAGATGTTCAATTCACTGTTTAGCACATGAGATCTTTTCGACAGTCGTTTAACCTGCTCAATCACTCCAACAAATTGATTAGAAATACATATATATGTAGGAAAAATGAACTAAAACTAGCAGTCTACTTGAAGCACGTGAATAGAAAATACAAAAGTAGTTTCACCTTTCATTTTTATCATTTCATTTCAAATTTGGGATTTTGGAGTTCTAGAGTGGTTTTCCCTCTCAAATTTCATTCGCTGATTTCGGGAGATCCCGTGGACCATTTTCTGTGCCGTCAAGACCAGGTAGGAGCTAACCTTGAGCTCTTCATTTTCATTCCATCTTTTCTTGATTCTGAGCTAGTTTTTCCACTTTTCTGGGCCTCTGGGGTTTGAAGATCTCGTTCCCCAATCATCACACCTAGCCAGTATCGAAAGGTGCGATTCATACTAAGCTGCCAACAGGCCAGTCAGTATGCATCCCACCTTGCTCAAAGGCAGGGTGTGATGGGCGCAGAAGGGCATTCAGTGATTTTTCATAAACTTTTTGCCTGTTTTTGCTCAAATTTGGATCCTAACTCATCTTTTTATTTTTTATTTTTTATTTTTGTTTCAGATTTTTGCTTGATCAAGATGGTTGTCACATGGTGTGAATATGAACATGAAGAAGAGGACATGATTACCTTACACGACCAGGGCACAGTTGCTGCATTACAAAATTGTGGCTTGCTGAAGTTCTTCCGCATATCCATCACGAGGAAAAAAAATCAGTTTTTTGCAGTATTTTATCGATGCTTGGGATCTGATTGACCAGGTATTCTAGATCAAAGGAAAATCTATTCCATTGGCAGTCGATGATATTTACTTTCTGACGAGGTTGTCGAGGTGTGGTGCCCCTCTTTCACTATCAGGATTTGCTCGTGGAGGTGAATCCATGAAATACTATATTCATCAGTTCTACAAAGATGGATCTCAGCCCAGCAGAGATGGCAAGATCAATATCCGGGTGTCACTGATCGGCCCTTGAGGACCATTTTATTTACCTTTGCTAGATTGGCTGGCAGCACAGATTTACACTTGACAAATAGATCTTACATGCAGTACGCCCTGGAATGCTTGGAACTGAAGGTGTTCAACTGGTGCGAGGTGGTACTTCCTGTCATAAAAGAACAACTCTCCAAAGTAAAGAATGGAAGAACCAAGAATTTTGGCTATGGTTCCATATTGACTGCTTTTGCTTTGGAGAGGATTCCACTAATGCAGCCTCAAAACATTTCACTAGGATTGGCAACACCGAGGGAACCATACATGCAGATATGGGTTGATCTTATGGCCAGACATGCCGGTCAAGAGATGGTCTTTGTGGAGTATCCATACATCGGGATGGATTTCCGAGGCGACCCAGATTTGGCGTTACCAACTGGTGAGAAGTAGAGTGCTATAGGTAAAATGACTCGACCACATCTTTGTTTATCAGTTTTATAATGTTTTTATGTTTTTTTTAATGTTATCAGGACTAACCAAACTCATATGTGTGTGTAGATATTGGGCCAGTGTGACCAGCGGCATGCCCATGGGTGGCAGCTGACGCTCCAGCAGGAAAGGCTGTAGGGAGGGTCATCCTTCGGGACCTGGACATATCGGAGACCCTGGTAGTGTTGCAGGATCAGGTCGAGGGCCTCACTTTTGGTATTCAGGATGTCAGGACCAATGAGTTATCTTTGAGGTTATAGCGCCATACTACTGGTGTGCCGAGTCAATGGACCAGGCTCTTGCACATGATCACACAGGGGGTGACATGTTATCACCAACATCATTAGTCTAGAATGCTTCCTTGCATTCATTTTTGAGTTTCTTGGTCACATGACCGATTTTGTCTTGGACACAAAACATTTTGTAAAAAATATAAATAGTTATATATTTTTATTTTTGAAGTTTTATTTTGGTTAAGTTATGCAATCCTGATGCAAATGTTAATGTAAAATTCTTTCTTTACAAATGTATATCTAACACATAGTTTGCTAATGAATCAGTCAATGTGTTTAAGTTTTTGTAAATGTGTTGATATTGAATGGAATCAAAATGTCTTTCCAAAATCCGGACTCTTACGAACATGCGATAAATAGCTGGGTTTCGAAAGGAATAAACGCAAGTAAGCCGTAGAATGATGAGTTGTGAATTTAGCCTGAAAACGAGTCGGTGTATGCCATGTGAAATGGCATCAGAGAGAAGTTCAATCAACGTGCTATACTCAACGATGTTGTTCGTTGATCAGCCAATACATATCCCCCTGAAACTCACTAACTCGTCGCTTAGAGCAAAAATGGCCCAGGCTGCAGAAGATAGGTTCTGTGTACTACGACTAGCTCCGTCAGCGTACCCAACAAAAGGTTCTAAAAAGCTTGACATCTGCAAAAAATGCGAAGTGGATTACCTAACCAAAATGACAACTCTAACAAAAAACACAAAAAATGCAATAAAAGCATATTTACAATGAGTTTACTACACTTAATCAAGCATAGTAACGTTTAAGATACAACCCATTTCGGGGCTGCGATAGTGGAATCCCATCATAATCGACCAGCTCGTAGGCTCCTTTTGTCAATACCCATTTAACAATGTAGGGGCCCATCCATAATGGTTCAAATTTACTTGCTCCTAATTTGTCAGAGTCCTGATCATAAAGCAAGACCAGGTCATCTTCTGAGAAGACATGAGGCTTGACATTTTTGTCAAATTGAGCCTTGACATGTTTCTTATGTGCTTCGTTAGCTAACACAACATTACGATTGGTTTCATCTAGGTGGATAAGTTCCAAGAAATGAGCCTTTTCCTTAGGAGTTTCGGGAAGCAAATCAATTGCAAGCTTGAGGGACGAGATTTCGCACTGAATTGGTAAGATAGCTTCTAGACCATACACCAACTAAAAATCCAGTCCCATTTCTCACCGAAGTCATATATGCCCACAGATCTGAGTATAGAATTAAATGCCAATTCCGTTTTTGGACTCCAATCATTATCTGTAACATGTGCTTAAGGACCTTGTTGATTGCCTCAACCTGTCTGTTAGCCTGCGGATAATATGGAGTAGAACTATCGTGGGATAGCCCTAATGTGGAATTCAATTCAATCATCATGTGATTACGAAAATGCAACCCATGATCTGTGACTATAGCCTGTGGAACACCAAATCTAGAAACTACATGATTAAAAAAGAAAATAGCATTCGTTTTGCCACCATTGTTTAATGTAGGCATCGCCTCGGCCCATTTTGTAAAATAGTCGACAACGACTATATTATACCCATGCCCCCCAGCCAAGGTGGGGTTACATGTCATGAAGTCAATGCCCCACTTAGCGAATGGCCCAACAACAACTACTGGATGTAGTGGTGCAAGTGGTAATCTAGTTTTGCGATCAAAAATCTGACAAGCATGGAAACTTCTAACTACAATTATTCAATTTTTGAATATGGTGGGCCAGAAGTAACCTTGTAAGATATTTTGTGCAGTAGCGTAACTAGATAGATGCCCCCACAAGCACTTGAATGACAATCATTCAAAACTTTTTCAGCCTCCTCATGCGTGAGGCACCTTCGTAGAACTGTATCGACACCACGACAGTAAGGTGTATTGCCAATGATCAGGTAGTCTTTGGCATGGTATCGAAAACGTCACTATTCAGAGTGAGAGGTGTTAGGCCTAAAAGTTTGGGTTTGGAGATAGACCAATATATCCCCATACCATGGATCGCTTTATGATATCAGAAACAGAGTCTCATCCATGATTGATGCTTTGGATGTTAAATCTTTGGATGACGAGGGAAGGTCACAAAGTAACTCCGCAAAGAAAAGAGATTTCTTTGATTTGGATTTGTTGAATTCCAGATCAAACTCTTGCAAAATGGCTATCCATTTGGAATATTTGCCCCCCAACAATTGATGCAACAAAATGTAGGTCATAGGGTTGCAATCTAACATAATGGTAGTTTTGCGAAAGAGAACGTAGTGTCGGAATATCTGTACTACTTGAACGACCGCTAAAGCCAATTTTTCAACATAAGAGTACTTGATTTCTGTATCATTAAGGTTTCGACTTAAATAATATATAGGATGTTCAATTCCATTATCTTCTTGCACTAAAACCATGGCGATGGTTGTATCTGCAGCAGCAAGATACATGTTAAAGTCTTTTTGATAGTCAAGAGCGTATATTAATGATGCTTTTATCAAGGAATCTTTTAAAGCATCTGTTATCACAAAATCGTGTACTAAGGGCTGCTACTTAGCAAGATCTCATGCAACTATTTCAAACCAGGCTTTAGACTAAGGCTTAGCCTCCTTAGTCAGAGAGGGCTCTCTCACAGATTTTTGATATGGATTAATAACAAGAAAAGATGGCTAACTCTTCAATCAGTACATGAAAATAAGCTGGTTGGAACAACAAAATAACACTTCTTCCATTGGGCTCATGGATTCAAACACCTCTGCAGTAAACTATTAACTACTCAATCATGGAAGCCAAGGCATATAATGTTTAAACACTCAGAACATTTCTCAAAAAGAACCTCAACTCATAAACATACACAGGAAGTCTGAGCACTAGGTGAATTCAGAGTGATTGCATGTCTATTGAGCTGTAAAACAGAAAGGATAAAGACAAAACCACATATATTCTGAGCCTTTGAACACAAGATGAATCTTGGGAAGAAAAAGTAATCTTTCTATTACTGTCAAAAGTCTTTTACATTAACCAATATAAAAACTCTGTTTTTTGTATAAATCTCCAACCCCTAATACATCGATGATCTAGCTATATATAGGAATATGATCCTAACTACTTGGAGCTTCCTCCTCCAGCATGAGGGGAGCTCGATTCTACCTATGATGCCACCTATTAACCTTTAACTAACTAATAATTACGGCTGACTATTCATTTACAGCGCTGGACTCCTAAAACAATTAAAACTCTAATTCTACATCATGCTGGAAATAGCATTTATTACAATCAAGCTGGTGCTCTTGCGAGGAAAATGAGAGAACACGTTCATTTTCTGACAAATGGCTTCTTTTAGTTTGGCTGTGATGAACCTTTAATGCTCCATGTTTGTCTTTAATGACATTTCTGTTACCCTGAAACATAGGCCCCTGTTTGTCGGTCTTTGATGCGCCTTACCATATTCGAATCCAAAGAAGCGTGCCTTTTATCTTTGATTACTCAAAATAGCACAGGCTGCCACGTCTTTGATGTGCTGGCCACCCTTTTCCATATACCTGTGTGATCACAGAACTTTCAAAAAGATTTGCAGTCACATGTACATAATTAACTGGCTCAACTGAAACATGCAGCTACAGCAGTTTCGTAGCGCGCTACGAAACTGCTGTATAATTTTTAAATAAAACACAGCTTCAACCTAAAATTTGACTGTCTTCAAGTAACAAGGATGAAGAGATGTGTGCCAATCATTGAAAATGAAAATAAAATCCTCCCCATAAGATTCACTAATGTGTTCACTGCTCGAGAGATTAAGAATCCTTGGAGCTTCAATAGCTGCCTGACATAAGAAGCTAAAACGAAGTTATATGACTCTGGATGAATTCTGGTATCATCCAATGGATCCATGACATGATTACTATAGGCAGCCTACCCAGTCCTTCTAAACCGTAAGAAATCTACAGCATTTATAAATACAAACCGCTTCATTGCTCCAAGGGTGGTCAATAAGTCTCTATGAGAATAAATACGCTTCTGCCCTTAAAATAGCCTTCTGTAATGATGCAGCTTTTCTCGGACCAAGACCTGATACAAATTGTATTGGGGAAACATCTACTCATGGCAAGCAGCCAGGTTTATATCAACGCCAATTTGATGGGTTATTATAACCATCACCTGCCAAGAGCTGTGTAAAAGGGATTCATGTTTTGCATAGAACCGATCCTTAACCTGTTCACTCTGCTAAATCATTGCAGATATAAGCTCTGTCAACCTCTCACAGTTAAACCTATGAACTCGACCTTTTCGATCCTCACTAATAACAAAGTTGGCAACACTTTGAGTTACTTGAATTTCATCTGCAGAGTGAGGAACTGTTAGTATTTCCCATTCAAATGTATTTTTCTCTGGATGCCACTGTACAACAGTCACTGGATATCCTCACCATTAAAATCTCCAACCACTGTACATAAAAATATCCCAAACACTTGATTCTGGAAAAGACGAGGCTCTGAGGTCATTTTACTGAGTATATGAGGCTGAAACCATTTGAATATGCTACCATTCTTCGCAGCGTCACTCTCAAAGGATAGGGTTGATGGATGGTTCACAGCATCAAATCTTTCAAGAATGTTAATATCCCTGCTAACTATCATGCTAAGAATCTCAAAATCTAAGCAAACGGCATACACAGGGAAGGATCCTCCATTATCATTTTCTTCTAGAGCTCTCCAAAAAGGCTTTTCAACTGTCTAATGATAAGGACCATCTTTAGCGCTTCCGCCGGTGAAAAGAAAACCATTCACTGCTTGAAATTTCTATTTGAGAACTTCTGTGGGTTCATTGTAGATTAAAGGAACAACCCTGGCACCCCCCGACTCTACGAATTTGACATAAGAAGCCGCGATGTGTGAGGCATTAGATACCATGCTAAGCTTTTCACGAGCTCCATTCCTTTCGGCTTTGGCATCTTCTGAATTATGGCATCATCTTATGAAGGCAGATGGATACGCAGAGACTGTTCTACATTAAGGACATGAATAAAAAGACTAAGACACACAAGTAGTACAGTCATGGCCATAGCCATCGCTTCTCGGCTTCTGCCAACAATATCAATCTCCTCTGATTCTGAAATGAATTTAACATTTCTCATATTGCCATGCACTGTGTTACGCAAACCAGGGTGATCGATCGGAAGTCGGCAAAAATAGCCACAAGAATGACATCTTGTCTCACAATAATGTACAGCATCTTCATTAGTTGTATGAACATGGGGTCCTTCATGGCTCCTCTTGAAAGCTGGTACTGGGACACAACAATCCTTTCGTATAGCTGAGTAACTATTTCAAATGTAAAGCCAGAAAGGTCATTCCACAAGTCATCAATTGCGCCCTCCGTCCCCAATATAACATGCATTCAATCATGAAGCCACGCCAACGCCTTAGAGGAACGTGTAGTCAAAAGAGTAAATGTAAAGAATACTCCTCCTTCAGAATCTTGCCATGTGTCATAAAGAGCTGCAAAGACAAGGGGCTTTTTATCTTGAAAATGTATATAGAATAGTTGCTTCTTCGCTTCATCCTTTTTTCACTCGTAAAAACCTTCAATTGACACAAGGCAACGACAACTTGGAATAAGTCGACGAAAAGAAGCCTTCTCATAAACCAATTCTGATCGAGCATTGGTTTCAAAAAGGACCACGATTTTGAGACTTGGGTATGAAACAGAGTTTTGATGGACCTCCGTTGGTGATCATGAGAACCTGCCACAACAGCTGTGAGCGCAAAGTAAAACTACCACTGGAATGTTCCCCTTCAAAGCATATGCAGACAACGGCAAGTCTGCAAGGAATAATACAGGTCCCATGATCTCCTCAGTATGAAGTGACAATATAATCAGAAATCTCATAAGCTATAGCCCCAGCGTTTGCCAGAAACAATGAAATGACAACAATGAGAATATGCATATTGCAAACGAACCATATCATCCTCTTCCTTCAATGGAGTACATGCCCACATATAACAGTTTGATAAACCTCGTTTCCTGCAGTGTTTCCATCAATTCACCTTAAATATCTGTCATTTCCCAATTTCGTAGCGCAGCCAGTGCAAGGTCAGTGTTTTCGCTACGAAATCACTAAAACAGATGGCGCTGCGAAACTGCTAACGGATTTATGCGCTGCGAAAACACCCTGTCTTTAAGCTAGGCTAATTTTTTTTTTTTTACAACAGAATTTTCAATGATAACAGCATCAAAGGAAGATTGTGCAACCTGATCCCAGTGGAAGGGTACTCCTTTTTTCAAAAGATGCGTATAACCTTGAGCGAGTTTAGCATAATGTGGGATGAACCTCCTCAGAAAGTTATCTTTGCCTTGGAGTCTCTAAATCTAAAGTAAATTTGAAGGTGGAGGCATGTCAAGGATTGCCTAAAACTTAAATGGGTCGAGTTGAATTCCATCCTTAGAAACTACGAAACCAAGTAGTTGACCATAACCAACACAAAACACACACTTGTGTGGATTGAGTCGTATCTTGTAATGTCGACAATGTAAAAATATGGCTCTCAGATGCTGCAGATGATGAGTTCACTTTCATGAATGAGCTGGTAGATTGTCAAGATATGGTTGGATGATGTGTTTGATGTCATGGAAGGCGTAGTTCATTGCCCTCTAAAAATTTTCCCCTGCGTTCTTCAAACCAAAAGGTAATTTACGATACGCAAATGTGCCCCATGGACATATAAATGCAGTCTTCGACTGGTCCTGTGGGTGGATATTGATTTGATTGTATCCAGAAAATCCATCCATGAATGAAAAGATTTTACATCCGGCACATTCATCAATTATCTAGTCGATGAAGGGTGTAGTATAGTTGTCCTTCGGACATGCTTTATTTACATCCCTATAATTGACACACACTCTAATTGTTCCTTGTTTTTTCATTACATGAAAAATGTTTGGCATCCAATCAATAAGAGGAACAAGGTAAATGAAACCAGCACGTGGGAAATAATGGGACTAAGGAACCCCATATATAGGCAAACCAACAATTATAGTTGAGCGAGCCAAGGAGGTCATCGCCTTTAGGTCATTGCCGAGAGCCAGTTGTCATTGCCGCTTATAGCCAGTTGATCATAGCTAGTAGGAGGTATTGCCAGTTATCATTGCCAATAGCCAGTCATCATAGCCTGTTGTCATCCGCGAGTGCTTCTGCGATTGCTTAGAAAGGGTTGAGGATGATGAAGACTCTAATTCTGTTGGGAGCTTTCTGTCTATCTTAAGTTAGTATATTGGACCTGCTGTTTTGTAGATGTGTTATGAATAAAAGTTTTTAAACTTCTGCCTTAATGGCAACGGCTTTCTTCGGATGGACAGGTCGAAGCCGTTGTTGTACTGGTTTGACATCTGGATACATCTTAATTTCATGTTCAACAATTCTCGAGTCAATGCTTGGCATTTCTTCATATGACCATGCAAAGACATCTTTGAATTCGCGAAAGAGAGTGCAATAAATTTCCAGTTCTGTTGGAGAACAAGATTTTCCAATGTGAATATTCTCTACAACATTAGGTTTGGTCGAGATATTAATGGTGATAGTTTCTTCAATATTGGACAGATTTCGCTCGGAATCCACTGTATTTACAATATTTGATAAAAAATAAAAAACTGAAGGATGATTAAGGTCACTTGAATAATCTTCATTGTTATCTTGAAGGTGGGATCAATGGTGGTAATCTTCCCACGATGTCTCTCCTATCATCATTGAATGGATGATTCTTGATTTTTAGAATGTATACGAGACCAGGGATCGAAAGAGGTACCATACTCTAGAGACCTATCTATCCAAACACTCATTGAGTGCTGAATTGGGTTTGCCGCCTAGGCCTAGAAAATTGATTGCTACAAAGATCCTATGGGGCTTGGGAGCAATACCATGCGGTGATCCACACTATCAAAATGGTCATAGTTCTTCTTAATCTTAGATGATGTAGAAGAGATCATATGACAGGTTTCCACTGTGGCCACTTCCGCATTTCCAGGTGGAGGCGGGAGGGCAAAAGTACCCATCAAGGAAGGGTCTTTTAGGAGACCTACTCCGACATTTTGAAGTGATTGGGAGTTTCCATGGATCAATGGAATGCTTCCAGTAGCTTGTGAATTGTTAGGGAAAAAGGCTAGTTGGTCAATGATTGTAATTTCGCCTTGGAAGGGAAATGCAATCTTTCTAAAATATGCAAACACAACAGCAACCATAGCATAAATCCAGGGCCTTCCTAGTAAGATATTGTAATCAAGGTTTCCATCAATGACCTCGACTTTAATCTCTACTATCTTGCCCCCCAGTTCAACTTGCAAGTTACTTAAAATCCCATATGGCATGTATGTTCTTCCATCGAATGCCTTTAATGTCATTGATGATCATGAAAAGGGTGGTGAACCTAAAGTTCCAGCAACTCATTGACATAATATAGGTAGATGCCCCCTCATCAATGATTGTTTGTTGAACAATTTTATTGAGGAATTTTACCTATATAAGGAAAGCGAGTTGGGTCGGTAACTGAGGTGTATATCCTTTATGATTAAAGGCCACAAGATTGGAATCCGCTGGATCAATCCCACCTATTGCTGATTACCAAGCCTGCTTTTGGGAGGGGCAATTCTGTAGTACCTAAAGTGTTGACATAGCGGATGGCGATTGAGCCAGATCGTTCACTATATTATAATTTTATGCAGCTCAAGCACAAGGATTAAATGTCGATTTATGTATGACTCCCTTTGGTGGCTTTATAGTTAATTCAGGAATAATGGGTGGAACAACTTCTAGCAAATTTGTTGTTGAACCTCCAAGTTGATCTATAGCCTGGTTGTTTGACGATGATGGATTCCCATAATATTTATTCCTTGTAGATATCAAAGCATCATTTTTCTATTTTGAGATGGATAGAATAAGCACTTGGGATGGGGAAGCTTTCTCGACAACAACCAGATTGGTTTCTGGGTTCATAAATGGATCAGTCAACACTGCTGAGGTATTTTAAGTCTTTAAAAATTTCATAACCTCAGCTTGATGTGGACAATATTTCATCCAATGCTCATCGTTGCATATGTAACATGGAAAACGAGGTTTCTTTTGCCCAGTAGGGTTTTTAGAAGATTTTTTAGGAGTTGCGTTCTCCTGTTTCTTCTTATTATTTTTCCATTTCTTCTTGCCCCCAGGTTGCTTTGGATTCTTTCCCTTGTTAGATAACAAGGCATTAACCTCCAAGGAAAGAGGTTTGTCATTTGCTTTTTGACTAGAAACGCCAAGGGATTTTTTAGACAGAGCCTTTGTAGTTTGCGTGCTTGTGGCACTGATCACACCATCACTGGCGTGAAAGTCCCTATTTGATTTAGGAGGGGGTGGAATGGAAAATTTTGGTCTAGGAGCGTCAGGAATTTTGTCGTAGAGTGTGCCAGACTGAGTATAGATCAAGTCTAAATATTTGGCATGAGCATTGACTTGATCTTAAGTGGCAACTCCTCCTTTCACCACGTCCTCAGTTATAGAAGGCAATAAGGACTTCATAAACCACTCAGCTAGAAGATGATCAGGAACATACGTCTTTACCATTCAACGACGACGTCACCACTCATGAATATGATCAGATATGTGAGTGGCCGTGGTCTATTTAAAGTTGGTAAGGAGTTTTGTTCCTGTTTCATACCTTATGGGTAACTGAAAGTGGGTTAGAAAAGTAGTGGCAAGGGTGCTGAAGTTATCGAACGAAGCTCTAGGCAATTCAATATACCATTTTGCTGCCAAACCAATGAGCATTCTTTGAAAAAGGCAAAGCCTAATCAAATCAGCATTCAAGGTGTTAGATGAGCACCACAAATGAAAAGCCATTACGTGATTCAATGGATCTTCACCTAGAATTCCATTGAATTTAGGAATATCGAAGGGAAGTTTATGAGGAATCATTGGCTACCAAGGGGCGTATGCAATTGGATCATTAGTCAGCCGGTTCAAATCTAGTAATTCTAAAGTTTCTACAAAAGAAAACTGTTGATTCAGGTTAGGTGAAGCATACCTAGGATAAGATGGAATTGCCTGAGCAGTAGGTCTTTGCATACCAGCATAATGTATCTGATGCTGGTAACTTTGATAAGGTTGTTGGACATAACCAGTATAGTGTGGTTGTTGATAACCATTTTGAAAATGCAGTTGTCCATTACCTACAAAGCCTTGTTGCTCAGGTCCTCGGTAGGTTTGATATTGACCAAGCCCAAACTGAGGTTGGGTTTGCTGGAATTGCGGTTGTTGGTATTGTACCAGCCATGGTTGTTGGACCATTTGTTGTTGCCCAATACTGGAAGATTGACCAAGATGCAGAGTGATAATACCCATTTGAGCTTGAGTCGTTCTAGGTAAGGAAGCACTAACCTGAGGTTGTGATTGAGTCGTAGAGACAAGAGGCTATTGTATTGCAACCTGAGAGACTTGAGGTTGAGACACAACAGGCAATGCTTGTACTTGCGACACAGTCACAATAGTAGGTGTAGTGGGAATATTCGACACAGGTTGGATTGGTTGCATTGAATATACAACCCTTTGTTTCCGTGGCAGTATTGGTACCCAACCACTAGATGTAATTCCAGTTTGACCTGAATTTTGTTGTAAACTCTCATATGGTTGTTCTCGAGGAGGGAACAATGAAAAAGCATATGGTGGCAATCCAGTGTTCAAAGGATATATTGGTCTTTGAAGACTGGTCTGCCCAAATTGATACTGGCATGCCAGATCAACTTGCTGAGTTTCAACATAAGAAATACTAGATGGGACTCTGGATGCATAAATAGGAGCAGACCATGTTGCTGAAGCAGCCTCTAAATGGATTCCTGCTAGTGGTTGATAACTCGCTGGAACAGATGGTATACCAGCAAACATTGTAGGAATGGCAGTAGGAAGTTCTGTCGTAGTTGTATCAGGTGATACAATCCTAGATGTTGATGGTTGCTCATACATGTTTAGTCTATCCAAAAGATTTCCTAGTGATTCGACAGGAACTTGTGATGAAAGATGATTAAAAGAACCAAACTCAGGAGTATAAGGATACAAATGAATCCCAGTTCCAAAATGTAATGGGGTACTGGTTTGAGGATCCTCTATAGCAATCAAACCAGGAGGAAGAGGTAGACCATCAGGTCCGTAAAATATTTCCGGGGCCGAAGAAGGTATAGCTTCTGCAGTGACAGATATTCGAGGGGTGACACCTCCTGAATTCTGGAACTCAACTTCCAGATGTTCAGGTAAGTGAACTTCACTCTCTGGATCAACTCTAGATGGAGTTGCTTTAGGTATAGAAGTGTATACCATTACACCAGGATCAGTTCTAATGTCCTCTTGTAACTGCGGAACTTCTTCTCTAAAGGCAGATGTACCAGAAATGATCGAAGTAATTGTAGTCTCTATCGATGTTGAAACAAAAGTTTCAAATAAACAAGATGAATTGGACTCAGTTAAATGAGGCCGTTTTTCCCAGAATGGTTTCGTTTCCGGGGTCAAAGATGGTTGACTCGCTAGTCTCTGCGAACGACGGGGTTTTGATTAAATTTCTTCCATGATTGCGGATTACTTGATCAACTCAAAATTAAGGGGAAAATTATGTTATTCCGAATTAATAAATTTTAATGAAGCTTTGACACAACTTTGCTTTTTCAGTTTTTAAGAGTCGAGAAAAATCTAAAGATGAATCTAGTCCCCTTCAATTTTTAATGAGCCTGAAGTGACAAGTGCTGAGATGGACCTTTTCTTTTAAAGAGTCGAAAAAGGAATGAAAGTGACTACTCTGGAAAATCTGGACCAAGGGATTGCCAAACCAATCACAAAACTGTAAAATACACCTTGGTGATAAATTAAAGAGAAATCACCAATGACTTATTTACAACAGTCAATCTTCCCAAATGTTGTGTTCAGTGCATTGCGATCAATAGGGCGGCAGACTTAGCTTCCTATGGATAAAGGATATAAGTCTATTGTGGTCTCCCAATATATATGTGACGGTACGGGGAGCACAAGTCCGTGCTAGCACTTGTTGTATCAAGGAGGAGGAATCACCCAACCTTCAATGAAAATGATAGTTATTAGATTTTACGATGCCGGAACACGTCTCTAGCCTAGACCTCTAGATGTGTTGCGTTAAGTTCCAAAGCGTTGTTAAGTTCATTGAAATTTATTTGATAGTTTATCTTGTTTAAAGTTTGCCTTTCAATGGTTCACCACGTGATGTTGATTTTAAATTCCTAAAAATGCAATCTACAATGATAAACAATCATTGTTTATTTTGATCAATGAAAATCCTAGCTACTAGGGAAAGAAGATTACAATTCTTTCAAACAAAGAGCAAAGAGCACACACTTGTCCATTTTCCTAAACCATTTATGCAAATGAAAATGCATGTATTTGTTTTTCGTTTCCCTTAATGTGAAAAATGCCCAAAAGGAAAACTAAGTATAGTAAATATCTGAAATATTTTACTCAAAGCGACGTTTCGACAAATTCTTTTTCAAAATAGAAAGGAAGACTAAATGACACTTTTCAATTTCAAATAGAAAATGCTTTCAACACTTCAAATGTCAACAAATCAAATCAAATACATGAAATTTTTTTTAATCGACTATCCAGGGAAGGAAGACTCAACGACACTTCTCTTTTTGACACAAAACGACAGTTACAACACTTTTTGTACCAAAACGACAGATCGATTTAAGCAACTTTTTGACAAAGGATTGTAAATTATGGAAAAATACATAAAAACATTTACTAATCCTAATCAATGGAGGCTAATCTATGTGATGCAAGAAGGCTTCAGTAATGAGGTATTATTCATAAGCAGCAAAAAACAACTAAACAGAGTTGAAAACAAGGACAAAAAACCCCAAATTTCAAGAATGGAAATAGGTTCAGTCAGTCATTGCACCTAGGCTTCACAGAAATAGGGATGCATCACACCTACTACACTCAGGAAGTGTGATTCATACTAGTTTATAGTGACAGATATTGCGATGGGCCAGGGAGTGTATTTGAAGTGGGTTTTGGCTCAGATTTGCAGCTGATTTCAGTGAGTTAAGCTGAGCTATGATGGAAAATAAAGAGAAAAGTACATAGGAATGATCTTGAGAGGTTACTGAGCTACCAAAAGGGCATCTAGAATGTTTGTAAGTCAAATGTTTAATTCATAAACTAAACCGGATATTGACTGAAGCAGCATTCATCTACTATGCAATTGCAAAGCAAGAGTAGTTCAAAAGCTACCTGGCTGACTTCAGGCTCCATCTATAGTTTATAAAACAAACAATAACAAAAAACAAACATCTATCCGATCCCTAGTGGAGTCGCCAATTTGTTTCTGGGAAAATTAGTGTCTTTTCGAGCGACTAGCCCTCTAGGTTTGGCAGTTACCCTAGAAACAACAGTTCGAAGAAATTCGTGATTTATTCTATGTATAATAGACAAGACAAAGACAAAGGAACCAACCTGGATCTTCCGCTTAACTCCTTGCTTGATCTCTCCCCCCCTTAACAAAGCTTGCAACTCATATTCGTACTTATCTTGCTTGGAGAGTACCTGTAGAAACACAGTAACAAAGAACCGTCAAATCATCTTGATCTATTATATCATAATCATTACGGAATCAGAAATATAATGAACATATAATGGCATTCACAAATAATAACATTCACAATTGCACAGTTATATGGAAGAAAACTCGAAGAAATTTATTAAAATAGAAGGGAGAATTACAACCCAGTTGTTTGATCCAACATCAAAGCCCTCTTAACCTCATGAAATAGCAAGATCACCCAACAATACAATGCTCTATCTCAAATACAAATTATCAACACTTCCTTGCAAGATCACCCAACAATACAAACGAGCTTCTTCTTTAGAAGTTTCAGGTAGCAGGCCGATTGCGAGTTTGAGGGATGAGATATCACACTGAATCCGTAAGACTGCTTCTAGACCATACACCAACTGAAACGGTGTAAATCTAGTCACATTTCTCACCGAAGTCCTATACGCCCACAGAGATGAGTACATGATTAAATGCCAATTCCATTTATGGACTCCAATCATTCTCTGCAGCATGTGCTTAAGAACTTTGTTGATTGCCTAAACTTGTCCGTTAGCCTGCATATAATATGGAGTGGAACTATCATGGGACAGTCCCAATCTGGTAGTTAACTCACATCATGTGATTGAGAAAATGCGACCCCTGATCTGTGACTATAGCCTATGGTACACCAAATCTAGAAACTACATGATTGAAAAAGAAAAGAGCAATCGTTTCACCGTTGTTGTTCAATGTAGGCATCGCCTTGGCCCATTTGGTAAAGTAGTCAACAACGACAATAATATACCTATGCCCCCCGGCCAAGGTGGGGTTACATATCATGAAATCAATGCCCCATTTAGTGAATGGGCAACCATCAATGACTGGACGCAGTGGTGCAAGTGGTAATATGGTTTTGCGATCGAAAATCTGATAGGCGTGGCAACTTCTGACTGCAAGTATGCAATGTTTGAATATGGTGGGCCATAAGTAACCAACTTGTAAGATATTTTATGCAGTAGCATATCCAGATAGATGCCCCCCACAAGCACCTGAATGACAATCATTCAAAGCTTTTTCAACCTCCTCATGCATGAGGCACCTTCATAAAACTGTATCGACACCACGACGATAAAGTTTATCACTAAAAATTAAATAATCTTTGGCTTGGTATCGAGTATTTCACTATTCAGAGTGAGAGGCGTTAGGCCTAATAGATTGGGTCTAGAGATAGATCAGTATATCCCCGTACCACGGATCACTTGATGATATCAAAAACAAAGTCTCATCCATGATTGATGCTTCTGATGTTAAATTGTTGGAGGACGAGGGAAGGTCACAAAATAATTCCGCAAAGACGAGAGACTTCTTTGATTTGGATTTGATGAATTCCAGATCAAACTCTTGCAAGATGACTATCCATTTAGAATATTTTCCCCCCTAGTAATTGACGTGACAGAATGTATGTCATAGGGTTGCAATCTGATACAATGGTAGTTTTGTGAAGGAGTATATAATGTTGAAATCTCTGTACTGCTTGAACGGCTGCTAAAGCCAAATTTTTAACATAAGAGTACTTGCTTTCTGTATCATTAATATTACGACTTAACTAATATATAGCATGTTCAATTATGTTATCTTCTTGCACTAAAACCATACCGATGGTTGTATCTACAACGACGAGATACAGGTAGAAGTCTTTTTGATAGTCAGGGGCATACATTAATGATGCTTTTATCAGGGAATCTTTGAGAGCATCAAAGGAAGCTTGCGCAACTTGATTCCAGTGGAAGAGTACCCCTTGCTTCAAAAGATGTGTATAACCTTTAGCGAGCTCAGCATAATTTGGAATGAACCTCCTCAGAAAGTTTGCTTTCCCTTGGAGTCTCTGAATCTAAAGCAAATTTGAAGGTGGAGGCATGTCAAGAATTGCATGAACCTTTAATGGATCGAGTCGAATTCCATCCTTAGAAACTACAAAACCAAGCAGTCGACCAGAACCAACACAAAACACACATTTGTGCAGATTGAGTCATATCTTGTAGTGTCGGAAACGTAAAAATATGGCTCTCAAATGTTGCGGATGATCAGTCCATTTTCACGAATGAGCAGGTAAATCGTCAAGATATGGTTCAACGATGTGTTTGATGTCATGGAAAGCATAATTCATTGCCCTCTAAAATGTTTCCCCTGCATTCTTAAAACCAAAAGGTAATTTACGATATGAGAATGTGCCCCATGGACATATAAATGCAGTTTTTGACTGGTCCTGTGGGCGGATATTTATTTGATTATAGCCCAAAATCCATCCATGAATGAAAATATTTCGCATCCAGCACATTCATCAATAATTTGGTTGATAAAGGGTGTAGGATAGTTGTCCTACAGACATGCTTGATTTACATCCCTATAATTAACACACACTCTGATCGTTCCTTGTTTTTTCATCATAGGAACAATATTTGATACCCAATCGATGAGAGGAATAGGGTAAATGAAGCCAGCACGGAAAAAAATTTCAACCTCTGCTTTAATGGCAACGAATTTCTTCAGATGAACAGGTCAAAGTCGTTGTCGTACTAGTTTAATATCTGGGTACATCTTGATTTCATGTTCAACAATGCTAGAGTCAATGCCTAGAATTTCTTCGTAAGACCATGCAAAAACATCTCTGAATTCGCGAAAAAGAGCACAGTAACTATCTAGTTCTGATGGAGAACAAGATTTTTCGACGTGAATATTCTCTACAATATTAGGTTTGGTCGAAATATTAATGGAGATATTTTCTTCAATGTTGGACAGATTTCGCTCGGAATCTACTGTATTTACAGAATTTAATAAAAAATCAACAATTGAAGGGTGATTGAGGTCGTTTGAATAATCTTCATTGTCATTTTGAAGGTGGGAACGATGATGATAATCTTCCCATGGTGTCTCTCCTATCATCATTGATTGGATGATTCCTTCGTCTATAGAATGTATACAAAACCAAGGATCAGAAGAGGTACCATATTCTAAAGACCTATCTACCCAAACACTCGTTGAGTGCAGATTCGGGTTTACGCACAAGCCCAGTAAATTGATTGCTACAAATATTTGACGAGGCTTGGCGGAAACACCTTGTGATGATCATCACTATCAAAATAGTCGGAACTCTTCTCAAACTCAGATGATGTAGAAGAGATCATGTGGCAGGTTTCCACTGTGGCCACTTCCGTGAAACCAGATGGATACGGGAGGGAAAAGTACCCATCAAGGAAGGATCTTTTAGGAGACCTACTCCAACATTTTGAAGCGATTTTGAATTTCCATGGTTCAATGGAATGCTTCCAGTAGCTTGTGAACTATTAGCAAAAATTTCTAGTTGGTCAACGACTGTGATTCCACCTTTGAAGGGAAATGCAAACGTTCGAAAATATGTAGACACAACCGCAACCATAGCATAAACCTAGGGCCTTCCTAGTAAAATATTGTAATCAAGGATTCCATCAACGACCTCAACTTCAATATCTACTATTTTTCCTCCCAGTTCAACTTGCAATCTACTTAAAATCCATATGGAGTGTATGTTCTTCCATCAAACGCTTTTAGTGTTGTTGGTGATCGTAACAAGGGTGGTCAACCAAGAGCTTTCCAGCAACTCATTGACATAATATAGGTAGATGCCCCCTCATCAATGATGGTTCGGTGAACATTTTTATTGAGGGCTTTTACCTGTATAAGGAAAGCGAGTTGTGCTGGTAACTGTGGTGTGCATCCAGTATGATTAAAGACCACAAGATTGTAATCCATTGGATCAATTCCACCTATTGCTGATAACAAAGCCTTCTTTTGGGAGGGACAATTTTGCAATACTTCAAGTGTCAACATAGCGGATGGTGATTGAGCTAGATCCTCCACTATATTATAATTCTGAGCTGCTCGAGCGCGAGGATTAAATGTCGATTTATGTACAACTCCCTTTGGCGGTTTAATTTTTAATTCAGGAATAATGGGTGGAACAACTTTTGGCGAAGTCATTGTCAAAGCACTAGGTTGATCAATAGCCTGGTTGTTTGATGACGATGGATTCCCATAATCTTTATTCCTTGTCGATATCAAAACATCATTATGTTTGTTTGCAATGGATAGCATAAGCACTTGGGATGTGGAAGCATTATTAGTGGCAACCATATGAGTTTCTGGGTTTGGAAATGGATTAGTCAACACCGTTGAGGTATTCGAAGCCTTCAAAAGTTTTGAAACCTCAGATCAATGTGGAGAATCTCTCATAAAATTCTCCTCGTTACATATCAAACATGGATAATGAGGAGGTTTCCTTGCCACAGTAGGGGTTTTAGATGATTTTTCAGGAGTGGAATTCTCCTGCTTCTTTTTATTATTCTTCCCTTTCTTCTTGCCTCCTGGTTGCTTTGGATTTTTTCTCTTGTCAGATGACACGGCATGAATCTCTGAGGTAAGAGAATTGTCATTTGCATTTTGACTAGAAATAGCAAGAGCTTGACCAGATGGTCCTCTTACCATTTGCGTGCTCGAGGAACCGATCACACCGTCACCAGCATGAGAGTCCTTACTCGATTTTTGAGGGGTTGGAACGGAAAAATTTGGTCTAGGAGCATCAGGCATTTTGTCATAGAGTGTGACAGATTGTGTATACATCAAATCTAAATATTGGGCACGAGCAATGACTTGCTCTTCTGTGACAACTCCTCCTTTCACCACATCCTCAGTGATAGATGGCAATAAGGACTTAATAAACCACTCAGCTAAAAGCTGATCACGAACATACATCTTTACCATTTGACGACGATGCCGCCACTCATGAATATGATCAGATATATGAGTGGACATGGTCTATTTAAAATTGGTAAGAAGTTCTGTTCCAGTTTTGTACCTGATGGGTAACTGAAAGTGGGTTAGAAAGGTAGTGGAAAGAATGGTGAAGTTATCAAACGAAGCTCTAGGCAATTAAATATACCATTTCGATGCTGGACCAGTAAGCATTCTTTGAAGAAGGTGAAGTCTAATTGAATCATCATTTAGAGTGTTGGATGAACACCATAAATGAAAAGTCATTACGTGATTCGATGGGTCTTCACCTGGATTTCCATTGAACTTAGGAATATCAGAGGGGAGTTTATGAGGAATCGTCGGCCACCAAGGGGCATACGCAATTGGATCATTCGCGAGCCAGTTCAAAACTGGTATTTCTAGAGTTGTTACAAAAGGCAACTGTTGATTCAGGTTGGGTGGAGCATACCCAAGATAAGATGGAATCGCCTAAGCAGTAGGTCTTTGCATACCAGCATAAGGCATCTGTTGCTGGTAACTTTGATAAGGTTATTGGACATAACCAGTATAGGGTTGTTGTTGATAACAGGTTTGGAAACGTGGCTGTCCATAACCTACAAAGCTTTGTTGCCCAGATCTTCAGTAGGCTTGATATTGACCAAATCCAGTTTGAGCCTATGAACCAAGTCCAAACTAAGGTTGAGTTTGTTGGAATTGTGGTTGTTGATATCGCGCTAGCCACGGTTGTTGGACCATTTTCTGTTGCCCAGTACTGGAAGACTGACCAAGTTGTGGATTAACAATACCCATTTGGGCCTGAGTCGTTCCAGATGAAGGAGCACTAGCCTGAGGTTACGATTGAGCCATAGAGATAAGTGGTTGTTGTATCACAACCCGAGAAACTTGAGCCTTCTGCCTCGAAACTTGAGGTTGCAAGGAAGAAGGAGCAGGTTGAGGTTAAGACACAACAGGTTGTGCTTGTGTTTGAGACATAGTCATAACGGAAAGTGTAGTGGTAACATTCAACACAGGTTGAATAGGTTGCATTGGATATACAACCCTTGGTTGATCTGGCAGTATGGGTATCCAACCACTAGATGTAATTCCAGCTTGACCTGAATACTGTTGGAAACTCTCATATGGTTGTCCCCCAGAAAAAGGAGGAAATGGTGAATAGGCATACTACTCTCCATATGGTGGTAGTCCAGTGTTTAAAGGATATAGTGGTCTTTGATAACTGGATTGCCCATATTGATACTAATATGCAGGATCAAATGGTTGAGTTTCCATGGGAGAAGGACCATATTGAAAACCGGGTGAGTAAATGGGTGTTGACCATGGAGCTAAAGCAACTCCTGAGTGGGTTCCAGATAGTGATTGGTAACCAACCGGAACGAATGATGCACCATATAGGTGTGACTCGGGTGTACTAGTAAACATTGAAGGTGTTAGAAAATTATATATTACAGAGCAATGGAACAAATAAAATATTGCAGAAATATAAACACGGAAAACACATGAAACAAGAGAGACATAGACATACATGGTTCACCTAGTTTGGGCTACGTCCATGAAGAAATATCCAATCCTTATTTTATTATATTATCCAGCAAATTGAAGAGATACAACCTACAACAGATCCGATGTAACACCCTCTTCGCTCTCAATCTCCTCTCTCTTCCTCACTTAGAATATAGATATGCATAGACGCAATACAATTCCCTCATATAGTGAGGGGTTGCCTTCTAGGGCAAAAAACCCTAAATTAAACATAACTTCTACTGTTAGATCATCCGCCTAATGAACGGCCCAGATTGACTAGAAATTAATAGACTTTTACAAGGCAATTTTACATCTATTTTTAGCTTTAGGGGCGCTGCCCCCGAAACCCCACTGGGGGACTGCTGGTCCTTGGACCCCCAAGTCGGGGGGGATTAGCCCCCTAGACCCCCGCGGGGGGGACAAGTCCCCCTCGCATGGAGGGGTGTACAGTCTTCCTGGGGTATACATCTGGCTGAGACATTTGAATATAGAAGATAATCAGGCTCCACACCCAAAAGAAGGAGTAGTAGCAGTAGGTTCTGCTGCAGCTGTATCAATTGATACATTCGTAGATGTTGATGGTTGTTTATACATGGTTAAATTATCCAAAAGCTCTCCTAACGATTTGATAGGAACTCGCGATGAAGTAGGATTAAATGAAGAAAACTGAGGAGTAGCAGGATACAAATTAATCCCAGTTCCAAAATGAAATGAGGTGTCAGATGGGGGATACTCTAATACCTCCTCTATAGCAATCAAACCAGGTGGAAGAGGTTAACCATCAGGTCCGTAAAAGATTATGGAGCCAAAGAAGGTGTAGTCTCTGCAACGACAGATGATGGAGGGTTGACACCTTCTGAATACTAAAACTCAAAGTCTGGATGTTCAGGTAAATGAACTTCAGTCTCAGATGGAGGTTCTTGAACAACTCCTGGTTCAAATGTAGCCTTGGTTTGAACTGATATGGGTTCTGGATCAACTCTAGATGGAGTTTTTTCAGATACATAAGTGTTTACTGTTAACCTAGGATCAGTTCTAATGTCCTGCTGTAACTACGACACTTCCTCTTTTAAGGCAGACTTACCAGAAATAATCAGAGTAACTGGAGTCTCTGACGATGTTGAAACAAAATTTTCAAATGAACTAGATGAGCTAGACTCAATTAAATGAGACCTCTTTGTCCGGATTGGCTTCGCTTCCAGAGGCAAATACAATTGACTCGCTAATCTCCATGAACGACGGGGTTTTGATTGACTTTATTCCACGATTGTGGACTAATTGATCAACTCAAAATTAATGGGAAAGTCATGTTATTCAGAATTCAATTAATTTTAATGACGCTTGGACACAACTTTTCTTTTTCAGTTTTTAAGAGTCAAGAAAAAGCTAAAGATGACTCTAGTCTCCTTCGATTTTTAATGAGCCTGAAAGGACAAGTGCTCAGATGGACCTTTTCTTTTAGAGAGTCGAAAAGGAGCAAAAGTGACTACTCTGGAGAATCTAGACAAAGGGATTACCAAACCAATCGCAAAACTGCAATATACACCTTGGTGATAAATTAAAGAGAAATTACCAAGGACTTATGTACGACAGTTAATCTTCCCGAATATTGTGTTCAGTGCATGGCGATCAATAAGGCGACATACTCGGTTTCCTATAGATAAAGGATTTAAGCCTATTGTGGTCTCCCAATATATATGTGACAGTACGGGGAGCACAACTCCATGCTAGCACTTGCCATATCAAAGAGGAGGAATCACCCAACCTTCAATGAAAATGATAGCCACTAGTTTTAACAACGCTGGAACACGTCTCTAGCCTAGACCTCTAGATATGTTGCGTTAAGTTCCAAAGCGTTGTTAGGTTCATTGAAGTTCATTTTAAAGTTGATCTTTCTTAGAGTTTTCCTTTCAATGTTTCACCGTGTAATGATGATCTGAAATTCCTAAGTTGCAATCTACAATGATAAACAATATTTTGTTTATTTAAACAATGAAAATCCTAGCTACTAGGGAAAGAAGATTAAATTACTTTTAAGCAAAGAGAAAAGAGCACACACTAGTGCATTTCCCTGAATCATCTTTTCGCACACAAATCAAAAATGCTAAATGAAAATGCATGTATTTGTTTTCGCTTTCCTTAATGTGAAAGATGCAAAAAGGAAAACTAAAAGCAGCAAAGATATAAAATATTGCACTCAAAATGACATTTTCGACAATTTTTTCATCAAAAGGGAAAGGAAGACTCAAAATGACACTTTCAATTTTGAGCAAAAATGCTTTCGATAATTTGAATGTAAACAAATCAAATCAAATGCATCAAGAAAATTTTAATCGATTATCAAGGGAAGGAAGAATTTATGGCACTTCTCTTTTTGACAAAAAATGACAATTACGACACTTTTGTATCAAAGTGACAAATCGACTAAAAAAACTTTTCAACGAAGGATTGTAAATGAGGAAAAAATACACAAAAACATTCACTAATCCTAATGTAATTGAGGCTGATCTAAGTGATGCAAGTAAGCTTCAGTGAAGAGGCACTATTCATATGCAGCAAAACAACCAAACAAAACTGAAAACAAATAAAAAACCCTCAAGTCCTAGATGGGAACAATGAGTTCAGTCAATCATCGCACCTAGGCTTCACAGAAAATAATATGCATTGCACTTTCTACACTCGGGAGGTGGGATGCATACTGGAACACAGTGGAAGACAATGCGATGGTCCAAAGAGCACAACTGAAAGAGGTTTTGGCTCAAATGTGGAGCAGTTTTCAATGAAATAAAGCTTGATTTTGATGAACAATGATGAGAAAAGTATGATGGAATGTCTTGAGAGGTTATTGAGCTACCAAAAGGGCATCCAGATGTGCTTGCAATTCAAATGTTTAATTCATAAACTAAACCATAGATTGACTGAAGCAGCATTCATCTACTATGCAATTGCAGAGCATGAGCAGTTCGAAAGCTACCTGGATGGCTTTAGACTCTGTCTATAGTTTATATAATTGAACATAAAGCAAATAATAACAACAAACAAACATCTGTTCATTCCCCAGCGGAGTCATCAATTTGTTTATGGGAAAATTAGTGTATTGTTGAATGACTAACCCTCTAGGTTTGGCAGCTACCCTAGAAACAATAGTTTAAAGCAATTCAATGATCTTTCCTATGTGTAACAGATAAGAGAAAGATAGTAGAAAACCAACCTGGAACTTTCGCTTGATCCCTTGTCTGATCTCTCTCTCCTTTGGCAAATCTCGTAACTCCTCCCCGTACTTAACATGCTTGGAGATTACCTGCACAAGTACAGCAACAAAGAACTGTCAAAGCATCGTGATCTATTACAACATAAACATTATAGAATCAGATATATAATGAACAAATAAAAGCATTCACAATTACACAATCAATTGGGAAAAATCCTAAAGAACGTTATTAATAATAAGGAGAATTACAACCTAGTTGTTTGATCCAGCGCCATCGTCCTAGCATCAATCCTTCTTCACCTCATGAATTAGCAAGAACACACCAACAAGAATACAATGCTCTCTCCTCAATCACAAACTAACAACACCTACTTGCAATTCACAACAATTCAACCTTCTGATCTCTAGGATGGGAGATCAATTTATAGATATTCAAAAGAGTGTGAGTCATCCATGGGGTTTTATTAGTGTCATTTCACTTGTTACAATTGGTTCCACAAGGGAGGGGATTGGCGATGGTTTCCTAGTTCCCTTGTTCATCCTTGGGTGAATTTAGAGAGGCAAGTGGCACAGGAGAAGTTTCTAGAATATTCCATGAGAAACCAACTAACAAACTATCCCCGAAATTTGTCCATCCTCTCCCATCACACCTTATAGAAGGCCTAAATAGTATGCATCACACCCTGAAAGTGTAGCAGTCAGTCTGCATCGCACTTTGAAAGTGTAGTAGTCAGTATGGTTCAATTTAGGCACTTTCTGGATGATTTCTCAAATGGAACTTTTGGGGAATGATGTACTCAAGTGACTTAGTTCCTTTAGGGTATGAAACAACTCTTTTAGGGGTTGATGAGCCCTAATACATTGAAATATGATTTTGGGGTCGATGTGCCCAAATATGTCTATAACAACGTGATATATTATATATTGTGTTTTTTAAATTGGCGGGTCCATGTATCGTAGAAGTGTCTTTGTATTGGTTTTGGACTGTCTGTCGATAGTTAAAAGGACCGATAGACATTCCACCTAGCCTTATATGCAGTTAATGGGTTTTTCTATGTTTAAACAGGACTTCACCATTATTATAAGGTTGTTTCCATATATCCTTCTAGCCTGATTCTGCTTGCCTAACTTGGTTATTATGTTAAAATTGCCCAGGTTTGAGGGATACCACCATGCTTATATATATAGTTCTTGTGTCAGAAAAGAGGGGGGGGGGGGGGAGGCGGCGGCGGGTGGTCAACAGAATAGTTCAGAAGCACATGCATGCAGCAAAACTTGACCCTGGAAACAGGTTGGACCTCGACATCAGTAACAGGGAGGTTCCGAGAGGTTGCAAAAGGTCGTATTATCGAAATTGGGAGTTTGGATAGGCGTTTTTGCACTATTTTTCACCAGGAGTTTAGTGGTACTGTCTATTTCTAAAGTTGGTATCTCCATTCTCTACCCATATTTCAGCTTGGAGGTATAAGGGTTGTAATTTCTTGTTTCTTGTACTTTTATCTCTTTTATTCCACTAATTGAATGAAGGCCTCCCCACTATTGAGCAGGGTCGGGAGACATAGTCCAAATTGGACGAACTCCATAATCAAATCATTGTATCATGGTTTTTATGCTCTTCTGATTATTTATGCATTGTTTATGTTCTTAAAAATTTCATGGTTAATTAGATCTATTATATGTAATTCCGATGCATCTATAAGTAAAAGATCTTGGATCATCAGAGCCCTTTCCTATTCAGCAGGGCTTCCTTGGTTGTGATCCCCCCTCACCATGTCATCTTGAGGGGAATTATATATTATATACTTAGATGTTATTGTATTCAGTCTTGGCCTATGTTTTTCCAGGCACATTATGTATATGGGATCAATTGTATTGTTTTCTGGCCCATTGATGTCAGTGTATCATGTACTTTGTAGCTCATTCCCACATTGTTGGTGTCATCATTATTATTTCTACGCATGTATCTCGACGTGTATGGGTATGCCTCCCTCGCCTCATTTGAGATCATGTACTCCCACATAAAAGGTGACTTCCATCAGTTTAGAAGGTCTCACCCCCTCCATTATTTGTTTGTCCTTGACTTGCTTCAATTATTTCTCTCTCTCTTTGACTCCCCTTTTGGTGTCTCATGGAAGTATAACCTACAACGTATTTCAATCATATTATTTTCTCCTCACGCTCATACGTGTGGGGGAAATTTATTATCACAAAATTATGATCACCTATCAATTTCTAACTAAGTGGATCGAAATACACCATGTAGATTTAATTTTACCATAGTAAAATCACTTTCATTGTGGAAAATAATTTAGTAAACCACTTTTATTAAATTAGTTTCTTATTTAAATAAAAAAAACTCATGAGAATAATTAGATAAATAATTATTTATTTAATTTTCTCTAGGAATAATTAATAGATAATTATTTAATAATTGTTCTTGGTCACATTTGACTAAATCCCTTAGTTATAATTAAATAAATCACTATTGATTTAATTTTCCTTATTTTTTTATTGGAATAATTGTTAAATCACTATTTAATAATTATTTTGATTTCACATCATTCCTAATTCTTGTGAAATAATTAATAAATCATTTTATTTGTTAATTATTTCTAAATAAAGATATTTGACCATTTTAAATATCATTTCCCTCTCCAATAAATATAATAAAATATTCCAAGCAGTTAGATCTTGATTTGGTTAATATTATTTTATTATTGTCCATTTTCGAGATTAACCCAATACTTTGTTATAAATAGGAGGGTTTTTCATTCATTATTCACCATGATCCTCTTTTTTCTTTTGAGCTCCCATTCGAGTTCTCCACATTTTGTATGGGTTTTTCAAATATTGAGAGAGAAAATCATTTTTTGAAGCATCAAGGATATCAAAGGATGCATCCCATGGAGAGGGACTTACAGAACCATCTGTATATATCCTTCAATGGGTGTTTTTAATAAAATATTTATTCAATTAAAGTCTTTCCATTTGGGTTATTGCATTGGATATTTTTACTACTACTTTGTATTCTGGATCATCTATACATTTTTTTGCAAGTTTTTCATTTCTATTGCAGATATGAATCGCTAGCATCCATCGACTTGTTGTTAGGATCACCTATCCCCTAGTGACTTAAGTGAAGTGTTGTTGGTACACCTTCTAAGAAACTTCACACTAACAATAAATAAAGAACCGAGGAAAGGTTTTGAAATGTTTTCACTACTATCTTGGTATTGATGTAACTTAACATCCAAAGTTTGTATTCCTCTCTCAGAAGAAGTGCATTGGAGATCTATTGAACAATTTTGGAATGGATGATTACAATCCTTTGACTATGTTATCACCTAGATTGAACCTTAGGCTGAAGGAAGGCAATGCCAGGGTAACCAAAAACCACACTTAGCCAAGTAGCTTGCCCTACTATGCCAGGAGAGGACTCTCTCCATAAGGATCTCAGCCAAGATGACTGGATCAAGAAAACGATATTAGGCTAGGTATAGTAGCATAGGGTTTGATTTGATTTTGAAGGGGTTTTGCTGGATCAGGAGGAGGAAAACAGTTAGGGCAAGGAAATTAGGTCAAAATTACAAGGTGTTCAATGGGGCAAGGTAGGCACAAGGCTCAACACTCTAGGGTTTTATGGGTGAGGTTTTTCAAGACCGGTGAGGACCTAGAAAGAGCATGCAAGCAACATGGATTCTTCCTAGACTGAAGAAAATATAGACTATGAATATTTTCCCAAAACAGAGCATAAATATTATGGATTCTGCCTATCAACTTGAAAACATCCACTTAAAGAGTATGAAATGATGAAATGGAGTCAACAATATATTTTAACACATGAAAACATAAGAAAAATTGAACTAAAAATCATACCACATGGATCCCAAAGAAATAAATTCAACTTTTCATTAATCTCCTGCTAAAACTGATACAAAATGATGTCTGCTCAAAGCATAAGCATCCCACTGAGTCCAACAATTTACAATGAGAAAGAACAAGAAGATATAGACATTGATTCAACCTCCTCCCATTCTCAGGGGTCTAATCCCTAAGATGAGGATCTAATCTAACCAAAACTGAACAAGCAACTAGAATCCAAGCATCCTAACAACTTTCCTCTAAAAGTGAGTAAACTGATTCATTTGTCCTCAAGATAACTTTTAATCTAATGAATCTACCTTCTAGTACTTATTATCCATCATATTTACATGCCTAGTTGTCATTTACATCAGTAAAACACCATCCATGAGAGGAAACCCAAAATTACAGTCAAGGCACAATGAAATGGAAACTCAACACAACTTTTGTCATATGCGCAGTACCCAAGCTCTATGCGCAATGCTTTTTCAGGGCCATTTTGGAGGCCTTAGCAGTGTCCAAATTGAGCTCATGACAGCTCATTGGAAAGCTCTTCAAGTATTCTTTCCAGAAAATCTTGAATTTTGTCATTTCAAGCTAATTTGACGCCTCAAGCATTGATTCTCCAAAGACTACTTCTGTGTGTCCAAAAAAGGGTAGAAAGGTCATTTTTTGGGTGTTTTTTGACCTTTTGGTTGACCAATTTTTCTCTAAAAGCTTAGAAAATGCACATGGTGCATCTACTCATCATTAGGAATCCAAAAATTATGACCATTTCCTAATTTTATGTGCCTAGGAAAAGTGCAACGCCAGTGGCGCTGCACATAGAGCCAAAATTGTTGTGTCAAGAACTGCCAAATTCTTCAAAAGGAAAAAATTCTTCAAAAGTTGCTCAAAATTGTGGAGAACACCACCATCAAGTGTCTTGCTTAGCCAAGGAAGCTTAAGCAAGCAACCTAAGCCTATCATCCTCCTTTTTTCCTTTAAGTGCTTGTTTTATCCTTCTTTTCATTTGCTTGACCCTTATGTTGCAAATCTTGTTCTGGGTCCTGTAATGGCGAGCCATGTGCCTGATGATTTGATTGTCCCTATTGGCCTTTTGTAGTAGCTTCTTCAAATGCAAATTGACCCTGTCAAGCCAAGTTTCTCTATCCTCCTCAATTTCTTTCTCAATTCTTTATTTTGCAGTCAAGGTAGTCGGTGTTTCTTCCTCTTTCATTAGTGACTTGCCCTTGTCACCTTGCCTCTTTGCTTTGAGAAGTTCCAGCTCCACGAGAACTTGTTTTTCAGTTAGCTGCTTGTTATCTTGCTCAAGGTATGAAATGACATACTTAGCTCTTGTAAAGTTTGTCCATCAGTGCTTGGATCTGTTCATCTTTTTCCCTTATGATTATGTTTTCATTTGTTGCCTCATCTTGGGCCTCCAAGTCAACTATCTCAATGCCATGATGGATGTTTGGTCGTTCTGGTTCATCATCTTCCATCAAATCAAAATCCCTTTCCTCCTCATCATCAAGGCTTTCCTCCATAACCTTTTCTTTCCCTTTATGCAGCTATTTCACCTGTTGTACCTGTTGTGTCGATGAAGAAGGAAAGGCCCCTTCCACATCAAGTTGAGTAAACACTTGCCTATCTACTTCAAACAACTTTCTATCCCCTCTCTGATATCTCTTGTAGGCTTCTAGCTCCTCAACAGCTTTAGTCTCTTTAACCTTCTCATCTTTCTTTACTTTGGCATTGCTGGAAGGCCTTTCTACTTCTTGAGGCACTAATGGAGGAATCTGAAGACCATTAAAGATGTCATTGGCAATAAATGTATCCCAGGAGATGTTGAGGAGCTTGAGATGATGTAGCACAATCATCTTAATTAGGGAATAGTGATAGATACTACTCATCCGCTGGGGGTATGGCTTTTTCTGTACAATGCAGGCCATCTTCTCAATGTTCCCAAATAAGAAATAAGGGATTCTCAACATTTTCACCCTTGTGAAGTGCATAAGAAGCCTAATGTGATAGGTGTAAAATCTAGAAAATCTGCCCTCACATGTAAAATACTTCATAATGATCCTCATCATAGGGACATACTTGTCTTCAAGGAACTTGAAAAGAAAGGTCCTCTTCTTTTCATTTCTGTACCTGGATTTGATGTATGTCTTATAGTAGTGCTCATCCAAATCTTGTGCCTTACACCATTTTTCCCCCACATTTGGAATCCTTGTGGCATCAGTAATGATAGAAGATGAAACTGTAAATGTCACCCCAGCAAGAGTTACTTTGTTATCATGGAGATTGGCTACAAAAAGCCTGGTCAGCTCGGTATGATGTTGAACTCTTTCCACCTGTCAGAAAACTCATAACACCCTAGATGTCTGAAACAAGTGACAGTCATATTAGAAGCCTATAACTCTCTGATGTTTGATGATTCCTCCCTGATAATTCTACCTCCCTTATTTAGTTTTCTCTGATGTCAAGGTTCATCTCTCAAACTTTCATTGCCACTATTTTCCTCCTCCTCATAATCTCTATCCTATTTGTCCATGTTTGTCGAATTTTGAAGTTGTGTAACCCTAGAGAAAGTAATGAAGGAGTGAGTATTGGTGATTAGGGATATGGAAAGGGGAGATGAACTTATGTAATGTAGGATGAAATATATATGATATGAGAGTGAGAAGGAGTGTCTTTTTTCTTGGTAAGGACTGTTTAGCAAATAGGGTTTTAGGGTTTTTCTTTGGTGATTAGGGAATAAGGGATATGGAGGTATATTTTTGAGGGAATTAGGGTAAAAGGTATATGGAGGGATTTATAGGAGGGATTAGGTTTCAAGGAATAAGTGGAGGGATGTGTTTGAGGGAATTAGGTTTTAAGCAAAAGGTCGAGGGATTTGTATGCAATCTAGGGTTTGAGTTTTGAAATAGAAAACCAACTTCAAACTGATGAATTGAATGCCAAGAGGATAGATCAGAGATTACACTTACTTTTTTATAAGCTATAGAAGGAAAACAATACGTTTTGAGTGGTTGATATGATGTTTTGGCACTTTATGGCCCTATGCGTAGCACAACCTACAGGTGTGCAGTGCTCCGGATCTATTCGTAGCACCATTCAAATTTACACTGGAGAAAATGCCCTATGCGCAACGCTCCGCCTCTATGCGTAGCGCCTCCTCAAACTGCTCTGTGTGCAGTGCCCTATCTCCTATGCATAGTGCCACTTCTCCTTAGCCACCAATTAGCCTCAATTCTCCTCTCTCCTTCAAGGCTCTTCTTTCTCTTTGTCAAATGAAAGTGATGAATTTGGAAAAGGAGTTTGACATCTTATATAGAGGTGATTTTGATTTTTCTTTAAAGAAAAGCCACTTTCTAATCTTTTGGAACTTTTTCTTCTTTCCTCCAAATATTTGTTTAATACCTTTCTCTCTTTTCCTCTTTTCAAGTGGATGATGCCTGGATTGAACTAATTTCTTTAGTGGTTTCATTTTCTTGCAGCAAGGAGAAATGTTTGGGTCAGCAAGGAACACCTATTATTCAAAATGGATTTAATTACATCAAAAGAATATAAATTAACTAAAAATACTCTATTTTCATCTCAGAAACATGTTTTTGAGATGAAAATTACATTAGTGACAAAATATCTTTGTACAATCATCATGACTTACTGGAAATCACTCTTTGTTTATTGGTCATTCTCATACCTTTGCTACCCTTTAGTTACACTTGAAATCATGCTTTTGACCTTGGAAATGAACCCTAAGACCTAATGGAAATACCTTGGAAATGAACCCTAAAACCTAATGGAAAGACAATTGCCTTGACACCTAAAGTAACATATTTGAAACCTCAACTGAATACAACATGGAAAAATGGGTTAGCAAATGTGCCTCATGAGGGAAGATTTGATTTTCTAAGAAAAAAAAACCATCAGTGGACCATTTTAACATGACCTAATGGAATGATCCAAAATTTAGTATGAGACACCTAAAATGAAATGCAAAGAGAAGATTTGATCCCTGATGGAAATATGCATATACTAACACTAACATTAGCCTTATTGGGGATGGAAGCTCCTTTTTGGTGTCAAGAACACCGTAGATCAAGTGCCTAGCTGATTGGGCCAATACGATCAAAAAAATGAAATACTGAAAACTTTTTTGAAAATTATGAAAATTGATCACTCGATCCAAACTGAAGACTGACTCACAATTGACTCTAAACTAACTTAAAAACCAACTAAAATAAGCACAAATCATTTAAGCTTTATAGCCTTTAGTTTGGGCCCCAATCTCAAATGACATTGTACTTCTAATCTTGCAAGGAAAGCAAATTGGTATATACAATGATAGTGAAGCTACTTCAACAAATTGCATCAGAAATAATAGTGTTTTAGGAGCCTACCATTCACTGGTCCTCCTGAGCATTCTTGACCATCCATTTCCTTTAATAAAAATGTATTCTATCCTCGATAGGCTGAGATTTTATAAGGTCCTTTCCATAGATTGTCAAACTTACCATGCTTTTCATTTTCTTCATTTCATGCATCCCATCGTAACACTACATCTTCCAGCTGAAACTTTTCTGCCTTGGTTTTGCGGTCATAAATCTTCTTTATCTTCTCTTGCAGTCATAAAGTTTTTTGAGAAACCTCTTCTCTTGTTTATTGAAGGTGAATCATTTGATTGATTCGGTGATGAATACCATCCTCTTCACTTTCGGCTTCTTGCAACAATCTCATGACCGGGACTGCAAGGGATGTGGGAAACATTGTATCAATACCATAAACCAATTCCAAAGGCAACATGCCTATTGATTTCTTGCTGCTTACTCTGTCAGCCCACAAAGCATTGACAAGCTTCCAATGCCAATTCTTTTTGTTTGCTTCCAACATCTTCTTAATAATGTTTAGCAAGGATTTATTTGAAGACTCAGATAGTCCATTGCCCTGCGGGTAGTATGCCATGGAATGACCCAATGTGATGTTGTATTTGTTGCAAAACTCAACCATTCTCTTTGACTTAAATGATACTACATTATTTGTAATAATCTTTTGAGGTCAACCAAAACGAGACAAGATATTGGACTCTAAAAGCTGAATGATTACCATGTTCGTAGCTTGCCTTGTCAGAATGGCTTCGATCCATTTGGTGAAGTAATCGGTAGCCATCAAAATCCATATGTGTTGTGCTGATGATGTAGGATGAATTTCTCCTATGAAATCAAGCCCCCACTACTGGAAAGGTGCATTAACTACAATCAATTTCAGAGGAAGAGGAGGCAACTTCCTTTTTCCTTTAAAAACTTGACATTTGTGGTATCTCATGACTGTCTTATATAAATTTGAAAACAAAGATGGCCCATAATATCCTACTCTCAAGATTTCATTATTTTTGTTTTCCAAAACAAGTGACCCCCACAATCTCCTCTATGGAAATCATTCATTACCTGTTGAGCTTCATTTTCAACCAAACAATTAAGGAGAACCCCTCTTGGATCTTTCCAATAGAGAGCACTATCTAAAATGTAGAAATTTGCAGACTTTAGTTTTAGTGATCTACCTTTACTTCTTGACATTCCAGGAGGAGGAGAAAGATGCTAAAGAACATATACTATATCAGAATACCAAGGTGAGTTGAGAAACATCTCTTAAACCTGAATGAGTGTGCCACCACCTTCATCATCTAACATTGCTGCAATGAGATTTATGTATAGAGCATGAAGATTCAACCTAGCCATGACTCTTTCCAAGCCTTGACCTTAGATCAGTTTGGTAGGCTTAATCTCAAGATCATACTCTAACATCGTTGCTATCCACTTACCCCTTCTTCCCTCCGGGTCAGTTTGCACATCGGTGGTAGGAACATATGCTATGGTATGTGAATGCAGAATGTAAACTCAGAAATCCTTCAATGCCTTTATAAGAGCCAAAGCTTGTTTCTCAATGATGTTATAGCACAAAGCAACATCTATGATAGTCCAACTAAAAAATGAAATGGGTTGTTCCACCTGATCCTTCTTTTGCATCAACACCGCAGCCAAAGTGTGCTCAGATGCAAATGAAAATATAATAAAATCATGAGTATAATCGACACTGATCAAAACTGGGGCTGTGGTCAAAGCAAGCTTTACCAAGTTGAAAGGTTTCATGGCATCCTCGGTCCATTTCACAATGTTTTTCTTCTTCAACATATTAGTTAACTCACGCAAATTCTCAACCAAATTTGGTATAAATCTGCATAAGAAGTTCATCTTACCATTGAAATATTGAATCTCCTTTTTGTTGCATGGAAAGTCTATTTGCTGGATTGCCTCCACCCTTGAAGGATCAATGTGAATACAATCTTTAGAAATTATATGACCGATGAGTTTACTTTCCTCCATGGCAAAAAGACTCTTCTTTGGATTTAAAGAAATCCTGAATGCACTGCATTTCTGAAAAACAATCCTGATGTGGTGTAAGTGCTCATCATCAGAACCAGAAAATACTGTCAAGTCATCTAAATAAACGACCAAGAAAACATCCTTCTCGTTAGCAAAAGATATATCCATGGCCCATTGAAAAGTGGCCCTGACATTCTTTAGCCCAAATGGCATCTTGGCATACTAAAAAGTTCCCCATGGTGTTGTGAAGGCAGTTTTGTCTTGGTCTTTTTCGTGCACCAAGATATGATTCTAACCTGAGTAGCCATCTAGTAGTGGCATTTGTGATGCTCCAACTGCTCTTTGTAGAATATGGTCCATCTTATGAAGAGGGTAATTATCTTTCAGGGATACTTTATTTATGTTAGGGAAATCAATGCACAGCCTTATCTCTCCAGTCTTTATTCATACCGAGACCAAATTTGAAATCCAATCAGAGAATATAATTGGAACAATGATACCAACTTTAAGCAATCTATTTACCTCTTTCTCGATGGATGGCAGCAACTTTGGATTGATTCTCCTCAACTTTTGTCTAAAAGGTTTTTGATATGGCTTGATAGGAACGGTATGATGAATGATGTTCTTTTCATATACTTTCAGATCTGAGCAATCCCATGCAAAAACATCAGAAAATTCAGAAAGCAAGTTAACATACTTAGCCTTTGATTCAGGAGATAAAGTTTTTGATAACTTAACAATCTTGGGCTGGTCCACTATCCCAATGTTTACATCTTCAACTCCTTTGTCAGTAGGAACCAAGATTGGTTCTCTCGCCACATCATCTTGATCAAACAACTCTAAAGGTATAAGACCTCTAGGAATAACATTATCCTTTAGCTATAAAACATCCATATGATTTACCTCAAGGCCTTGTTCATCAAAATCATAAACATCATCAATGAAATCATTCTTCAACTTCCCTGCATTTTGCAAAAAGGAATTAATTTCATTATCATCCCAGAAAACTTGCCAATATCTCAGATTATCAGGAACAGTAGGCCTATGTTTGACATGAATTTCAAATTTATTGCTAGAATTCATTGGAATTTTCATATTGCTTGCTGTTGTAGCAAGTGAATCAACAATGATGTTTTGACTTATCAAAACCGCTGTCAATGTGCATTCTGGAAAAATTTTCAAGATATCCATGATTGCATTCCTATAAGCTCTCATCCATGGATTCTTCGCTTGATATTCTCCTTTTACTTGCTTAATCACTAGCTCGGAATCACCATAAACAAAAATCCTTTTTGCACCTAGCTTCTTCAAAAATTTTAGACCTGTAATCAATGCCTCGTACTCCGCTTCATTATTAGAGCAATCAAAATCTAATTTATAGGAACACACTCTAACATTACTTGGGACTTTGTCTAGCTGAAAAACAGGACTTTGAATCCAAATTCCAATACCTGCATCATCTTTACCCAAAGCACCATCGAAGTCCATGCTCCAAAGGCCGGCTTCATCTTCTAGATGTTGGAATTCTGCTTTACTTTTGATCTTACCTTTGTTGGTTGCTTCATTTGCCTGCTCTTCACTAAATTTTTGTTCTTGTAGAGGCTGCTCAGAAGGAATTTCCATCTTTTCCTTTTCTTTATTAAGAACTGCTCTAAAACTCTCAGAAATTTATGGTACATCATCTACTTCTACAAGTTGAATATCTACATCATTTAATCCACTATAATTGTACAAAACAAAAGACTCTAAATCTGTATGTACAACATTTATTAGATGAATTATGGGTTTCTCCTTACTAGTGATCATATACTTCATCTTATTTTCCCGGTACAAATTCCTCAATTGATCGAAAACAGGGATTGTAGCATAAGAGAAGTCAAGTTGTAAATTTCCTTTGAGTTTGGCTCCCCACGATCTAGACAACAACATACCAAATTGAGGTGGTATATCAGCTACTACCACATCCATAAAGACATTCTTGGCTGGGATTTGATCTAAGGAAACCACCAAATATTTGATGATACCAATGTAGCAAACTCTACCAGAATCAAATGAATACAAATCATGATATTTTCGAGTGATATCCAGGCCCAGCTTTTCCATGATGGCCTTGGGCATCAAATTGTGGGAAGCTCTGGAATCAAGCATAACATTATGAAGAATATACTCATATAGTCTAAGACTCAAATAAAAGGGCGGGACTTCGCTATCTTCTAGTAGACCTTCTATAGATTGACCAAAAATAAGTTCAGGGTGATCATCCTCAACATTCACCATGTCAGACAAAGGATCAATTTGCAGTATTCTAGACACATGGTGTTTTTAATGGCTATTCTTAACAAGCTTAGTCAAAGGAATGGACACTTTCAATTTAGCAATTTCACTTTATAAATTAAAAGATGTGACTTTATCTACCCCTTTGACACCGATGTCCCTCTTATCTATTTGCTCCTTCGTTGCACCATCCTTATACTGATTGTCTTTCTCTTTTGCAGTTTTACTTGTTGATGGTTGATTTACCTTACTGGAATTCTAATTGGCAAGCTCCTTTCCCTTTTTCTTATTGTTTTGGGGATCGTTCTTCGATTGAACATCCTTCCTCTTCTAAATAGGATTGACTGGTACATCTTTTCTCCTCAAAGGCTATTGTCTCTGTTGTGCGCTCAAAGCATTCATGTAACCACGCTAATAATCATCAGATTCGGCCTCCAAAACAATATCATTTGCCAAGATGTAGTCCTCATCCTTTAGAATGTCGAAACCTTTTTCATACTCCTCATCTTCGGTCAGAAATATGGGCATCCCATCAACAGTGAAAAATTGATTTGTTTCAATTACCAGATCTTCCTCATCTTATTCTTCTAGTCCTTGAACATAATTCTATTGTAAGGGAGTTCTGATTTGATGTGGTTGTTGTGCTAGTTGTTCCGGTTATTTTTGCTCTCTTTTCTTGATTCAGAATTTGGGCTCTTGTTGCCCTCTAAAGTTTGGGTTTCGAATCTGTGGTTCAAGTCTGTCTGTGATGGACTGATCAGGAGCTCAGGACCAAGTGTCGTAAAATGGTCAAAATTTAAAGTGCTCAAAACTAGTTTGAACCTAAATGATTGGATAGAGCTTGTCTTCCTGATTCTAGTGCCGCAAACGGTTCGGAAAATGGTCACCGTATGAGAAAGTTATGCTAAAAAGAAGAATTGCCCAATAACATTGAAATTTTGAATTTGTTTAAAAAAAAATTAAAATAGAATATTCCATGGAGTATTCCATTCTGGGAAGCCAATCAAAAATTGCCACGTGGCAGGCTCGGAGGCCACCACATGGCCTGGATGACATCAGCAAGTATGTTGGGCGCATGTTTAAAATTTTTGGTAGTTCTGAGTATTGAACCCGCAACCTACAGTCTACAAGCGCCACGACTTACCGTTGCGCCAAACACTTGAATCTTGTTATGTGGGCGGCATAAACATTTCTTAATGTTTAATTTAGTGTAGGGCGGGAAATGAAAGGGGCCAGCCCCTAAGGGCCAGCACCCCATGCCATACGACCCAGCCCCGGAACCGTGGGTCTAAACCCTTAACTGCCGGCACGAACTCCAATGCAAACCACCAGCCCGAGATTTTCGGTCACATGCGGGATTTAATGGAGTTAACTGCCAGTTAGCATGGCGGAACATTTGGCGGAGTGCCAAATTTGGGCAGTCCCGCCATAATTGGCAGTCCTATCTGGACTCTAACTAAAGTTAGCTGGAGTCTTTCTAGGACCAGCTGGCAGTTGGGAGTAAATGGCCATAACTTTGGCTAGGAAAGTCCGTTTTTGATGAATTTGTTTTTGATTTTGGGTCTCTTCGACCTTCTAAAACCATTGGCACAGGTTTCACAGCCATTTGAGGTCATTTGCAGGTGATTTTGCTTCGTGGAAGTTCTAGGAGCCACTAGGGCCAAATCAGTTTGGGAGCTGCATTGGGAATTGTGCAGCCATTGAATGTGGAACGAAGGTCATTCTTGAAGGTTTTCAGTATTCTAAATCTATTTCTACAGCTCTTTTTTCTTGTTGAGGCATTCTTCTCACTGTTTAGCTTCAGGGAAGCTTTCAAGGCCACTAGGGCCATTTCAGTGCTTGAGCTATTTGGGGGCTATGTTCATCCATTCTTGGTGATTCAAAAGCCTATGTCTACTATTTTCGACCTTCTGAGTCTAATGGCAGAGGTTTTAGAACCAATTGAGGTCATCTTCACCTCGAAATTCTCCATGCAAGTTTAAAGGGCCACTAGGGCCAATTTGGGAAAGTACTGTATAAGGTACAATTTCACTATTTAGTGTTTGGAAAAGAGCATGTTTAGCTAATTCCTATCTTCTGATTCTGTATTTACAGTCAGATCTATCTTTCTAGACACTCATATTCTTGTATTATCCTTTGTAGCATTTTTAATACAAGAGGACAAGCCTAGTTGAGAGGTTTGATCTAGCAGATGTAGCCCAGAAAGGGTGAACTGCTTCATCATTTTGATGTCTTTATTTGCTGAAGATGATATGCTAAACAAAACTGATATAAAGTGTTAAATAGCAAATATACATAACTTGCATATACACATAATCACCTATTTAGCTGCAGAAAGTTATTTGTCTTATTCCGCAAGACATCAAACTTCAAGTATGTGTATGTCAAAGACTTCTAAGTGTTTACTTTGTTATTTCTTTAGGCAGAGCCTGTAGAGGGCCAGGTAGCCTCTGGAACTTATCCTCTCTTTAGAGGTGACATGTCCAGTGAATGCCCCTACAGTCTATCTCTGTATAAGAAATAAGAAGTTTTCACATTTTCAAAGGTCACTTGGAGTGTATAGCTCACATTTGAAATTATGGGAAATGGATACCTTGCACCCTTAAACAAGTACATTCCATTTTCAGATTAGAATGGTATTAGAGCACTAGGTTTTCTTGACTGACATCACTAACTTGATTGTGTAGCTTGAAAGGTGTCTTAAGCAGTGTTGAAGATTGACTGCTTTATTATTTTGCAAACTACTTGTTGTTTGAGTTTTCTGAAGCTCTTTTGTTCATTTTTATAATGAAAACTTCCATAAGTGAGTTCTCAAAATCGTCCTCCTTCACAAGATTTTTTGATGAAGGCGTGAAGCAAGAATTTTTCATCGTGAGGAATATGGTGAGAGAAATGTATGAGGATGAAAGAAAGAGCTCTAGACTTCAAGAGCAATTGAATTCCATGAGGGAAGAGAAGCAGTTGCTTTCTGACCAATTGCAGGAAATGGAAGGCCAACTTCATATTGAAAACATGAATTTGGAAAGGATGCATGTGTTGGAGACACAACTTCTTGTTGCCAAAGAAGCCTTAGCCAAGTATCAGCTTGACGAAGAGGTAAAAAATTCTAGTTTGTCTTCAAATTCTTATAAGAATGTTTATGTTGGTTCTTTTGAGAAACATACCAGAGGCATAGGGTCCAAGTTGATGTCCAAAATGGGATATGAAGGAAAAGGATTGGGCAAACATGCACAGGGTATAGTTGAGCCAATAATGGTTGAGGTAAGGCCTAAGAATTTGGGTCTTGGCTACGGACAATCCTATGGAGAAAGTTCCAAAGCAGCCATGAAGGTAATTGAAACAGTTCCTAGAAGGAGTTTCATTTCGGGTTCTCTATCTCAAGGTTGTATCATTGAGGAATGCAATAGTTTGAAACATACCTTGCAAGAAGAAGGTGTGCCTAAGAATGCACTTGAACAAGCGAATTGTGAAAGCTCTAAAACCATTGAAGGGCTTGATGGTGTTCCAAAAGGAGCTTCTTCTTCATTTGATTCACCTCCTCATGAAGGTAATAAAGGTGAAAGAGAAAGGTATAAATCTGATTTCAATCATATTTCCTTTGATCACGTAAAGCATGGAAAATTTCCACACAAGCGTTGGAAAAGAATTGCATGTTCTTTTTGTGGTTTGGTTAACCATAGTGTTTCTAGATGTTGGAAAAGAATGGCAACATATAGGAAACTTTTTAAGAAAAGGAGGCAAGAAGCCAAAGTTCCATTGAACAATGCAAATCATGCTGTCAAGAAGATGAACATGTGTTGCACTTATTGCCATAAGCATGGACATACTGCTGAAAGGTGTTGGACTCTGAATCCAACAATGCTTCCACGAAAGTTGAAGAAATTGGAGCAAGAGTATGGCAAGAATGGGAAGGAAATTTCCATCATTAATATGTGTCAGGATGATACACATGTTGATATCGATGTGCAGTTAAAGGAAGCGCCTTTGAAATGGATTGGTAAGAAATGGTTAGCATTCTTATCCAATTAAAGTTGCATGTCTTTTGATTGAATGCATTTCTTTGTTAAGGGAATGCAAGTTGCAAGATGGAAAAAGCTGAGTATGAGACTCACTCTATTTCAGCTCTTGTCACCCACATGTGTTTTTATTGGGTTGATGTACCTATTGGTCTTTGCAAAATAAGAGTTGAAGTTACACCTGTACATAGATGTTGTAGGTGTATTCGTCGAACTGTATATAGTTCATTGTACATGATACATGCATAGGTGTTTGTAAATGTATCTTGTTGTTTGTCGACTTGTGTCGATTGTGGTGCACATGTTTTGTCGACTTGTGTCGGTTGTGTACACATTTGCTATGTTGATGGTTGAATCCATTGTTTAGCATATTTCAAGACAACTTGTTGCTGATGATTCTCTTGTTGCACAAGGTACCTTTGGTGTCATTTGGTGCAGGGAAGGAAATTGGTGCAAAGTAGTGCACAATCCCATGAGCTGGAAAAGTATGCATGCAAAGAGGGCTCAAATTTCAGCATGGGTCTCTACTTCTTTTGAGAATTTTTTGCAGCAAGTTTCCCAAGAGTTTGGGATGAGCATTTGCAGTACATTCAGCATGCTACAGCCGGTAAAAGCCATCTCATTTGGGAGGCAGTTCTTCTTCTGGAGAGGAGGTGCCATGGATGGGCATTGTGACAGTTGGAAAGCCCACATGTTCAGAGGAAGATCTCAGCTCATAGATCAGCAAGTTTCATTACTGGTTCCTTCAATTTTAGATTTGTCTGGCGAAAGAACTTGGTCGGGATTCGACGAGTACTTGGCTTATGCAGCAAAAAGTCGTCATGACGACAGTTGGCAAGGCAGGACATTTTGGCATCAATATGCTCTTTTGGCTGAAAAAAAGAGGATATTTCTATTCCTCAAGTGTTGTACAGTTCAGTTCAGAGATTCAGTAAGCTTTTGGGGACCAAAAGCCTTCTCATTTGGGAGGTGTGATTAGGAGCTCAGGACCAAGTGTCGTAAAATGGTCAAAAATGAAAGTGCTCAAAACTAGTTTTGACCTAAACGATCTGATAGAGCTCGTCTTCCTGATTTTGGCACTGCAAACGGTTCGGAAAACGGTCACCGTATGAGAAAGTTATGCTAAAAAGAAGAATTTCCCAATAACATTGAAATTTTGAATTTGTTTAAAAAAAAATTAAAATAGAATATTCCATGGAATATTTCGTTCTGGGTAGCAAATCAAAAATTTCCACGTGGCAGGCTCAGAGGCCACCACATGGCCTGGATGACGTTAGCAAGTATGTTGGGCGCATGTTTAAAATTTTTGGCAGTTCTGAGTATTGAACCCGCGACCTACAGTCTACAAGCGCCACGACTTACCGTTGCACCAAACACTTGAATCTTGTTATGTGGGCGACATAAACATTTCTTAATGTTTGATTTAGTGTAGGGTGGAAAATGAATGGGGCCAACCCGTAAGGGCCAGCACCCCATGCCATACGACCCAACCCCGGAACCGTGGGTCTAAACCCTTAACCGTTGGCACGAACTCCAATGCAAACCACCAGCCCGAGATTTTCGATCACATGCGGGATTTAATGGAGTTAACTGCCAATTAGCATGGCAGAACATTTGGCGAAGCACCAAATTTGGGCGGTCCTGCCATAATTCGCGGACCTATCTGGACTCTAACTAAAGTTAGCTGGAGTCTTTCTAGGACCAACTGGCAGTTGGGAGTAAATGGCCATAACTTTGGCTAGGAAAGTCCGTTTTTGACGAATATTTTTTTGATTTTGGGTATCTTCAACCTTCTGAAGCCATTGGCATAGGTTTCACAGCCATATGAGGTCATTTGCAGGTGATTTTGCTTCGTGGAAGTTCCAGGAGCCACTAGGGCCAAATCAGTTTGGGAGCTGCATTGGGAATTGTGCAGCCAGTGAATGTGGAACGAAGGTCATTCCTGAAGGTTTTCAGCATTTTGAATCTATTTTTACAGCTCGTTTTTCTTGTTGAGGCATTCTTCTCACTGTTTAGCTTCAAGGAAGCTTTTAGGGCCATTAGGTCCGTTTCAGTGCTTGAGCTGTTTGGGGGTTATGTTCATCCATTCTTGGTGATTCAAAAGCCTATGTCTGCTATTTTCAACCTTCTGAGTCTAATGGCAGAGGTTTTAAAACCAATTGAGGTCATCTTCACCTCGAAATTCTCCATGCAAGTTTAAAGGGCCACTAGGGCCAATTGGGGAAAGTACTGTATAAGGTACAATTTCACTATTTAGTGTTTGGGAAAGAGCATGTTTAGCTAATTCATATCTTTTGATTCTATATTTACAGTTAGATCTGTCTTTCGAGACACTCATATTCTTGTATTAGCCTTTGTAGCATTTTTAATACAAGAGGACAAGCCTAGTTGAGAGGCTTGATCCAGCAGATGTAGCCCAGAAGGGGTGAACTGCTTCATCATTTTGATGTCTTTATTTGCTGAAGATGATATGCTAAACAAAACTGATATAAAGTGTTAAACAACAAATATACATAACTTTCATACACACATAATCACCTATTCAGTTGCAGAAAGTTATTTGTCTTATTCCGCAAGACATCAAACTTCAAGTATGTGTATGTCAAAGACTTTTAAGTGTTTACTTTTTTATTTCTTTAGGCGGAGCCTGTGGAGGGCCAGGTAGCCTCTGGAACTCATCCTCTCTTTAGAGGTGACATGTCCAGTGAATGCCCCTACAATATATCTCTGTATAAGAAATAAGAAGTTTTCACATTTTCAGAGGTCACTTGGAGTGTATAGCTCACATTTGAAATTATGGGAAATGGATACCTTGCACCCTTAAACAAGTACATTCCATTTTAGATCATGGACAATTGGTCAAACATCCTTTCCATTGTTTGAATCAATGTATCCATTTTTACATCTGAAGTGGATGCTTCTTCTTTCACGGTCACTCTTTTCTCCAATCTCATTCTTGCTCGTTTGGCCAGGAAGTTTGTTTCAATGCTCACAACATTCTTTTGCATGTCTTCTAGAGTTGTAAGATCACTTTCACGTAACTGATATGCCATATCAACATCAAATCCATCTGGAAACTTAAGCAAAGCCAATCCCTCTGGTGGTTTGATATTTGCAAGGATAGCATTGTACACTGCATTAAATCTCACACAATAGTCTTGCACACTTTCACTAACATTTCTTTTGATGTTCTCATATTCAGACAGAATCTGAAGGGGATTTTTCTTCACCTCCCACCGATCTAGGAAATGCCTATGGAGGAAAGGTAGAGTAGTGATAGAAGTTGCTGGTAGGGCTCTGAACCATTTCTGAATCTCTCCTCAAAAACTTTGCACACAAAGCCTCATCGTCACATCTTCAATTTCGACTTCATGGAGGTCAAAGAAATCATTCATCTTGTCTATGTGATATTGAGTTGTAATGGTTTGGGTGCCATCAAAGAAGGGTATTTTGGTTTGATAATCAGCGGGCATGGCACCAAGATTTTGAGGTAAAACAAGGGGTGCATATCGGGCAGCCATAACTGGAGGTGGGGGAGGTGGTGGATTTAAAGCAAGGATTGGGATATTCAGTATACTCAAAGGGGGATTAATGATAGCTTGAGTGGTGTGAACAATCTCTGAAGAAGAAGGCAGGGAGTGAGAGTTTGTTTGGGTAGCAGTAGATGTAAAGGAGATAACTCGAAAATTCAAAGATGCCCTGAGTCTTATTTTGCACCCAAGTGTTTAACTTTGAAGAGAGGTTTTGCAACTGATCAAGAGTATGAATAAGTTGTGACCCTGATTTATTTTGTGAAAGCAAGTCTTCAATGGGGTTGTAAAGAGATATAGAAGAATCAAAAACTTTATGATCAATCCAACTTAAAGATTTACTATGAAATAAACATTGCTCAAAATTAACTTCAAACTCAATGTCTTGCAAAGTGTCTAACCTTCCCGGGAGTGAATTAACACAAGGAATGAAATCTTCACTTGATTGTTCTTCAGCTAAACTCGATTTATCTGCAACCTTCATATATTTTCGCCCAATTTTATGAGGATCGCTGACAATGGTTGGAGGATTCAGATCTGGATTGGATCTGGTGTACTTTCGAGAAGCCAGTATGTCTAATTCTGAAATTTTATATATTGCTTTACAACATTCCAACTCAACCTATTAAATTCTAAAACTCATCATCCACAAGGTTAAGAATTCAAATGAAACATGCTACTGGGGTGATTAACTTCAGATCTTTCGATCCCTAGTATGGTCGCCACTATGTTATCACCTGGATTGAACCTCAGGCTGAAGGAATACAATGCCAGGGTAACAAAAAACCATGCTTAGCCAAGTAGCTAGCCCTACTAGGCCAAGAGAGGGCTCTCTCCATAAGGATCTCAGGAAAATTGATGAATGGATCAAGAAAATGATATTAGGCTAGGTATAGTAGCATAGGGTTTGATTTGATTTTGAAGGGGTTTTGCTAGATCAGGAGGATGCAAACAATTAGGGCAAGGAAATTAGGTCAAAATTGCAGCGTGTTCAAATGGGGCAAGATAGGCACAAGGCTCAACACTCTAGTGTTTGATGGGTGAGATGATTCAAGACAAGTGAGGAGCTAGAAAGAGCATGCAAGCAACATGGATTCTTCCTAGACTAAAGAAAACATAGACTGTGAATATTTTCCCAAAATAGAGCATAAATATTATGGGTTCTTCCTGTCAACTTGAAAACATCCACTTAAAGAGTATGAAATGATGAAATGGAGTCAACAATACATTTTAACACATGAAAACATAAGAAAAATGGATTTGAACATCATACCACATGGATCCCAAAGAAATAGATTCAACTTTTCATTAATCTTCTACTAAAACTGATACAAAATGATGTTTACTCAAAGCATAAACATCCCACTGAGTCCAACCCTTTAAAATGAGAAAGAATAAGAAGATATAGACATTGATTCAACCTCCTTCCATCCTCATGGGTCGAATCCCTAATATGAGGAGCTAATCTAACCAAACTGAACAAGCAACTGGAATCTAGGCATCCTAACAACTTGCCTCTAGAAGTGAGGAAATTGATTCATTTGTCCTCAAAATAACTTTTAATCTAATGAATATACCTTCTAGTACTTATTATCCATCATATTTACATTCCTAGTCATCATTTACATCAGTAAAACACCATCCATTACAGGAAACCCAAAATTATAGTCAAGGCACAGTGAAATGGAAACTCAGCACAATTTTTGTGCTATGTGCAGCACCCAAGCTCTATGTGCAACGCTTTTTGCAGGGCCATTTTGGAGGTCTTCTCGATGTCCAAATTGAGCTCATGATAGCTCATTGGAAATATCTTCAAGCCTTATTTCTATAAAATCTTGAATGTTTACATTTGAAGCTCATTTTAACACTCAAAAATTGATTCTCCCAAGGCTGCTTTTGTGTGTCCAAAAAAGGGCAAAAAGGTCATTTTTTGGGTGTTTTTTGACCTTTTGGTTGACCAATTCTACTCTAAAAGATTAGAAAATGCTCAGGGTGCATGTAATCATCATTAGGAATCCAAAAATTTTGACCATTCTCTCATTGGATGTCCGTAGGAAAAGTGCAATGACAGTGGCGCTGTGCATAAAGCCAAAATTTTTGTGTCAAAAATTGCCAAATTCTTCAAAAGGCCAAAATTCTTCAAAACTTGCTCAAAATTGTGGAGAACACCACCATCAAGTGTCTTGATTATCCAAGGAAGCTTTAGCAAGCAACCTAATCCTATCATCCTCCTTTTTGCCTTTGAGTGCTTGTTTTAACCTCCTTTTTATTTGCTTGACCCTTATGTTGCAAATCTTGCTCTGGGTTCTGTAATGGTGAGCCATGTGCCTGATCATTCGATTGTCCCTGTTGGCCTTTTGTAGTAGCTTCTCCAAATTCAAATTGACCCTGTCAAGCCAAGTTTCTCTATCCTCCTCAATTTCCTTCTCAATTCTTTGTTTTGCAGTCATGGTAGTCGGTGTTCCTTCCTCTTGCATTACCGACTTTCCCTTGTCACTTTGCCATCTCTCTTTGAGAAGTTCTAGCTCCATGAGGACTTGTTTTTTCACTTAGTTTCTTGTTCTCTTTCTCAAGGTATGAAATGACATACTTAGCTCTCGCCAAGTTTGTCCATCAATGCTTGGATGTGTGCATCTTTTTCCCTTATGGTTATGTTTTCGTTTGTTACCTCATCTTAGGCCTCCAAATCAACTATCTCAATGTCATGATGGATGTGTGGTCGTTCTGGTTCATCATCTTCCATAAAATCAAAATCCCTTTCCTCCTCATCATCAAGGCTTTCGTCCAACACCTTTTCTTTCCCTTTATGTAGCTGTTGCACCTATTGTGTCGATGAACAAGGCAAATCCCCTTCCACATTTTGTGGAGCAAGAATTTTCCTATGAGTTGATGAAGAAGGCAAGGCCCCTTTGACATCAAGTGGAGTAAACACTTACCTATCTGTTGCAAACAAATTTCTATCCCCTCTCTGATATGTCTTGTAGGATTTTGGCTCCTCAAAAGCTTTAATCTCTTTAACCTTCTCACTTTTCTTTACTTTGGCAATGCTGGAAGGCCTTTTTGCTTCTTCAGGCATCGATGGAGGAATCTAAGGACCATTGAAGAGGTCATTAGCAATAAATGTATCCCAGGATATGTTGAGGAGGTTGAGATGATGTAGCACAATCACCTCAATCAGGGAATAGTGATAGATACTACTCATCTACTGGGGGTATGGCTTTTTTTGTACAATGTAGGCCATCTTCTCAATGTTCCTGAATAAGAAATAAGAGATGCTCAGCATTTTCACCCTTGTGAAGTGCATAAGAATCCCAATGTGATAGGTGTACAATCTAGAAAATTTTCCCTCTCATGTAAAAGACTTCATAATGATCCTCATCGTAGGGGCATACTTGTCTTCAAGAACTTGAAAGGAAAGGTCCTTTTCTTTTCATTTCTATACCTAGATTTGATGTATGGCTCATAGTAGTGCTCATCCAAATCTTGTGCCTTAGACCATTTTCCCCCCACATTCAGAATCCTTGTGGCATTAGCAATGATAGAAGATGAAACTGTAAATGTCACCCCAACAAGAGTTACTTTTTTATCACGGAGATTGGCTACAAAAAACATGCTCAGCTCAGAATGATGTTGAACTCTTTCCACCTGCTCAGCAAACTCATAACACCCTATAGAAATTTTTGTTTTCCCACCCCGGTTTTCAGTTTCTCCTTATTTCTCCCATATAGTTAAATGCCCTTTCCCATAACCATACATTTAACAAGCTGAAAAAAAATAAATTTGCTGAAAACACAAATTCTGGAAATTTTACAGAATGTTGGAAATTGCAGAAATAAAAATCAGCAGTAATAAACAGCCATTAAAACACATTTAAACACTGAGATTTTTGGTCAATGTGACCCTGGAAAAACCCCCTACAACTCTTGAGGAAAACCAGTTTGAGAGCTCTTCTTTATTTCTGAAAATTTCATTTTACAATGAGAAATTTTCAGCAAAAAAATCAGCAAGCAAATTTACAACTTATCTCTTTTCCCATGCTTCACAGCAAACTGGAAATTACAGCAAACAGGACAACAATAAATGTTGTACAGTCTCCTCGATTTTCGTGCCCACTTTCAGCATTAAATGCTGCTGTATGGCCCTCGTTTTGCATGCAGAAAAACCAGCAAACTGCTCCTCGATTTTTGTGCAAACTTCTCCTCGAAAATCGTGCCAAAATCTGCCTTTCACTGTGTGCTGAATCAGCTGTACAAATCTACTCAACTGCTGCCTTGGAATGTGTGCCAAGCTGCTGTCTCCTTCTCCTCCCTGCTCAGAAATCTCTCTTGCTCTCTTGCTCTCTTCTCCCAATCTACTCATGAAAGAATTGAATCGAATGTGATCTTTTCCTCCTTTTCCTCCCTTAATATAACTCCAAATGACTTTTGGGTGATCTCTAAATCCAATGGCTGAAATAGATTTAGATCAATGGCTGAGATTAAATGCTCATTTAAATCTCACTTTTGATTTTTTAATTCACCCCACTTTAATAAAGACCCACTTAGTCATTTATTTCCAAAGTCACTTTTCCTTTCTAATTTTTCATTGACTTTATAAAAGTCACTTTAAAATTAGACTTAGTAACTTTATCACTTAAAGTCACTTTTAAATTAGATTTAACTTTATAAAATTATAAAGTCACTTTAGGAGAAAAATAAAATTCTTTTGGACACTTTTCCCTAGGCCAAAGATCAAAGCCTAAGGGAACCACCTGTCCTCCGATACCAAATTTCAACACTCCCTCTTACCGAGGAAAGTGTTCTTCACCACACCCATATTGTCTCTGAAGTAGACATGCTTGCCCCGTGGTAAGGCTTTGGTAAGTATATCTGCAACCTGCTCATCAGTGGAAATATACTCAAGCCTCACAACTCCCTTCTTAACATAGTCTCTGATGAAATGATATCTGATCGCGATATGCTTTGACCTGTCATGAAATACTGGATTCTCCGTGAGTTTAATGCAACTCTGATTATCACAGTAAATCACTGAAGGTCTCAATGGCTAACCAAATAAGCCAAACAACATCTTGCGAAGCCAGATAGCCTCACAACTAGCTAGACGGGCTGCCATATACTCTGCTTCCGCTGAACTCAGTGCTACTGACTGCTGCTTCCTGCTGAACCATGACACTACTGCTGAACCCAATCCAAAACAACACCCTGAAGTGCTCTTCTTATCAAAAGCAAAACCTGCCCAATCAGAATCAGTGTATCCTGCCAATCTCACTCCATCTCCCTGCCTGTAGTCCAGACCATAATCCACTGTCCCGTGCAAGTATCGCAAAATGTGTTTTGCAGCCACCCAGTGAACCTTCCTAGGCTCACACATAAACTGACTCATCGTGTTGACTGCAAAACAGATATCTGGTCTAGTGTTGACCAAATACATCAAGGAACCAATCAGCTGCCTGTACAATGTGGGATCCACCAACTCGGAATCCGAAGCATGAAGCTTCTTCCAGTTGGTGATCATCGGTGTCGACATGGGTCTACAATCCTCCATATGGAATCTGCTAAGGATGTCCACAATATACTTCCCCTGCCCCAGGAAGAAATGCCCCTCCTCCTGCCACACCTCCAAACCCAAAAAGTAATGCATCAAGCCGATGTCCTTCATCTCAAACTCCGTCGCAAGATCTCTCTTGCAGTGCTCTATGAGTCTCTCTGCACCTGTAATGATCAAGTCATCCACATACAGCACCAAAATGAGAGGCTCCTCACCAATCACAATAAAGTAAAGGTTCGGATCTGCCTCACTCTTTGTGAAACCCATCCCCTGCAAATATGTATCTATCCTGGAGTACCAAGCTCTGGGAGCTTGCTTCAGGCCATAAAGGGCCTTCTTCAGTCTGCACACATGGGACTCCTTCCCATGCACCTCAAAGCCCTGTGGCTGCTCAATGTACACCTCCTCCTGTATGAAGCCATTGAGAAATGCGGTCTTCACATCCATCTGGTGGATCTTCCAACCCATCTCTGCTGCTATCGATATAATGGAGCGGATCGAAGTATATCGAGCCACAGGAGCGAAGGTCTCCTCATAATCAACTCCCTCTACCTGGGAGAACCCTCTAGCCACAAACCTCGCTTTGAATTTCTCAATGTTGCCATCTGCAGCATGCTTTACCTTGTAAATCCATCTGGAAGTAACCACGGATTTGCCCTCAGGCCTCGGCACCACCTCCCAAACATCATTCTTCATGATAGAAGAATACTCCTCCTGCATGGCCTCTCTCCAGACCTGCTGGCTAGCTGCCTCCTCATAGCTAGAAGGCTCAGAGTCAAGGATGCTGGTAACCATCGCCATATAGCTACAAAACCTCTCAGGTGGTCTACTCTCTCTGACTGGCCTCTTCGGCTCAGAAACAGATGTGGCATCTCTCAAGGTGTCCTGAAGCCACTTGGGCTTTCTCTTCCCTAAGCATGCTTCTCCCATAGGAGAATGAAACTCCTCATCACCATCAGCAGCCTGAACTCCTGACTGTCTGTCTGCTGTCCTCCTGCTTGCACCTAAACTTGTAGAAGTTGAGGCACCGTGTGAACTGTCCATCAATGGACTCCCTAGTGAACTGCTCTGTGAACTGCTCTGCATGCTTCCCGGAGCACCACCCCTCTGGCTCGGCGAGCCACTGCTCACTGATGGACCTGACATCCTCATAGATGTACCTCCGGATCCTCTTGATCCCTGTCCACTGGATCCCTGCGACTAACTCAACTGCTGCTGAGGGTCTGGCTGATCCAGATACTCTAACTCCCGTGACCTCCTAAAGGCCCTGTCCTCCTCGAACTTCATATCCCGTCTGACAACAACTCTCCTCTGTGCAGGAATGTAAATCCGAAAGGCCTTTGAGGTCTCACTATAGCCCACAAAGATACCCTTCTCTGCGGTGGGCTCTAGTTTGGTCCTCTTCTCCTTGGGTATATAGGAGTATGTAATGCATCCAAAGATATGAAGATGACCAATATCAGGCTTCTTCCCAGAGAAAGCCTCCTCCGGAGTCATGTGCCCCAAGGCACGATGCGGACTCCTGTTCTGCAAGTAAACAGCTGTGTTGCAGGCCTCTGCCCACAAGAACAATGGCAACCCCTGATCATGTAACATGGCTTTGGCAGCCCCTATGATGGATTTGTTCTTCCTCTCCGCAACCCCGTTCTGCTGGGGGTTGTAAGGAACAGTGAACTCCCTCCTAATGCCTGCCTCCGCACAATAGTCAACAAAATCTCCAAGGGTGTACTCTCCTCCATTGTCCGACCTCAAGGACTTGATCTTTCGACCTGTCTGAGTCTCCACAAGAGCTCTGAACTCCTGAAACCACTTGAAGACCTCACTCTTGGTCTTCAAAAAATAAATCCAGGTCCTCCTGGAGTGATCATCAATGAATAAAACATAGTACTCATATCCACTCAAGGAAACATGAGACATCCGACCACTCACATCGGAATGAATCAAATCAAGTATCCCCGTCGCTCTGCTGTCACTGCTGGGAAAAGGGGATTTGGCAAATTTGCCCATCGCACAACCTCTGCAAGTATCAAAGTGATCAGTACTGAAATCTGGCACACTTGTAGTGATCTCCCGCAATGTCCTCAAGGCTCCATGATACATATGTCCCATCCTGCGGTGCCAAATCTCACACAGCTCAGAACTGCTAGCTCTGCTGTCGGTACTACTGCTCAATGCCAAAAGGGGCTGGAATGCAAACTTGTACACCTTTGCATGGCGTACACCTATCACTCTGGCTGAATCCGCTGGAGTGCCCCTGGGATACATCAACACCTATCGTCCCCTGAATAGTACCTCATATCCTCTGTCCTCCAAAGCTGAGACGGATATGAGGTTCTTCCTCATCCCTGGCACATAAAGAACCTCTGACACCTTCAAGGGAGGTTTGGACTCCCTCTGAAATGTCACTGTCCCCACCCCGACTACTCTAACAACTCTGTCATCACCGAGTACTACCTCAATATCAGTGCCACTCTCTGAAAGCTCTGAGACGTAGTCACGGACTCCTATCATATGACGTGAAGCCCCACTGTCCACATACCAGATACCTAAAGATGCTCCGCTAATTGAGGGAAAAGCATGCTCCCTCTGAACCTGTGTGGCAGGTGATCCTGCACTAGAGGACTCACACGTAGTGAATGCAAACTCTCGGTCAAAACGACCAGCAAAGTCCTCAATCTCTGCTGAAGTTGCCACATCCTGGTCCTTCCCCTTCTTCTTCTTCTTCTCCGGACACACAACTGCATAGTGTCCCATCTTTTGACAATTCCAACACTTCAACTTGGAATAGTCCTTCTGTGTGTTTCCATGTTTACCTTTACCTTTGCCTTTGCCCCCACCACTGCTTGTGGAAGCCTGCTTCTTCCCTTTGCCTTTCTTGCCTCCTGCCACCAGTGCTACATCCTCATCCTGCTCAACTGGCTTGGCTGCCCCAAGCTGACCTTTCCTGATCTCTGTCTGAATGCAATCATCCCAAAACCTCTCCCATGTGGGAAGGGTCTCACGTGCACAAACCCCATCAGCAAATTTCAACCATGAATGGGGGAGGCCATTCACTGCAATCCGCACCAACTCAGTGGGTGGAATGGCCTCTCCAATTGTTGCCAACTCATCTCTCACATTAGTAATCTTTGTGAGATATCCAACTGCACTATCATTACCCATATTAATGTTCTTCAACTTATCCTTTAGGACCATCTTCCGGTTCTCATTGGTACTCTGGTAGAGATTGGACAATGTTGTCCACATCTCATGGGCATTTCTCTTTCCTCTCACATGAGGAATGCAATGGTCTTTGATTCCGTCTAGAATCAGCCTCTTACCCTTGTTGTTCTTTTTATTATAAGTTGTCAACTGAGTAGCATCAGTAGGCACAACAACAGGGTTCTGTGGGGTATGCACCATGATATCCCAGACTTCTACCTCCTCAAAGATACTCTGCATTCTCTCCTTCCAAACGCTGTAATTTATATGCCCATCCAGCCTATCCTCCACCCTCAATCCCAGTGACATCCTGTTGTCCTAAAACTGAAAAATAGCACTGTTGTAGTAAAGATAAAACCGTTGTTTATGAAAAAATCAGCTTGCTGGAACTTTCTGAGCAAAAAATCAGCAACTGTAATTTTTCCTTTTGCTGTCCCAAATTGCCCTTCAGCACTCAAGCTCTGATACCATGTATAAATTTCTGTTTTCCCACCCCGGTTTTCAGTTTCTCCTTATTTCTCCCATATAGTTAAATGCCCTTTTCCATAACCATACATTTAACAAGCTGAAAAAAAATAAATTTGCTGAAAACACAAATTCTGGAAATTTTACAGAATGCTAGAAATTGCAGAAATAAAAATCAGCAGTAATAAACAGCCATTAAAACACATTTAAACACTGAGATTTTTGGTCAATGTGACCCTGGAAAAACCCCCTACAACTCTTGGGGAAAACCAGTTTGGGAGCTCTTCTTTATTTCTGAAAATTGCCTTTTACAGTGAGAAATTTTCAGCAAAAAAATCAGCAAGCAAATTTACAACTTATCTCTTTTCCCATGCTTCACAGCAAACTGGAAATTACAGCAAACATGACAGCAATAAATGTTGTACGGTCTCCTCGATTTTCGTGCCCACTTTCAGCATTAAATGCTGTTGTATGGCCCTTGTTTTGCGTGCAGAAAAACCAGCAAACTACTCCTCGATTTTTGTGCAAACCTCTCCTCGAAAATCGTGCCAAAATCTGCCTTTCACTGTGTGCTGAATCAGCTGTACAAATCTGCTCAACTGCTGCCTTGGAATGTGTGCCAAGCTGCTGTCTCCTTCTCCTCCCTGCTCAGAAATCTCTCTTGCTCTCTTGCTCTTCTTCTCCCAATCTGCTCATGAAAGAATTGAATCGAATGTGATCTTTTCCTCCTTTTCCTCCCTTAATATAACTCCAAATGACTTTTGGGTGACCCAAGTGACTTTTGGGTGATCTCTAAATCCAATGGCTGAAATAGATTTAGATCAATGGCTGAGATTAAATGCTCATTTAAATCTCACCTTTTATTTTTTAATTCACCCCACTTTAATAAAGACCCACTTAGTCATTTATTTCCAAAGTCACTTTTCCTTTCTAATTTTTCATTGACTTTATAAAAGTCACTTTAAAATTAGACTTAGTGACTTTATCACTTAAAGTCACTTTTAAATTGGATTTAACTTTATAAAATTATAAAGTCACTTTAGGAGAAAAATTAAATTCTTTTGGACACTTTTCCCTAGACCAAAGATCAAAGCCTAAGGGAACCACCTGTCCTCCGGTACCAAATTTCAACACACCCTAGATGTCTGAAACAAGTGACAGTCATATGAGAATCCTATAGCTTTCTGATGTTTGATGGTTCCTCCTTGATAATTTTGCCTCCCATATTTGGTTTTATTTGATCCCGAGGTTCATCTCCCAAACTTTCACTGCCATTGTTTTCCTCCTCCTCATAATCTCTATGCTCTTTGTCCATGTTTGTCGAATTTTGAAGTTGTGTAACCCTAGAGAAGGTAATGAAGGAGTGAGTATTGATGATTAGGGATAGGGGAAGGGGAGATGAACTTATGTAATGTAGGATGAAATATATATGATATGAGAGTGAGAAGGAGTGTATTTTTTCTTGGTAGGGATTGTTTAGCAAATAGGGTTTTAGGATTTTTCTTTGGGGATTAGGAAATAAGGGATATGGAGGGATTTTTTGAGGGAATTAGGGTAAAAGGGATATGGAGGGATTTATAGGATGGATTAGGTTTCAATGAATAAGTGGAGGGATTTGTTTGAGGGAATTAGGGTTTAAGGAAAAGGTGGAGGGATTTGTAGGCAATCTAGAGTTTGAGTTTTGAAATAGAAAACCAACATCAAAATGATGAATTGAATGCCAAGAGGATAGATCATATATTACACTTATTTGTTTATAAGCTATAGAAGGCAAAAAATACGTTTTGAGTGGCTGATAGGGTGTTTTGTCACGTGTTGGCCCTATGCGAAGCACCACCTATAGGTGTGCAGCGCTTCGGCTCTATGGGCAACGCCGTTCAAATTTTCATTGGAGAAACTGGCCTATGTGCAGTGCTCTGTCCCTATGCGTAGCGCTCCAGCCTCTGTGCATAGCGCCTCCTCAAACTACTCTGTGCATAGTGCCCTGTCTCCTATGCGTAGCGCCTCTTCTCCTTAGCCACCAATTGGCCTCAATTCCCCTCTCTCCTTTAAGGCTCTTCTTTCTCTTTGTCAAATGAAAGTGATGAATTCGGAAAAGGAGTTTGACATCTTATATAGAGGTTATTTTGATTTTTCTTTAAAGAAAACCCATTTTCTAATGTTTTGGAACTTTTTCTTCTTTCCTCCAAATCTATGTTTAATACCTTTCTCTCTTTGTCTCTTTTCAGGTGGATAATGAATGGATTGAATTGATTTCTTCAGTGGTTTCATTTTCTTGCAGCAAGGAGAAATGTTTGGGGCAGCTAGGAACACTTATTACACAAAATGGATTTAATTACATCAAAAGAATATAAATTAACTAAAAATACTCTGCTTTCATCTCAAAAACATGTTTTTGAGATGAAAATTACATTAGTGACAAAAGATATTTGTACAATCATCATGACTTACTAGCAATCACTCTTTATTTATTGGTCATCCTCATACCTTTGCCACCCTTTATTTACACTTGAAATCATGCTTTTGACCTTGGGAATGAACCCTAAGACCTAATGGAATTACTTTGGAAATGAACCGTAAAACCTAATGGAAAGACAACTGCCTTGACACCTAAAGTGACATATTTGAAACCTCAACTAAATATAACATGGGAATGGGTCAACAAATGTACCTCATGAGGGAAGATTTGATTTTCTAAGAAAAATACAACTATCAGTGGGCCATTTTAACATGACATAATTGAATGATCCAAAATTCAGTATGAGACACCTAAAATGAAAATGCAAAGAGCAGATTTGACCCTTGATGGAAGTATGCATATACTGACACTAACAGGCTACTCCAATGGAACAAAACTTAAATCTCGCATTCACTGAAGGAAAAAAATTTGAGGAAGCAGTGAAGTATATATGGCTCGTAGGAAGTCTCAACTACCCGACTACTACCAGACCAAACGTTTCTTTTGTTGTTGGAATCCTCTCCAAGTTTATGTAAAAGCCTTATGAGGATCACTGGTCTACTACAAAAAGAGTGTTATAGACATATTTGGGCACTGCAACCCCAAACTCATATTTCCATAAACTAAGGGCTCCTTAAGTCCCTAAAAGTGTTGTTTCATACCGTAAAGGATCATGGTCAGCTGATTACATCATTTCCCAGAAGTTCCACCTGAAAAACTACTTAGGACTGGCCAAAACTGGACCATACCGACTGCTCCATAGTCAGGGTGCAATGCATCTCACCTTCTACACATGGGGGGTGCGATGCATACTGAAAATGCCTTCTATAGGGTGTGATGAGTGAGAATAGACAAATGGAAGAGACAGTTTGATAAGTGGATGATCATGGAATCTTCCAGAAACTTCTCCTGTGACACTTGCCTCTCTGAATTTTCCTAGGGATGAGTAAGAGATCAATGAAATCTTCAAGTGGAACTAAGAACTATCAGTGGAATGACACTAATCAAAAACCCAGACCTGACTCACACCCTTGCAAGACATCTATAAATGGATCCCTCATCTGGGAGATCTAGAGGTGGGAATTTTGTATTTTGTAAGGAAGTGTTGTTGGTTTGTTGGTGAGAAGAGACATTGCATTGTTGGGTGATTTGCTTGTTCATGAGGTGAAGAGGGCTCCAGCTTCTATAACTGGGAGGATGATGTTCTTTGAGTTTTCCTCCATATAATCTTGTATTTGTGAATCTTATTGTTTAAGAATGCAATTGTATGGTCAATGTGTTTCTGATTCCGCATTGTTTATGATGTTTTAGATAGATATGCTTTGATAGTTTGTTGTTACTTTGACTCTACAGGGACTCTTTGAAGCGGGACAAGTAGGAGAGGAGTGGAAAATTCTATCAAGGAAAGGAGAAATCAAGCTAGGATCAAAGCGGAAGATCCAGGTCGGTCCTCTCTTCTTCTCTTCCATCTATCACACTTAAAGGAACTCTTGAAAAGCTTTCTTTGTTTGTTTCTAAGATAGCTACCCATCTTAGTGGGACTAGCAGTTCGAATCGACACTAGTTTTCCCTGAAACAAAATGGCGACTCCGCTGGGGATTGAATATTTTGTTTTGTTTGTTTATTGTTTGCTTTATAAACTACAGACGAAACCTGAAGTTAGCCAGCTAGCCTTTGAAATGCCTTTGCTATGCAATTGCGAAGTAGATAAACGTTGCTTCAGTCAATCTCCGGGTTGGTTTATGAACTGAACATCTAACTTACAAAGCATCCTAAGTTCCATTTTGGTAGCTCATAACCTCATCAGATCTTACCCTTATGCTTTGTTTTTACTGTCCATCATTACTCAGCCTAAATCACTAAACTTAGCTGCAAATTTTGAGCAAAAACCAAGCTCAGTTTCGCTCCCTGGCCCATCGCATTGTCTGTAACTGTGCAACCTGGATGCATCGCACCTCCCGTGTGTTATAGGTGAGATGCATCCTTGTTTCCCTATGTTGCAGGTGTGATGATTGAGTGATACTAATTTCTTTTCTGAAAGTTGGTTTTTTCTCCCTGTTTTCAGCTTTATTCAGTAGTTTTGTTGTTCATGATTAGTATCTTCTTGCTGAAACCTTCTTCCTTCACATTATTTCAGCCTCCATTAGTTAGGAACTGTAAATTTTTTTATGTATTTTTCAATCATTTACAGTCTTCCTTTGTCGAAAGTAGCCTAATCAAACTGTCATTTTTTATGCAAGTGTCGTAATTGTCATTCTGAATCAAAAGAAGAGTGTCGTAAAGTCTTCCTCTTCTAAATAGTTTATTGTACTTTTGTCATTGTACTTGATTTGAAATTATTAGTATTTGAAGTGTCGAAAACCGTTTTCAATTCAAAATTGAAAAGTGTCGTCTTAGTCTTCCTTTCATTTTGAAAAGAAAATTGTTAGTACTGTCACTTTGAAAGAAAATAGTTCAAATCTGTACTTAGATTTCTTTTTGGCATTCACACATTAAGGAAGCGGGAAACAAATACATGCATGTGCATCTACATTTTGACTGCATGCGAAATTTGATTTAGGAAAAGTGCATTTAGTGTGTGCTCTATGCTCTCTGCTGAAAGAAAATCATTATCTTCTTTCCTTTGTAGATAGGATTTTCATTGCTAAAAGAACATAAACGACTATTTATCATTTTAGATTGCATATTTAGGAATTTCACATCTACATCACGCAGTGAACCTTGAAAGACAAACTTCTAAGCAAGATCAACTCTAAAATAAACCTCAATGAACATAAAAATGCTTTGGAACCTAACATAACACATTTAGAAGTCTAAGCTAGAGACGTGTTCCGGCGTCGTAAAACCTGGTAAATATTGTTTTCATGGAAGGTTGGGTGATTCCTCCTCTTTGATACGACAAGTGCCAGTATGGACTTGTGCTCCCCGTACCGTCGAGTATATATTGGGAGACCACAATAAGCTGATATCCTTTATCCTTAGGAAGCCGTGTCTGCCGCCCTATCAATCGTAATGCACTGAACACAACATTCGGGAAGATTGACTGCTATACATAAGTCCTTGGTATTTTCTATATCATTTATCACCAAGGTGTATTTTGCAGTTTTACGATTGGTTTGGTGAACCCTCTATCTAGACTTCTAGAACAGTCACTTTTGTTCATTTTCAACTCATTAAAAAAAAGGTCCATCTGAGCACTTGTCACTTCAGGCTCATTAAAAATCGAAGGCGACTAGAGTCACCTTTAACTTTTTCTCGACTCTTAAAAATTGGAAAAGCAAGTTGCGTCAAAGTTTCTTTAAAATTTATTTTAATCGGAATAACATCCCTATTCCTTCATTGATCTGAGGTTGAGATAATGGAATCTACCAATCAAGGAATCCCTCTTGGAGGGAATCCTAGTCCTTTCTCCTTTTGGGGAGATATTGGTTCTCCATATATGGCTACATTGTCTCTTCCAGGAATCACAATCGGCCTGCCAGTATGGATTTTCTCGACCTCTGTCATTCAAAACAATGTAATTCCTCAATAATCTAATTAGAAACCAGATGATACTAAAGTTACCAATTCGCCTTCTACTTCGTTTGTTTCTCCTTCCCCTTCTTCCCCTTCGCTTGGTGAAACTAGTGACACTAAAACGAAGTAGCTGAGAAGAAAAAGAAAGGGAAGGAGAAGAAGAAGAAGCCAACTAAACAATGGAACGACCAGACATCATCTAGTGAATATTGTACACTAAAAATTCCAAACCAAAAACTCCATGCGTAATTTGCAAGGAAAGACATTACCATCGAGATTGACCTTGCATCCCGTGGATCTTGAGAGAATGATCTCCCCATTTGCACCATTCAGTGTCATCAACCCCTAACAGTCAGGTTGACAGCACACCATCAACTAGTGAAAATTAAGTCAATAGATAGAAAGGAAAAGTCAGAGTTCCATGTACGTTATGTGAAGGTGATCATACTCTTCACCGTTGTCCTTTTCTGGATGAAGCCAAAAGCATTTTAGATCACTGTCTTACTTCACCGCAACAACTTCCACCTGGATACAAGAAACTCTTGCCAAGTCCTTTGCTAGTTGAAAACCCAATTGACATAACTCAATTTTTGATCGAATCACCTACCATTGAAAGTGAACCTTCTAAGTCCATACCGAACCAAAGCCAACTAGTTAAGATGGCAATCGACCCAGTCTTTTCTTCAGAAAATCCACCTTCAGATGATATAGTTTCCAAGGAGAATGAGAATGACACAGTTCAAATTCTTTTTGTCGATACAGAATCTAATGAACTTGGGGGAAATCCACCCATTCCTTTACAACAGGAAGAGACGCCCCTAGTTCATGAAACTTACCCGGACTTTTATCTAGTACCTCCTCCGAGTAGTCTAGTCATTTCTTTGATTGGAATCAACTAGTGAAACCTCGCCTTCCATATAATGTACCATTCCGAATCATAGTACAAGTTTACAAAATGATCATGTCTGGCATTATTATAGATGAAGGGGCTTTGGTGAGTATCCTTTCCTCAACTTCTTGGAAAGCACTTGGTTCGCCATCGCTTTTGCTTGAAAAACAAAATTTGTCAGGCTTCAACAAAGGAACCAGCCAACCATTAGGGATCCTTCGAAAGTTACCAATAACTTTGAGAAAGAAAACCGTTCATTTGAACGTGATGGTAGTCCAAGGTCCACTAGATTACAATCTACTCCTTGTATGTGACTATATATATAGCATGTGTTAGCTCTTGAAATTTCACCTCAGGCTGAGAAAGGTAATCCTCAAGGCTACATCAAACCATTTAGCCTCGTAGCTAGCCCTACGGGGCAGGAGAATGCTCTCTCCGGTCAATCTCGGCAGATCTTCAATGGGATGAGATGACCAACAAGGTAACAATGATATTAGGCTAGTAAACTGATTAAAAAGGTTGATTTGGGGTTTTTTGGGTTTTTGGTGGCAATTTAAGGAGAGGGCAATTTTGGGTGCGGGGATTGGACACAGTTTCTGTAGGGGGTTCCTTGGGGCGAGGTAGGAAACAGTATTGATGCCTTAAATTGAGATGGATGATTAGGAATGAAAGATGAGGAGATAAAGAGAGCAAACAATGACTTTGAATTCCCTTTAGACAGTAGAAAACATTGAAATTAAACAAATTTAAAAGCAGAGCATGGCTAGCATGAATTCATACTTTAACACTTCATTTGTTTAATGTGCAGCAGTAAAGGAAAGGAAATGATTCACATAAACAAACTTACAATAACATTGAGAAACACACCATCAACACATGATTCCACAAGAATCCCAAAGAGGACTGCAAAACCCTGGTCTTCCTTAGCCAAAAATTGCAGAGATACAGTGAAAATATACAATGATAGCTTCTCCCTCAAGAGTCCAACCATGAAAATGAGCAAGAAAGTACATAATATAGATGATCTAACCTCTTTCCCTACCTCTATGGGTCGAGCTCACTATCCTAGGAGCTGTTTCAACCACTTCTAAACTAAGCACTACAAACTAGGTAGTCAAACAACTTGCCTCTATAAACTTGGAAACCAATTCATACATTTAATTTTTACCCTTTACATGAATGAATCTTCTAGAAGTGTTAAACAAGAGTAAAAGTGTCTTAGAGTTACAATAATTACATAAAATATAATCATCCTTCAACCCCAAAAAGTCAAACTGAGTCAAATCTGCGTTTTCTGGGCTGTACAGTGCAATCTGGCAAAAAACTGCCTGACAGGTCGCGCCCCCCTGCCTGACGGGTCGCGCCCCTTTGGAGCTCTGTTTGAGGCACTTGTAGGTGGCCAAATTGAGCAAAATTAGGCTTGTTGGAAAGGTTTGTGAGTATGCTTTCCAACCCAACTAGAAATTTTGAATTTGGAGTTCATTTGCCCTGTCAAAAACCAATTCTCCCAAGACAGCTTTCTGCAGTTCAAAAAAGTGGCAGAAAGTCAAATTTTGCATGTATTTTGACCTTCTGGAGGCCCAAAACTCCATAAAAACTCAAGTCCATCCATGGGCATATGTAACTTTGCATAAAAAATCAGGAAATGCTGAGTTTTTGTGAAAAGGAGTTGCCATGATGAAGGGTCTCACCGGGGGTGAGACCCGTTAAAGAGCCAAAACCTGTAAATTACCAAAAAATGCCAAAATTACCCAAAATTCTCAAAAATTTTTGGGATTTGAGCTGTGGCTAGGCTATTGAGTGCCATGATCTTTGAGTGAAGCCTCAGCCAAGATACGGAGTGGATTGGTCTTCTTTTTCCCTTTTAGGGCCTCGGACAACCGCCTTTGAAACATCTTCATTTTGGCCTTGCACACATGCATTCTTGCCCAGTAATGGTTTTTCATGTTCCTCAGCAATATCTTCTCTTGGTTGGCCTTAGCCAACAACCTCTCCAAGTGTGCGTTCTCCTGGATGAGCATAGACTCTCGGTCAGCAGGCAATGGGTCACCGGGTCTTCTACGGTTCAAGGTTCTGTCACTACGAATCCTCCATAGCTCATCAAGTGCTTTCTCCTCCTCCAATTGTTTGTTGCGCTGCTCAAGATAATTGATGGTCCACTGAGCCATGTCTAGCTTCTGCTGCAACAAGCGGTTCTCCGCCTCTTTCTGCTGAATAATCTCCTGAAGATCTGAGCGGGTATCAAGGTCAATAATATCGATGTCGGTGTCACCGGCCATCTTCTCCTCAACCATGGGCTGCTTGCCCCCCTGAACTGCCTGTGCTGGTGAAGAAAGCGAGGCCCCTTCCATCTGATGTGGAGATAGCACTCGCTGAGCTGATGATGATGGCGAGACCCCTTCCACCCGCTGTGGAGAAAGTACTCGCCGAGCTGCTGCAAACAAGGCCCTCTGGCCTCTCTGATAAGTGAGCTGAGATGAGGCACTAACATGTCGAGTGACCGGAATATCAGGCTGATGAGATGGTCCTCCCTCCTCCTGAATGACCTCAGGATGTGGCTGGGGTGCTACTGTGAAAAACTCATGGGAAATGAACTCCTCCCATGAGATGCCCTGCTGAGCCAACTAATGCAAGACTACGAGCTGAATCAAACCATAATGACATAGGCTCCTGTACTATTGGGCCGGGCTCTTCTTCTGCATGACGGAGACCATCCTCTCAATGTTCTAATAAAAGAAGACCGGGATGTTCATCATCCGCACTCGAGTGAAGTGCATCAAGAGGCGAATATGATATGAGTATACCTGGGAAAATCTGCCCTCACAGGTGAAATAAAGCATAATGAGTCTCATCATGGGGGCATACTGACTCTGGAGGAACCTGAAAGGAAATACAGCTGCCAAATGTCTCATGAATGGTGGCCGGACAAAAGGCTCAAAGTGAACTGTATCCAATACCTTGCATTTATTCCAAATTTCCCCGACATTTGGAATCCCTGTAGCCTGTGCAATGATCTAGGGTGTCAAAATGAAATCCACCCCAGCAAGGTTGACATGTCCATCATGGAGGTGTAAAACAAAAAGGCGGGCCAACTCTCTATGGTGCTGAATCCGAGAAATCCTCTCACAGAACTCATAACAAGACATGTACTGAAAGCAAGTGATTGCCATAGGACAGGCCTGTAACTCTGCTAAAGAAGTGGGCTCCTCTCGCTTATGATGTCCACCCTTACCACCTTTACGAGGCCTCCTCTGTATCTCAACCTCTGCTGATGATGAATGGTCATCACTTTGCTCATAAGTTTCGGTTTCTGACATAGTTTAGGAGCAAAGTGGACAAACTGTACTGTTGTCTCTGCCTGTAAAAAGTGTTGAATTCTATGCTGTTCCAAGGGGAAAAAGACATGAGGGAAATGTTAGGGGAGGGACCTTTTTACAAGGAATTGGGAATATATGAATAACAGGGAATTTAGGGAATACATTGCACACAATTTTTTGCATATATACAGGCATACATGTACATAACAAGGATATAGGGAATCATTTAAAAAATCACTGCATATGGGAACACATTGAAAAACAGTGAACATAAGGGAATACATGTATGTATCAAGGGGACATTTGGAAACTTGTTTACAAAACCTTTCACATATTCACCAAGAAATTTTTATGTTTATAGCATGCATATGGTGAAGCAAGAGTAGGGTTTGAGTTTTTTTTATGCTTTGGGAGAGGGGTAGGGTTTGCATTTTTGTGTTAAGGAGAGGGGAGGATTTGCATTTTATTTATTAAATAGTATGGGAAAATGGATATAAATACAAATGTGAGTGGAAAGGGGAAGGAGGGAAACAATTACAAAGGGAAAGAACCTTGAAACAACACAAACCCTAGCACATTTTAACCATGAATATTGCAGTCATATGAAGCCTCTTCCACTTGCACAATTTGACTCTTAAACACAAGCATGAGGGCCTTCAATCATAACCAACAACCAATTTGAAGTGTAGAGGGCCTACCTCAAACAACTTGAAGATTTGGAGGAAGTTTGAGCAAGTTTGAAATAATTTTGGAGGGAGATTGCTTGACGGGTCGCGCACCACGCCCAACGGGTCGCGCGCGCCTAACGGGTCGCGCCCGTTGCAAAAATACACTGTGGGAACCCCTCTGACGGGTCGCGCGCCTGGCCTGACGGATCGCGTTTTGAGGGAGGCTTTTAGAGGCCTTCCCGATGTCAGAATTGGGTGCAGGATAGCTCGTTGGAAAGGTCTTTGAGTCTACTTTCCAAACCAACTGTAATTTTTCAGTTTGGAGTTCATTTGACGTGTCAAAAATCAAATCTCCCAAGACTGGTCAAAAAGTTCCAAATGAGGCTGCCTCAAGCAAGAGTGCTGTTGCAGTCAACTTTTGAATGCCTTCCTCAACCCCAAATTGAGCTCATGATAGCTCATTGGAAAGATATTTATGTCTAGTTATAATTTTACCCATCAAGAAAATCATTTTTCCAACCAAGCTAGGAGAAAACTTGATTTTCCCAAGGTCACTTCAGAGGTGTCTTTGATTCTCCTGAGGCAACGGTATTCTTGACATTTCTCTCAAACCATGACACCTGTGAAAAAATTGAAGGATTTTTTTCTTCTCTGGCATGTTCTGGACAAAAACCTCTCTCAGTTTCCCAAAATTCATCTTTGATTGCTCTGAAACATCATTTGAGTGCGACTTGTCCCGATGTGTGAAACAAGGAATTTTGTCGAAATGAAGCGAAATGAAGGGGATAGGGGGCTTCTAAATTCTTGGGGAAATTTTGGGGAGTAGGGAGGGATGTTAGGAAGTAGGGGAAAGTGGAATATTAGAGATTGAGTGAGGGGAAGGAGTCCAAAAGGGAAAAACACAGGCCAAACCTAGAAAATTGCCAAGTTGTAGCTAGAAACTAGGGTTTGTGAAAAAATGAGGATTTTGGGGGATCTCAGTGATGGGAAGTGTTTGATAAGGTACTTTAAGGATAGGGGAAGGTGTATGAACATCAGGACATGAGTTTTGTCGATGATTTGGCCGCCCAAGAGAAATTGGCTTCAAAACCCTAGGAGAGGGAAATGACCTTGCCTAGGCACAACTGAAGCATGAATAAGTTGTAAAAAGACTCATTAGACACTGAGATGATAATGAAAACCCTATGAATGATGATAGACTCAGCTGAAGGACAACATGGACCGCCATTTGGACAACTTTGAGAAGAGTGAGAGCAAACCCTAGACCTAATGCCTAGTGACCAAATTTTGCTTGAAGACTCACTGAAATGACAAAATTTGACCTTAACACTCTGAGACCACTTTGTAAGAGCATATTTGATCACTGTAGGAAGGCTGGAAAGACTGACACTAACAACATGGAAGCTATTGTTTCCACATTCTTTCGAGTGATGTGTTTTCCACATGAAGGCAAACTGGTGAAACTTGTCGACCAACTTTCATTTCCTGGCTCAAACAAAGCTATGAATCAACCATCATCCCTAAATGGTCTCTTCACATCAACAATGTCTCTTCAACCTTCGTTCCACCCACCTAATTACTGTGAGTAGTTCAGTGAATTTTATGAAGGTTAGGGGGCATGCACCCTAGTCTGCTCCGGCAAGAGAACCCAGAGGAAAAGAGAGATTTTCTTGAAAGGTTATAATAATTGGACCGAAAAAACATTCCCGTATAGGTTATGTAATCAGTCTGACGTGATTATTCCCTTTGTACGATTGTGAATGGAAGCTCATAGCATTCACCTTCGTACGTTATGTGATTGGAAGCCCACAACAATCACCTTCGTCTATTTCGATAGACAACGCAAAGGAAGAGTTTTTTTCTGCCGACAGAAACAATCTTACCTAACCATAGGGGCTTCCATTTGGTAACCTAGAAACTCTCCATTTACTGAAAGACCTGGGGGCATGCAAACCTTTGCATGCCAGTGAAAAGCGACCTTTGATTTTCTTAATTTGTAGGTCCTCAACCCTTTAACCTCGTAGTTCGGGCGTTTCTGGCTTGCATAAAAAGGTAATGAGCACATGTTATAGTAGTGTTCAAGCTCATTAAAAAATAAATCTACCAAGAGACATTATCAAAAGACTGCCAAAAGCAATGTTCCCGCAAGGTTCAAGCTCGTTAAAAAATCAACCTACACTAAGCACATGTTGGCACAAGGTTCAAGCTCATTAAAAAATAAACCTGCCTTTGGTAAATAACCTTTGTGATCGCTTTGCTATCAGCCCTTTTGAACCTTGGTTTTGTTCCTTCCATCACCTCCATTTCATTTGGCCGACCATACACTTCCACTTGATTGTTTACCCTTTTGAGGAACATCTGCAACGAGTGATTCTGATCACCACCCTCTTCACACTGCCATGTTTTGAGAAGTTCCAAACTTACCTGGAACTAGCTGCTACCCAGAAATACCACTCGTTCCTAAAAAACGAGTCTCTTATAAACTCTTTTTAGAATCGTTAAATATAAAAAGATTGTCGAGCTATTGGCCTTCCCAGCTCATTAAAGTAATGGGAACGCCATCCCTCTCATATATTTTATTATTTTTGGACTTGAGGGATTATTAAACAAAAAGATCGAGTGCTTGTCTTTGTCAGCTCGTTAAAACTATCGAAAAGTCATCCCTTTCGTATTATTTTACACTTTTTCAGACTTAAGGGATTATGCCATGAAAAAGAATTGTTGGAGTCTCCTTTTCATCCATTTTAAAACTCTATAAACATGAAAAGGACCGATTTATCTTTGTTGTTAAACTCATTAAAACAATAGCGACGAACTTGTCCACCGAGACAAGAACGAGTCTCACTGACGCTAGGCTTGCTAAACGCAAAGCGAAAGTTTTGCCCAAAGGGAAAATTATAGACCAAACATATGTTATCCTCCTCAAGCTTGTCAAAAATAAAGAGGTACTAGTCATCAATGACTAGGGAAAAATGGGAAGAAAACTTGAAGAAATCTATTGGTAGCAAGTCGCTCCTGAACATGACACTTTCACTCCATCACCATGATTGAGTTGGGTTGGGTTTTTCCGTTCACCGTCACCATTGGTCCGCTGTGCCATCCATGGGGTTAATGCTACCAGTCCATATCAATGTCGCCAATATGTTCAAGAGAAGTCATTCAGAGAATTCACCATCCAGCAAACGCCTCATCCAGTACATTACATCCACTCTTCATTTTTCATGATCGCCATTCCTGAACCTTATATCATCAGATCGTTTTCACCTCCACAAAAATCATTTGCTCTGTTTCGCGTCGTAGATGTGGGATACATCAAGGCCCTCCTACAATAGGTCACTTCTTGTCGACATCAGCTCATTATCCAAGAAGTTGACTTAGAAACAACCCTTTCAATACTTTGAAGCTTGCATGCCTCAGTGGCAAGTTTCTCACTTTCAGCGACAAGTTTACATAAATGACCTTCGACCGAAAGATTTTGCATGGTTTTCGACATCGGCTCATATATTCACACCACGTGAATTGTACTGTAGTGCCTTGAGGGTCATCATCATTATCTGTGACTCCTCTCGCGTCTATTAACAATTTACATCATTGGCTGGTAATTAGGTGATGTCTTTCCATGTTCGACTTCAGAACATCTTTTCCCATGGATCGACTTGTACATCGGGCAAATATTAGATGAGTTTTGAATGCCTCGGATCTAGTTTCATCCATCTTGGTTGCGATATTTTCAAGAAAATAAAGACATCAATTGTACACAGAAGCTGCACAGATAGTCATCTAAGCCAGGGAAGATGACTCTTCATGCAAGAATCACTCGTCTGCAACAGCAGATGATTGTCTGTCCTATGTACATGAAAATGAATTTATAAAGCTGAGCATGGGAATTCCCACCTCGGCTAGATCATGAAAATAATATGATGAAGATGTATTGTATTATATCTTATACAGGTCACCTTCCAGTTCGAATACCTCAGATCTTCATGAATAAAGCATTTCACCCAACATCAGAAGATTTACGACCTCATGCTTTAGGGGGCAACCATTATAGACATATTTGGGCACTGCAACCCCAAACTCATATGTCCATAAACTAAGGGTGCCTTAAGTCCCTAAAAGTGTTGTTTCATACCCTAAAGGATCATGGTCAGCTAATTACACCATTTCCCAGAAGTTCCACCTGAAAAACTACTCAGAACTGGCCAAAACTGAACCATACTGACTGGTCCATGGTCAAGGTGTGATGCATCTCACCCTCTACAGATGAGGGGTGTGATGCATACTGAAAAGGCCTTCTGTAGGGTGCGATGAGCAAGAATAGACAAATGGCAGAGACAGTTTGCTAATTGGATGATCATGGAATCTTCCAAAAACTTCTCCTGTGACACTTGCCTCTCTGAATTCGCACAGGAATGAGTAAGAGGTCAATGAAATCTCCAAGTGGAACCAAGAACTATCAGTGGAATTTGTTAGAGCCTAAATCTACCTCAGGCTATGAAAAGTAGGATCCAAGAGCAACATCAAACCACACTTAACCTGGTAGCTAGCCCTACCAGGTCAGGAGAGGGCTCTCTCTGGGTCAATCTCAGCAAAATATGATCACTAAAAGCTTGAGATGACTAATATAACTACTGATATTAGGCTAGGTATATGTGAAAAGGGTTTGACTGAATAAAATGATGTGTTTGTTGGTTCTAATGGAAAGGCAAATTTTGGATGCAGGGAATGAGGCTCAGTCTTGCAGAGATCTCAATGGGGCAGGGTAGGAAACTGATTTTGGCACTTCAAATCGAATGAGGTGGAGGGATTAGACAAGTGAGGAGTTGAAGAGGGCAAGAGAAGCCTTGGATCCCCTCCAAACAGCTGAAAACATCAAGAAACTAAAGAACAATTTAAGTAGAGCACTGCAATTTCAATGAAATCTCCAAGTGGAACCAAGAACTATCAATGGAATGTGTTAGAACCTAAATCTACCTCATGATGTGAAAGGTAGGATCCAAGACCAGAATCTATTTCACTAGCAACCGGTATTCCTAACATTGGAGAACAATGGAACAAGAGGTAGCAAATTTATAGGCAACATTATGAACCATACATCAAGCCCGGTTATTTGAGACAACTCAGCAGATTTTTTCCTTTTCGGTACCTCAAAGATTCATATGCTCCTTTAATGAAACTGATAATGAAGTATTTTAGCTGTGAGGGCCAGTTTTCCTGTTTATATGCCTATCATATCAGGTTGCTGATGCATTTTACCAGGGTGAGGATGATGAACCTCCCTTACTTCATGTGCCGAAATATTGAGAAAATGACCACCCTAGTGCAACACAAGACTCCTCAGCAGTAGTTCAACAGTATTTACCATTTTGCTCTTATCAAAATTGTGGTCATTCATCAGCTCGGTTTGTAGGGCATCACTTGGGAGGACTTCATTTCTCGTGAGTTTTTCACAGCTCCTCAGGGACCTCCCGAGGTTTTGCATGAGACAGGTGAACCTTCATATCAGCATGAGGGTCATGAGACACAGACCGCTAGTATGTCGGTGTTTATCACTTATCAGAAGGGCACTAGACGGTTGTTCGCAGCAGCGAAGCGAGTATTATCTCCACTCGGGGTGGAAGGGGTCTCACTTCTGTCATCAACACAACAGGTTCAGGACAAAGGCAAGAGGCCATTATAGGATGAAGGACCATCAGGTGAGCAGGAGACTGATTTCATTCTCATTGAGGGTGATGATACCGATGTGGGCCCGCAAAGCACAAATCTCAAAGAAATCATCCAAGAGCAGCAGGTGGACATCAATGCCTTGTCCCTCAACTTGGAAAGGGCTAAATGGATTATAAATTTCCTAGAACAAAGAAATAAGCAGCTTGAAGATTAGCAAGCGATTATGGAGTTGCAAAACATTCAGGAGAATTGCTAAGCTGCCCAAAGGAGGAGGGCGGAGCTCACTTCACTTGAGCAAGAGATCAATGCCGATCGGGAGGCATGGCTTGAAAGAGCTAATATCCACTTGGAGAGGAAGTTGGAGAAGGCCAACAAGGAGAAGACATTATTGAGACATATGGCATATCATTACATGGCAAGAAACAAAGTCTGCAAGGCGAGAATCAGGAGCTTAAAGGCAAAATTGAAGAGGGCATCAAGGAGGCAAAAGGAGCATGATAGACTTCAGATCTTGGCTGAGGATTCCTTGGCCCAACACACCACTTGATGGAGAGCACTCAACCAAAATTTCAAAAAATTTGGGACACTTTTTGCATTTTTTGAATTTTTGGCACAAAAAATAGGATTTTCTGCTCTATGCACCATGCCACTTGGCGCTCACTTTTGATGGGAGCCTCAAAATGAAAAAAACTCAACATTTTTGGATTTGGCATGGAAAAATATGATTTCCTACCAATGGCGAAGAAATTTAGACAGGTTTTGAGCCCTCAAAAAGGTCAAAAACACTCAAAAAATGACCTTACTGCCCCTATTTTGACACATAGGAAGCCGTGTTGGGAGAACTGACTTTTGGAGGGGAAAATGGAGGCCAAATTAAAAATTCCACTTGGGCTCGAAAGTAGACAGGCATACCTTTCCAACAAGCACAATTGGCACAAATTTGGACACTAGGAAGGCCTTCAAAAGTGACTCCAAACAGATGCTACGCATAGAGACTTTGGCGCGACGCATAGAGGAAATTTGGCCCAGTTTGACCAAGAATGCTTGTTTTTTCACCTAGCTTTTGCCAGTTTGACTTTTTCACCTTCTTAATGTCAAATTTGTGATGTAATTTGATGGATCATGATGTAAATATGTCTAAATTTCACTTATGGAGGTAGATTCATCTATTAAAAAGTTGTTTGAAACTGAATGAATCAGTTCCCTTGTTTCTAAAGGCATGTTGTTCCATTGCCTAATTTCTAGTTCTCAGTTTAGAATTAGTTGTAACAGCTCCTAAACTAGTGAGCTCAATCCCTAGAGGATAGGATGAGCTATGGTTTGTCTATATTATGTGTTTTTTTAGTCATTAACATGGTTGGACTCTTGAGAAAGTAAGGAGCTTCATTGTACACTCATATCAGGATTTTGGCTAAGGAATTGAGACCAGGGTTTGCAGCACTCTTGGGGATCCCTGTGGCATTTTTTTTTGGTACAGTGCTTTCTTTTGTGTTTTTGAATTTACTTATGTGTTATGTGTCACATTTTCTATCTTTTTTCTTCCTAACTAAATCAAACAAGAGTGAAAGTAGAATCCATTGAAATTGCAGTGCTCTACTTGAAGTTTACTTTAGTTTCTTGATGTTTTCAGTTGTTTGGAGAGGATCCATGGCTTATCTTGCCCTCTTCAACTCCTCACCTATCTAATCCCTCCATCTCATTCGATTTGAAGTGCCAAAATCAGTTGCCTACCTTGCCCCATTGAGATCTCTGCAAGACTGAGCCTCATTCCCTGCACCCAAAATCTGCCTTTCCATTAGAACCAACAAACACATCATTTTATTCAATCAAACCCTTTGCACATATACCTAGCCTAAGATTAGTAGTTATATTATTCATCTCAAGCTTTTAGTGATCATATTTTGCTGAGATTGACCCAGAGAGAGCCCTCTCCCGACCTAGTAGGGTTAGCTACCAGGTTAAGCATGGTTTGATGTTGGTCCTGGATCCTACCTTTCACAGCCTGAGGTAGATTTAGGCACTAACATAGTGGCAACCATACTAGGGAGAGATTGTTTGTTTGTTAGTTTTCTTCATTTTATAAACTACAGACGGAGCCTAAAGTTATGCCAGGTAGCCTCTGAAACGCTTTTGCTTTGCATTAGCACAAGTAGATAAAATCTACTTCAGTCAATCTCCGATCTAGTCTTATAAACAGAAATATCTAACTTGCAAATTTCCCCAGTACATGAATCAAGTTAGATCTGATGGTTGATGGTGAACAACGATCAGACATAGGAAGGCTGAAATCATTCACCTGGCGACTCCAATGTCGAAGAATCCCAAGGTTCATAATTTTTATGGCGACTCTACTCTTCAAGAATCAGTAGCTTGAAGAATTTCTTGGTCAATTCATTGTTATCAAAATGGATTTTCTTGCTCGACGGTATGCTCCCATGAGCCAAGATCACATTCTAGGTTTCCCAAATAAAATTCCTAAGGTAAATTGGCACAGGAATTTTCCTACGTTTAAAGATGATGATAGGAAGGATGCTGCTTTACATCTGGTTAGATTTCACATACATATTCGCAAGTTGAAGGTTGATTTTCCTGAAGATTGTTTGATGAAGATATTCATGGCCACTCTGGAAGGTGAAGCCCAATCTTGGTATGAAATTTTGGCACCTGCTTGTATTTACTGTTTGAAGGATTTTCATACCATGTTCTTTGAGAGGTACAAAGAATCTTATCCATCTTTAGCTTAGTTCAGTACTGTTGTAAAAATGTTTATAGTTTTATTGAAAATCTTGAAAACGTTTATGAAGATGATGACTTCATGGACGATGAGATCATGGAGGCTTTGTATGAAAATCCATTTCAGCAGCATAAAGAGAACTTAGAGGATACTCATCAAGATGCTCAGGAAACTTTGCAGCAGGATCAAGATCTTAGTACAATGGAAAATAATGAAAGAGAAACACATCTGTCCATAGAAGAGCACAACATGCATGAAAGTCAAGTTTCAATTTCAGAATGTGATAAAGTCAAGTCGGTTATTTCAGATCTAGATTCAGATCGTGATGATGAAGACTATCTTGTTTTGAATCCTATGAAGGAGAGCTCTGCTGTTGAGATCATCTGGAATGAAGAAAACCGAGTTATTGATCCAAGTGTTCTCATTTCATTAGAACAAATTTTTCACGAGGAGGTAACCCGGTCATTTTATGAAAAACAAGATGAGATCTTTGTTCAAGTAAGTGAAAATTATTCTTTCGATAACTCAGTGGTTAGTGATAATTTGATTGCTATATCATATGAAGATGATCGACAATGTTTTCAAATTTCAGAAGATCAGGGAATTAAGGACTGTAATTCAGGTTTTTCATGTTTTGAAAAGTTATTTCATGAAGACAATCATTGTTTGAGCAAAAGAAAACAAAAAGAATTTTCTCCTTTGTCTGAAGATGAAATAGATCTACCCCTGAAAGGTCAGGTTCCAACCCAAGCTAATGCAGGTTTGCAGTGTGCACATGATCAAGGAGGTGTGAGTGAAATTTCTTCCTCTTTTGAAAATGATGATAGTCCTGAAATTAGATTTATAAATCAGCAAACAGATAATATTTTCTTTCATGAAGATGATAAGGCTATTATGTTTGATGATCTTGAAGATTTTTTTATGTTTAAGAATGACCTAGACCATGAAATTGACGAATGTGAATCTGAGAGACACAGTATGCCAAAATTCAAGTCAATTACTGTCAATCAGCAACCAACTATTCTTTCAGATCAAAATAAAGGGAGTACTTGTATTTTTGATGCTCGATCTCAAGACAAGCTAGTGCTTTAGGATTTTCAAGATCCCTTCGACATTATTTTGTAAGCATTAGGGAAGATGGATGTTGCCTGGTTCATTATTATAAGCCTTGGTTTTAGTGGTTATTGTGAGTTGCCTACATTTACATCGTTCTACCTGCTCGGGAAAAGTGAGAGCAAAATTTCAGTATGTAGCCATCTACTGGTTTGGTTACATTGGAAGGCTCACTACACATGATTGTACATATTTCATCAGTAGTCAGGTGGTTGTCATCATGATTTGAAGCCCTCAAATCTCGATGGTCTACTGCCATTAAAAAGCTTTGTAAGTACTTGTTTCAGTGAAGTAAGTCTTGAGTCATTTTTTATTTTCGTCAGTCTTGAGTGTCTAGTTTCAGTTGCTGAATGTCTAGTTCCAGCTATTGAATGTCTAGTTCCAGCTGTTGAATGTCTAGTTTCAGCTTTTGAGTGCCTTGTTTCAGTTTGAGCTAGTCTTACTCATTTCAGTTATGAGTCTTGAGTCTTGAGTTTCGATGTTTTGTTTTCAAGATATTAATTTTAGTTTGCTGAAGTTATTGACGCCATAGCCCAGTGGACGAAGGCACTATCTGCTTTCCTAGAGATCTGTAGTTCTTGGCACCTCCAAGGAGCTACCATCCCCATTGGAGCCAATGTTAGTGTTGGTATCTTCGTCCCTCTGTCAGAGATCAAATTCTCTTGTTGCATTGCATATTAGGTGTCCCACCCAGTCAACTGCATTCCATTAGGCGCATGGATCATCGACGGTAGTGGCTTATCCTATAGTTTCCCTCATGTCATTTACCTGTTGGCTCATGTTTATTTATCAAAATCATATACAGTCACCGTTTTGTCTTTAAAATTTCAAGAGTCATTCTTCTAAGGTTTCATTGTCATTATGTCTAAGGTTTCATTAGGGTTTCATCAAAAAGGGTTTCAAAATGTCCAATAACAGCCAGCAGGCACATGAGGAGGTTCCAGTATCAATAAATTTCATAATCAAGTACTCAGAGAGGTAGTTTTCCTCAAAACTCTGTTTTGAGGAAAAACAGAGTATTTCATATTTCATTGTATAAATTCATGTAATTTAATTTCCTTCATATGTAAATCACTCCACCTGTAACCCTGGTCACTTACCCTAGCCTCAGTAGCTCCAATCCCCTATGAAGCAAACAAAACACAAGTCATTCAGTTCATCACAAGCTCAAATAAAGTGAAAAAGCTCAATAACAGAGTTAAAAAATAAAGTCATATTCCAAACATTGTAAAAGTGGGTTTTTATGCATGAAAAATTAAAAACTCCTTGTATATAAATGATTTCTTCAATTTGAAAATCCCATTTGCATTCAAAGAACCAAAAGTGAGTAAAGCAAGGCTGTGTTTGAGTCAAGGGAGAACATTAGTGACAAAACTGTCTGAATTTAGAGGCGCGGCGCACTAGGCAAGTGGCACGGCACACACAACAGGCGCAACGCATAGGGACGCGATTCTCAGTGGAAATTTGAACTGGTGCGACGCATACATAGTGCACGGCGAGTTGGGTTTGAGGCACGACGCATAGAGATGCCAAGCCTAGTTTCTTCAACAACTCCCTCAAAATGCCAAAATCACCCAAATCCTCCACTGTATAAGTAAGTGTAGCTCTCCTCTTGGCTAGTGACAGAGTTTTTTACAAATTTTATGGTGGATTGTGTAAACAAAAATCAAACCCTACCTCTTTGCATCTCTCAAAGAAAACAGTGCCTAGGGTTTGCATTGATTATTTGGCTACCAAGTCCATTTTCCCATTCCCTCACCTTTCCACTCCCTCACTCATTTTCCCAGTTTATTCCCCTATTCTCTAACTCCCATATTCCCCCAAAAAAAAATCATAAATCCCTATCCCCCATTCCCATTTTCCCAAACCCTTACTACAAATCCCCAAACCCTAGTGCTATACCCAAAACTCCCAAATCATTTCCTAATCATTTGTTTCCCTAACTAAACCTTGTCCTAACAATCCTCCCTCCACAGTCCCTCACATATTTTTCCCTTGGTGGTAGAAAATCAAGAAACACCATAAATTTCCTATTCCTCATCACGTCAGCTCGCCCACTAGCAGAGATGGAGTCTGATCCCTCATATGATCATGAAGAGGAGACACACAGTGACTCACCTATAGAGGTACAGGCATCGAGGAGGCCTCATAGAGGTGGAAAACATATTCGAGAAGAACCTACCTCTCTTGCTGAGTTACAGGCTTCCCCTCTCGCCATCACTTGTTTCCAACACCAGTCCTGCTATGAATTTTGTGAGATGGTTGCTAGAATCCAGTTTCATCATGAGTTGGGCCATTTGTTTGTGCTTCATTTACATGATGGTCAAGCCACTGTAGCTGGTGTCACATTCACTTTAACACCAGAATCTATTTCACTAGCAACCAATATAGCTAACATTGGAGAACAATGGAACAAGAGGCAACAAATTGACAGGGAGCATTATGAACCATACATCAAGCCCGGTTATTTGAGACAACTCAGTAGAGTTTTTCCTTTTCGGTACCTCAAATATTCATATTCTCATTTAATGAAACTGATAATGAAGTATTTCAGCTGTGAGGGCTGGTTTTCTCGTTTATATGCCTATCATATCAGGCTGCTGATGCATTTTACCAGGGTGAGGATGATGAACCTCCCTTACTTCATGTGCCGAAATATTGAGAAAATGACCACCCTAGTGCAAAACAATACTCCTCAGCACCAGTTCAACAGTATTTACCATTTTTCTCTTATCAAAATTGTGGTCAATCATCAGCTCAGTTTGCAGGGCATCACTTGGGAGGACTTCATTTCTCGTGAGTTTTTCACAGCTCCTCAGGGAACTCTCGAGGTTTTGCATGAGACAGGTTAAACTTCATATCATCATGAGGGTCATGAGACACAGACCGCTAGTATTCCGGTGTTTATCACTTATCAGAAGGGCACTAGATGGTTGTTCGCAGCAGCGAAGCTAGTATTACCTCAACCCGGGGTGGAAGGGGTCTCGCATCCGTCATCAACACAATAGGTTCAGGACAAAGTGTTATAGACATTTTTGTGCCTTGCAGCTCCAAGCATGAAATGTCCATAAACCAAGGGCTCCTAAGTCCCTAAAAGTGTTGTTCTAACCCCTAAAGGAACAAGGTCAACAAATTACAGCTTCTCCCAGAAGTTCTCCACCAGAAACTGCTCAGAATAAGTCAAAACAGGATCATTTCAGCTGCTCCACTAGCTAAGTGCGTTTCATAGCACCTAAATCCACTGGCTAGGTGCGTTGCAACGCACCTAAATGCACTATCAGGGTGTGTTGAGTGGGAAATGACAAATGGCAGTGTCATTCCGCGAGGTGGAGAGACAATGGAAGCTTCCAGAATCTTCTCCTATGACACTTGCCTCACTGAATTCGACCAAGGATGAGTAAGAGACCTTCAGTCTCCAAGTGGAAGCAAGAACTGACAGAGAGAAGCCACTAATCAAATCATAAGCTGACTCATCCTCCTTGCATACATCTATATATGGATCCCTCATCCCAGAGATCCGGAGGCTGGAATTTTGCACATTGTAAGGAATTGCTGTTGGTTTTGAGACACATATCAGAGAATTGGGTGATCTATGCTTTGTTGGAGGTGAAGAGGGGCTTCTTTGCTGGGAGGTTGATGCTGGGTCAGGAATCATCGGTTGTAACTCCTCCTGGATCTTCTTGTATATCAATAAAAACTATTTGAGTTTCTCCTCCATGCTTTTGTATCATTGATGCTTGTTACATTTGTATGGTTAACTTAAATCTAATCCTAAGTTATTTATGAATATAAATCCATGTCTTTGTATAGTTTTCTTCTTCTGTGATCTTACAGGTACTTGGTGAAGCTGGGAAAGTAAGGGAGCAGGTAGCTGGAAGCTGTCAAAGAGGAGAGAGATCGGATCAAAGGACTAGCACAAGACACAGGTTGGTTCTTCCTATTCCTCTTTGTTTATAGTTCATAAAGGAGATACAAAAGTAGTTTTCTCTGTTTGTTTCTAAGGCAGCTGTCACACCTTAGTGGGATAGAGCAGTTCTAAATAGACACTTTTCCCGGTAACACAAAGGCAAGAGGTCATTACAGGATGAAGGACCATCAGGTGAGAGAGAGACTGATTTCATTCTCATTGAGGGTGATGATACCGATGTGGGCCCTCAAAGACAAATCTCAAAGAAATCATCCAAGAGTAGCAGGCAGACATCAATGCCTTGTCCCTCAACTTGGAAAGGGCTAAATGGATTATAAAGTGCCTGGAGAAAATAAATAAGCAGCTTGAAGATCAGCAAGTGATTATGGAGTTTCAAAACATTCGAGAGAATCGTCAAGCTGCCCAAAGGAGGAGGGTGGAGCTCACTTCACTTGAGCAAGAGATCAATGCCGATCGGGAGTCATGGCTTGAAAGAGCTAATATCCACTTGGAGAGGAGGTTGGAGAAGGCCAACAAGGAGAAGACATTGTTGAGACATATGGCATATCATTACATGGTGAGAAACAATGTCTGCAAGGCGAGAATCAAGGGCTTAAAGGTAAAATTGAAGAGGGCATCAAGGAGGCAAAAGGAGCATGATAGACTTCAGATCTTGGCTGAGGCTTCCTTGGCCCAACACAGTGCTTTATGGAGAGAACTAAGCCCAAATTTCAAAAAATTTGGGGCACTTTTTGCATTTTTGTAATTTTTGGCACAAAAAACAGGATTTTTTGCTCTATGCGCCGCGCCACCTGGCGCTCGCTTTTGATGGGAGCCTCCAAATGACAAAAGCTCAGCGTTTTTGGATTTGGCATGCAAAAATATGCTTGCCTACCAATGGCCAAGAAATTTAGACAGGTTCTGAGCCCTCAAAAAGGTCAAAAACACTAAAAAATGACCTTACTGCCGCTATTTTGACACACAAGAAGCAGTGTTGGGAGAACTGATGCTTGGAGGGCCAAATGAAGGCCAAATTGAAACATTGCACTTGGGTTGGAAAGTAGACAGGAAGACCTTTCCAACAAGCACACTTGGAGCAAATTTTGACACTGGAAAGCCTTCAAAAGTGGCTCCAAACAGGCACTATGCATAGAGAATTTGGCGCGACGCATAGAGGAAATTTGGCCCAGTTTGACCAAGAATGCTCTGTTTTTTTGCTTAGCTTTTGCCAGTTTGACTTTTTCATCTTCTTAATGTCAAATTTTTGATGTAATTTAATGTACATTTGTTGTAGCTCTGATACCACTTGTTATAACTCTGACCCAGAAATATTATGATAATGGAAATAAACCCAGAAATAATATGAAATGATTCTTTATTGATCAAAACCCTTAAGGTAGGGCAACACCATACATTCACTCCTTAAGGAAGGAGAACACTCCACAAGCCATATGCTTGTTCATACAATAATCCTTCACTGCCCACAATTTCCAATTGTTTTTCCATAACCACTTCTGTTGTTTTATGTATTCTTCAATAGTAGGACCATTATCTTTTCCTGTAAAATAAAGAACCTTGCTAGAAGCCATGAAGAGCGTTTTGAAAAAAAACACTTACTTGGCAAAAATTTGAAATTGTCACAGTTTAGTCAATATTGCTCAGAATCCCTATTATGACCTGTTTTTGGAAATGGAACAACCATTCTGCATCTGCCCATGTGATAAAAATTTTGATCCAGGCAATGAAATTTCAAATCTGCGCTACAACTCTCCCGCCGTCACCAAAATTTCTGCAAAAAAGAGCTGATTTTAAATCAGCGATATCTCCCTCATCTGGACTCCGATTCGACTGATTTTTTTTGAAATTAGGTAATTTTTCTCAAACAATTCAGATCTACAATTAGATTTTGTAGATCTTGTACCAGGACGTCTAGATCTGCGCCACAAACTCGCTGCCCCGAAAAATTGTCTACAACACCACTGATTTTTAGATCAGTGATATCTCCTTCTTCCGGACTCCGAATCAACCGATTTTTTTTTTGAAATCAGCTATTTTTTCACAAAGAATATAGATCTACAATTAGATTTTGTAGATCTTTCATCAAAACATACAGATCTGATCTGTAAACTTGCCACCCCCGAAATCCTGCAAAAAATTAAAAAAAAATTCTCCACTTTTGTGCCCAAGAAAGTGCTCTGATACCACTTGTTGTAGATCTGACCCAGAAATACTACAGATCCGATATGAAAATATAAGATAATGCAAATAAACCCAGAAATAATATGAGAGGAATAGATAGAAATTCTTCTTTATTGATATCAAGACCCTTAAGGTAGGGTAACACCATACATTCACTCCTTAAGGAAGGAGAACACTCCACAAACCATATGCCTGTTCATACAATAATCCTTGACTATCTTGACATGGAGTCTCTAGCCTCTATATAGGCCTCATACATACAATACCATGGGTCATTACCATGGTTTCCTCATACCATCAACTAATACCATGGGCCCATTACCTTATTACTAACTACTTGTGGTCCCTTACACCTTATTTATTACTATGGCCCATCCCATTATTACCTTGGGTACCTCCCTTGGTACCCCATATTATCCCCCCTAGGTATATAACATTCCACCCCCCTTAGCATGTTTCATCCCTGAAACATGGGAAGAACACAAATAATAAGATCTACTCAAAAGAGTAGTCCACTGGTACCATAAACGTGCATCTAGCCATCCAAGAGAAAGGTGAACCCTCGATCTCGCTGGTGCCTCACTCACTTGAGATGGAAGTTGACCGTGGTAGCTCTTCTGTGTGTAGTAGGTGGATCGTCGCTCCTCGCTATCCGTCATACAGGGGTTGTTGTCCTTGTGGCTAATTGGTTGCCATCTTGTTGGTTGTTTTCTTGCGGGGTGATGTGGGTGATGATATGTTGAAGTTTTAACCCACGATGTCTTTTTCTTTAATTCATCCTGCTATGGTGCCTGTTGTGGTGTCTTATTTTCCAATATGACTTCAAGCACTGAACCCTCATCAGATGTGTTAGCACCTGTTACCTTTTCGGCTTCATCCTCTGTTTGTGTTTGATTTTCGACCATCAACTGCTCATCATCTGATATGTCAGTCCTTGGAACATCTTCTGCGTCAACCTCCGTGGACTCTACCTGTTTATTTATGGAAATATCGTGTAATGTAATTTTCTTCCTTTTATACCAGAGCTTCAGGAATTTCTTCTGCACATTAATATTTATAGTACCCACTGATTCCATCCACGGGTATCCCAAAACAACATCCATATTATCTGTCTCTGAAGCATAAAAATCACCATGCAACACATACTTATCCATAGAAATCTTCAAATCCTTATACACTTGAACATCCTCATTATCAATCTATGCAGTTTCAATGTGTTTTGCTGGAACTTGCAATCTGTTTGCCAAATTAACACTTATAAGATTTTGCTTGCAACTAGGATTTATAGACACAACGATTTTCTCCTTCTGAATCAATCCATGAACATGCAATAAAGATATACCAGTAGGAAATAACCCCATATGTTTCTCCTTATCTTGTTTTCTAGTATGAGACCATCGTTCTAAAAGGAATTTTTCAAATTCTTCATGAGGCAGGTTGTAACACTTCGTTTGGTTAAGTAATCCCCACCATGTGGCCGCCATATAAATGCTTCTCTTTATTGATCAAAACCCTTAAGGTAGGGCAACACCATATATTCACTCCTTAAGGAAAGAGAACACTCCACAAGCCATATGCCTGTTCATACAATAATCCTTAACTATCTTTACATGGAGTCTCTAGCCTCTATATAGGCCTCATACATACAATACCATGGGTCATTACCATGGTTTCCTCATACCATCAACTAATACCATGGGCCCATTACCTTATTACTAACTACTTGTGGTCCCTTACACCTTATTTATTACTATGGCCCATCCCATTATTACATTATTACCTTGGGTACCTCCCTTGGTACCCCATATTATCCCCCCTATGTATATAACAACATTGATGGATCATGATGTAAATATGTCTAAATTTCACTTATGGAGGTAGATTCATTTATTAAAAAGTTGTTTGAAACTGAATGAATCAGTTCCCTTGTTTCTATAGGCATGTTGTTCCATTGCCTAATTTCTAGTTCTCAGTTTATAATTAGTTAGAACAGCTCCTAAACTAGTGAGCTCGACCCCTAGAGGTTAGGATGAGCTATGGTTTGTCTATATTATGTGTTTTTCAGTCATTAGCATAGTTGGACTCTTGAGAAAGTAAGGAGCTTCATTGTACACTCATATCAACATTTTGGCTAAGGAATTGAGATCAGGGTTTGCAGCACTCTTTGGGATCCCTGTGGCATTTTGTTTTGGTACACTGCTTTCTTCTGTATTTGTGAATTTACTTATGTGTTATGTGTGACATTATCTATCTTGTGTCTTCCTAACTAAATCAAACAAGATTGAAAGTAGAATCCATTGAAATTGCAGTGCTCTACTTGAAGTTTGCTTTAGTTTCTTGATGTTTTCAGTTGTTTGGAGAGGATCCATGGCTTCTCTTGCCCTCTTCAACTCCTCACCTGTCCTCCACCTCATTCGATTTGAAGTGCCAAAATCAGTTTCCTACCTTGCCCCATTGAAATATCTGCAAGACTGAGCCTCATTCCCTGCACCCAAAATCTGTCTTTCCATTCGAACCAACAAACACATCATTTCATTCAATAAAACCCTGTGCACATATACCTAGCCTAATATCAGTAGTTATATTAGTCATCTCAAGCTTTTAGTGATCATATTTTGCTGAGATTGACCCGGAGAGAGCCCTCTCTCGACCTGGTAGGGCTAGCTACCAGGTTAAGCGTGGTTTGATGTTGGTCCTGGATCCTACCTTTCACAGCCTAAGGTAGATTTAGGCTCTAACAGAATGACACTAATAAAAAACCTAGAGATGACTCACACCTTTGCAAGACATCTATAAATGGATCCCTCATCTGAGAGATCTAGAGGCGGGGATTTTGTATTTTGTAAGGAAGTGTTGTTGGTTTGTTGGTGAGAAGAGACATTGCATTGTTGGGTGATTTTCTTGTTCATGAGGTGAAGAGGGCTTCTACAACTGCGAGGATGACGCTGGATCATACAGCTGGGTTGTATTCCTCTCTTACATTACTATTAATAAAGTTCTTTTAGTTTACTCCATATAATCTTGTATTTGTGAATCTTATTATTTATGAATGCAATTGTATGGTCAATGTGTTTCTGATTCTGCATTGTTTATGATGGATTTCAGAGATCTGTGGCTTGAATCTTTTGAATTAATGACCGGAGAATCCACAGTTTTAACATTTTTGTACCAACGTTTCAAATCCCAAATGGGATCCATCATCAGGATATGAGAATGATGATGACAGAAGAGCAACAAAGAAATGATAAATAGTGATGAGGAAATTTTAGAATGACAAACTGTCGGCTCAAATGATTTTTAATTAATTTTAATTAATTTTTATAAAAATTTTTAATTAATTTTAATTATTTTTATAATTTTTATTAATTTGTTTAAAATTTTTTATTTAATTTTATATAATCTAAAATTAATTTGCTTTTTTTTTATTTATTTTTCTTTTTTTAAATTTTTATATATTAGATTGTTTTATTAAAATATATAATATTAATTTGTTTTAATATTAATTCGATTTAATATATAGTATAATTTGTTTTAATATTATTAATTTGTTTTATTAATTAGTTATAAAATAACTATGTTTAATTAATTTTATACCTAGATCTAAATGAAATTAATATTAACTCTAATATGAAATTAATTTAAACCTAGAACTAAATGAAATTAAAATTAACTCTAATATGAAATTAATTTATACCTAGATCTAAATGAAATTAATATTAACTCTAGAATGAAATTAATTTAAACCTAGGGAAATATTAATTTGTTTTATTAATATTATTATATGAATAATATTAATTTGTATTAATATTAATATGTTTTATTAATTTGCTTTATTAATTTGTTATAATATTATTAATTTGCTTTATTAATATTAACCTAGATCTAAATGAAATTAATATAAATTCTAATATGAAATTCATTTTAACCTAGGGAAATAATAATTCTAATCTGAAATTGATTTTATACCTAGGGAATATTAATACTAAAATGAAATTAATTTTAATAATTATTAATTCCTAAATAATTTAATTAAATTGTTAATATTAATTATATTATATTAACTATTATAAATAATTAATATTTATAATAAATTAATATAATGATTAATATATTACTCAATAGCAATAAAGAAATTAATAAATCCTAGATTTTACTGGAAATTCTAAACCTAGACCTAAATGAAAACAAAGACTGAAGACACAAGAAAGGAGAAGGATAACTTACCTGCTGAGGCCTTAACCAGGGGATGTGCTTGCGTTTGCGATTTCCTTGATCAAGGGAATCCAGTTCCCGCTAATCTCCACGCCATTATCTCTGTTCATGTTATGAGGATGTTTGATAATCTCAAGTGCTTCTCTGATCTTTCGTCTCTGATGTTGCTCTTCCTTAGCGATAATTGATGCGCTTTCCAGACAGATATGGTGTTTATGTTTTAGATGGAGATTCTTTTATAGTTTGCTGTTACTTTGACTCAACAGGTACTCTTTGAAGCGAGACAAGTAGGAGAGGAGTGGCAAATTCTATCAGGGAAAGGAGAAATTAAGCTAGGATCAAAGCATATCAGCCCCTGGTATGCCTAGCTAAGCAATGATGTCATGATGATAATTTTTTCTAATAGATAATTGATGATCTCAACCAGTCTACTCTTGATCTATACTTTTCACATGGTAAAGAACTTCATTCCTCAGCCACTACTTCTGAATTTATACTTTAGGTGGAAATATTTTACAGGTCATTTTGTCACATTCAACCAAATGACCTTGAACTTGGGTCAATCATCATCCATTCACATTTTTCAATCATCCCCTATAAATCCAAAGGCATGTACTTTCCAGAAGTTCCAAAAAATCTGCATTATATTGGCTAAAAAACCTAATTTAGGTCCTCATCACACTTTCCTAGTTCAATAAGTGTGATGACATAGGTTATGTTGTAACATATTTTGGCACACTGAATTTTTTTTAATTTTTTAGTGAGAAATTACCACTTTCCTTCTGGGCTAAATGCTGAGTGATATAATTATTATTCTTTTGAATGGTTCATTTTATTTTTTATTTTATATATATTAATTTTAATTTAAACTATATTATTTTTATAAAAATATAATTATATATTTTTATGAAAATATTTAGTTTACCTAAAGTTATATTATAAAAATTTTAAAATTCAAGCCTAAGTCAAACCAAACATTCATAAGAATCCCAAAAGTCAAAGTTAGTGAATAGGGTAACGCCCGGGAAGTTTTAAATGGCAGAGATTGTAAAAAATCAAATCAACTGTCTCCATTCTATTTCAGACCCCAGGGTCATTCGAACTTTAACAGCCGGGGGTCCGAAATTAGTTGTTTTTTTAAAACAAGTTTTGGATACGTGGCATCAGCAGGAGAAATTCAGACCTCACTTGAAAACCATTTACCACTAAGGAGGGGGCGGGAAAACCATACCCTATATTAATTAGAATTTTATATGGCGGGAATACTATTATGAAATAAATTTATTTCACGATGGAAGGAAAAGTGGGTAAAATGGAATTACAAGTTAATGTGTTACAACTAAAGTAAAATAAATTCTCGGTGCATGAAAATGAATGAAGGGAGGCTTTGCAATCATATATTGATGAAATTAATGTATAGGAGAACAAAAAGGTATTTACTTAATACATGTGAAATTGAAGTGAGAGTTACATAATTAAAAATAATTTACAGGCATGGTGAAATCAAGTTACAGGTGTGAAATAAGGTTGAGGTGAAAGAAAAAGAGCAAAGTAAAATACTCTACCAACTATAGAAAACAAGACATGGATTTACAAAACCACATATGTTTTTTTTTTAATCTGTAATCCATAAATTTATTATTTGAGGAGATACTTTCTGAATTTATTTAGTAAAATCATTCCAAAAATATCTTCAGCAACAACTTCACAAACCCCGGATTTCAAGGCACAGAAATATCAATTCAAAGGCAAATGACGGAAACAATAGCTCTAGATTTTAAAGGCATGGAGATATCAGCATTTAGAACATCAAAATATCAACAGATTGAGGATCATTCTGCATATTTTTAGTAGTAATTCAACCAACTCTAGATTTCAAGGCAGATACTTGCAACAATTCCATATTTCCTGCAACTAATAAGGAAATATTATTTATTTTTAATATACAGTTCATAATTTCATTCTAGGATTATTGCAACAGTTGAGGGGATATTTAGTCTATATATTGTTTTATTTGTAATAAACAAGTGTGAGATTTTGATGCCAATGCTCTTCAATTTGTAATAGCTTCTCTTATTTGATTTCTAATGAAAGCCGTATGGCTCTAGTTTGACAGAATTTTGTGTTTCTTGTATGTTTTTCCAGTATTTCCATATATGTTTTCTACACATGTTCATAGTGTTATAGAAGATCTCGGTAAGTGTAGATTGAGTATCAATTTATTCTTAAATCCCCTGCAAAATCATAACCTTTACAAAGAGAATAGCTTATTGGACTGCTTGTCCAAGATAACTCCTCTTTGATTGGTTTTTTATTTATGCCTTTTGATAGCCATTAAAAGGGATTAGCTTATTGGACTATCTATCTGAAATAGCTCCTCTTATAATTGGTTTTAGTTTGGCCTTCTTGAATACTATGAATATGTTTTGCTGGGCTGTAGAAATCTTCTACACGCATTCAAATTTCCCTAGTTGTTAAGTAGTTAGTCTAGCTACTCAATTATTAGGAATCTCCTTACATTTTTCTATCAAATTCCTATACAAATCAAGTCGTTCTGTCAGGCTGGAAGCTGATACGTTCAGAACGAACCCTATGAGAGAGGAATTTAATATGAATAAGGATTGTCATTGATCGCCAACCACCCCCAATTAAAACCATAAATCTAGCCATTGTGCTTCAAAGGCTGTTCTTCAATGACAAGTGAACAACGTTAATCAAAACCTCGTAACAACTGAGGGAGCCCCCTCTAGTTCAAGGGCCAGCTTGAGCCTAAAGACTGGTTGAGTTGGTTTCCTGGCGTAGTTTTTGTAGCCAAGGAATGCCTACGAGAAATAGGTACAACATCTGGTGCCATTATCGGGGAGAAAAGTAACAAATATATCTTTCTTCGGGGAACAATAAACATTACATATACTCCTTGCGGGTGAACAAGGAGTAGGAATTTATTATCAGGTGTATTTCTTTGACCTGGCGACTCCAGTTTGTCATATGGAGATTCCACTGGGTAACCGATCCCACTATTTCGAAATTTCAACAACCTTTACTACTATGTTGTTGGAATATAATCCTAACATCTACATTTATTTTTGAGGCTAAGTATCCTTGAATTAGCCACATGCACTAAAAATCATCTTCACACTTGGTTTTTGGTAAACTAGCTCGGTGGACCAACTTTCCCTTGTTTTTTGCCTTTAAAGGCTTAATATTATGGAAATATTGGTCCAACCACTTTCCTAAACCATTTGGACATCCAAGTGCATGTTCACACCTAACCACACCTCATCCACTTGAGTTATTTGAGGATTGGCGCCCCACATGAAGGTTCCCCCTTAAATCAAGGGATTTTGTCCCATGGACCATTTTAGCATGTTATAAAGTTGCCTTCCTTGGGAAATGTGCCCCTCATCATGATTTCCTCATGGCTGATAGTTGGCATAGGTTTTCTTGAGTCATTGTTGCTATTTTAGGCCTCCCTTTAGCTTTTCTTAGCCTTTTCTAGTTTTTTACTAGTTTTTTCCTAGTTTTCTAGATTCGACAATTTCTATATAACCCCCTCCCTTTGGGATTAGAGGTTTGGTTTCTCATGTGTTACTATTGTTCATTAATTTAATATATTGATTTTATGGAGAAAATTCTTTCTCTCCTCTCTTGAATATTAGCAAATTACTTGTGTTTAATTAACTAGAATTCTAGATCTATCGGAGTTTCTATAGGAATTCTACATGGTATCAGAGCTAGATCGAATCTAGTAGATTGTACACGATTTTATTTGCAGTTATAGATCATTAGGAGGCATATAAAGCAGAAATGGATCATCTCTCTCAGCCCACAAAACTCGTTCTAAATCCTTTCAATTCCTTCGAATGGAAGACAAAGATCACTTTGCTCCTCCAAGCAAAGGGCTTTACAGGGTAACAATGGGAACGGAGACTGAACCGACTTCTGCAGCGGAGAAGATCAAGTATTTCAATAAATTAGATGAATCAATTGGGCTGATATACCTATCAATTTCCAAAGAACTCCTCTTTCATGTCAGCGGAGCCACTACTCGCAATGTGGTCTGGACCACATTGGAAGGATTATTCGGCAAGCAGGATGAAATGAGAGTACATCAACTGGAGAATGAACTCATATCCCTCAGTCCAACTCATTTCCGCAACCTGCAAGAATAATTAACCAAGTTCTAATCCCTCCTCATTGAACTTGAGGCATGTGGAGTCAATAAAGAGGAAGATCAACTCATCCTTTCAATTCTCTCGAAATTAGGCCTTGAATATTCCGTATTTGTATCATCTTTTCAAGCATCTAAATTGACTCAGTAAAAATGGAAAATGCCTCCATTGAATTACTTCATTGCAGAATTGACTCAAGAGAAAGCTAAGTTAGTCCAAATGGGTGCCATCAAGTGTTCAAAGAACCAATCACTTGCGGCTACTGATGCTCCAAAGAGCAGTGGAAGAGACAAGCAAAAATGGAAGGGTAAATTTAATGGATCGAAGAAGGAGAGACCCATATAATCTTCAGAGAGTTCTTATTTGCCTATGGGTAAGAAGAAGAAGGAAAGAAAACTTTGCAGCTACTGCTCCAAAGGTTTTCATCCTGAAGAAAATTGCACGAGGAAAACAATCGATGAGATGGCTTAGCAATTGCAGCAGCACAATCTCACCGTGCCCAAGAATACAAAGAAGAAGGATGATAACAGAAAGGGAGATGGGATAGGGAGAGAATGAGATGGTCATGCTTTAATGGCTGTCACATCCACTCCATCATCTTGGATCCTTGATTCAGGTGCATCAAACAATATGGTTGCATCAAAAGATGAATTTTCCTCCATCGAAGAAAGCACCAGATCCCCAATTTACTTGGGAGATGCCACCCCCGCAAAGGTGTGCGAAGAAGGAATTGTAGACCTTGAAGGGGGCGACTTCAAAAATGTAATTCATGTTCCCTCATTGTCCACAAATCTTCTCTTGATATATCATATCACTCATTCTGGCTCTGGAAGGAAGGTGGAGTTCACTCTCGACTCTGCAGTGATTACCGACATTTCCGCGAGCTCACAACTTGCACATGGAATTGCAAATCATGGTTCTCGTTTGTATTTATTCTCCCACTTTGTTCCTAATCTATTAGCACTATATTTCTATCACAATCTAATGATATTAGCAGGTTATGGCATGAAATATTTGGCCATCTAAACTATAAGTACTTGCATCAACTCAACAAGGAAAACATGGTAGAAAGATTGCCTACTATTAAATTCACAAGCTGTGTATGTCAAGGATGCATTCTTGGCAAGCATCCATAGCAAAAAGTTTGACAAAGGGAAGGCACAAATAGCTTCTTCACCTCTTGGGCTGACTCACAATGACATCACAGGCCCATTCCTGCAGCCTTCAATCAGTAAGGGTAGATATGTACTCACCTTCATAGATGATTTATCTTGCTTTACATGGGTATTTTTTCTGAAATTAAAATTGGAAGTATTTGAACGCCTTATAGAATTTAAAGCACTTGCTGAGAATGAGTCTGGGTGACAGATTAAGATACTTCGTACTGATAATGGGGGGATTATGTCAACAAATATTTGCAACAACTTTGTATTGATGCAAGTATACAGCTACAACACACAGTGCCATATACACCACAACAGAATGATGTTGCCTAGAGGAAAAACCGGTCGTTAAAAGAGATGGCCAATTGTATGCTACAGTCCAAATAATTAGCTCCTAAGCTATGGGCTGAAGCTATTAATCATGCAGCATACATTTAGAACCACATTCCTCACAAAGCACTCAAAGGCACCACTCCATTTGAATGTTGGACTGGTAAGAAACCGAAAGTGTCACACTTTCACATTTTTGGTTCACGAGCATGGGCTCACATTCCGACAAATAAGAGCAAGGCTTTGGAGCCTCAAAGTGTTGAATGTATATTTTTTGGATATCCTGACAGTGTTAAAGGATATATATTTCTGGACTCTCACACTGAAAAGTCTCTTGTAGCTTGAAGTGTGAAGTTTGAAGAAGAATCACAACATGATTTTTCAGCAGACCCTGCCGAGGAACCGCTTGTTGCCATTAATGAGGAGGAGTTCGAAACTTATTCGATAACTTCAGAGAAGCCATCAGAGAAGTCTCTTGGGTCTGATTCAGAGGATGAGGAGAAGTTCATGGCTGCTCCAACTTAGCTTCCAACTTGGGCAGAGAAAACCTTGCAAGATGCGGGTGAACTAGTCAGTGATCCTGTAGATGTGAGAAGGACTAGATCACAGTTTTTTGGGGCTCCTCAAGCCCTGGCTACCACTGAACCATTGCTTCCCATACATTGTTATATGACATTTGGTTCAGATCCACAGTCACACTCTAAGGCTGCTGGAAACCCGCTTTGGGAGGCTGCCATGGATGAAGAGTACTCTGCTCTCATGGAAAACAACACATGGGACTTGGTTCCACTTTCAAAAGGAAGAAAGATTGTTCGATGCCGATGGATCTATTGAAAAAATATTGTTGCATATGGTGATATCATCAAGTAAAAAGCTTGAATTGTTATAAAAGGATACTCACAGGTACATGGCATAGACTACACAGAGGCATTTGCACCTATTGCAAAAATGGACTCCATTCAACTAGTTTTAGCCATTGTTGCTTCTCGCAGATGGGAAGTTCATCACATGAATGTGAAGAGTGCATTTCTTCATGGAGATCTCAAGGAGGAGATATATATGGAGAAGCCATAGGGATACATTCATAACTCTTCCCTCGTTTGCAAATTAAAGAAATCTTTGTATGGCCTAAAACAAGCTCCTAGAGCATGGTATTCAAAGATGGATTCCTTCCTGCTTTCCATTGGATTCATTCGATGCAAATCTGATCCGAATGTTTATTTACTACAACATGATGATTACCCTTTTCTGATAGTACTTTATGTAGATGATTTACTGATGACAGGGAACCTTACCTCAGCTATTGATTCGGAAAAATCAACATTGCACGATCGATTTTCCATGACAGATTTGGGACTGTTGCACTACTTTCTTGGTCTTGAAGTTTCTCAGTCTACTTCAAGGATCAAGATGGCACAGTCTAAGTATGCATCAGATCTACTTGTCTACTTTCAGATGATATAATGCAAGCCAACAACATCTCCCTTTCTTTCGGGGATCAGATTTGAGGATGCGGGTACTACACCTTTGGTGGACAGTACACTGTATCGACAGTTGGTTGGGAGTTTGTTGTATCTTACTCACACCCGACCTGATATATCTTTTGCAGTAGGAGTTTGTTCCAGATATATTTTGGAGCACCATGAGGTTCACTGGAAATCTGCAAAGAGAATCCTTAGATATTTGAAATGTACTTCCAGTTTTGCTATCTTTTATGCTGTAGATTGCCTACTTTCACTGATTGGGTACACATATTCTGATTGCGTTGGAGATGGTATAAACCGCAAGTCCACCTATGGTTATGTTTTCAGGTTTGGTTTAGGGCCTTTTCTTTGTTCTAGCAATAATAAATCCACGATTGCTTTATCTACAGCCGATGCAGAGTATAGAGGTGCAATGAATGCAGCTACACAGGTTGTTTGGTTGCAGGGGCTTCTCTCCGAGTTTGGTATTCAGTATCCACTTCCAACTGTCATATTTTGTGATAATCAAGGGTCCATTCAGATATCAATTGATTTAGTTCAGAGGCAGAGTACGAAGCACATCAAGATTCACATACATTACATCTACGAGTTGATCCGTGACTGAGTCATATCACTACAGCACTACCCCATTGATCAGCAGGTTGCAGACATCTTCACCAAGTCTTTCATTGAAAAGAAATTTTCAGAACTGAGAGCTATGCTTGGAGTGGTGGAGACAGCTGAGTAATCCCTTCTGGCCACTTATCCCTTTTTTCCTCTTTTTGGGGGGCGGGTGGGGGTGGGTTTCCCACGAGGTTTTCCCTCTTTCTTCATTTTATGAGGATCTTTTATTTATTGTACCCGAGTACTTAACATGGCATCTTGGTCGGGACTCAGTATAGATAAGTGAGTTAGGATGAAGGGGGGGGGTGTTGGAATATAATCCTAACATCTACATTTTTTTTTTAGCCTAAGTATCCTTGATTTAGCCACATGCACTAAAAATCATGTTCACACTTGGTTTTTGGTAAACTAGCTCAGTGGACCAACTTTCCCTTGTTTTTTTCCTTTAAAGACTTAATATTATGGAAATATTGGTCCAACCACTTTCCTAAACAATTTAGACATCTAAGTGCATGTTCACACCTCATCCACTTGAGTTATTTGAGGATTGGTGCCCCACATGAAGATTCCCCCTTAAATCAAGGGATTTGGTCCCTCAGACCATTTTAGCATGTTTTAAAGTTGAATTCCTTGGGAAATGTGCCCCTCCTCATGCTTTCCTCATGGATGATAGTTGGCATAGGTTGTCTTGACTCATTGTTGCTATTTTAGGCCTCCCTTTAACTTTTCTTAGCATTTTCTAGTTTTTTCCTAGTTTTCTAGTTTCGGCAATTTCTATATAACCACCTCCATTTGGGATTAGAGGTTTGGTTGCTCATGTATTACTATTGTCCATTAATTTAATACATTGATTTTATGGAGCAAATTCTTTCTCTCCTCTCTTGAATATCAGCGAATTACTTATGTTTAATTTAACTAGAATTCTAGATCTATTGGAGTTTCTGCAAGAATTCTATATATACAGGGTTCATTGATACTTGCAATCAGTTGTATATGTCTTTACCTCTCATCCATGATCAAAAATATGAAATGTCTACAGAGGATGCAACTTTTAAAGTACACCTATGAGTATAAGTTTTCCATGGGATTTTATGTTCATATTTTATATATTCTTCATATTTTCAGTTGTTGGCAACATTGTTTGTCAATAAATCCACTTCGCACTTGGTTACATTGGAAAACAGATTACACCTAATAGTGTAAAATTTTCTAGTTCAGTTAGATAGAGGTGTGGGATTGATTAGCTACTTTCAAATTCAGGGTACAATAGATCTACAATTGTTTCAGTTATATTTCAAGATTGCAGTATTAAATTTGGGTTGGTTGAGTACAATGAATTCCAAGGGATTAACTGATTGACTCCATAGCCCATAAATTGGGGACTCTTTTGCTTATTTCCACTTACAGTGTTAGTTGTTTCACTTCAGCAGTTTTCAATTTCAGATTTCAGAATGAATAAGTCTCTAGATTAGTGCAGGAAATATAAGTTTTCATTCATAGTTGCAGGTTTAATATGCAATAGATGGATGATGGAGATTGGTCATACATTACATGATGGCAGATAAATGATTGATGATTTTATGGTATGACTCCATGCCGAATGGATAAGGCAGATGGTCTGCTAATTCTCTGCATCCCGCAAGGGGAAGTGTGATGCAGGAAAGTGTTCCCTCTGCAGATAGAGGCAACCCCTCTAGCCCTAGAGTGGGTCTAGTCACAACAAGGACAAAACAACAATTAATTCCCTTAAATAGTCATCATTGGAGGCTTACCTCAAACTAGTGGTCGATGAAGTTCCGTTGCACTGCTCCAGGTTCCATTTCCTTCTCCTTAATGAGCGGTCAACCTAAAACACCACAAATAAACAACAGAGCACGTAACCGAGAAACAACAATGATCTATTTACTCATAAAGTCAAGAAGTCATGAGCTATCAAGTAAATTGCATACAATACATAGGAAATAATCATTGCTTGTAGTAATAATAAATCAAGAGCAAAGCTTACAACCAAGTCTTGACGTCGCAAGCCTTCTCAAAGGGTCCAACCAGTGTGTTTCTTCAAGCATTCACTCTCAAAGATGGGTCTCCCCAAATAGCAATATATCTCTCTCTCTTATTCACAAGCTTTAACGCAAGGTTAAGGGAACTCCACACCTTCTAGCCGACTATATAGAAATCCCACACTTGTCACACTCACACCAAAACTATCTACCAAACTCAAAAGCAGCAACAACACTGTACAACCAAAAGAACTAAAAAACTTAAGGAACTAGCAAATCATAGCAATGGTGAGTGATTTTATAGGAGGAGTCTCCATGAAACGAGGGAGAGGGAGCTTATCCTCAGGGCAATTAGCACAAAAGACGGAACTACCTTGCCAGAGGGGGAAGGACGACCCAAAATGACCTAAAAAATAGGTCTAGAGACATCCAGAAAGCCTTGAAATCAAACCGTCGCTAAAAACAAGTGTACTCCCGCGACGGGGTTGCAACAGGACTGTTTATGACAGGGGTCTGTTGCGTGTATTAAATTTATTCTCGCAACGAGGCAGAAAACTTAGGAAAAGAGGGTCAATTGGCAACATAAGAGAGCATTTTTTCAATATGAGCATGTTTTACTGGACACATGACATAGTAGAAGGACTGGGGTGAAGGTAATGACAAATTATTGTGTAACAGATGCCCCCTAAAGTATGAAGCCCGAGAGAGTGGGAGGGGTGAAATGTTTTACGAAACTGTCTGAATTGGAACACCACCTGGAAGAACCTGCAGGCGCAAGTACAACTAATATCTCTGATAGTGAAATACATGTAGTCTAGGCATGGGCGCAACCATCCAAAAGACATACGAACTTGGTTTGTGGTATGGACGTAGCCATCCAGCTAGTAAGACCATGATAATGATAAAGGTATGGTCGCAGCCATCCATGAGGATTCAGGTATGGTCGCAGCCATTCATGTAATCACGAACCAATCCACTCAGCCCGAACATGTGTAATCTTAGTTCGGGGTCTTGAAACCCAACTGATCATAATACAAATTCTAGCATGCGAACAGATGTGCTGAAGTCGAGCATGAGAGAAATCCGCTTGATTACCGGTCAATGATGAAAACCGTTAACAAGCGCAAGAGAAACCACCAATAATGCCCATGGCTCTCAAGGTACTATCTAGTACAATCCATGAAATGTGAAAAATGAGCTTGTTAGGGTCCCACCCTAACCCCCTTATTTATGTAATGGGATCACGTCATAGTCAAGAGTCAATAAAGCCCATATTAATAATTGTAAGTGGTTAATCCGCAATTAATGACGGGACCACAGTTAGTTGCAAATGGGTCGTAGTATTAGATAGATGGTATTAATAAAACCCACGGTATTGGTCTGTGGTATTGCATGTATGAGTCATATATAAAGGATAGAGACTCCCTGCGAGGAGCATCGTGTCTTATTTTGTAATCGAGCTCTGCTCTATTGGAGGTTGCCCCCTCGAAGAGGCAAGTGAACATTACCCTCTGAATAATAAAATCATTGCTATTCTGTGTTCTGGGTATCTTTTCTTCGCATATTCTGTATTTGGGTATCATTTTGCAGGTTAAGAGCATAACAAGTGGTATCAGAGCACTTTCCAGGGCCGGTGGGATCTCCATTTCTTAGCAAAAATTTTTTTTGCCTAGAGACGTGTTATGGCGTCTTTAAACCACGAAATCTGTCATTGAGCGCATAAACCTGCGGATTTGGGGAGGCATGCACGCAGGAAATACAAGAGGTGGTCACGTCTGTTGGACTCCCTTGTAACCCCTGTGGGTACCCCTTCAAGTAGTAGCGCATTAGACAGAACCGCGCACGGGCTGTCTTCCACGTACCCTCTGGGTATATCGGAAGCCCCCTAGGATCCCTTGAAACCTCGCCATAGATAAACCGTCGGCCTTCTTGCAGCTACAATACACCGAGAGCAGCACTCAGAGAGATTACTCACCCGTACGATAGGGTAGTCGAGTTGTACGGCTAAGGGTACAGTCGATCCTCCTTAGTTAGAGCCCTGAAACATTGGGCCGAGTACTACTGCCAGACCCTTATTGTGATCTGTAGCACCTGACACTCCTCAAGACCATAGTTCCCTTTTCTATCGGGGGATCACACATCATCTCTTCTAGATCCGCTTGTGCAAAGGGGTGCAACAGCAATAGACATCAGTCCCGTAGTCTCGAGTTTGCAGATCAACCATTCCAATCTATTAGATCCATCAGATCCGCAGAAGCAGTCTGTTCCGCCGCCCAGAGCTATCAGATCATTCAGATCTCTCAGATCCACCAGATTGGATTCGTTGTGAAGGGTTCCTATATAGGGGTATAATTTTCGCAGGACTTTTGGCCGCATTGACATTTTGAGGATTTGGCGACTACAGTATTGATAAGGAAGGAGTAAAACTCCGTTAAGAGTTTTCAAAAAAAAAAGTATGAGATCTTTCGGGGTGCTTATTGGTGATCTAGCCCATCAGAATGAGGACGACGAGCTGAGCACGGTGGTATCATTCACTTCTTAGTGAAATTTTTTTTTAGGCGGTCCCAATTTTCAAAAATCAGGTTGGTGTATGGTAGAAACTAGAGCTCAAGCGATGGCCAATGAAAGGATGGACAAACTTGAAGAATCGGTGCAAACCCTCCACATTCAGCTTAGCAGACTATGTAGCATGGTCGAGAAAATAATCCCGAAGGGCAAGGAGCAAGGCCACGAGAAAGTGTATAATGGCAATGGACACAATGAGGGTGAGTCTAGCCACTCTCCTCATGTCTGGCACACCCACCAACAACCCAGTCAGCGACCTCCCAAGTTGGATATGCATAAATTTGACGGTTCTCACCCATCGGCATGGATAGCACAAATGGAGCAGTATTTCAAACTGAATCACATCTTAGATGATGAGATTTAGCTTATGTTGGGGAGCATGTACTTGGACAATGAAAGGTGCCAATGGTGGGAATGGCATCAACGTTGCACTGGACCTTTTAGGACTTGGACCAAATTCACCAAAGCTCTTCAAGACCGATTTGACCAGGAATCATCTTTTTTGGGTCGTCTTACTAAGCTCCGACAGACTGGTACAGTGGATGAATATATTATAGCTTTTGAAGCCTTAGCCTTCCGCACTTGGGGTCTCTCAGATTTGTTCTACATGGAATGTTTTATCAGCGGTCTTAAAGAAGCCATCAAAGCTAAAGTCCTACTGCACCACCCTCCCACATGGACGGAGGCTTGCAAGGTAGCTCGTAACGTGGAACGTGCATTAGTAGCCCAATACAGTCGCCCAAATTTCTCCGCTAAAGGTCGCCCTCCACAGGCTCACAACACGACTCAAACACTTAAGGTCCAAAAGGTGTCACCTGCGAAAATGGCCGACAGAAGAAAGCAAGGACTATGTTACTACTGTGATGAAAAATACTCCCCAGGTCATAAATGCAAGGAGCCCAAATTTTTTCAAATAGATGCCACTGACTACAGCTCAACAGAGGAATATCCACCACTTGAGGAACATGAGGCGTTAGAAGACGACAACCAAAAGGACAATGTCTCTGACGAACCAGTTATTTCGCTGCATGCGTTGGCAGGGATTTCTTCCCCTCAAACTCTCAAAATTAGAGGTTTTCTTAAACATCGCCCAATAGTAGTCTTGATTGATAGTGGAAGTACACATAATTTCATCCATCAAAAAGTCGCAGAAGCAGTGCATTGTTTTGTACGAGCAGTTTCTAACTTCCAAGTTCAAATTGCTAATGGAGGCACAATGAAATGTGAAGGCCGCTATGAAAATGTCAAACTTCAAATGGGGGATTATTAGTTAAAAACCCACATGTTTGCCATACACATGGGGGGTTGTGACATTGTCCTCGGCGCCGAATATCTCCGCACTCTTGGGCCAATCACAATGGATTTCCAGGAGTTATATATGAGTTTTAAGCAGAACAACTACACACAAACCCTCTGTGGACTCCAGGTGGGAGCCCCCTCTATCATCAGCTCGCATAGGATGGAAAAATTGTTAAAAAAGGGAAATCATGGAGTTGTAGCTCAATTTAATGCCATCCAGGCAGTCGAAACCAAGCCTCTGCCAATTCATCCTGAGATGCAACAGATTTTAAATAACCATCTGCCGGTCTTTGACAAGCCTCATGAGCTTCCACCCTCGTGAGGGGAACATGATCATAGCATCACCTTGGTTCCAGGGGCCCAACCCCCAAATGTGCGCCCATACAGATATCCGTTCACCCAAAAGAATGAAATAGAAAAAATAATCAAGGAACTTTTGGAAGCAGGTGTCATTCGTCCCAGCATTAGTCCTTATTCATCCCCAGTGGTCATGGTGCTCAAGAAAGATGGGGAGTGGCGGATGTGTCCCGACTTCAGGGCCCTCAATAAGTTGACAGTCAAAGATAAATTTCCCATCCCGGTGGTTGACGATTTGCTGGATGAACTCAATGGGGCTCAATTCTTCACTAAGTTGGATCTTCGGTCAGGCTACCACCAAATTCGCATGAAGGAAGTCGACATTCCCAAGACTGCTTTCAGAACTCATGAAGGCCATTATGAATTCCTGGTCATGCCATTTGGTCTTTGTAATGCCCCCTCTACTTTTCAGAGCCTTATGAACCACATTCTCAAACCATATCTCAGGAAATTTGTCCTTGTCTTCTTCGATGACATCCTCATCTATAGTTGCACTTGGGCCACACATCTTCAGCATGTAGATCTACTCTTGCAACTACTCCGCAAGCATAAATTATTTGTCAAGATGTCCAAGTGTTCATTTGGCATGGAAGAAGTAGAGTATTTGGGCCACATTGTGGGGCGTGAAGGTGTCAAGGTGGACCCCAAAAAGATCCAGGCAATGCAGGAATGGCCTCAACCTAAGACCTTGAAGAGCTTGAGAGGATTTTTGGGTCTCACAGGCTATTATCGTAAATTTGTCCGCAACTATGGTCGCATAGCGAAGCCCCTCACCCAACTCCTAAAAAAAAATTCATTCTTTTGGAATGAGGAAGCACAACAGGCCTTTACAACTCTAAAAAATGCCATGTGTTCCACTCCATTCTTAGCACTACCTGACTTCACCAAATCTTTTATCATTGAATGTTATGCTTCGGGTACAAGTATTGGGGCGGTCTTAATGTAGGAAGGGTGACCTTTGACCTTCACAAGCCAACAACTAAGTGGGAGGAATCTGGGCCAATCTACCTACGAGAAGGAAATGATGGCCATCTTACATGCAGTCGACACCTGGTGACCTTACTTATTGGGGCAACGTTTCCAAATCCGCACAGATCATCACAGTCTTAAATATTTTTTGGAGCAATGCCTATCCTCCCCACAACAAAATAAATGGCTAGCCAAAATGCTGGGATATGATTATGAGATCATTTACAAGAAAGGGAAAGACAATAGTGTAGCAGATGCATTATCTCACCAATTTGAGGAGGAAAGTACTCTGCTAGCAATTTCTCTCCCCATTCCAGAATGGATTGAAGAAGCTCGCAGGGAATGGTTTTCACACCCCGGGCTCTCCCAACTCATTTCTCAATTGCAGGTAGATCCAAATTCCACCAAGGGCTACTCGTGGCAGGATGATATTCTTTGCTACAAGGACAGAGTTGTAATATCACCAACATCCACCCTCAAAAGTCGCATTTTGGCAGAATTGCACTCATCTCCCATTGCAAGATATTCGGGCTTTTAGAAGACGTATGCTCGCACCAGAAGATCATTTTTTTGGACAGGCATGAAAAAAGACATCCTTTTTTTCGTAGCAGAATGCGATGTCTGTCAACGCCACAAAGGGGAAACCATCAACACACCAGGCACATTACAACCATTGCCCATTCCGGCATCAATTTGGACGGAGGTTTCTATGGATTTCATTAAAAGTCTTCCACAGTCAGGGAACAAGTCAGTCATCATGGTGGTTGTGGACTGACTATCGAAGTTTGCTCATTTCTGCGCCCTACCCCACCCATTTACACCAACTTTGGTCGCTCAATCGTTCATGGATCAGATCTTCAAATTGCATGGCATGCCCACTTCTATTGTGTCCAACCGCGACCCGATCTTCACCAGTAATTTTTGGCAGGAACTCTTGAGGATACAAGGCACTCAACTAAAACTCAGTACTTCCTATCATCCGCAAACAGATGGTCAAACCGAAGCCGTCAACAAATGTCTAGAAACCTACCTTAGGTGTTTCACTTCAAAAAAGCAAAACCTTTGGGTACAATGGTTACCTCTGGCTGAATGGTGGTATAACACCAACTATCATGCCACCACCAAAATGACTCCCTATGAAGCAGTCTATGGTCAACTCCCGCCTTCACCTACTTTGTATCTCAAGGGGTGCTCAAAAGTACAAGCAATGGATCAACTCCTACAACAACGCGCAACCATGCTCGCCCATCTTCGAGAGAATCTTCATCAAGCTCAGAACCGCATGAAGCAACAGGTAGACCAGCATCGCTCAGAGCGCAAATTTCAAGAAGGGGATCAGGTCTTTTTACGGCTACAACCATATAAGCAAACATCACTCAAAGACAAGGGGTGTCAGGAACTATCTCCCAAATTCTACGGACCATATCAAGTACTTCAATGCATTGGAGAAGTGGCTTACAAGTTGGCCGTGCCACCTACTGCAAAAATCCATCCAGTTTTCCATGTCTCATGCCTCAAGAAAGTGATTGGGAAGAATTGCAGAATTCAGACCAGTCTACCTGAATTGGACGAAGAAGGGTCCATCTGGCTTCAACCCAAACAGGTCCTAGACACACGAGACAAGCAACTGCGCAGCCGCATGATTAAGGAAGTCCTCGTCAAATGGAAAGACACCTCTCCAGAAGATGCAACTTGGGAACCAGCCACTATTCTTCAGCAGTTTCCGCAGCTTCAGCCTTGAGGACAAGGCTAGTCTTAAGGGGGAGGGCATGTTAGGGTCCCACCCTAACCCCCTTATTTATGTAATGGGATCACGTCATAGTCAAGAGTCAATAAAGCCCATATTAATAATTGTAAGTGGTTAATCTACAATTAATGACGGGACCACAGTTAGTTGCAAATGGGCCGTAGTATTAGATAGATGGTATTAATAAAACCCACGGTATTGGTCCGTGGTATTGCATGTATGAGTCATATATAAAGGATAGAGACTCCCTGTGAGGAGCATCGTGTCTTATTTTGTAATCGAGCTCTGCTCTATTGGAGGTTGCCCCCTCGAAGAGGCAAGTGAACATTACTCTCTGAATAATAAAATCATTGCTATTCTGTGTTCTGGGTATCTTTTCTTCACATATTCTGTATTTAGGTATCATTTTGCAAGTTAAGAGCATAACAGAGCTGAAGTCAAACACTTGTGGAATCACCCAATCGAAGACCAATGATGAAAGTCGATCGTTAGGCACGAAGAACTTGCTATTGAGGCATGCAAGCTCCAAGGTACCAAAGAGGATCTCTAGATCAGTCCCTTGGATAATGAGCTGGCGTCGACAGGAGACGATTCATCGCAAGAGGGCCATGCTATTTTCCCCATCAACAACATGAGATAAGGAACAAGTGGTAGATGGTGAAAGAGAGTATCAGAAGAGGAGGTAAGGGTGTGAAATGCAGAAGGATTATACTCTTGAACATATCAGCGACACAACTCTAGAAGGTGGCAGCATTCAGGTACTAAGGGATTAGAGGCTTGATAGAGACAACATGGATCAGATGGAATGAGGCTAAATGGCAACCCAAAACCTCGGAAGGCCAAATGACGATGTATGGATATCCCAACCCGATAAGATGAAAAAGTGTCAATGTTCAAGAGTGACTAGCTGTCGCAGGTAACCAATGATGATTTGAAAATTTTCCCCCACCATTGCTAGCGAGTACCCCAATTCTTTTTGAAAACAAGCTTGAAGGGGATAGCATATGTGATCCGGATTTAAGCAGGAACGCAATAGATTACAGAGATAACCATAAATACAGAGATGTGATAACCATAAAAACAGAGATGCAACAGAAATAATAATATGCGATAACCATAAAAACAGAGATGCCGCGGAAATAATACTTCATTTAATTAATGGAGAATACTGAAATATGCTTACAAATAGAAATAACCCAGCTAGGGCGATGGTAGCTTATCTCTGAGAAGAGATGTGTCGGCTACATGCCTCTGAACTGTTTCGAACTGTCTTTACAATGAGGCTCGAAGGCCTATTTATTATTGAGAAACAATGGAAAACCCTTAACATTCCAAAACCTAACCCTAGAAGATGAAAACGCCAAACTATGGGCCCCGTTTGGGTAAATTGGTACATCAACTTCCCGGGGTCGTAACTTTGGCATACGATCTCCGTTTTATGCGCATGATAGCCCGTTGAAAAGATCTTTCTGAGGAGCAAACAACGACGCCAAACTATGGGCCCCGTTTGTGTAAATTGGTACATCAACTTCCCGGGGTCGTAACTTTGGCATACGATCTCCGTTTTACACGCATGATAGCCCGTTGAAAAGATCTTTCTCAGGACTAAAAAATCGCAGGAGCGGGATTTCCCAAAAAACGTCGTTTAGGGCCTCAAAACGGCTCCGGAAGTTTAGGACCCGAAAACTGCTAAAAATAGTAAATTGTGCTATAATTAAGGAAACTGAAAATGTCAAGAGGGACAATGGTGGGGGTCTAGGTGGACTTGGCAGGTGGCCACCAATATCCACCTGGATCATTCCTCCCCCCTTAGGAAGCAATGGTCCCCATTGCGTTGAGTTCCTCCATGAGATGGGGAAACTTTTGCTGAACTTGGTCCCTGGTGAGCCACTTGCCATTGTGAAGGAGTTGGCTTGCTTTGACAACTCGATACAGTTGAATATTCTGTCGGCGAGTATTCTTGATCTGTGTGTCCATGATTCGATCAGTTGCAGCTTGTTCCATGCAATCTGGATTTAATTCTGTGGGGGTGAGCTGTTCTGCAATGTCGGATGTATCTAGCAATGGTGGAAAGTATGGCCGAAGGCGGTCCACATTGAACACTGGGTGCAGGCCAAGGAATGGGGGAATGCTGAGTTCAAATGCATTGTCTCCCACAGCCTTAGTAATGGTGTAGGGACCATATCGGAGTGGTCTCAGTTTCCGATAGGCTCCAGTAAGGCGTTCCTTTTGTAAATGCAACCAGACTTTGTCACCCACCTGAAACTTGTGTGGTACCCCTCCAGGTAACGAGAAGTTGTTCCTGTGTTCTGTCATGACTGTATCCCTCTGTTGCTGCTGCTGTGTGGAGGAACCCTTCGCGAGGTTCATGGATGTAGCAACGATCTTCCCCTTACTTTGGGAACGAACCAGACAGAAAATAAATTTCCTAGTCTGTGAGATGAGCTTGCTGCCTTTCTTAGCAGTGATCAAAGAGGTGGCGGTAGGTGGGGCTACCTCTGGTATCCTGTATAATGAATTATCCAAAGAAATGATGATAGCGCGAGGCCTTGACTCATACACAGCATGTCGCCTCCACAAGTATGGCTGGCCTAATAGTACATCACAAACATCCAGAGGTGTAACATCACACAATACCTCGTCTGTGAAGGGCTTGATGCTGTAGGGAAGGCGGCACTGCTGGCGAACTTTGAGATCTCGTCCTTCGTGAAGCCAACCGATAGTGTACGGCTGTGGGTGTGGTGTAGTTGGTAGGCCCAACCGCTTCACGACCTCTGCTGAAATGAGGTTCTTTTGGCTGCCACTGTCGACAATGAATTGCAGCGGCGAACCCTTCACCCACATCTGTGAGTGGAAAAGACGTTCCCCCTCCTCTGGATCTTCGGGCTCATTTTTCTGGATCTTGGCAGTAGCAACAGTGGCGCTGGGATCCGCATCAATAATCTGCTTCCCTTTGTCATTCCCCTTGTCGGGTTCTGACTCAGAGTCGGAACATGCATCTGATTCGGAAGCCTTCAACTCGGCCACCAGCGACTGCTTGGTCCGACACTCACTTGTGTTATGAGTGGGACTCTTGTGGAACTCACACCACTTTCCTGTGTCCTTCTTCGGCTTCGTGGTGTTGTTCTTTTCTTGCAGCTTCGACGGGTTGTCTTGGGTCACCCCGCCTTGGCTTTGTCCTTTGGGCTTTAGATTTGCAGATCCAAAGTCTCGCTTCTTCTGTTTGAACTTTTGCTCGATTTTGACAGCGTATCGGTATGCTGTGCCGAGTGAGGAGATGTTCAAGAACTCCATCTCTTCCTGGATGTATCTGTGTAGGCAGCCGCGGTATTTGAGTACCAGATGCAGCTCAGAATCTTTGATACCCAACTGTGTGCGAAGGGTATGAAAAATGTTTGTGAACTCCGGCACATCTTGGTCTCGTCCCTGCCACAGTGTGGTCCATTTGATGTATTTGTCCTCATAGCTTCCGACGGGGTAGTACTGCTCCTTGATGGCATCCCGGAAGTCATTCCAAGTGGGTGCAGTTGAAAATAGTGAGCCTGTACTTTCATCCTTCTGCTCGCAATAGGTTTCCCACCAGTCCTTGACGTGGGGGGCTGCTTTGAGAAGAGCGAAAACAATCTTCTCCCGACTTGAAAATTCGTGAACAGAAAAATACCCATCTAGCAGATTTAACCATTTATCTATGGCATCTGCGTCTATTTGACCCTCGAAGATGGGGATTTCAAAATTAACTTGTACCTTAAACGGTGTGGCGTTTCCAGAGTAGCTGTTGGAAGCCGATGCGTCGCCTCTGGGTAGCCGCTGAAGGATCTGCGCAAAGCTATCCATCATCGCGTTCCTTTGCCGCTCGAGCGCTTCTTCGAGCAAGATTTTGATAGGATCTCCTGCCCCCTCGTCTTTCTTCTCATCCGCCATGGGAGGACGTCGAGATTTGCGAGGCTGGTCTTGCAAAGGTTCGACCAGTTCAAGCCCTAACTCCTTATATCCCGACCTCGTTGGGGACATGCAAAGAAAAACAGAGAAAAAGCAGACCGCTCTGATACCACTGATCCGGATTTAAGCAGGAACGCAATAGATTACAGAGATAACCATAAATACAGAGATGCGATAACCATAAAAACAGAGATGCAACAGAAATAATAATATGCGATAACCATAAAAACAGAGATGCCGCGGAAATAATACTTCATTTAATTAATGGAGAATACTGAAATATGCTTACAAATAGAAATAACCCAGCTAGGGCGATGGTAGCTTATCTCTGAGAAGAGATGTGTCGGCTACATGCCTCTGAACTGTTTCGAACTGTCTTTACAATGAGGCTCGAAGGCCTATTTATTATTGAGAAACAATGGAAAACCCTTAACATTCCAAAACCTAACCCTAGAAGATGAAAACGCCAAACTATGGGCCCCGTTTGGGTAAATTGGTACATCAACTTCCCGGGGTCGTAACTTTGGCATACGATCTCCGTTTTATGCGCATGATAGCCCGTTGAAAAGATCTTTCTGAGGAGCAAACAACGACGCCAAACTATGGGCCCCGTTTGGGTAAATTGGTACATCAACTTCCCGGGGTCGTAACTTTGGCATACGATCTCCGTTTTACGCGCATGATAGCCCGTTGAAAAGATCTTTCTGAGGACTAAAAAATCGCAGGAGCGGGATTTCCCAAAAAACGTCGTTTAGGGCCTCAAAACAGCTTCGGAAGTTTAGGACCCGAAAACTGCTAAAAATAGTAAATTGTGCTATAATTAAGGAAACTGAAAATGTCAAGAGGGACAATGGTGGGGGTCTAGGTGGACTTGGCAGGTGGCCACCAATATCCACCTGGATCAATATGCTTGTAATATAAGTTCGACCTTCGATCGAATCCAACCTAGTAATAGCTTAACGAGCCCTAGGAAGGAGAAGCTCGATTCTCGTCATGGTGACGAGTCCGATGTCGTCAGGGTTTAACGAGTTCGACATAGGTAAAACTCGGAGTTGTTTTCATGTTTAGAGAGTTTGAAAAGACACGGAAAAGAAAACTCCAAGGGGGTCCTTTTTCGTAAATTTGTGTCTCTCGAGCCTGAAAAAGTATAAAATAATACTCAAGAGAACCGCTTGACCATTACGATCAAGGAGTACTTTTCATAATTAGTGGCCTTGATCCGAAAAAGTAGAAAAGTGATCGAAGACACGTCGTTTCGTAACCAATATCGAACCTGAAACGACAAAAGTCCGGCAATATTTTCATGTTTATATGGTCAAAAAAGAGCTCAAAGTGGACTTCCTTTTATTCTGTTTAACGAGTCAAAAGGAAAAAACTCGGCAATCTTTTCATCTTTTACGATTCATAAAAGAGCTTAAAAAGACTCGTCCTAGAGGAACAAGTGGTATAAAGGGTAGCAACTAGTTCCGACAATGATGGAACTGCTCAAAACATGTAATGGTCAAGAGGCTGGCTAATAAAACCACTCATCACTGTGGTTCCTCAGGAAAGGAAAAACAACCAAGCAAAAGCATATGATCGGCCAAAGAGATGGTGGCGATGGAATAAAACAACCAAGGCTCATCTAGCAGAATTTAGTGGAACAAAAATCACGAGATGTAAATTGGGTATGGGTTCATGTTTACACAAGCTTGAACCATGGGGAACTTTGCTTGGATTCGGTTTCATGTTTACACAAGCTTGAAACGAAAAAACCATGCTTGTTATAAGTTCGCATGCCCCCAGCATAATGACGCAAATCGAGGTACATGCCCCCCAAGATTCATTACATTCAACGAGGTGGATGGAATGAAGGTTCACTTTCGAGATCTTGGAAAGACTCGACTCAGACTTTACGAGATCTTAATCAAAGACTCGATTTGGAAAGGGAGTTGTTTCATTTTTTTAATGAGATTGACATAGTAAAAGAACTATCCTCATAACCCTTGTTTCGTTTTTTAACGAGCTTGACACAAGACAAGGAACTATGCTTGAGACTACTTGTTTCATTTTTTAACGAGGTTGACACAAGATCAAACTATCCTCGGACACCTTGTTTCATTTTTTAACGAGGTTGACACAAGATCAAAACTATCCTCGGGACTCCTGTTCATGGGCCATATGAGAACATGGCTCCCAAGAGATCCTCGTGGGATATAAGAAACATACGCTAGGAGAAACACATGTCATTAGACCTCAATGAAAAATCGGGTTCCAATGCCCCCAGTATAAGGTGTATGAGACCATATACATGATCATCAGCAGAGGCGAAGATGGAACGGGTAGCCACATAGTTGACCTGTGGCAAGGAAGGCACTGTTTGCGAGTAAGAACCGAGAGGGGATGACAACTGTGCACGAGGCACCGGGGGACTAAAGAACGATAATTGATCTATGGTCACCATTCTTCCATCGTGTGGAACACAAGCCACACGGAAAATTGAAGAGATGAGGGCCCCCATGGCATAAATATAATCACGGCCAAGGAGAATACTGAAATCTAAAGCACCTTGGACAACCATCACGTCGATATAGACGGTTTTTCCTCCCAAAGTAACAGGGAACTTCGGAAGGATCCCTAAAGGTTGACTGGTTCCTCTATCAAATGCCAACAGATCCTGTGTGACTGGCACAAGCTATGGGGAGCCCAGAGCTTGCCAAGTAGTGTAAGGCATAAGACTGACAGATGCACCCTCATCCAAGATTGTGCCAAGTACTACCTTATCATAGGCATGTACTATAATCTGGAAAGGCACATAGGATGGAAGGTGAAAAGTAGTCAAGTGAATCTAGTCGAAGGAAACAACAGAACTACTTGGTGGGAGTATCATATGATTTCCCTCATGCTCTATAGGAACCGAAGAAGGACTCTCTTGATTAGCGGGGATAGGAGGCTCATTCTCGGACTCAGGAGAATCGAACGAGACGAGAAGAACATGAGCAGTGTGATCATGATGCTCTTCCGAAACAAAGTGATCAATGGATAGTGAACCCAAGTCGAAACTCTCTCTGACCAATGGTTGGTCAGGAACGGGCTTATCACAGCCAGGTTTGGGAAGAGGAGGATGGACAAGAGAAGAATCCATATCAATCTCTTTATCAACGGGGAGATGGTCTGAAGAGAGCCTCTAATAACCAACGAGAATTTGAGGTGAAGAAGCTATAAGACTTTCCAAAACGGCAGAAGCTTTATCCATGACAGGACAAAGGTGAAGGGGATGTTTGCCTTCACACAGTCTACAGGGGAATCAAATCTTCCCTTTCTTCTTACCACTGCCAGTGGACAGGGTAGCATCGTCATGAGCTTCAAAGGACAACAAGGGACGAGCCAGATCATGAGACCATACTTCTAAGATCCTAGGGATGCCAGGACAATCACAAAGAAGATGGTCACCCTTGCATAATTTACTGGGAAACTTAACCTTCCGCGGATGAGAAAAAGGTGGTCCGACCTGAGATGTACTCGGAGCAATAGCTGCACAGGTGGCCTCGCATTTATCGGACTTCTTCTTCTTCTTCATCTTCTTCTTCTTCTTAGTCTCTTGGTTACTAGATGTGGAACTTTTACCAGGCGAAGGAGGAGAGGAGGAGGAAGAAACAGGGGAAGAAGGCGTAGGCTCGATCTTGGAATCATCATGTCGTGGTTTAGACGAAGGAGATGGTGGAATAGGATTCATGACACTCGGGACCACCGAGGTTGAAAAAAACCAAATGGGCAGACCGATGGTTAACCCAGGCAAAGACAACGTTGCCATATATGGAGCACCGGCATTTCCAAAAGAAGGAAAGAGATCAGGGTTCCCATCTGGGGGAAGACCTTGGCTGGTAGACTTGCGAAATGTTGCCATCGGGAACGAACCTGAAAAACACTCGTACTGTAACAAATAACTCTAACTGTTACCAGGAATATTTCATGGGCAGTAAATTTTATGACGTAAGAACAAAACTTGACCTTTTCATGTTTCAAGAGTCAAGAAAAGGAAAAAAAGATGACTCTAGTCGCCTTCGAATATTTAATGAGACTGAAAGGACAAGAGCTCAGATGGACTTTTTCTTTTAAGGAGTCCAAAAAGGAATGAAAGTGACTCCTATGGAGAAACTAGGCAAAAGGTTTACCAAACAACCCGTAAAACTACATATACACCTTGGCGATCATATGAAAACCAAGGACTTTCCATACGGTAGTCAATCTTCTCGAATGCTGTGTTAGGTGTGTTACGGTTTGCAAGGCAGCAGACATGGCTTCCTAGGGATATAGGATGATAACCTAGTGGGGTCTCCCAACATATACTCGACGGTGCTGGGAGCACAATTCCGTGCTAGACCACTATTGAGTCACAGAAGGAGGAATCACCCAACCTTGAGTGAAACAATAGTGACTAGGTTTAACGACGTCGGAACACGTCTCTAGCCTAGACCTCTAAATATTGTGCATTATGTTCCAATGCATTGTTAAGTTCATTCAGTTCATTTTAGATTTGATCTTGAATTATGTTTTAGTTTCCAGGCCTTGCCGTATCTATACAAAAACCTAGGATGCAACTATAATGAGTAAAGCATCTTTTACTTCAATGAACACCTACCTACGAGAGGGTAGAGAGATCATTCCCAAACCAAGAAAACCAAGATAAGCTAAGAGACACAATGCATAAACACATCAACCCTACAGTTCATGGATAATACTGATGATAGATTCTATTATTTGCTTTCCAATATGCAAACTTGAAATGCAAATACACTTTCACTTTCGTATACTAAACGAATGCAGTCTTTTGATTTTGATTGTTTTGAATTTAAAAGAAACAAATAAGCAAGTGTGAAAACTGTTCGATCCAAAGAATTGTGATCTATGTTCGGTAGTGAAAAGAAATCAAATCAATACCAAAGATTGGTTCAATAATTGTCACTAAAAATCAACCAGAAAGAAACAAGCAATGGAGAAGCCTCAAACAAATCAACAAGAAGGTTGCAGATGAAACTTGGTCAAACAAGAAATCGAGCCAGGTAATTCAAGAATTTGAAAGAACAAACTAGGTCACAAAGCCAAAAATGCAAGATTCATTCAATAAAACTAAAGAGAGAGTACCTTAACCATAAGTAATCAAAAACAAGCTAATGGGCAAGAGAAATAAAACAGGGAATCAACAAGACTAGTGAATTTAGGAGGTAGCATTGAAAAAAAACAACTCTACAGGAATTGTCACAAGCATAACACTAGCAACTAGGGATGATTGGCCACTATCTGTAGCAACAGAGCGACGTCGTCGTGAGAGTACACGTCTCTTCTGTGACAAGCCGATTTTAGGAGTCGTCACGACTATACGACGGGATTCAGCAATGCACAGAACTTTACAACAAAGATAAAGCGACGTCGACGCGACTGTTAAACTATTTTTAGCGATGATCGTAAAAAAAATGACAGATGAACCAAAGACTCCCAAACAAAGACCAACCTATTCCACATATAATAAAGGGATTTCCTAGATTGACCCAGGTAACCCAAAAGACTGATAGTTTACCCCAAAATTCAAGAGACACCAAATCAAAACTAAAGCAAGAGCAAACAAGAGAAGAAACATGCAAAGGACTTCCCAGCGGAGTCACCAACTTGTGATGTAGGAAAGTGTTCCCTCTGCGGATAGAGGCAACCCCTCTAGCCCTAGAGTGGGTCTAGTCACAACAAGGACAAAACAACAATTAATTCCCTTAAATATTCATTGTTGGAGGCTTACCTCAAACCAGTGGTCGATGAAGTTCCGTTGTGCTACTCCAGTTTTCATTTCCTTCTACTTAATGAGCGATCAACCTAAAACACCACAAAGAAACAACAGAGCACTTAACTGAGAAACAACAATGATCTATTTACTCATAAAGTCAAGAAGTCATGAGCTATCAAGTAAATTACATACAATACATAGGAAATCATCATTGATTGTATTAATAATAAATCAAGAGCAAAGCTTACAACCAAGTCTTGACGTCGCAAGCCTTCTCAGAGGGTCCAACCAGTGTGTTTCTTCAAGCATTCACTCTCAAAGATGGGTCTCCCCAAATAGCAGTATATCTCTCTCTCTTATTCACAAGCTTTAACACAAGGTTAAGGGCACTCCACACCTTCTTGCAAACTATATAGCAAACCCACACTTGTCACACTCACACCAAAACTATCTACCAAACTCAAAAGCAGTAGCAGCACTGTATAACCAAAAGAACTAAAAAATTAAGGAACTAGCAGATCATAGCAATAGCGAGTGCTTTTATAGGAGAAGGAGTCTCCATGAAACAATGGAGAGGGAGCTTATCCTCAGGGAAAGCAACACAAAAGATGGAACTACCATGCTAACAAGGGAAGGGCGACCCAAATTGACCCAAAAACCAGGTCTAGAGACATCCAGAAGGCCGACTATTGGAAGGAATTCACCCAATCTGGATCGTCGTTGATCGTTAAATAAGATTTAGCACCAACATTGCTAGGAAGCAATGTATGCAGATTGAACATCGCTAAATATAGCTAATAGCCTCGTGCCAGGGCTTGAAATCCGACCGTTGCTAAAAACAAGTGTACTCCGGCGATGAGGTCACGACAGGACTGTTTATGACAGGGGTCCGTCGCGTGTATTAAATGTATTCTTGCGACGAGGCAAAAAATTAGGAAAAGAGGTTCAAATGGCAACATAAGAGAGCATTTGTTCAATATGAGCATGTTTTACTGGACATGTGACATAGTAGAAGGACTGGGGTGAAGGCAGTGACAAATTACTGTGTAACGGGAAGCAGTCCCCATTTGAGCTGATGTTGTAACATATTTTGCCACACTGAAATTTTTCAAATTTTCAGTGAGCAATTGCTACTTTCCTTCTGGGCTAAATGCTGAGAGATATAATTATTATTCTTTTGAATGGTTCTTTTTTATTTTTTTATATATATTAATTTTAATTTAAACTATATTATTTTTATAAAAATATAATTATATATTTTTATGAAAATATTTAGTTTAAATTAAAATTATATTATAAAATTTTTAAAATTCGAGCCTAAGTCAAACCAAACATTCATAAGAAGCCCAAAAGTCAAAGTCAGTGAATAGGGTAACATCTGGGTAGTTTTAAATGGTGGAGATTGTAAAAAAAAAAAATCAATGATGGCCGAGATTGTAAAAAAAAATCAACGGTCTCCATTCTATTTCGGATCCCACAGGTGATTCAAACTTTAACAGCTGGGGGTCCGAAATTTAGTTGTGTTTTCAAAACAAATTATTCTATTTCGGATCCCATGGGGCGATTCGAACTTTAACAGCTGGGGGTCCGAAATTTAGTTGTGTTTTCAAAACAACTTTTGGATGCATGGGAGAAATTTGAACCCCCTTGAAAACCATTTATCACTCAGGAGGGGGCCCAAAAACCATACCCCTTATTAATTATAATTTTATATGGTGGGAATATTATTATGAAATAAATTTATTTCACAATGGAAGGCTAAGTGGGTATAATGGAATTACAATTAATGTCTTACAACTACAGGTAAATAAATGCTCTGTGCATGAAAATGAATAAAGGGAGGCTTTGCAATCATATATTGATGAAATTTATGTACAGGAGAACAAAAAGATATTTACGTCAATACATGTGAAATTGAAGAGTTACAGGAGTAAAATAATTTATAGGCATGGTGAAATCAAGTTACATGTGTGAAATCAGATTCACGTGAAAGTAAAAGAGCAAAGTAAAATACTCTACCAACTACAGAAAACAAGACATGGATTTACAAAACCACATATGTTTTTTTAATTTGTAAATGAATTTCACAGAAAGGAAATTTAGAGTGTGAAAGTAAAAGAGTTTCTACACGGAAGGAGAAACAAGACATGGATTTACAAAACCACACATAGTTTTGTAAATGCATGAGAAATAAAAACACGCTCAAATAAGTGAATGAATTTATCCATAAATTTATTATTTGAGGAAATACTTTCTGAATTTGTTTAGTAAATTCATTCACGTAATATTTGAAAGCATTTATGATTTTGAAATTAGTGAAGCATTGTCAAAAAGTAACATAAAAACATTCCAAATAGATCTTCAGCAACAACTTCACAAACCCTAGATTTCAAGGCACAAAAATATCAATTGAAAGGAAAATGGCAGAAACAACAACTCTAGATTTAAAGGCATGGAGATATTAGCATTCGAAACATCAAAAGATCAACAGATTGAGGATCATTTTGCAGATTTTCAGCAGTCATTCAACCAACTCCAGATTTCAAGGCAGATACTTGCAAGAGTTCCATATTTCCTGCAACCAATAAGGAAATATTATTTATTTTTAATATGCAGTTCAGAATTTCATTCTAGGTGTTGTACTTCTGAGATAATAATGGTCAGCTATTATGCCAGAGCATGTAAGATAAATGTTTTGGGGGTTTTGTTTTAATTTGGGAGACCAATGGATGAAACAGATATAGAACTAATGTGCCTAACCTCTTGAATAATATCATGTTGTGGTCACCAACAACCCCCCTCTTTGTTTAGTATTAGCAATAATATCAAGCAAAGGGGGACCCTTAACAAAAAATATCAAAAATATTTTTATCAAAATTTTTGTACTTAACTCCCAAAAAGCTATATCGCATCGCAAAGAGAGAGTGAAGCATTTTTTTTATGCGCGTAAGTAAGCTGCGATGAAGCGATGCGATATCCATCGCATCGCATATTTTGAAAGCGCCCTTAAAAGAAAAACCCAAGGAATCGCCGATGGCCGATATGCGACGTCGCACATCGCAACGTCGCATAAGCAGCGCATAACGAGCAAATGAAAATTGCGATATTGCGATTTGCGACCTGCGATCTTGCAAACTGTGATTTTGCGATTTGCGATCTGCGATGATTGAGACTATTAATTGCTGCGATACGAATCGCAGAAACCACTCATCGCAAAGTTTCTTCGGCATGATCTGTAAACCCAAAATCGATCGCTCACCTTAAGGGAAATTAATGATTGCACGCCTGAGTATCCAAAGATGATCATGTTGCGTTTTTCGAAGAGTCAAGTCATTATGAGTGTCATGATTATGCATTCATTACGACTTAAAGCTTTCATGTCAATCTTTTCGTCATTTCTCTTTTCCTTTGCGTAAACTGTAAGGCAGCAACTACTATAAATCTATATGCAGGAAACATCTAAGGAGAAGGGGAAAGCGCCAATACTTGAAGAACAGAGAGGAGATGCCTTCGCAAATGGTTGTCGCATGCAGCAGAGCCGCAGATTCCAGAGTATCACTCCACAGACACTAATGAAAATAGACTATCCAAGACTCAGAGTCAAAGGCGCAAAAAAGCAGCATGTTTGCAACAGATCCTGGAGCTCAGATTGGATAAAGCAAAAAGAAAAACGCTAAAAACGGATGATGCTTCAGAAAAGCCTGGAACAAAGAACGGAAGCAATTTTCAATACGTAAGATTGTTCAGGCAACGAAATCCCTAACTCATTGAGTCATTCGCACGGCCGGAAACCAAAATAGCAATAGCACAATCAGTTTGAAAGAAATCTGGGTTATACTAAGTATACACACAGCAAATACACCCAGTCAGAGGAAGATTTTCAAAAATATCTTCTAGTCTGTCAGATCGAGGTGCCAACTTTTGTTATTTCTACTTTTATCGCCCGAGCAAAAGGAAAAGACAACCAGCCGACTATTTCCAGGCGGATCTCACGTTGCTTACAACACTAAGGAGCAGATACAAAAACGGTTAGAAATTAGATTCAATTTTTAGAAATAAAATTGCTTTAGTAAAAGGGCGGTCATTTGAAGCCGTTCCCTAAATTTGTGTAATTAAGATTAGTTAGTTAGTAGTATTTAACCCTTCTCATGGCATTTGGAGAAGGGTCCGGAAATTTGCCAAAAAACTTGTCTTCAGAACATGCACTTTTGCACCCTCGGAGGTGGTTTTTGATGAATGAATGGATCGAGATTTATTTATGTTTGCATTTTAATGTCTGCTACTGATGTTGCACTTCTGTACTCTTAGTAGATGTTAGAAGTAAGTAGAGATAAATTGTTATTGCTTGGAGTTTGTGAGTAAAATCAGTCATAAATGGTACTTTTATCTCTTGATTAATTTCTGCTCATATTCTCAGAGTGATATACAACTGATTTGTTTATATGTTGATGTATGAATGTCTGGGTTACCATTTGGCACTTTTGTATGGTGGAATCATTTGTTTGTGCTTAACATATGAATAACTTATCATGCGATATGTTGTTCACAACTGTTTTGACTAACTTCTTATGCAGAATGGTTTATCTTAATTGATTTATATTCTTATGATAGCTGAATGATCTTTATTACCAGTTATTGTATGAAATCTTTTTAGATCGCATGATGAAAGAATCCTACCCCGGGTTAGTATAGATTAGATGTGTTGTTTTTGTTAGATTAAAGTAGCATGGAGTCAGTTTAGAGTTTAGAATTAGATTAGCTTGAAATTTCCCTTAGATTAGCATCATCAAAATCTACACACACTCACACATCCTTTAAATTGGGAAGCTGGTCCCATCATCCCCAGTCGGACCCGCTACACCAAACGGGCAAGGAGCCGCCAACCAGGTTCCCGACCGGGTGGGTATCCCCCTTGTTGTTGACCCGATTTCGGGGCCCTCAACATATTTGGCGCTAGAAGGAGGGCACGAACTATGAATGGCAACTAAGTCAAAATCCAAATACCATTCTGAGAGTAAATCACCCTCATCAACTCCCCCAACTTCTCCAATACGGTTAGACCCGGAGTTAGAAGTCGCTCGAGTATCCACCGCTGCTACTTACCCTAATATATCAGACCAACTGATCATTGAACCCCCTGAAATTCAAACTTTGATTCGTAAACTCCAGGGATTCTCCATTTTTTCTCAGAGGTCTGATAAATCTCACAGCAGCGTGACTTCACAGTACAATCCTGCTCATCCCCTGACCAGATTGAAGAGTGAAAAGTTTGGTATTCAACCAAGTGAACTCCCTCTCCCTACTAGGAAAAGAGCAAGGAAAAAACCACCAGAGTCTGACCTTGAGACTCTTTCATCTACTTCGTCCATTTCAACCCCCTCACCGCGAAGTCAACCACCCACATCCTCATCCCAAATCACTCATCCATCTTCCACAACCCTGCCTCTTCAATCATCAAAAATCATAATATCTTCATCTTCTCAACATCAGGGACCGTCTTCTGCACTTTCATTAACTAGCGGCTCAACGATGGCCCAGTCTCAATGGAACAATCCTGGGGCGGTTTTGATGCCTCCACCCCTGAGCCCAATACCGACCCATCCCGAGAAATGGCTACCCAAATTCAATCCAGAAACAGGCATGCTAGCCGAAGAGCATATTAATAATTTCATGCTTTCTGTTAATCTCAACAGAGTTACCAATGAGGATGCTGTCGTCCGGCTTTTTCCTTATACAATGCAAGGAACAGCCGCGTCATGGTACTTTTCGTTACCTTCCGGGTCCATCACAAGTTGGGACATTTTTCAAAGTCAATTCCTCACCAAGTTTGGCGATGATAGATCTACAGCGACATTAATCAATGACCTATCTAATCTTAAAGCTGAGACTAGAGAACCCATTAAAGATTTCAATTTACGGTTCAACAAGATCCTCAACAAAATTCCTGCTGCTTCTCAACCCAGCAAGGAAGTAAGATGTGAATGGTACATCACGGCCTTACCATCAAACTTGGCTATCTTCGTAGATAGGGCAAACAAGACGACCTTAGTTGAAAACTTGACTGAGGCCTTAGCAGTAGAAAAACGCGTAGTTGCCCTAGAAAAGAGATCTGCACAGGGAAAATTTTAAGAACCCCCCCCAAATTTATAAATATAATAATTGGGCGAATCTCCATGGTATATAGGAAAAATGGAAGGCGATTTTATCAATAATATAATATGTATATATAATTTTCTGGCAAATCTCTCACCAGGCATGGCGAATATTTTACTCAATTATAAAATCTTGTAAGAACTTGGCAAGTCTTTCACTAAATAATAAAACTTTGTAAAGTCCTAGTGAATTTTAGCATTGTGAACTCTTAGAGAATTTTTTGAAGTATAAAACCATATATGATAAGAGCCACATGGTGGCAATATCACTATCTTTTTTCACATTTCCACGACATGGAACCTGTCTATAAAATTATAAAAAAACCAACCAGGAACAAGAACAACTCAAATGCTTTGTGAGAGCTAGTCTAGAAAAAAGCAACAAATAACATGTCGGCAGAATTGTTCATCGGTGAGCCGCTATTTCGTGGGCAATCTGTAAAGGAGCAGTTGGATATCATATTTCCAAATCCGGGAAAGCCTTTCCCATCCCTCACAAGATTTGTTAAAAATGTTGGGTGTCTAGAAGGTGTGGATTTGCTGAAACAAATGTTACAAGTGGATGGAAACAAAAGAATAACAGCTAATGAAGCTTTGCAACATCCATACTTTCAGTCCTACAGGACTATAAACAGCTGCCATAAAGATTAAAAATGGAAATCAGCTACAAATCTCTTGATGACAACACTATCAAGATAGAGGTCGATGCTCTCTTAAAGACAGAGCTGCTGGAAATGGAAGCAGGTGCTATGAAGCTGACACTAGTAAAAGATGGGACAGCACAGCTTCCCATAGTGCATCCCACTCTGGGACAATCAGTTTTTTGATGTTTTGCAGATTGGGTTACAGTCTTGCAACTTGTTTTGGATTTGTCACCAACTTGATGTTTTGCTTCTAATTTATTTTCATCTGGTGATAAACAAAGTGTCAATCTTTTCTCAGGATAAAATAGTATTCTTTACAGACATATTAACTTGGCTGAAAAGTCCAGGACAATATGAACAGGACAACTTCCAGGTTTTTTTGAAGATTTCTCCTATCAATTTACTGCCGGAGGGTTTTCTGTGATTTCTTGCACTTCTGAAATTTAATCAAATTTCTACTTGAAATAAAAGTTCAGAAGAGACTATATCACTAATGCTAAACACACATAATTGAGAAGCCGATATGAAGCATTGTTTTTTTGGGTGTGTTACAACTTTGGTGACCATGCAGCTCAGTCATTGCATGTTCAGTTTGTAACTCCACCTTGAAAGAGTGAAATGTGTGGTGTAGGATAAGAAGCTCTCTGTTAAGGCGCAATTGTTTTTCCCCAAAATTCTAATATCTAGATTCTATCTTGTTCATGTCTGTGTCAGGTGATGTTTCTTTTCATGTGCATGTGTTTAGTCAGATATAAAATACTCAAGTTCTCACCAGCCTGGGCTACAGTGGCCATTCTGATGATCTATTTCATACTCATTGCATTTTCTAATAAAATGACATTATATTCATTTAAATTATGTGATTGAAATAGGGATACAAGAGCTTATTTGTATTTGAAGGTCTATAAGGCAGAGTATAAGCTCACACCAATCCTTGTTATTCTCTGCAAGAGAAAATCAGTTTCTATTTCACTCCTCAATAACACTGACTAAATCTCAGTTTGAAAATCAGTTAAATTAAGAAGACTAAATCCCAGTTTGAAAATCAGTTAAATTTAGATGAAATTACTCATTCAAAATCATTTGGATGAGGAAATTGTCAAATAATTGTAAGTTGTCGTCTTAGAGAACATGAAGGGAGCACATTCGTCATATTCTACCAACTGCAACATACCTACCTTCAATGCACTCTCTGTAAGGACCATAACGGGAGCAAATGTGGACCCATGTACAAATTTTTACTGCCTCAGGGTTTGTTTCGTCCTGTGACTACTAGGTTCGTTAGTCCTTCACATAACTCTCCAACAAAATGAATCCAAGAGTGGAATATAGACTCTTTACACGCAATTTATTTTCTAGAAAGTCTATACAGAGAAATGAAAGTTGCAAGTATAAGAATTATGCTTCAAAAATGAATTTTCTTGTGTAGTGAGCTATACCAAGGGTATGCTTTTGCAAAGTTTTATAACAGAAAAATTTGTCAAGAGGAATTTATTAAGGAAATCTCTTGTTAGAAATGAAATCCAGTTGAGTTGAGATAAAGTCCATAGTTACAAAGAAGTATTGTTGTGGAAAGCAATTCCACTATGACATTCCTGTACATTTTAATACAATATAAAAGGAAATTGATGTGATTTCCAAGCTACTTGAATCCATTGAACACAGAGAGAATCAGTTGAGAACTGATGAATGAACATGGAAATCGATGTAATTCCTAAGCTACTTGAATCCATTTTGAACACAGAGAGAATCAATTGAGAACTGATGAATGAACATGAGCTGAAGCAAAAGGACACTATCATTAAGCTAGTCGACCCTGAAATTGAAGAAAATGATCATGTCAAACAAATCTACTAGCAGTGTACTAATAACGGTAAAATCGACTTGCAAGAAGAAAGTAACTTAAATACCACATTTGTTGGAAAATGAAATCAATCAAAAAATGTTCTAACCAGAGATGAAGTTGATTCAAATGAAAGAAGTTCAAATCAGGGTGAGGTGAACCCAATAAATGAGATGTCGATAATCCCAGGAAAAATCAACTAGCAACAATGAAGGAAATCGAATGAAAATAATTAGTTAATTCCATTGTTAAGATTTCAACTTGGATATCATTTGTTGCCCAGGTACATTCTCTTGGAGAAATCGACCTGCATGTTAGGATGTAAATAAGTTCCAATTAAACAGAACATTTTTATTTGAGGGGAATTGAGGTCCAAAAGAGCAGAGTTCTTGGCAGAGGAACAATATAACTGCAAACACCCATTCAATATCTATGACTGTAGATTGAAGTTCTGCAACCTTGGAAGCACTATTGAGTACTTAACCAGAGCTGTAGAATCATTGGTACTTTATTAGATTTGATATGCAATACAATGCTTGATTCGCCTTGATTCCCATTTATTCTGTTTAATTTCTGCATACTGATTCCTACTGATACCGTTCCAACTGCTTGAAACAATAACATTTTCAAAAGGTCTCTTTCACTCTCACTTCAATTAGAACAGTACCCCTTTCTCTACTACATTCATGCACATATGCTTACATTTCCAATTCTGCAGATTGGTTTTCATGAAATTAACCAATACTTGTTTTGCATCTAACGAATTCACATAACTAAACAAAGCACTGAAAATATCACCAAAACTGAGTGGCCTCTCTAGTATTACAAGAAGATTTATTCAAAAGAAACAAGAAGTTATTTTAAACTACCCTAGAACAAGTCCATGTGGATGCTTATTTATCACATGCCACAATGCTGTCCATCAAAATATTTTCCTAAAAACTGTCTCTATATTGGGTTTCAATGGTAGGAGTTTTAGAGTTTTCCCTGATGATGACTTGATTTTAAAATAACTTACTTACTTGGGACCATTCACCCTTAATTTCAGAGGTGGCCGTGGTAGAGGAGGCAGGAACTCATCTAACAGTCGAAAGCCCTTTACAAAGGGGAATGGTACCAGCATAGAGAAGAAACACAGACGGTTTGAAGAGGATGATGGATCTGCCAAAGATGAACGATCAAATAAGGTCCAAAAGCTGGAAAATGATGGTGAATTACAGGCATCTGAGACTTCCAAAGCTGCTGAGGATAATTGAGCACCTCAGATGATTCAGCAGACCATGCCATACGCTTTATTTTTTTTATTGATTATAGCTTTATTTTCTTGAACAAATTTTGGGTTTCATATTGTATTTCTTGCCTTTTCTTTTTTCCCTACAAAAGGTGTAGGCATTAAAAATTTTGAAGTTAGAGATGTAGGATAGTTTTAATGTTTTGGATTTGAAGGCTGAATTTTTTAAGGTGTAATGTTAGAGAACAGCTTTGCAATTACCTGAACTCGAGAAGCAGCGTTTCATGGCAATAAAAAATTGCCAAAATATAAATACTATATAATTATAAGTTGAGCTCATATATTTGCAAAATCTGTTAGATTCTTACAATTATTATTCTTTTAGTGATGAGATTAGTATGTTGTTAAGTCAGCAGAATGGTACCTGTCTCTTCATGTTATTATGTAGCAAAATGGTACCATGGAAGGAATATGACCCACGAACATATAGTGGTGGAATTTTACACAACCTAAACCATTCTTATTGAATTTTGTGGATATTGTCATGATTATGGCTTGGTAATTAAATAAAAAGGAATTAGGTTCAGTCCTTTACAATAAGTGATGAATATGCACATTAGTATGGTGACAAGGTCTTCAGTTATTGCTATTGTTAACCATAAATCCTTCCATCGATGGAAACATTTCTATGGATGAAAAGTGAAAATGCAGTGTGGTGTGTGCTGTGATATCCTTGAAGATGAATAAATGCATTCTACTGTGTAGCTTTTAACTTTTGATTCTCATTAATACCATAGTATTCACCGGTACACCTTTGCATTGTCTTCTGTGATATTCAACCTGAATCAAACCCTGCATCTGTTCATTCCTGATATTATGCAATAAAAATTGCTAGTGTTATAAATGAAATTTGAAAATTAGACATGGCTACTCTGTTTTAATAGTTGGTGAATGCTAACCATTAACTATTTGAACCCTTGGTCCTTTTGTTAGACCAAAAACGCATCAGGCATGGCCCTTATGGCGCATCAAAGAAGGATCTCAAGCTTCAGCACATTTGATCCATTTGATCAATCAACCTGGCATCCATGAGAACTGGTTAGTAGTGGGTAGTTCTTTCTACGGTTCTCTCCACCACTTCTGAATTGACAATATAGTAGCATTACCAAAAAGTTACTCTTCTTGGTACTTGTCTACCCAGAGCAGTGTAATGAACACCGTAGATCCATTTTCACTATTTACATGAGATTGACAGTAAAAAGTAGAAATGTGGACACGACACTGAAAAAATCAGCATGCGAACAAAAGATGCCAACTAGTCAAACATTGCTCAGATCTGCAGCCAAGATAATGGAGTACTGACATCTTGATCTTCCTTTCTGCCCATGAGCTTGCTTCTAACTTCAAGGAATGCTTTAACGAAGTCAATGTTATTGTTCAATCCCCTAGTTTTCATACAATCCTTAGCTATTCTTTGAGGTCTAGCATAATACGTCACATTCCTGGCCATATAAGAATATGAAACCACTGTGGCCATGGGAAACTTATAAAGCAACCATAAACAAATGTATTGCTGGCAACGAAACTCACTTCTTTTAATCTTGAATTAAAAGCTTGATGAATTGCTACATCGGCGCAGTCCGTAATCTTCCAAAGAATTGTTTGTTGGCAAAATGCCCACACTATGATCTGTGCTACTAAGTGATACCGTATCATCATCCACCCCAAGCATGGCAAGGGTGAGATGGGTTTGTATATCATGCCCCCCCTGATTTTCTACAATGTCATCCTCATCTGAAGTATCCATATCCTTGATCATTGTATTCTGGCACCACGCCCAGTCAGTCCTCTCATCTTCTCCTTGTAGTAGTTTTAAAATCTGCCATTAATCATATCTTGGTATTAAAGAGTAAGCAGAGATGAACAGATGTGGTTAACATAGAGTGTTTTATAGCTAAAAGAAAATGTAAGAAAAATTGCACCCTAAAGTAATTTTTGCAGGTAAAGAATACCCTCAAAAAACACACGAGGTAGTAAAAACAAGCCCCTGAAGCATATAGAAATGAATAGAGGAAGATAAATTACTCAGCTCATGCAAGGACGGTAATGAGATGTTTCCCTTAGACAAAGCGTAGCAGCAAGCATCATTCTATGCATTTCATTTGTATCATAAACATTTTGCAAACATTTGTCAGCAAGACTTTCCATATTCCCATCCTGTAAGAGTGGTCTTGCCTGGTTTCAACATTTACAGAAGGTTAAACATGAGCCCCTAATAAGGATAATCAATATAAATAAACATGAAGAAGAGAGTCAACTGTAAAAACCAGGACTTACCCACATAATCAGGCTTTCTTGACCCTTGGGACTTGCTGTATCAATTGGCTTCCTTCCAGTTATTAGCTCAAGAAGGACCACACCAAATGCATACACATCCGTCTTCTCATTAACCTTTCCATAAACAAAGTATTCTGGAGCAAGATACCTGTCAAACTACAATCACAATTAGTGAATTTACAAATTGGATAGCTTTAATCTGAAAATGGCCAATCGAAACTGGGAAGATGCTTACATACCCAAATGTTCCTAAAACATCGCTGCAAGTGATATATGAAGATGTTGGTGCCCACCTTGCTAGCCCAAAATCTGACAACTATTATAATAACACGCACATTAATTATGTTGAAATTTTTCATTAGTGCAGAATTCCAAGTTTCAGTTTACAAGTCTAGATCACTAAGATCTCTTCAAATACTGAATTGTGCAATTTAGTCTTGATTCTTCTTGCAGTAAAAAGATTTATACCTGTGGTTCAAACTCTTCAGAAAGCAAGATATTGGAAGACTTTACATATCCATGAATGACAGATTGAGAAAAGCCATTATGCAAGTAATCTAATGCTTCAGCAACTCCTACAGCCACTTTTAATCGCACTTTCCAAGGAAGTATTGGCTTTTCCTCTCCTCCTGAAAAATATATACATAGTCAATAGCTAGGACTATAATCAAATCTCAGAAAAGAGAAAATGAAAGACCCTGCCATACAATACATAACACTATGATGCTTAAAACGTACTACTGCTTAATATTTCTACATGATTTCATGATTCTTAAAATGCAATACTATTGAGTATATACCATGGAGATTCTCTTCAAGGTTTCCTCTGGATACAAAATTATACACCAGAAGGCGGTTAAGGCCTTCTGCACAGTAACCGATAAGTGTAATGACATGGTTGTGCTTCAATAGAGTAAGAATCTCAACTTCAGAAAGAAGCTCTTGCTCTGTTTTGGATGATGAATTCAAGATTTTCACTGCCACCGATTGTCCATCAGGAAGAAATCCTCTGTACACCTTACTGCAGCCTCCTCTTCCTATAAAATTCCCTGCAAGAATAAGGATGTTACATAATTGAATTGAGTTCACAAGGTTAATATACATTTCAAGGGAAATTTCCCATTCAAAACAGAAGCACAGAAATGAAAAACTCCATGAGGAAAACTACAAATGCAACCTGTTGAAAAACCAGAAGTAGCAGATTGCAACTCCTGATATGTAAAATGCCTGCAGGTTTTACTTTGACAAAGGAACTCTAATCTCCTTGCCAAACAATTTTCTTCTCGATCAGAATCATTCTGCTGACTGCAAGGAAACCCTTCTTCTTTAGAGCATGCTTCAATTGGTGCTACCTCATTTGAAGACCGAGCTTCATGTTCATAGTTGCAAACCTTCTGCATAATCTGTCCTTTCAAATGAAGCTCTCCAGTTGCCTGTGTAAGCCTATTTGGCAACTGTAGTGCCCATTCAACTACAGATGTTTGTTTTGATGTAGACTGTGGAGTAGGAAGCTTGGTCAGTGAATCGGCTCCACGTAAGAGGGGCCATCCAGGTACTGATTCTCCTTTCTCTGTAATCAGTCCCGAAGTCGCCCTTTTGGGAACCTTTTGGTTAAGAACTACCCACTACTAACCAGTTCTCATGGATGCCATAACAAAAGGGAGAAGCATGCCAAGGAAAATGGCATGAGTAAAGAAGAAATTGAAAAGGAGATTTATGAGTTGAAGGAGAGATTCAACATAGTCAAAATGAGGCTTGAAAGAGAATACCAAAGGTAGAGATGGGACCTAAGGAAGAAGGCCAAATTACTTGTCAGAAAAAAGATTTTAAGAGGAAGACCCCTAAAGCTAGAAAGCTAGGGAGGAAGATGAAGCACCTGTTGAGCCTAAAGTTGAATTAGTTCACTATTTTGAACCAGAGCAGGGAATAGTCCTTGATGATGAGGAAGATGTTGAAGAGAGACTATCAGAGAGTCTCATGGACTGCATAAAGAGTTCAAATCAACATATGGATTTGTTGATAGAAGATATGGTGGAAAAAGCATCATAACAGTAGAGGGAGCTACACAAAGAGGATGTCGATGAGACAATAAATGAAAGTCTCATGGGAGGTTAGCTAGAAGTGCTCGTAACATATATACCATATGGGGCTAAAGAGCTTGGTGATTATGATACTGATGCTATGTGTATAGATGCAGATGATAAGGATTTTCAAGAGGGACAATCATTCATAGTTGTCATAAGAATAGAAGAAAGAGAAGGAGTACCTTCCTAAAGCATGGAAGGAAGACAAAATTTGATGTTGGAGGCATCAGAAGAGGCCAGGTAACCTTTTATTTTTAAAATTGGTGAATTTTATGTGAATGCATGCTTTGCATGTGAGGAGAATGGACAACTGGTCCAAAAGGAGAACGAGAGCACTAAATTGATCCAAGAAATCCAAATTGAGGTAGTAGATGCTAGACAATCCTCAAGGAAGGATGAGTTTCCGAAAGGAAAAAACAATGCATAATGAAGCCAAGATAACCTTGCAAGCAATTTTCAGAAGTGACCATGGATCCTAGCAGCCATGTGAAAGATGGATAACAAAACCAAGTTTATGTTAAGACAAGGAAGGAGGCAAAATTATCCCTCAAATGTCATTAAGGAGGAGGCCTTGAACAATCAAAGAATGCATCTATAAGAGAGAAATTGTAGAAGAGGGGATGAACAACATCATGATGCAATGTTCTTTAGAGATCAGTTGATCAATCCAAGGTTTAAGGATTGGCTTGAGTAACATTGTTCAAAGAATGCAATCAATAAGACAAAAGGTGTCAAGCTTATTGCTGCAACTGGAGAGCTTGGTTCAACAACAAGAATTATGAATGTTGGCACCCAAGGTATAGTACAATTAACCACAAAGAGAGACTCATTGTACTTAGTTGTAATATATAGACTGTTGTATAGACACTCTATATAACAGTGCAATTTGTCTTATAGCTTTACTAATTCTTTAGCAACAGTGCAATTTGTCTTCTTACCCTCCACAAGTCTTAACAATCAATTCTTCAATTATATGTTTAGCACCCTTCACTTGAAGATAGGATAATTCTTCCCATCAAGCTTAACGTTGGGTAGAGGGATGCTTTAAGATGAAGCTATCCTCCCCCTTGCTCAACAATTCTCTACAGATCTCAGAACAGAACCAAAGGTAATCTCAGGAACAGCGTACTATACTACTATGACAAAGAACCACAATTCTGAAAGAACCACAATAGTAGTATAGTACGCTGTAGAATTTCTTCCATCAGAGATTATTAGGGACAGAAATATCATTGCATATTAACTTGAGCTCACAATATGATACACCAAAATTATGTGACAAGGCCACTCGATGCATATGTTTGCGATTTCCTATGTTGAAGGTTCCAATAACCTTTGATCGTGGAAAATATCCTGGTCCCAATCATGTTTATGATCAAGGAAGCGAGTTATTTACTAGGCAAGATAATTTGCTTCCTTTTCCCCAGTTAGAACTATGCAATAATTGCATTGCCTAGTGAATGAAGTTTTTATACTTTTTGAGGGACCCGTAGCATCATCATCATTTGGACTGGAGTATTTGTGCTTGGCTGGGCTATTAATGGAAGCAGGGGGTTTACAGAAGGCCCTTGTTTATTATAAGGGGGCAATCAGGTTGAAGCCTATATTTGGATGTTCAATTGAGCCAAGGAAATGTATTAAAGGCTATGAGAGAGCTTCAAGATGTAATTTTGCGCTACCAACCAACAATCCAATTGTGTATTGACTATCTATTTGCCTTCGGGTATTTATCCAACGCTTTTTATGAACAAGAGTTGGCATTACCACTCTAGAAATATTCTATCATCCTGGACTCCATCTTTTTGGAGGTATACAATAACCTGGGCGATGCATTGAAAATTATGGGGAAAGTGAATGAAGCAATTGCTTGTTACCAGACCTGCCTTCAAATTTAGGAAAATCATCCTCATGCTCTCACAAATTCTGGGGGTATTTATATGGAATGGAATATGGTAAATTTGGTTGCTGCTCCTTTTTGTGGGATCCAACTGATATATAATGCAGGGGATGTCAAAGGTTCTCAAACAGTTTCCTTCAATTTTCCAAATGATAAGAAAACAATAAACGAGGTGGGAATTGCCATGGTCATGCTCAAAAATGTTGCAGAGGCTAAATTGAGGTCTATTGCAGGTACATGCATTTCTGAAGAACAAAACCAATATGTGGATTCTGAATCCATGTTCACACATATGGTTTTCAAAGAACATTGTCATGGGATTAAGCTTTCCAATAACAAGCAGTCACTTGAGAATAGAACAAAAGGATAACTTCTTATAGCTCCAGATGAAGATGCACTGAATGTTTTGGCAAACTTCATGGCTAATGAACAACGATATGTTGTATAAATTCTACATATTGACAACGTAGAACCAGATTATATTAACACAACATTGGTAACTGTCTTCCATAATTTTATAAGGGAGGATTTTGGTGACATTGTTGTATTCTTAATGAGGCAAGAGAGAATTGAAAGACTCCTGCAAAAGTAGGCTACACATTTGTTTGAGAAAATACCACAATTATCTGTTGTTGTCGGAGTAGAAAATTGCCTTGGGATAATGGAGGTCCTTCCAAGTCCATGGTTGAACTCATTTCCACCAGCTATTCTGTGCTTATAGATACTACTCCAAGGGAACATAGCCTGGTCATTTCACATCCAAAGTTAACAATCGTGCAAAAAGAATCTTCAGACATAGAGCTGGATTTTGCAAATCTGAGTTTTGAGGTAGTCTCACAACTGGTAGGTTGGTTCGATGAACTAGCCAATGAGATTAATTCAAGTAGAAGGCCAATTAGTATACTTGATAATGAAGATCTTCAGACAACTAATCCTTATATAAAAAGTCTAGTGCGCCAGGTGGATGAGAATTGTCTTTCACTGAAATTAGATTGGCCTAGTCCTAATGCCATTAATAGAATGAGGCAGCCGAGAATGGAAGAAGAACGAATAAGGCAATGGAACATCAGTTTCATTGTTTTCATGACCAAAGCAGATGGTAAGGCAGCCGAGGATGAAATGCAAGAGTTTAGCTAGGGTGAATTGGTTACACTTCCTTTCCAAGACGATGAGCATCAAATGAACATGATCGACACCATGGCAATGTGTGTGGTTGATTGTAGTTGTGCTTATAAGCAAGAAATAATGGGAAGGGGACGTGACCTTCAATTGATGAATTTCTTAGTTGACCTTAGATTAAAGGAGCATACATACTACATTTTTCCGACCTATTCATTTTCTCAAGAAAAACTACTTCAAACACCGTAGACAAGGCTTTTCACCATGGTAACTGAAAGTGGACAATGGATACCACCATTTTTATCCCAACAGGAAGGCATGAGAAGTCTAGAAAAGGAGAAAGGTTGTAGTGCAACTTATACTGCTGGAAAGAGTGGGTGGTTGATCTAGAGCGCTCCTCAATTGACAAACAAAAAGGCGGATTTGAAGACACATTGAAAGCCTTCACCCTGGAAAGAAATCAGATAAAAGAAGCTATGGATTTTTCCTTGGATAACATTGATGCCTCAGGGTTTGATGAGACTTGTGCATTATTGTGGGATATAGATACTTCTGTAAAGATGGGAAAATTTCCATATTCAAATACTTCTAGTGAATCTGACCCGAACAACAAAGATGACATTGTCTTAATTGATTCTGTAAGGGTAATTTTGTGGATAATAAGGAGAAATCTAATATTGGGAATGGAAACGATTCTAGAGTCTATGGATGCCAAGCAAGGCTGCGAGGAAATTTTGTTGCATGCTCAATCTGCTCACATGCTTCACTCTGGAATAAAACCAAGTTCAAATTTTGATCATACTATGTATGAAGATGTTATAGTCAAAGATATTATTTTGTGTTTGAAAGCAGCAAGCGAAGAGCAGTGGGAACAAATTGAGTGTGCAATCGATGATGGTACTGGGATTAACTTTCGATATGCACATGGGATTAACTTTCGATATGCTCTGGCCCTTATCACCGCAATAAACAATATGACGTACTGTGCCAAAGAAGCACAACATATTCAGCGAATTGAAATTTGAAATTAACCTATCATCTGATAAAATAACCCTGAAAATAAAAATGACCGCGTATTTTGACCAAAAACACCCAAGAACACATCTGGATTGCACAAAAATGAGCACAATCTACAGCTATAAGAAAGCTAACAGAATGAAAGGGAAAACCAAAGGAAAAAGAAACGGACATTTAACGAAATAGGCGTGATATAAGCAACAGATAAAACAGCAATGACCAGAAAGTTACTGCAAAAATGGTGCAGAAATATTATTTAAACCAACACGAACAATACATGGGAATCAGAAGCAGGAAGTTGCCTTCTCCATCACAATATTCATCTTGGGATACTGGCAGACTCCAAACATCCAAATGCTGTAATATTTAGGGTAAGTACTGATAACTTTCCGTACCGACTGTTGTTGTTGCTGCTGCAGTGGCATGAGCCCATTCAAATCCAAGAAACAATGGATACCGAAACCAGAGAAGAATAAGCGGATTGAAATCTGAAAATGCAAGAATATCCCACCGAAACTGCTGCTGCTAGATTTGTGAACTAGGATGAAAAAACCTATTTCAAAACCATTTTTATACAAAAACCCAGGGAGCCATATACACCAAAACAACGGGCTAAATCCCTCAAAACAGGGAGCCGCCCTCGCTCTGCCCTCCATTTCAAAATAAATCTAACATCCCATGACCAAATCGACCCTCACAAACCACTCCAGGGACCAAATCGACCCTCACAAACCACTCCCAAACCAGAAAATCCAAACTGTAAATCAAAATGGGGGCGATTTTGATCAAATACCATTCCGCAAATATCAAAATGGGGCTATTTTGATCAAATACAATTCGGTTAGTTTATCCGCCCTGGGCTAAAATAAAAAAATAAATTAATTTTTAAATAAAATATGGGCTAATTATATTAAAAAAAAATTATTATTTTAATTAAAAATTCGCCCCATTAAAATATAAAAAGCCTTAAATTTCGCCTTTGGGCGATTATTCGCCCCTAAAATTAACCTTGGATCTGCAATAGAAGAACGCAAATCTAAGAAAATCTCTTTCAAAGAAGACACCAAGAAGAAGCAAATGAAAGATCCTTTCGATATGGAAGGATTACAGAAAGTGTTAAAGGCCATGTCCAATGAGATGATTGACATAAGAAAACAAGTAGCAGAAACTTCTTCAAAAAATCCCTACAGATCTTTTAAAAGAAATCTTCCCATGGAGATGAAACCACCCAATGTTGTCTCAAACGTAGAATCTGAAGAAGAAGAAGAAGAAGAGAATACCACTGAAGGGCAGACCGATGATGAAGAAGTTGTGGAACTACAAGGAATGTGGGATTTCAACCTCCCACAAGAAGAAGATCAAGAAGCATTTCCGGTTAACACACGAAGCAAAAATCAACTTGATCCTCCCAAAACTACCCCCAAACAGAAAGGCACAATCCCTACAACAAAAGATAAGGTCGCAACAAAGAAAACGACTGCTACAGCGACCCAAATTAGCCCAGTCCAATCAGATCAAGCACCTCCATCAAGAACACTGATAGTATCGGATGAAATGGAGTATAACATTATCGATGACATGAAAAATACTAGGGCCAATATCACTCTTTACGAATTGAGAAAATTGAAACATCAACAGAAAATAATGATGAAAGAATTACATGCCATGCCTACTACATCTTTACCTACAGCTGTAGCTTCCCACAACATGGGAAGACCTCCAACCAACATGATCAATAAGATTGATCCAAACGACATTGCCTTGATTGGAGGAAGATCAAGATCTCATACTCCTCCTTTTCTTCTCACTTATGAAATTTTCAATAAAAACGTGCACAATTGCTTGGTTGATTCTGGCGCTTCAACGAATATTTTACCCAGATCAATATGTGCCAAATTGAATGTTCAGCCACAGAAGTCTGCAGTGCGCATAGTTCAACTTGATCGATCTCAAGTCGAAGTGATTAGTGAACTTAACCAGGTGACCATAAGATTGTCATCTAACCCGAAAGTATGCCAGGTTATTGACATTCTAGTAGCTGATATCCCTGAATTCTATGGTTTAATTCTTAGCAGGGATTGATCCGAAAGACTCCACGGATATTTCTCAACCGACTGGTCGCACATGTGGTTACCCTACAACGGTAAACCCAATCAAATAAAGGTTGAACGAGAGTTGCACCATAAATACATAGTGACTGAATTGGAAGGAGAGAATGAAGCAATAGCATACAACAGCAATATCATAGGCAATTACTCAGTAGATTCTTTCCTCGGAAATTTCAATGCTCACACCTCACCTTACTTGGAAAATTCAGTTTTGTCCCAAGTTGAAAATTTTTCCCAGACTGATGATTCAAAGTGTTTTAAATTTTTAGATAACTCTGTAAATACATCTTTGTTTTGGAAATTATATTTTGATGGCTCTAAATCCAACGAGGGAGCAGGAGCAGGATGCGTTCTGATTAGCCCAGACGGAAATAAGACCATGCTCACATGCAGGCTTGAGTTCGATTGCACAAACAATACAGCGGAATATGAAGCCTTGGTGCAAGGCCTATACAAAGCAATCGAGATGAATGTTAAGTATCTTCAAGTCTTTGGAGATTCTGAAATTGTCGTCAAACAGGTACGTAACACCATACATTGCCTGTCAAGTCATTTAAAGCACTATCAATCTTTAGTACAAGATCTGACTTCACATTTCATAGCATTCAATATTTCGTCAATCCCAAGACTCCAAAATGCGAGCGCAAACCTGTTAGCTAACGTAGCCTCTAGACTTATTCCCTCCAAAGATTTTAGTCCCGATAGGTTCTCAATAGAATTAATCTTTAGACCATCCATCCCTGACAACATCACCAACTGGAGAGTATTCAACGACGACCCTGACATTGTAAATTTCCTCACTTCTGAAGGATCCTACTCAAATCAAATAATTGACGAAGACCATCATGATCACCAAGTTCAACAAAATAGCACTGATAATGCTATACCTAAATCGGTGGTTAAGTTAGAAGATTTATATGATTTGAAAAGTCGTTTTAAAAGGTCTGCCAATTCTAAACTCTACAGTTCAACTCTGAATTATGAATTAGTGAACCTAGGAACCGATCAGAAGCCGCAAAACGTTAATCTGGGCCACGGCCTAGCCCCTGAAGAAAAATCAGCATATATCCGTCTTCTGAGACAATACAAAAATGTTTTTGCATGGAATTACGATGAGCTGAAGACATATAACACTTCTATCATTCAACACACTATCCCTATGATTGACAATGAAAAACCTGTCCAGCAGAAGCTCAGAAAAATCCACCCCAACTTAGAAAATCAGATAAAGACTGAGCTAAATAAGTTGTTGAGAGCCAGAATAATTTTCCCCGTCAGACATTCCAAATGGGTATCCAATATGGTGCCTGTTAGAAAGAAAAACGGAGATATTCAGATCTGTATTGATTTCCGGAATCTCAACAAAGCCTGTCAGAAAGACAATTTTCCCCTCCCACCTATGGAGCAAATACTACAGGCAGTAGCGGGCTCAGAATTAATGTCTTTCCTGGATGGATTTTCAGGATACAATCAAGTGCTGGTACATCCCGATGATCAGTTAAAAACCACATTCCGAACCAAATGGGGCACATACGCATATCGGAAGATGCCATTTGGTCTGATCAACGCCGGCGCTACCTTTCAGAGAGCCATGGACATCGCGTTTAAAGGTTTAGTCAATAAATCGGTAGTGATTTACCTGGATGATATAACAGTGTACTCCAAAAAACGAAGCGACCATCTCAACGACTTGAAACAAATCTTTCAAATATGTTTAAGGTATGGAATTTCACTTAACCCAAAGAAATCCTTTTTCGCATTAAGTGAAGGGAAATTGCTCGGATTCATAGTGTCGAAATCTGGTATTCACATTGAACCTGACAGAATCAAAGAAATTTCCGAAATATCCATTCCCCATAACAAAAAGGCCATGCAATCTTTCCTTGGACAAATCAATTTTGTGAAAAGGTTCGTCCCAGATTTTTCACGTATTATTTCTCCTTTACAAAATATGATAAAAAAGAATTCAAATTTTAAATGGGGCCTAGATGAGCACGAAGCATTCAACTTGATCAAACAAGCTATCATCAACGCTCCATCTTTAGCTACCCCAAATTTTTCAGAACCCTTTATCTTATATACTTTTGCCTCAGAGAAATCTTATGCCGCGATTTTAACTCAAGCAAATCAAGAGAAGGCGGAAGCTCCAATCGCATTCTTTAGCTCGAACTTACAAGGTGCTGAGCTCAATTATTCAGACGTGGAGAAACAAGCATATGCTGTTTTCAAAGCCATCAAATATTTCAGACCTTTCTTACTTAAAACTCATACCAAAGTCATCGTACCATTTCCAGCGGTAAGAAACTTGTTGGTACAGAAGGACGTGGGCGAAAAGAGGGCGAATTGGATTACCACTTTACAAGAATACGATCTTGAGATCAAACCAGCAAACATCGTAAGAGGTCAAGGCTTCTGCAAGATGTTAGCTGGAGCATCGCAAATTCCTGAGAACTCATCTGAAGAGGTACATACATATGAGGTAAGCCTAAACGACGCAGAATCATTATATGCGGACACCATTTATTATCTTAAGAACGGGTATGCTCCATCACACCTGGATCACACCAAGAAAAGAGCTCTGAGATTGAAAGCTAAACAATACCAGCTCATAAATGATGTTCTGTTTAAAAGGAATTATGATTCTATACTTCTTAGGTGTCTTGAGAAAACTGAAGCCGAAAAGGTTTTGCAGGAACTCCACGATGGACCAGCAGGTGGACACTATGCTGGAGAGACTACTGCACATAAGATCTTACGTGCAGGATATTATTGGCCCACGCTGTTCAAAGACTCATACAATTACATAAGGAAATGCCAAATCTGCCAGACTGCTGCAGGGAAACAAAGGAAATCGTCCATGCCACTACAGCCGGTTAACATCGAGCAACCATTCAACCAATGGGGCTTGGACATAATAGGTGAGATCGTTCCTCACTCTTCTAAGCAGCATAGGTATATCCTCACGACAACAGATTATTTTACTAAATGGCTAGAAGCAGTTCCTCTCAAGATAGTTAATTCTGAAAACATTATTGAATTCATAGATCAGTTTATCATCACTAGGTTTGGGTTGCCAACGGCCTTAATGTTTGACAATGCATCATACTTTTCTGGAAATACAATGACTGAGTTTGCACTTAAAAGAGGGTTCAAACTGAAGTATTCTGCCAACTACTATCCGCAAGGTAATGGGTTGGCTGAATCAACAAACAAAAACCTAATCAGGATTATTAAAAGAACAGTTGACCAAAACCAAAAGAATTGGCACAAAGCGCTGGTTAATGCTTTATGGGCAGATAGAATTACGAAGAAAGCTTCGATCGACACTTCTCCCTTTAATTTAGTTTATGGAAAAGAAGTGGTTCTTCCTACTCACCTAGTCATTCCCTCTTTGTCTTTAATACAGCACATCGATGAAGTGTCTACTTCCTCTTTGCAATTGAGACAAATGGAGATAATCAAACTAGAAGAACAACGAGAACAAGCTAAGAAAACCCATGCTCACCACCAAGCGCTAATAAAATCCTCTTTTGACTCAAACATCATAACCAGAAAGAACTTTCAGATGGGAGATTTAGTTTTGAAATGGGATAAGGCTCATGAAGAAAAGGGCAAGCATACGAAATTTCAGAAGCTGTGGCTTGGTCCTTTTTAGATTGTAGAAGTCATAGGCCCATCGACATTTGTGTTGCAGGATTTGGCGGGTAGAAGAGATTCTTTACCTGTGAATGGACAGCTTCTTAAAATGTATTTTCCATAAGAAGATCATTCTTCTATTTTTGTATGGATAGTTTTAGTTTGTTTTTTTACTTTTACTTTGTTTTTCTCTTTCTTATAAATAAAATCAGTTGTGAGTGATCATTGAAAAGGATTCATGAAAGAGCAGACTAACTCTCTATCAGATTTTGATTTCACTTGTACAAATAGCAAAGCTTTTCGAAAAATCTGATTTTTATTATTGACAAATAGAGTTAACTTTATCCTGAATATGATATTAGTTTCAACCTCTCAAAAGACTTCGGTGAAAGCAACCTTTGGTAAAAAATTGTTTTATATCGGCACAATGAAAGGTATCATCAATAATAAAATAAATATTCTCTGTAAAGTTGTTGTTTTCAAACTCTATATTGTCGTCCAGAGCTTTCTTAAGGAAAAACAATGACTTCCTCCCTGCAAAAGGAAACCGCAGCATTCAGAGAAACTATCCGAGAAAACACTATATCTCAAAGAATAAGAGGTCTCATCACGAGCCGGCTTATCATGATCACAGATATTATAACTTGCTGACTTTGCCAATACTGTCTATCAAAACAGGGCAACGACTCAAGATTGTTGCAATCAAAAGACAAGGGGTCTCATCACGAGCCAGCTTGTTCAGCAAAAGTGTAAATCAAGTGAATGATTGTGTCATAATTTGGCCACCAAACCAAGACATTGTTCTTTAGAGAATAAAAAAGGAAAAAGTGTCAAAAAAGGATTTTTTCTCTGAAGTGTTGTAAATAACCTTAAGCAGGAAAAAAGATCATTGCTGGATAACATGGTAACCCTGTCGAGGCTATGGACGCTTGCAGGAAGGAGAGGCTCTACCTACGACAAATGAGCATATTTTAAAAAAAACCAGTACTCAGAGAAGACCTTATTTTATCTTTTAAAAAGGACCGAGTAATGTCTAGTATGAATGCAAGAACTAAGCCTAGGGAAGCAGACAATTGGACAAAAAGAAAGGTTGAAACAAAGTATCATTGACAGGATGAGGGGTAATCTACTCTATCTGTCCATAACAAAATTTAGACATAAGAAAATGTTTCTGTTTCGGAAGTGGAAATGTCAATAGAAAAGCAGAGATAATTGGTTCTTCACAGTGAATCGCCATTGTTGTGGTCACCAACAACCCCCCTCTTTGTTTAGTATTAGCAATAATATCAAGCAAAGGGGGACCCTTAACAAAAAATCTCAAAAATATTTTTATCAAAATTTTTGTACTTAACTCCCTAAAAGCTATATCGCATCGCAAAGAAAGAGTGAAGCGTTTTTTTTATGCGCGTAAGTAAGCTGCGATGAAGCGATGCAATATCCATCGCATCGCATATTTTGAAAGCGCCCTTAAAAGAAAAACCTAAGGAATCGCCGATGGCCGATATGCGACGTCGCATATCGCAACGTCGCATAAGCAGCGCATAACGAGCAAATGAAAATTGCGATATTGCGATTTGCGACCTGCGATCTTGAAAACTGTGATTTTGCGATTTGCGATATGCAACGATTGAGACTATTAATTGCTGCGATACGAATCGCAGAAACCACTCATCGCAAAGTTTCTTCGGCATGATCTGTAAACCCAAAATCGAGCGCTCACCTTAAGGGAAATTAATGATTGCACGCCTGAGTATCCAAAGATGATCGTGTTGCGTTTTTCGAAGAGTCAAGTCATTATGAGTGTCATGATTATGCATTCATTACGACTTAAAGCTTTCATGTCAATCTTTTCGTCATTTCTCTTTTCCTTTGCGTAAACTGTAAGGCAGCAACTAATATAAATCTATATGCAGGAAACATCTAAGGAGAAGGGGAAAGCGCCAATACTTGAAGAACAGACAGGAGATGCCTTCGCAAATGGTTGTCGCATGCAGCAGAGCCGCAGATTCCAGAGTATCACTCCACAGACACTGATGAAAATAGACTATCCAAGACTCAGAGTCAAAGGCACACAAAAGCAGTATGTTTGCAAAAGATCCTAGAGCTCAGATTGGATAAAGCAAAAATAAAAACGCTAAAAAGGGATGATGCTTCAGAAAAGCCTGGAACAAAGAATGGAAGCAATTTTCAATACGTAAGATTGTTCAGGCAACGAAATCCCTAACTCATTGAGTCATTCGCACGGTCAGAAACCAAAATAGCAACAACACAATCAGTTTGAAAGAAATTTGGGTTATACTAAGTATACACACAGCAAATACACCCAGTCAGAGGAAGATTTTCAAAAATATCTTCTAGTCTGTCAGAAAGAGGTGCCAGCTTTTGTTATTTCTACTTTTATCGCCCGAGCAAAAGGAAAAGACAACCAGCCGACTCTTTCCAGGCGGATCTCACGTTGCTTACAGCACTAAGGAGCAGATACAGAAACGGTTAGAAATTAGATTCAATTTTTAGAAATAAAATTGCTTTAGTAAAAGGGCGGTCATTTGAAGCCGTTCCCTAAATTTGTGTAATTAAGATTAGTTAGTTAGTAGTATTTAACCCTTCTCATGGCATTTGGAGAAGGGTCCGGAAATTTGTCAAAAAACTTGTCCTTAGAACATGCACTTTTGCACCCTCGGAGGTGGTTTTTGATGAATGGATGGATCGAGATTTATTTATGTTTGCATTTTAATGTCTGCTACTGATGTTGCACTTCTGTACTCTTAGTAGATGTTAGAAGTAAGTAGAGATAAATCGTTATTGCTTGGAGTTTGTGAGTAAAATCAGTCATAAATGGTACTTTTATCTCTTGATTAATTTCTGCTCATATTCTCAGAGTGATATACAGCTGATTTGTTTATATGTTGATGTATGAATGTCTGGGTTACCATTTGGCACTTTTGTACGGTGGAATCATTTATTTGTGCTTAACATATGAATAACTTATCATGCGATATGTTGTTCACAACTGTTTTGACTAACTTCTTATGCAGAATGGTTTATCTTAATTGATTTATATTCTTATGATAGCTGAATGATCTTTATTACCAGTTATTGTATGAAATCTTTTTAGATCGCATGATGAAAGAATCCTACCCCGGGTTAGTATAGATTAGATGTGTTGTTTTTGTTAGATTAAAGTAGCATGGAGTCAGTTTAGAGTTTAGAATTAGATTAGCTTGAAATTTCCTTTAGATTAGCATCATCAAAATCTACACACACTCACACATCCTTTAAATTGGGAAGCTAGTCCCATCATCCCCAGTCGGACCCGCTACACCAAACGGGCAAGGAGCCGCCAACCAGGTTCCCGACCGGGTGGGTATCCCCCTTGTTGTTGACCCGATTTCGGGGCCCTCAACATATCAATATCTCAGTAGAGGGCTACTATAAATATTTACACAGTGAAATAGCTTTTATGATGATGAGTAGAAACAAAAAAAAAATATGATTGCCACGGTTTTCAAATTGAAAGCTAGATAATCATAAGTATGAAAACCTTTAAACCATGTTTATAGGTTTGAGAAAATATACATGAGCTTACAAAAGATGTTGATGATTTATTAATTTTGAGGGAATTAATTAAACAAATAGTTCATTAACTCATTCTCTTTATAGATTATCACTTTAGAAATCTTACAGGAATAAATTGGAATACAATTACTCCTACCTAGTTATCTCTGCAAGACACAAGTATATGAAGAAAAACATAATGAATGACATTGTAAACACTTACAGGAAACACAAAATGTGAAAAACAGAATTCAAAATCCCTTTCTTTTTGTTAATGATCCAGAAACATTAATTACATTAGATGTCTAGAAATTCTTCTTCAAGGGTGCAACCCTTAATAACTTTTGAAGAGAGTTCTTTATACAACAATAGGATGAAAAATATCCTAAACTGATTTTACAAAAATAGATTATTTACAAAATCAAAAATGAAATTCATCCTAAACTGCTTTTACAAAAATAGATTATTTACAAAATCAAAAATGAAATTGTCTAATGATCTGGAACTTCTTTGGTGTTGCGTTGTTTGATGACTAATGCTGAAAAAGTTGAAAAATGGTTGGAGTTGGCTGACTATTCCCGAAAAAACTAAATGTTGTTCCATTATCCTCAATCCAGTAAATCTATTAATTCTTCCCAACGTTTCTTATCTGGGATAGAAATCTTTGTTACCCTCCTGTAGATTTCATCCATCTTGGTATATTTAGTAAAAGTGGCTTTTACTAAATATATGTGCTTGATTTCTTCCAAGATGAAGAAATAATCCTAAGTGTTTGTACTACGAGAGTTGGCGTTGCTAATCCTTTGATATTTGTCTGACGGATAAGTCGTTCTTGCGGACAAGACCGACCTCCCTAGTATCTATGGATATCCAGCGACAAGCAAACCAAACGAATTCTATCTTTCTCTAAATATGCAATTTATAATAAAGGCTAATAGATGTTTTAGGCCTACCTCGGGTCCAGTGCTAGTTTGTGGAAGCCACGCTCTGTTGATCCAAATGAGCTCCTTTGTAAAGAATCTACAAACACAAACAGGCACACATATCAAATAGCATCTGAAAAGCCAATCTAATAAAGCATATTTATCATGATGATCAAGGAATTCATGAAATAAACCATAGAAGACAATTTATTGAGAAAAATGAATCTAATTGTATTAACTTTAATCAAAGAAGAACTTTACAACCTTGGTGCCTTGATGTTGTACAAGCTCCTCCCAAGGTCCAGCAAGAATCTCCTCTACTTTGACAAGTTTTACTCTCTTCCCAAAGAAGCCAAAAGGTATGTAATCTCTCCTCTCAAGCTTAACTAAGAAGTCTCAATTCCAACAGCATTTACCCTAAAAAATGTTCAACTTTCAACCTCTCTAGCAACTAGCCCAATGCCTCAATTTATAGAGCTGAGGAGGGAAGTTACTAGGTCCACCTTCAAAGGGATAAAGCCCTCCTTCAAAGGGATAAGCTCCTCCTATCAAGCGGTTAGCTCCTTTAGTTATGGGATGCATGAACCACCTAGGAGCGAACCAACCACATCAAGATTCCTTCTAGAAATGTCCAGAATTAACCCAAAGTGAGTTTTTAAGAATAAACTTGCGCCTTTTTTAGTTTCACAGGGGTCCGCACCCACTCCTTTATAGACAGAGCAGGCAAGTCTGCAGGTAACATGACCAAGGGGTGCGGGACCACAGGTACTGGTAAGAGAAAGTGTGGAACCAGAGATTTATTGATTTTCAAAGACTTTCTCTCATTTTTAAATCTTGACATGAAGAGCTGAGGTTTGAGACTTGCAAAGGAGGATAGTATGAGTGATGATAGACCCACACTGATTATAGAAAGTCACGGTGACAATATTTTGTGTAACAGATTTCCCCCTAAAGTGTGAAGTCTGTAGTAGATGAGGATTTCATTTATCATCTAAGAGTGAAGTACTTTATCATTTCGAGGATCATCTTGTGGAAAGTGTTATCACAAAATCGTGTACTAAGGGCTGCTACTTAGCAAGATCTCATGAAACTGTTTCAGACCAGGCTTTAGACTAAGGTTTAGCCTCCTTAGTCAGAGAGGGCTCTCTCACAGATTTTTGATATGCATTAAGGGCAAGAAAAGATGGCTAACTCTTTTAAACAACACATGAAAAATAAGATGGTTGGACAAATATCAAATTAGTCTTCATTGGGCTTATGAAGTCTCACCCATTTCAGTAAACAAAAGCACTGTCTTTTCATGGAAGTCAAGGCTCTTTACATCAGATGTTCAAACATACTTTACATAAACCACAGATTGCCAAGCATACAGGAAGTCAGAGCATTAAACATGAATTCTGAGTGATTATGCTGTAACAATACTGTAAAAAGAACACTAAGAGAATAAACCACCATACATTTGAACAATATGATCTATTGAGAATCTTGAGAAGAAACAACAGCTGTTTTTCTATTACTGTAATAAGTCTTTTACATCAGCCAAAATGAAACTCTGTTTTTTCATAAATCTCCCAACATTCTCCGAAAATGTAGCAGCATGTTCCCAAATCTTTAATAACTCAAAGTATTGAACGCTGCTACCAAATACCATGTCTCCAGATGAGCTGTAGGCTGTATTGATGTACAGGTGTCTCTCTTCTAATATTCCCGGTCAAACTGTTTATTCTGCATTGAAAACATCACCTACAGCAGTTTCGTAGCGCGCTACGAAACTGCTGTGTGATTTTTAAAAAAACATAGTTTTCCTCTAAACTCCTCACAACAATGTCTGCCTCTAGTTACCGCCATCCTTCCATTTGTTTTTATTCAATGCACACTCATCTTTTAACGACACCAGTTAACATAATTCCAGCCCTTGCTTTGAAACTGTGTTAGGCCTTGACTGCATCGAACTATATGAATCATGTTTATAAGTTGCAGGCATAGGTAAAGTAATTAGTGCATTTGAATGGAACATCTCTTTGGCACTATTTTCAGATGAGGAGTCCACAATGTGATTATTTTCATGTTTGGCAGACAGATTAGGGATGTATGCACTTGCTGCACGGTCTGTCATTTGTGAGATGCCCTTCTGTCTACTTCTGTTCCCTCGTGACTTCTGCCCCAGTGGAGGAAATCTCTCAAACTCTGTTTCCTGGATGAAATTATCTGCAATATTCCTAGGCTGACTGTGCAAATCAGAGCGCTGCAATCTCTGCCTTTCTGGATTAATCCCATTGCTTAACATGTTTTCAGGGACCATAGTCTCTACCACTCTTTTGTTATGCTTCCCTGCCAATTATCGGTTTCACCCACATCGGAAAGAAATCTCCACCGGCCATGATATGAAAGCGGTGCTCTCATATAAACCCGCGTATTAACACATATCTGAACGAAGCACTAAAATATCCACATTACACTTGTTTATACTCTCGATAACCATCTGGGGAAGCCCGCGAAGTGAATGCCCTGTCCATCTTGGAATTCATAAGATTGTTGTTGGAATGTTAGAATAAGAAGATTCATCAAAGACTGTGTCTGATACACGGCAGACAGCTTCTTTGAAATCATTTACAATAAGCCTCTGTGCGTTTGCAGTAGAACAAATGATAACCACAGCACCAAGCATACCAGTCCCCATATATCAAGGATCGACCTTGTCCACATAGATCACACACTATACCAGAATCCCACAGCCGAGGTTTGACATTTGCTAGTTCAATTAAAGCTTCAAAACGTGATCGGTCAACACATCATCATTATAAGGAGCCTCTGGCGTTGTGATTCTGGTGATTTCACTACTGCAGGTGGCCATCAGAAGTGCCACATCTCTATCCCGGTGTCACTAATAATGGCGGCCTTGTGGCAATCAAATCCTTATAAAGACCACTTGACACATGGCATTTAATCGTTACATTCCGTAAGAGAAAATTCTAATGCTGATATTGTCAAACAGTTTACGTGCATTCTCCATGCTCGAACAAAGATGCCGAAATCTCTTCCCAGATTACCTTTTCCTTCTCTGTTTTAAACCTATTTTCCATATTCCCACGCATTTCAATCAACTTCAGAGTCTCATGTTGTTTCTATTTGCCACGCTTCTTAGTTGGAGATATAACTAACAAGTCTACCTTCAATGTTTCAGTGGGAACCTGAGAAACTTCAACAGCAGATTTCGCACTTGAAACTTTTGATGTGCCAGACAATGTTATAGAAGGCACTGACGGAGATAAATGATCGATTATTTGTTGGCTATTAGAATTTTGTTTAGAAGTTGTTGATGCTTCCATTGATGATTTTTTCACACCTTGCAAAGATGTAATTTTTGGCACACTATCATCAAAGCTCCCAAGAACTTTGTGGTCTTTTCTGGATCTTTCTAATTTTAACTCTTTAGTAGAGACGCCAGAAATGTTTTCCATAGCCATTACAATAACTTCTGACCGTTTGCTACTGTACTTCCTTCACTGCTCCATAGGATGAGAAGCATTATTCAACTTCACACAGATGATTTGTATCTTGTATGCGCATCATTATAAACCAAGACACAGAAAATAAGTACATTGAGGTTAATATTCTTTGTCCATGATGGTTCCATAGGTACAAAATTATGCCTCTGCATGCTGGGGTGAGTTTAAGTGTCTTTGTATGATATGAAGAACCAACAGATCCATTAGCATCATTGTAATAGCTGTCCACATATCTGTTGAACAAAGATTGCTGCCCAAATGGCTGTATGATAGGCATTGGTCATGCATCCATCAATGAACCCATTATTGCACCCTTTCTAAGAAACTCACACTGACCAAACTTAATGACAAGCATTGATGATGACTTCTTGAGAACATGCCACCTGTAAAATGTATCCGCCCCAGAGCTATTTTGCATGACAGCTACTATGGATTCGAACAAATCCCCCATTTCGTAGCATGCTACGAAATCACTAAAACAGGCTGCGCTGCGAAACTGCTAAAGGATTCATGCGCTGCGAAAACACTTGGTCTTTAAGCTAATCTGAGCAAATTTTTGGAAACAGAATTTTCAATGATAACAGAAAGCTTGGTTGGAACCTGTAAAAACATTCAATACAAACTATATATATGAGATCATATCATCGCTGAGGTAGGCATTCCCATACTTAGATAAAAAATGACTAGAAACTAAATAAACTGCTATGATATAGGAATGATCTTGCAATACATCACAAGTATAGACACATGTAGACACAGTACAGACGCAACCATCTGTTTATGAATAGTCCACTGTATAATGAATACAAAATTCATCGCAGCCTGGATGGTGGAAACAAGATCCAGGGTCTTGATTTCTACTTCCCAAAATAGTACGATTCTATCGATGTGAATGAATGTGTCGAAGTCGAACATGGTAGAAACCACTTGATTACCAGTCAATGATGTAAACTGTTAACAAGTGTGAGAGAAACCACCAATAATGTCAATGGTTCTCAAAGTACTCAGTACAATCCATGAAATGTGAATAGATGTGTTGATGTCGAACATGTCACGAAATCCTTTGATTGAAGGTCAATGATGCAACCTATCGTTGAAGGCGAGAAACTTGCCATTGAGGCATGCAAATTCCAAGGTACTGACAATTTCTAGATCATCTTTCTAGATAATGAGCTGAAGTCGATAGAAAGCGATCCGTCGTAGGCAAGCCCACAACACAAAATCATAAATCAAGTTTGAAGAAATATAGTTGCAAGGACTGACTCAGGGATGGTCAAGATGGATGATAGATAATTTGCAGATGAATGGTTTATTTGCACTGACCTCTTGAACACATAACAACACAGTAGATGGTTTGGTGACAACTGACCCAAAGTTAATACCTAGAAACTAGCTGAAGACTTTCAATATGGTTTGATCAACTGTTAGGCAAAGGATTTCCCAACCCAGGTGAATAAAAATTTTTGTGTTCAAGAGTGGTTAAATGTTTTTCTGAGACACAAAGTATGACAAACAGACTCATTTTCCTCTCTTTTCCCTCACCATTTTTGGCAAGTACCTCTTTATTTTTGACAAGCTTGAGGAGGATAACATTTTCTTGATTATAAGCTCATTCTTCGGATGAGTCCAACTTAGTTTAAATTCGAACCCTAAGAAGGAGTGGTCTGTTCCTGTTTGTAATTGAACAAGTCCTTTACTGTTAAATTTTAACGAGTCCAGTATAGGAGAAACTCGGCGTTTTTCAATTTTAGGGAGTCTAAAAAAACTTAAGAAAACTCCATGGTTGTCCTTTTTCGTAAATTTGTGTCTCCCAAGCCCGAAAAAGTATAAAATAATACTTGAGAGAACTGCTTGACCATTACGATCAAGGAGTGCTTTTCATAATTAGTGTCTCTGATCCGAAAAAAGTAAAAAAGTGATCAATGACACGTCGTTTTATAACCAATATCGAATTTGAAACGACAAAAATCCGGCAATCTTTTCTTGTTTTTACGGTCAGAAAAGGGTTGTAAGTGGACCATCTTTTTAATTCTGTTTTAACGAGCTTAAAAAGAGAAACTCGCCAATCTTTTCATATTTTAGGAGTCAGAAAAGAGCTTAAAGGTGACTCTAATGTTTTTTGTCGAAAATGATCGATTTTGCCTAAAAAATCCATTATCCTGCACAAAAATTCAAACATTACTCATACCTGTTTAAAATAAATAAAAATGCTTCAAAAGTTATCTCCTTAAAGTGAAAAATAAACAAATTAAAAATTCATTTATTCAAAAAATCTTATAAAAAGAGATTTTGTAAATTCATATTTACCGTTTGACTTCAAAGTGAGAAAAGAGAGCTTTTGGTAAGAAACTTCTCGTGAAGATTACGGAAAATCCGTCCGTTGGAATCGAACACCGTCACCTCCAGGTAATCCACATCATCTTACTCATGCATTTGATCCATTTGAAATTTGTTTTTAGGGTTTTATTTTCATTTCTAGGAAATATTTAGGTTAAAAACCCGCGCGCGGGGGTCCACAGGCGAAGTATAGGAAACCTGCGGACCCCAACTTTTTCGTAAAAGGAAAAAAGTCAGGGGCCCACACCTGCTGTTAAGGCAGAGTGTGGACCTACGCAGTCTCTCTAACATAGAGGGTGTGGTCCCCGCAGCATAGGTTTTCAAACTTAAATTTTTCAAATTCCGCCCCAAAAATTTTGATTTAAATGTTTTAATCCGCCTTTTTATTGAATGTAGGGTATAAATCATGCTTGACTAGCGGGAACGAGAGCACGAGGATGTGGACCTTTCCGCAACTAATCATCAACCTTCGATTGATGCATTGAAGGCATGCGGTTTATTAAAATTCTAGGCCATACCTGGCATGAGGGCCCAAGTGGACTTTTTGCAATGGCTGGTAGACATGTGGAATGTACAGGACCAGTGTTTCTTTATTGGTGGCCACCAGCTCGAAATGGAGCTGGAGGACATTTACTTTTTGACTGGTTTGCCTAAGAGAGGTGAACATTTGACTCTATTCGGGGCTAGGCCAGGTGGCCAGTCTGTCGATAGCCTCCGGCTAGAGTTTTGTAACGACCAAACCAGAGACAAAGGGATTGATATCAAAACCATCTCCCGTCCTGAACTCAAAGTGATTGCATTTACTGTCACCAGGCTCTGCGGAAGCGTAGCACTACATGTGGACACTGGATCCCAAATGCGGATGGCAGTAGACTGCTTTCAGGGCACCATATTCAACTGGTGTGAAGCTGTGTTGGCTAATGTAAAAGGCCAACTGACTAGAGCAAAGAACGAACAACTGAAAAGCTTTGGATATGGTTTCTTAGTTGTGAGCTTTGGTCTAGAGAGGGTCCCAATGTTGGTCCCACAACATCTTTCCGTTTGAGGTGGACTTCCCTGAAAGCCCAAACTGATGCATTGGGTTACAATTATGGCCCGTCATCCTGAGGAGGGTTCAGAATTTGTTCGATTTCCTCCAGAGTATTTTCATTGGTTGGAGAACCAAATTTTCGCTATTCAGGATTTTCCTTATGCTGGGATAGATTATCGTGGTGACCCAGACATGGCTCTTCCACTAGGAGAGCAATGGGATGACTCAGGTAAAATCATTTTCAACATTTTCTAATTTATTTTTTTTTTGTTTTTAAATCGTCCCAAAATTGATAGTAAAAAGGTTTCAAATGCAGATGTGGGTCCACGGCGACCAGCCACTCTCTGGCCTTATGAGAGGAAACAGTGAGCTGCAGCAGCACCCTCCCCACAGGACGAATCTACAGAGACCCTGGCCGAATTGGAAAACCATCTAGAGCGTTTGACAGCAGACATTCCAGAGACTAGCATAGATGACATTCCTCTTAGGCTACACCGCTATGTGATTAGAGTCCCAGGACCTTTCAGGAGGTTCCTTTGTAGGGTGGCCGGTACAGTGGTTTCTTATCGTGATCATCACTAGTGATAGGATGATCGCTTGTTGTAGACTCATATGACATTTTTGCTTTTTTTACTATCATTTTGCCGATCATAAGGTGTTTTTCAACCCATGATCAAAGACGATGTATATTTTGACACACTCCTATGCTATGCTATATCACTATTACTGGTTATCTTGTAAAACATGTTATGGAATGTTTTTAAATTTACTTGTTTGATTATTGCAAATGTCTACTTAACATTCGAGAAGTAATTGCATCTGCTAATGTATTTAAATATCTTGGAATATGTTGATATTCAATATAGTCAAATTCATGTTCCAAGAGACGAACTCTCAAAAATAATCTCAATAACACTGGATTTCTAATGGCATAAACTCTATTAAGCTGTAATACAACGAGTTCAGAATCTAACCTCACAATCAAACTCCGAATCCCAAATGAGATGGATTCATATAATAACTCAATCACTGCACTATACTCTGCAATGTTGTTCGTTGTTTGACCGAGGCTTACCCCATGCATAGATACCAACTCATCAGAGGGCGAACAGATAACCCAAGCTACGGAAGAAATGTTTCGTGTATTACGACAAGTACCATCAGCAAAACCAATGTATGTTTGGAGAGACGTCGACATCTGCAATATCAAGAGTAAAATCAAGATAAGCAGGAATAATGAAAAAAACACTCTCTAAGCTAAGCACATTTTTTAATCTAAAACACACCAGCTAGAAAGAAAACTAACCTAACTAAAATCTCCACACCTAGATTTAAGCATAATATCTCTTCAGGTAAAGACCATTTCTGGGTTTACCTAAAGAGACTCCGTCAAAGTCTACCAATTCATAGGCCCCTTTTGCCAGCTTTCGCTTAACAACATAAGGACCATGCCACATGGGTACGAATTTTCCAGCACCTAATTTATCATTTGCTTGATCGTACAGTAAGACTAGGTCTCCTTGCGAAAAATTACGAGGTGTAACATTTTGATCATACTGAGCTTTAATATGTTTAGCATGAGCTTCGATTGCTAGTGCAACATCACATCGATTCTCATCTAGCTGAGCCAAGTACAACAAACGTTTCTCCTCTTCAGAAGTGGTTGGAAGTAATTCTATGGCCATTTGCAATGACAGGATTCGCATTCAATGGGTAACACAGCTTCCAAACCGTAAACTAGTTGGAAAGGAGTGAAACCAGTTGATGTTTTTACTGAGGTTCGATACGCCCAAAGCGCTGAAAATAGCATGTTATGCCAATTCGACCTATGAATCCCAATGATTCGTCGAATCATGATGACTAGAACTTTGTTGATGGCTTCAACCAGACCATTAGCTTATGGATAATATGGAGTTGAACTATCGTGACGCAGGCCAAGTTGGTCTGTTAGTTCAGTCATCATAATATTTTGAAAATGACGCCCATGATCAGTGATAGTCACTTGTGGAACAACGAACCTAGCAATTATAGGATTGAAAATGAAAATCGCAGCAGTTTTACCGTCTGCCTCAAATGTGGGCATCGCCTCAGCCCACTTGGTAAAATAATCTACCGCAAGGATGATATACGCATGCCCCCCGGCCGAGTGAAGGTTACATGTAATAAAATCGATACCCCATTTCGCAAAAGGACCGACGACAATTATAGGGTGGAGAGGAGCAGGTGGAGCACGCATCTTCGGATCAAAAATTTGGCAGTTGTGGCATTTTTGGACCACGTTAATCCAATCTTTAAACAAAGATGACCAGAAATAGCCAACGCGCAATATCTTTTGGGTCGTGGCAAACCCAAACATATGACCGCCACACTCTCCAGAGTGACAGTCATTTAGAACCCTTTCAGCTTCCTCATGAATTAAACAACGTCGGAAAACAGAGTTTGCCCCACGACGTTAAAGTGTATCTCCAATAATTTTGAATTGTTGGGACTGGAATCGTATTTTCCGACACTAAGATCTTGAAATTTCAAGCCGAAAGGATTGGGTTTGGAGATAAACTATGATATCCCCATACCATGGATCTAAAGTGCTGATTAGAAACAAGGATTCGTCTGCAATGGGCTCTTCCGCCACAGTTTCAGTGTCAGCATGCGGGAAGTCACACATCAACTCCACAAAAACTAAAGATTTCTTTGACTTAGATTTTTCAAATTCCATGTCAAATTCCTGTAGGATCACAATCCATTTGGAATACTTGCCCCCTATATAGATCATAGGGTTGCAATCGGAAATTACAGTAGTTTTGCATAGTAAAATGTAATGATGAAAACGTTGGACAGCTTGAACAGCTGCCAGGGCCAATTTCTCCACATGTGAATATTTTAGCTCAGTTGGATTCAAGGTTCAACTAAGGTAATATATCACTTGTTCACTACCGAATTCATCTTCCTGAACTAACACCATTTCGATGGTGGAATGAGAGGCGGCAAGATATAAGAAGTAGTCCTCGTTGTAGTTGGGAGGATGCAATAACGGTGCATGGGTCAATGCGTGTTTTAGTGCATCAAAATATTTGTCAGCTATCTCATCCCAAAAGAATGGAGTATTCTGTTTCAACAACCGGGTAAAACCCTTTGCTATCTCGGCGTAGTTAGGAATGAATCGACGTAAAAAGTTTGCTTTCCCTTGCAAACTTTGAAGTTGGCGAAGAGTCGAAGGAGGAGGCAATTTGACAATAGCTTCAACCTTCGAGGGATCGACACGAATGCCGGCTTTTGAAACAACAAACCCCAGTAACTGACCCGTTTCTATACAAAAAACACACTTGTGTGGATTCAACCTAATTCAATAATTCCTACACCTCATAAAGATTGCTCGTAAATGGATGAGATGATCGGCTCGATGTAACGAATGAGCAGGTAAATCATCGAGATAGGGTTGCACAATGTGCTTGATGTCATGAAATGCGTAAGACATGGCCCATTGAAAAGTTGCACCAGCTTTCTTAAGCCCAAAAGGTAATTTGCAATAAGAAAATGTCCCCCATGGACAAATGAAAGCCATTTTTGGTTGATCAGCAGGTAGAATATTTATTTGATTGTATCTAGAAAAACCATCCATGAAGGAGAATATTTCACTACCGGCACAATCATCAATGATTTGATCGATATAGGGAGTTGGCTAATTGTCTTTTGGACAAGCTCGATTAATATCCCTATAATCGATACATATTCTTATTGTTCCTTGCTTTTTGTTAACAGGAACAATATTCGATACCCAATCCGTTAAGGGAATTGGATAAATGAAACCTACTTTAAGTAATTTCTCAACTTCTGCTTTAATAGCAGTAGCTTTTCGCAGGTGGATCTGACGCAAACGTTTCCAGACGGGTTTAGCATCCGGGTAAGTTTTGATTTCATGAACAACAATTGCTAGGTCAATTCCTGGCATTTCCTCATATGACCAGGCAAACACGACACAAAATTCTTGAAATAGGGCCTTATATGTTTGAATTTCATCTTCCGTACAAGAGGCACCTATATGAATGTTTTCAACAATTCTCGACTTAACTGAAATGTCAATAGCAATAGTTCGAGAAATATTTCCAAAATTTAACTCAAAATCAGGATTTTTCAATGGATTCTGAGGTTCCTTGACATAATCAGTCGTAAAAATAGATGAAAAATCATTTTCAAAGTGATCAATCTTAGGTAAAAACGAAGATCTATGATGAAGATCTTCCCGTGGTAAATCATCAACAGACAAGATTTCACGAATTTTCTCATCAGTGTAAACAAGTTCGGAAAATGTTGTTGAATCTAAGTCTGATATTGAAAGTGATTCTTCAAGGACCACATTCATGAAGTCATTAAGTCAACTACGACCCAAGAGAAGGTTGTAATCTAGAGGGGTATCAACCACCTCCACATCTAGATTAACAGTTTTGCCTTCAACCCCTATAGGTAAATCCTGTAGAATGCCAAAAGGATGAAACCCACGGCCATCAAAAGCCTTTAGAATCATCGGGGATTGATTAAGTGTAGGAGAACCAAGCGATCTCCAACACTGGATCGAAATAATACACATTGAGGCTCCCTCATCAATCACAGTCCTATAGCAAGGTCTGTTTTTGACTAACACTGGAATCTGGAAAGCCATTTGATGAGGTAAGCGAAGTGTACTATTTTCTAGATCAAAAATTATAAGGTTCGAGTCCTAAATATCAATAGCTCCTATAGCCGACAATAGCAATTTACGCTGTGCTGGACATGATTGCAGCACCTCCAAAGCCGACATTGTTGAAGGTGAAATAGCCAAATCTTCAACAATGTTATAGTTTTGAGCAGCTCTCGCGTGTGGATTGAAAGCTGACTTTCAAAGTATACCCTTGGCGGGCGGTTTGATTACTAAGTCTGGGTTAGGTTTCTCGATCTGTAGTGGATCAGAACAGGGAGTTGAAGTTGATGGGTTTGAATTTGAAGATTTTTCTTCCTTACCACCAACAGGACTTTTGCTTCCATAATCTTGCGATTGTGTCGCAATCCTAACATGGGACATCATCATTATGGGTTCTTCTGAGGCATTTGAGAAAGGACCTATCATCTTACTGTCTTGACTAGGAAAAGCATCCTTCAAAACAACAGGCATTTGAGAACCTCTGACGATTTTCGGAACCTCAGCGTGATGAGGGCAGTCTCTTGTAAAATGCTCTTTGTCACAAATGAGACAAGGATAACAAGGTTTGCGTTTTTCATCAGTAGATTCCGTTTTTTCTGGTTTCTTTTTCGAATTTTTATATGTTTTATTTTTCTTCTTCCCTTTCGTTTTACCGCCGGATTTTGATTTGGCTGTAGATGACTCTACAACATGAATATCGGCAGAAATTTCCGTGGAAGAATCTCTTGTCAAGGAATCTGGTAAAGTTATGATAGGAGAAGAATTATTGGAAGATTTCTTCTTACTTTTGGTATTAACTGTACCAATCATACCATCAGCGGCATGAGACCCTGAAGGAGCTGGAGTTATTTGATTTTGTTTAGGAAGATCGGGGATTTTCTCGTGTAACGTACCCGACTACGTATAAACGAGGTCAAGGTACTAAACTTGAGCAATTACTTGCTCTTTAGTAACGACTCCTGCCTTAGCTACATCCTCAGTGATTTTTGGTAATAAAGATTTGACAAACCATTGCTAAGATTTGATCCGGAATAAAAACCTTCACTAAACACCGTCGACGTCTCCATTCATGAATGTGATCTGAAATGTAAGTGGATGTTGACTGTTTTAATGAAGTTAATAATTCCATGCCATTGTCATATCTGACAGGCAACTGAAAATGAGTTAAAAACGAAGTAGCTAGCTGACTAAAATTATAAAAAGTGGCTCGCGGTAGCTCAATGTACCACTTGGCCGCAAGACCAATTAGAGTGCGTTGAAAAAGCTGTAAACAAATTGAATCTATTATCACTCAGGTTGTCCTTAAAGCTCCTTAAAGGATACGGCCGAGGTAACCACAAACCAATCTTTGGACTGCAGATCCTAGCCTACCTGCAATCAAAGAGGGCTCTCTCTTTATAATTTAGCTTTGTTTTGGGTTGATTTTAGGCTAGTTATGATTTTCTTGGGTTTTGTTTTGATTTTGGTGGGATGGAGGATTCTTTCAAACAGAGTTGGGATGCATAGTGTGATAAGTTCAAACCATTGGGCATGGAGTCGTGGATTAGGCTTGTTGTTGCGTTTTCTTGATAACAAGAGGAATACAGAGTAGGATAGCTACACATAAAACAATATCTAGCTAGAATAAAGATGGAACGAAGTCCAGTGAATGAAAGGCAACTAAGTAGCTCTCATTATGCTAACAGAGGGAAGGTGAATGAACATTTATATAGGAGAAATCAAGGATTCCTAAACAACATTCATATATGAAGGAACTAGTGTAAATATGAGCAAATCAGTATTCATATTCAGGACAAATTCAGAGGAAAACATAGATAAATCACAGAAATTGAGAATAGAATACAACTAAGTGAGCTCTGAACTATTCTTTCTTTCTGCTATTTAGATAGTGAAACCATGATGGCATAAAACATATAAACTGTAAACAGAGATAAGAAACACTTATTGGGCTATGTAGAAGCGTTAGGATTCCATAGTCACTCTTCAGACATTAAAACACAACAGTCAGTTCATCTCCCAAACATTCCAGTGATCTTTGATTATAGAGACTCTCAGAAAAAAAAATGCAAGTCTAGAGGAAGTTATCGACCAACCAACCCTTAAAACAGTGCAGAGGGTGGTTTTTATAGAAAATATTTACAAACATCCCTTGAACAGGTGTCAAGGGAGAAAATATCTCAAAATATCTATCAAAACAGATTCAAAAGAGATCTGTGCAATAACTGCTTCTAATGCTAAGTTGTGCTGGAAATAAATGTAATAAAATATCTAAAACAGGTGTTCATGAGGGAGCAGCCTCATCAAAATGGCTCTTTAGGGCTGCGCATGGTCCTGCAGCTTAAAAAAATGGACTGAAAGAGTGCCTTGAGCCACGCGCTGTCCTCTGTGTGATAACTGTGCTTTTAAGGAAGCAGCGCTGCTCCAAAAACATAACTAGGTTCATGTGTTTGCCAATATCTGCTTTGAAAAACTTTATCTGTGTCTTCAAGTGGTCTTGCTGCCTTAAATGGCCAAAATTTGTGAGTTGGTGAGCCATTACAGCTCAATGATGCTTTGTTGAATCTGCTGGGGTCCCTTTTGCTTCATCTGCCTTGGAAGATCTTCACTGACACACTCCGCCGCTTCCCTGATACTCTTTGACACGCACATGGTCCCTTCTTGACCTCCGAATGCCTTTGAACTGTCCAATCACCCATTTATGGCCGTTGCTCAGCCTTCTGCCACCTTTGGGTGGTTGTCAGCCCTTGGCCAACTCAAAATGCTTTAGCAACACTTAAAATCACGAACTGGATGAGTAAAGGGTCATTGAAGGCCTGCTGCAGTGAGAACCTGCTATTAGGGGCAATTTGGGCCTGGAGCGATCCAAGAATTGCCTGAGAAAACCATGTTTTCTTTATACCTGGGCGGGCACGGGCGCCGCACACAAAACCTTTGAAAACGGCCCATTTCCGAATAACACAGAAAATGTGCCAAAAATATGAACTTTTAATGAAAAATTGGCTTTTGGCGGGCACTGTAGCATCCTTTAAATCCTGGCCATTGGATCCGGTGCGGGCCGATCCAACGGCTATCGCTAAATCGCATCGGGGCGGACCGTGGGGTGGCACATAAACAATCGCCGAAAGCGTAGACCCGAAATGCTTATAGGCCCTTTCTTTATTTGAATCGGGTCCGGCCCATCGGCGATGTCAATCGGCGGATTTAATAAAAAAGGGTTAGCGGACCCGAAATCTATATATGCTGCAGTTTATTATATTTCGGCTCCGCCCCGTCGGAGCCTTCCCTTTTCGCTGTGCAACACCCCCTTACGGACCCGAAATTCTTTATACGCCACGCCTTAATTTTATTTCGGCTCCGCTGGTCGGAGACATATACATGGGGTGACCGCCGATTACATATGGGCCGTTGATTTGGGGCCCAAAAATGGATGGCTGTGATTAATTCGGCAATTCGCTATCGGCGGGGTCATGGGGCTGCCACATAGAAATGCCGAAATGTGGCGGACCCGATATGCTTTTACCAGTCCACTTTATATGTTTTCGGGTCCGGCCCATCGACATTTTGCCCCATGCCTTGAGACTTAGCCATTTCGCTTATATATGCCACTGCCCCCTCCCGATAGCGATATCGCATCGGAGGGGGATCAAATAGATCCTTTTCTCATCAGGGCATGCATTTTATTAAAATGCAAAGGAAACATGAATTCGGAGGAGTTATATATGGTGTTTGAACATATGATTGCCCCCTCCCGATAGCGATATCGCATCGAAGGGGGACCCAAAGGACCCATTTCTCATCGGAGCCATTATTTATTCAAAAATGCAAGTCTTTTGAATTCGGAGGGGGTAAGCTTTATGCTTTTGCTTGGATTCTAAGGCATCAGAAGGGGTTCGATAGCCAAAAAAGGGAGGACTTTATCATTTTTTGAAGGTTTTTCATGGTTTTTGCACGGTTTGCATATGTGGTTTTGAGAGGGGTTTAGTGGCCAAAGAGGGTTTCATGCCTTATAAAGGCAAACCAAGGTCAAAGGGGTGATTTTTAAACATGTGAAGGGGAATTATGCAAAGGAATGAGTCCTTATGCACTTGGGAGATAGTTAGGGGGGATGCAGGGTTCTATGCATTGGAAAGTGTCCAAAATGCATGAGAAGATGGTTTGAGGGGGCAATGAGGGTTCTTGTTGAGTTTCAGATAAACTTAGCAATTCCCAAGAATGCATATGGTTATTTTTCAACCAGGGGGAGGGATAAGTATATAGGGGAGTTATATACATAGTTTTAGTAGGGGAAGGGGAAATAGATAGGGAGCTACATAATAAAGTTAGTAGTTAACATGACAAATATGAGAACAAGCGCTAAGTATGATGTCTTAGGCTATCAATGGGGGAAAATGACTGATAGAAGAAGTGTAAGCATTCCTTGAGTGAAGCAGATCTCCACCAAGGCAAATGATATGGAGAATGATGAATCTAAGAGGTATCAAGCAGATCTTGACCTCTTTGGGGGAAGTTAGTGAGTGATTTGGGGAAAGAGGAAAAAGGGGAGTTAGACATGCCTCGCTTGAAGTCCTTCAAATGGAAAACTGCCTCAAACTTGTGATATGATAGATATAACACTTGACAATATGAAATGGATCACAAGCCATGATTTTGCAACTACAAAGCTACCTACCCGAACTACTTGCCTAGCATTTTCTCTTCTTTTTGGTTTGGGTGCACTTGAACTAGCATACCCAGCTTTTCATTCTTTTCTTCTTGTTGTCCTCCTATCTACAACTACACTTATTGCATCCAGGGGCTCAGATTAGGCTGTTGAGCACCCTTGTTTCTCTACCTATTTACAGATCTTCCAAGATTAAATAGTTTGGACAGATGTTTATTCTCTATATTCTACAACAAGAAATTGAAACCTAGGGAGACCAAGATTAAGCTGTTTGGACCTCCCTTAGCTGAAAAACTGTTATGAAACCAGCTCACAAAAAGATAGAAAAGAGAGATCCACGCCTTAGAATTCAGCCTCTTCGAGGGGGCAACCTCCTTTACATTACATAAATGAACAATTCTTGGATGATACAAATGACAAAACCTCCTTTCTATATATAGGAGTCTATGGAGTCACAATATAATCCAGCCGACCTAACAATAATAATATAAAGCCACAAAAATAACAATAGAGGGATTCTATGGGCACATTAATAACAATATGGGGGTAATGGGGGCACAACAATATCAATAAGGGGTATAACTACAATAGTAATGGGGTAATCACTAGTATTATGGGGACCCAACATGCCCCTCTCCTTCAAAAAAGTGTTGTCCTCAACGCTTGAGTAGTTCTGGATATTTCTGCATAAAATTCTCATCCTCCCATGTGGAATCTTCAGCGGATAAGTTCTTCCACTTGATAAGGTACTCTGAAATTGATCGATTTCGTAGCTGTCGAGTTCTTGTTTCTATAACTGCTTCCGGTTCCAATATAATTTTTCCTTCCTTGTCAAGTTCTGGCAATATTGTTTGAACTGGGAGCTTGTCACCTATAACCTTCTTTAAGCATGAAACATGGAAAACTGGGTGCAATCGAGAAGTTGCAGGAAGCTCCAATTTGTATGCCATAGTACCAATCTTTTGCAACACCTTGTACGGACCATAATACTTTGGTGATAATTTATTATCCTTCTTAGCTTGCTTGAGGGACATTTGCTTATATGGTTGTAGCCGTAGAAATACCCAATCACCTACATCAAAACTTCTTTCACTGCGATGTTGATCTGCCTGTTGTTTCATTCTATTCTGTGCCAACGCGAGGTTATCCTTTAAGAGTTGGAGGACTTGTTGTTGATGTTCAATGTGATGTTCCACTGCCTGAACCTTAGAATTTTCTCTTAAATATGATGTGATGGATGGTGGTTGATACCCATAAAGTGCCATAAATGGGGTCATTTTTGTTGCTGTATGAAAGGAAGTGTTATACCACCATTCAGCCAGAGGCAACCATTTGACCCATTGTGTCTGTTTATCAGATACAAAGCAACGAAGATATCCTTCCAAACATTTGTTTACTATCTCAGTTTGCCCATCAGATTGAGGATGATAAGATGAGCTATGAGCTAACTGAGTACCAAGACAAGAAAATAATTGTGTCCAAAAATTTCCAGTGAAAATGGGATCTCTGTCACTTACAATAATCTTTGGGTTTCCATGTAGCTTTTGAATTGTTTCCATAAATGCAGTAGAAACTGTACTGGCTTTAAATGGATGTGATAATGCACAAAAGTGTGCATACTTGGTAAGTCTGTTAACTACCACCATGATGACACTCTTTCCCTCAGACTTGGGTAAACCTGTGATAAAATCCATTGATACCTCCTCCCAACGTTGGCTTGGAATGGATAAAGGTTGTAATAGACCCGGTGTCTTAATTGTTTCAACTTTATTTTGTTGGCAAACCAAACATTCTGCCACAAACTTTTGAATATCTGATTTAAGGCCATCCCAAAAAAAATCCTGAGTGCCCTCCTAAGGGATAAGTGTGCAATTCCATAAGAATCTTTTGTTTTAGCTGGGAATTCTTACAGAGGTATAAGCGATCTTTGTACCATAACGAATCATTTTTCCAGCTAAATGTATCAGACGTACTGGAATCTTGTTGTAGCTTTCGAATAAGTGCCCACACTTCTTCGTCATTCTTCCACTCCTCCCTTGCTTCATTTATCCAATCTGGTTGGATGATAGAAATAGCGCACAAAAATGCTTCCACATCCTCATCCTTCCTTGAGAGTGCATCTGCCACCACATTTTGCTTCCCTTTTTTGTAGATGATTTCAAAGTCATAACCCAACATCTTTGTGACCCACTTTTGTTGCTCTTCAGAGGATAATCTTTGTTCTAAAAAGTATTTAAGGCTATCATGATCTGTTTTTACCTTGAAGTGTCTTCCCATTAGGTAGGGTCGCCATTTCTTAAGTGCATGGAGTATTGCCAACATTTCCTTCTCATAAATAGCTTTGCTTAGAAACTTTCCCTTGATTGGACGACTTTCAAAAGCAATGGGTCTTTCATCTTGCATTAGAACAGCACCAATTCCATTTCCTGAAGCATCACATTCCACAATAAAGGTTTTTGTGAAGTCCGGTGTAGCTAAGACCGGTGCTTGGCACATTGCCTCTTTAAGATCGAGCCATGCAAGAACGCAGTCTTTGATCGAGCCATGCAAGAACGCAGTCTTGACATCCATCTGATGTAGGTTCCATCCTTGTGAAGCGGCAAGGGCTATGATCGAGCGGATGGTCGTATATCTGGCAACAGGTGCAAATATCTCATCATAGTCTATACCTTCCTTTTGGGAGAAACCTCGAGCAACAAAACGAGCCTTATACTTTTCCGTGCTTCCATCTGCTGCATGCTTTATCTTGTAAAGCCATTTGGAAGTAACAACAGTCTTTTCCTGGGGTCTAGGAACTACTTCCCAAACATCATTCTTTATGATAGACTCATATTCTTCGATCATAGCATCCTTCCATACTTGATGCTTGACGGCATCTGAGAATGACGAAGGCTCATTTTGTATGATTGTGCTCATGATGGTCAGGTATCCTTGATACCTATTAGGTTTCTTACTTTCACGAAAGGTTCCTCGGGGTGTAGCATGTCCTTTAGCATCATCAAGTATCCCCCTAAGCCATGAAGGCCTCTTCCTAGAAGAGGAAGGCTCATGTGGATGAGGATCAATCGGATCCATGGGTTTTTCTACATCAAGCATTGATTCATCATCCTTTTCTTTCGGTTCCCTGTGTTTTAGCTCCAAATCTCACTCTTATGGTTTGTGATGTTGTACTCATGGCCTAGGGCAACCCCTCCTTCCAGACCTGGTCCTAAAATTTAAAAAACAGTGTTTTATTCCTTATACGCGACATTGCCCTGAGTTAAACGCGTGTATACGCGGGTCTGTGTATATCCAACCCGCGTGTATGTATTAAAACACTTAAAAAAATACAAAATTCCTTCTTTTCGGGCATCGCGGGTTTTACCTGCTGATCACCTGTTAGTGCCTGTGGCCCAACTGTTCCCAACCAACTCCTAACTAAAAAACTACTTTGGAGATGGTATAAAAATACCTCAAAGGGAAGGCCTAAGGGGGGAGAGAATAGAGAGAAAGGTTATTATGTTGAGATTTTTCCCTTGACCAGGTCTAAAGTCCCTTGTACCTTCTGCACTTCCCCCATTTTGTGCAGGAAACCTTTGTTTCCTTGTGTGTTGATGTTCATCCACCATTTATGACATCATGGAGAGAGTCATGGAAGGAGTTTTGTTAGAGGCTTGAGGCTGGAACGGATCCGGGAGGAAGCTTTGCTTGGAGCCTGCTGAAGGTGACTCAAGTGAACATATTCCTTTTTATGTACTTTATTTGTCTATAATAAAAGAAACACGTGTCTTGGTTCCCGAAGTGAATCTTATTTATGTTAATGATATTCATGTTTAGAATTCATGTGTAAATAGTTGTTTGGATTTCATAACTAACTACCTTTCTTTATACATGAAGATGGTTTCTTTATAAGTTTTTGTCCATGTACTGCTGTGTTCTTTGAATTGTTTTTTTTGCAGGACAAAAGTGAAGAAGGGAACTCCAAGAAGGGTTTGGACCCTAAAGGCCTTCTCAAACGTAGGACCAAAGGTACGTACCCTTATCATAGAATTTGCTTATAATAGCATAATGGCTGTGTGAATGCATGTTTCTTTGAATAGATAACTTTCAGTCTGCTAGGGTTTCAACCCAAAAAACCCTAGGGGAGTAATTCCCTCTACCACCCTGGTGTCAGCTTCTTGAGAGCTCCTCAAAGTCGGAAGATTGATCACCTTGCGGAGAGCCATATCTTCATCAAAGGTGACATCATGACTAATTATGACTTCCCTTTGACCGGCTACATAGATTCTATAGCCTTTATTATTTTCACCATAGCCCACGAAAATTCCCTTCTTTCCACATGCTCCCAATTTATTTCTTTTCTCTTTCGGCACATGAAAGTATACAGGGCTTCCAAAAATTTTAAAATGAGAAACATCAGGTTTCTTACCAGTGAATTTTTCTTCAGGAGTCTTGGAACCCAATGCTTGATGAGGGCATCGATTTTGTACATATATGGCAGTGTTTGCAGCTTCAGCCCATAGAAACTTTTGAAGTCTTTGATCATGTAGCATGGCCCAGACAGCTTCCATCATCGTGTGGTTCTTCCTTCCCACCACACCATTTTGCTCAGGAGTATGTGGTGTAGTAGTCTCCCTCTTAATGCCAACCTCAGGTATGCCTGAGTAAGCCAATTGTAATATATCGGAGGTTTTGCTTTGGCTTGAGGGGAATGGTCCCCTTTTGAGCTTTCCTTTGGCACATCCCGGACATACACCTTCTTTCTTTACTTGGAATTCGGGCATCCCTGTTACCATCTGTCTTACATCGGGTAGAGCTTTGTAATGAAGGTGGGAAAACCTCCGATGCCAAAGTTTGGACTGAAGTGTTGTGTCGCAAGACATGACTCCTAGCGGACTTCCATCGACCTGATATAATGAATCAACAGTAAACCCAAGAGTAAAAGCATCTTTAACATTATTTTTCCATATACATACCTTGCCATTGCTGAAGGTTACCTTGTAGCCTCTGTCTTCCATTGCCAAGATGGACACTAGGTTCCTTTTGAGGTCAGGTGGATTTAATACATCGTGGACTTTCTAGCCTTCTTGAATGGTTGTCCTCTTCCTTGATCTCCAGCTCTCCTCTTACCTTTGCTGTTGAATTTGTCATTCCTTTGATTTGCCATCAGAGGGATTTTGATCATCGTCACGGTGAGAGTCATTTCTATCAGGGCATTCCCTTGCATAGTGACCTGCTTTATTGCAAATGAAACATCGTCCTTTTCTTCCACCCTTAAATCCAGCCTTTCTCTTCGATTTAGACCCAGAATTATTTATTTTCTTAGCATGAGAAGAAAAAGCAGCAGGAGGACCTTTAGGCAAGGGAATTTCCTGCTCTTCTACCCTTGTTTCTTCTTGAATGCATCTAGCCATTAATTCCTCCAAACCAGGAATTACATCATAGTTCAAAAGAGTAGTCATGAACACATACCATTCATATGGTAATCCTCCAAGAGTTGTGAGTGTCATTTCTCTGTCAGTAATGGTTTCCCCAATAGATAGGAGATCATTCTTGATCTCGGTGATTCTTAAGAAGTATACTTGCATACTTTCATCTTTACCCTTCTTGATTTCCCTCAACTTATTTCTAAGAAAAAAAACTTGATTTGCATCATTAACTTTAAATAAACTCACCAGTCTGTCGTAGATTTCCTTGGAGGTGTCTAGATCAGAGATGTAGGCCACCAAGCGCTTGTTGATAGAGTCCCGGATGATCTTTTTTTTTTGACTTCTCCATTTTTCCATTTGTTCTAGGCAGCAGCAGATGCATTTGATGAAGGCTCAACAATATTGCCTCTTACATGGTCCAGCACTCCTTGATCTTCAAGGGTTAGATCGATAGACATCTTCCATTCGTGATAGTCAGCTTTCTCACGGAGCTTGTCTTCGGCAGGAAAGAGTGTTGAGGACCCCATAGTTCTTTTAGGATAGCCTTGCCAATCTTCTCTTCAATGATTGCTCTTGCTCTTGCTCGGGCTTTGTCTTCACCTCAGCTCCGATACCATGTTAAGTTATGGTATGTTCTATGCTTATAACAATTTACTTCTTTTTCTTATTATTTTCCACCGATTAGCAATCACATGTACATAAAGTAAAGTGCAGATAGAACATTAAACGATCGACAGAAAACAAGCCAAGACAAGAGACACAAGATGTGGCGGCTAGCCAGGGACAAACCCCACAAAGTGTGGCGAAACCCTTTGATCAAATCTTCTTTTATCTTCAATAATTCAACAGAGAGAAATAGTACAATAAATCTGATTCATATCAGCAGTAGCAAACCCTAGATCAGTAGCATCAGCATTAGCGGCTTCATTATCAAACTAGGGCAGACCATATCTCACAAAACGACAGTCGGATTGACTTCATTCCACCACCAAAAGTTTCGGCTTCCAGAGGAGGTTCAGATGAACCTATAGCGCAGTTCAGATGAGGAGATCTTCTAGGCCACACAAGTCTTTACTTCTGCAGTTGCAGCTTCAGTTTCAGCAGTTTCCGGCTTCAAACTAGGGCAGTCGATATCTTGCAAACCGTTCATCGGATTGACTTCATTCCACCACCAAAATTTGCGGCTTTCAAAGGAGGTTCAGATGAACCTACAGCGCAGTTCCAAATAGAAGATCTTCTAGGCCACGCAAGTCAATCTTTACTTATGCAGTTGCAGCTTCAAATTCAACAGCTTCCGGCTTCACATGTGTGAGAGAGAGACCCATTTCAGCGCAGTAGAGAAGAGACTCATATCTGCGCAGTAGAGAGAGAGAGATGTGATGAGATGAGTGAGTCTAAATGAGGAAAAGTCCTCTTATATTTATACACAACGTTGGTGGGTGAATACATGCGACTGTTGGGCTTCTGAGCCTACATGAGTTTTAGGTCGGCTTGATAATAATTCCATAATCAAAATAAATTCATATCTCCATGAATACTTATCGGAATCGGATGATCTTTATATCAATCCTACACCTCTCGACGAGAGGAATCTAATAAAAATATTATTAGCCATGAATAAGATGACCCACATGAAGTTTTGCCCTGGTTGCCAATTTTAAAAGGAATTCATTTTGAGACACCATCAAGGAGAAATACTACCCTATCGAGAGCTATGAGGATAAATACATGAAGTGGACCACGCTACAGCAGGGAAGGTACCATGCTAGAGTTTACCAATTATTTTCTTACCCTTCACACGAAGTTGGGTATTAAGGATTCTCAAAAACATTTGGTGCTCAAGTACCGCAGTTACCTACACAAGTACATCCAGGATGAGATGGACTTGCTAGACATCCCCTTGCTCAGCACTCCGTACCAATACGGTGTCAAGATTGAGCATAATTTTAAACAAAAAAGTGAGACTTTGGATATGCGAAGCTAAAGCAAGGGAAAGGTGCCTCCAAACCACAAAGCAAAGGGCAAAGCCAAGGTAAGGAAACCCAGGATAACCCATCGAAGCCGCAAGGAAATAACAACATCACGAAGACAAAGAAGGACACAGGAAAGTGGTGTGAGTTCCATAAGGGCTCCAGTCACAACACAAGTGAATTTCGGGACAAGTAGTCACTAGTGGTCGAGTTGAAGGCTTCTGAGTCAAACACATGTTCTGACTATGAGTCAAAACCCGAAAAGGGGAATGAGAAAGGGAAGCATATCATTGACATGGAGCCCAATGCCATTGTGGCCACCACCAAGATTCAGAAGATTGGGCCTGAAGATCGAGAGGAGGGGGAATGCCTATTCCACTCACAAATGTGGGTGAAGGGTTCTCTATTGTAGTTCATTGTTGATAGTGGGAGCCAAGAGAACCTCATTTAAGCAGAGGTCATAAAGAGGTTGGGTATATCGACTACAACACATCCGTAGCCATACACGATCAGGTGGCTTCACCAAGGACAAGATATCCGTGTCAGCCAAGAGTGTCACATTCCCTACATCATCAAGCCCTTCACAGATGAGGTATTGTTTAATGTTGCTCCCCTCGAAGTTTGTAATGTATTATTAGGACAACCGTACTTATGGAAGTGGAATTCTGTATATCAATCTAGACTCCACTCTGTTATTATTTCTTTGGGTAGTAAGTTATATAGGATACTGGAGGTAGCCCCGCCTACCATCATCTCTTTGATCTCTGCTAAGCAATGCAGTAAGATCATCTCCCACACTGGGAAATTTTTTTTCTTTCTAATTCGCTCTCAAAGTAAGGGGAAGATTGTAGCCACATCCACGGCCCCTGAGAAGGGTTCCTCCATGTGGCTTAAGTGGGTGGATACGGTCGTGGAAGAATACAAGGATATCTTCTCTTCACCCATAGGGGTACCCATGCATTATCAGGTCAAGCATTTGATCGATTTGACTCTCGGAGAACCTCTACGCAACGAGTTGATATATCTTCGCTCCATTTTGGAAAATGAAGAGATCAATTGGAAAATCCATGAGTTTTTGCAAAAAGGGCACATCCAACCAAGTTCCTCACCTTATGGGAGCCCGATTGTACGTGTACAGAAGAAGGATGGGACTTGGAGGCTCTGCATTGATTATCGGGCACTAAACAAATCATTGTCAGGAATAGATATCCAATCCCATGGATTGATGACCTTCTGGATCAACTCAAGGGGGCCAAGTATTTCAGCATGGTCAATTTGAAGTCTGTCTATCACTAGTTTCCTATAGAGCCGACGAATGTATGGATGATTGCCTTCAAATCCAAGGAAGGTCGTTTTGAAGGGTTGGTTATGCCCTTCCGGTTGAAAAATACCCCTGCTACTTTTATGAGGCTAATGGATGACATCTTGTGGCCCTTCAGCAACTCATTCGTGGTTGTTTATCTAGAAGAAATCCTCATCTTCAACAAGAGTTGGCAAGAACACTTGCAACATATCATCACAAAAAATTGATCATCTAGCCATAATTTACTGGATGGATCAAACTACACCATGTAGGGCCACTTTTACCATAGTAAAATTGCTTTCACTGTGAGAAATTACTTAATAAACCACATTTGTTAAGTCATTTATAATTAAACCCGTGAAAAATAATTAAATAAATCACTATTTAATTAATTATCTTCTAGGAATAATTAATTAAACCATTGTTTAATTAATATTCCTAGTCAAATTTGACCCAAATATGAGAAATAAATCGATAAATTATTAATTATCTTATTTTTCTCTAGGAATAATTAATTAATCAATAATTATTTATTATTCATTGTCAAGTTTGACAAAATCCCTTAGGAAAAATTAAATAAATCATTATTTATTTATTATTCCTTAACCATATTTCTTGAGGTGATAAATAAATCATTTAGTTTTTTATTATTTCTAAATAAAAATTTAAATATTTTTTCCCTCTAACCAAATATAATAAAATATTCCAAATGGTTAATTCTAGGATGGGGTTAATAATATTTTATTATTGCTCATTATTCGAGGATAACCTAATATTTTGTTATAGATAGAAGGGTTTTCCATTTATTCTTCACTTTTGATTATTTTCATTGTTGCACTCACTCTTGTAACTCTGATTATTATCACTATCGCACACCATTTTACTTTTCCATTTGAGTTCTCACTGAGCTCAAACATTTTATTTTCTAGCTTTTACACATTATAGAGGAGAGAGACTCTACAAAAGCTGAAGACATTTGAGGATAGTCAAGAACCCATCCCATATAGGGGGACTAGTAACATTATTTTTTCCCTTCATAGATGTTGTTTAATAAAATATATTCTTTATATATCTAGTTTCCATGGGATTATTGGAGTTACTTGCGCTATTTTTACTATTCCATTTTGTTGTTTAACTGTGATTGTGGCATAGATCAGGGCTTTGGTAGGTTTTGTTTCTATCATTTGCTGCAGATCTACAAGGTTTAGCAGTCATTTTCATTGTTAGGGTTGTTTGTCATCCACAGTCTTAAGTGATTTCTTTTCGTACACATTCAAGAAGAAAACACAATAACAATTTGGCAACTCCACTGGGGATTTTTTCGTCGATAATAAATTGGCGACTGCACTGCGTTTTTAATTCTGATTGGAAAACCTGGGTGACCTGCAGTTTTCAGTTTAGGGTTTTTCTTTTTTCAGTCTCTTAATGTTTTTTACTAGCTTTCTAACCCTAGATCAGTCAAATTTCTAACTTCCATAAGTTTTATGGTCTTTTCCGCAGGTCACAGGAACCAACCACGACAGAAACAGAAAATTTATCCGAGACTTGCCAACCAAGAATCAAGGAGAAAAAATCGCACTTTTCTGCCACAAAAGTGGGATTTGGAGGTCTAGAGCGCACTTTCTCACCCAAAAAGTGTGATATCTCAGGAATCAGGTCAATACCTGCGTTTAATAGGGTTTCTAGGATTTTTTCCAATCTGTTTTTGGGTTTTGCCAAGATCTGTTTGTTGGGTTGGTTGACCACTATCCTAGCCCACTTAGGCCTTGATCTACTCTGATTTTCTTGTCGAAGTGGAATTTAGCCCCTTAGGGCTTCTAGTACATTTCCAACTTTATAGGAGGAGTTTAGCTGAGTAAGAAGTATGAGTTTTTGCAGAGCTTTCATCCATATTTTCCAGATTTTTACCTTCATGTTTCATATCTTCAAAGATAGGTTGTTTCCATACAAAGTTTCATCTTAAACCTTCTTTAGTCATTTGCCTTAGGATCCCATTGGTTTCCATAGATTTCACACCCATCTCCTTATCTTTTTGCAGCGATTTCCCCCCATGGTGTTTTTTTGTTGTTGCACCACTTTCCAACAGCATAGTGTCATTTGATCCCAGTCACACTGACGCTTATATCTCTTGGCCTTTTATATGTGTTTTCAATTGTTTTCACCACACACCAGCACAGTGTTTGCAAACAAAGTTTGAGTGGGGTTTAGAAAGTTGATTTCCTATTCATTTTATGTTTTAAATATCAGTGTATTTCAGTAATCCTTTTATTTTTTCAAACACGATCAGGGCTTAATTAATAAACACACTTTCACACACAAGCACACCTTAGTCGAATGGCAGTTGGTTTACACCGGCAAGCCAAGACTTAATTAATTTATCTCCCCATACAGAGGAAAAAACATCTTGTTGATCTCCCTTCACCATTTTTGTGTCACTTGTGTCTTATAGCCATTGAGCTACCAAGGCGTTTCTCACGGATACTCTTAGACCTTCATCCCCATTTTCTACTTGGGCATATTACTACTCCCCAGAGAGTTCGAGTCCCCATACCGACTCCTCTTATGGTTCATCTGATTCCTCATCTGATTTTGAGCCTCCTTCACCGCATAGCGTCATCATGTTAGGACCCACTATAGGTGTAGGAACCCAACATGGTGTTGGCTCCAGTTCTACCCCAGTGGTCACGTCTAGTGGAACCATCTTAGGAACCATTCTGAAATCTCCCATGCTACCTTTCATGATTGGGTTAAGCCTTCTGGATTTTAGCTAGTTGATAAATGACCCTATAGACCATGATGTTGGTTGGCCAACTATGTTCACTAAGCTTCCCTCCGACATCCCCAAGTTTGAGGGTAATTCTGGAGAGGACCCTACCAATCACGTCTGCTCCTTCCATATGTGGTGTTCATCCAATTCCATCACCAATGATTCCATCCATCTTTGGTTGTTCCAATGCACGCTCACTAGAGATGTTGCGGAGTGGTATGTTGACCATCCCGCTGCCTCTCATTCCACTTTCTAAAACATTCCTTTCATGTTTTTAGTTGCATCTTCGATACGACACTCATACAGAGATCTTGACTGCATTCTATTAGTCCTCTACCACCCACCTTTCTGATCATGTCCAAGAATGGCGTAGAAGGAGGAGCATGTGCCGTGCTCCACCCTTCGAAGATCGTGTCTACCTTTATTGGTTTCTTAGGACTCTTTTAACGCCTATTGCCAATATGTCATGTCTCATTTTCCTCAGACAGAGGAAAAGGCTCTCCAAACCTCTTTGAGATATGACTTGATTTATGCTCTATCTGGTTATGTCTATACCGTTATATCAGACCTCCCTCGTTCTGGTGGTGCCAATGCGCTGGGGGCATATCATGCTGCCTACAGTATCGTTGGATCTATTTCACATCCTTCACCATATACTCATCTGATTTATGGCTATGCACGGGGGGGCACCAGTTCCTCTAACACTTATGCCCCTCCTGCCAGCAACGTGTATTTAGGCCAAAGCACCTCTCATGCATTTACCCAACCACATCAGAAGATGAATCAAGGTTCAAGCTTGTTGTGAAAGAGCTTCATAAAGACTTGCATTTTTGTATCTTCTTGGAGTTTCCAGAATAAGAAGATTGAATCAGATTGTTACTTGCATAACGATACTCAAATGCATATGGTACTTCTATCATTGTTCCTTTGTCTTGTTTTATGTAATTAGCATTCCATTGATTTGTTATTGTTGATGTATTCTCATGTTTCAAACAACTCTGTAGTATTTCACTTCTGAATGATCTAGAATTGTTATATTGTATACATATGTCAACAATAAATATTAGTATGTTATGTGATATATTTTCACATTACTTCATTTAATTTTTTAAGCAAATTAATCATTATTTAAATGCATCTTTCTGTAGATAAGTGAATAATCTATATTATCATTTGTCAGCTAGGAATCATCAAGAATCGCATTATTATGACATCACCTGGGTTATATAGATATATCTGTATATTTTAGAGCTTATAGATTAAACCACCTATCATCTTTTTATACATTTAAAACACCCATTCATCAAACCATACTTTATTGGGAAACTAGTCCCATAATATCCAATCGGAGCCACCATACCAAACGAATAAGGAGTTGCACTAAGGTCCGGACCAGGTGGTTATGCCCCAATGTTGGTCCTACGATTTTAGAGGCATCAACATTTTTGGTGCTAAAAGGAGGGCCAAACTGTGAATGGCGAGTAAATATAAATCTACAGGCCATTCTAAGAGTAATTCCTCCTCACCATCACCTCCAACTTCTCCTTCGCATTCTAAATCTCCTATTCCTAAGTGAGAAGTTGAAAATAAAAATATACAATCCACTGCTGAAACCCTAAACACACTAGACAATTCTTCTCCTGAACCTCCTGAAGTAAAATCTTTGATTCATAAACTCCAGGGGATTTCAATATCCAAAGAAGAGTCTGTGTTATCCCAAGGCAATGTTACTTCCCAATATGTCCCATCGCAGCCACTTACTAGGGCAAAGACTGAAAATCTTAGCATTCCACCAATTGAATTCCCTTTACCAAGTCGAAAAAGGGATAGAAAGACACCATCAGAATCTAACAGTGAGACTTTGTCCTCATCATCGCCCATTCCATCCATACCATTGCAAGGTCATCCATCTGTTTCCCAACTTCAGATTATAGTCCAAACAGGTACAGGAACTTCAACATCCTCTACCCAATCACTTTCAACTACTTCGTCACCCTCTTCCACTATTAACTCAACAATAGCACATAATCAACATCAACCAAGGCCATGGACCAACCGAGGAGCTGTCAAAATGCCTGCACCTTTGACTCAATTTCCAGCACATCCTGAAAAATGGCTACCTAAATTTAATCCTAGCAATGGCCTGTTAGCAGAAGAACATATAAACAATTTGATGTTATCGATTAACTTGAATGGAGTAATGGAATAAGATGATGTTGTTAGACTATTTCCATACACTCTACAAGGAGCAGCAGGAACATGGTACTTTTTATTACCACCGGGTTCTATCAATAGTTGGGATGCTTTCCAAGAGCAATTTCTAACTAAGTTTGGAGAAAAAGGTCTACAGAAACTTTCATTAGTGACCTTCCAACCTGAAAGCTGAATCAAAAGAGCCAATTAAGTAATTCAACTCACGCTTCAATAAGTTGTTGAATAAAATACCTGTTGCATCCAAGCCTAGTGAGGAGGTCTGAAATGAATGGTACATTTCTTCTCTACCTTCAAACAGAGCCATCTTCGTTGATAGGGCTGCCAAACCAACATTAGCAGAAAATATGAAGGAAGCAATAGCCGTTGAAAAATGTATCCTTGCTTTGGAAAAGGAAAACACTCTAGAAGAAAGGAAATCCAAGAAAGTTAAACTTTAGAGATGATTTAAAGAAGAAAGCAACCAAGGATCCATATGACATGGAAGGCTTACAAAAAGTTCTTAAAACTATGTCTAATGAAATAGTTGAAATAACAAAGCAAGTAGCTGAAACTTCTATGAACAGACCATTTAGGAATTTTAAAAGAAATCAGCCAACTGATCCTAAACCACCCAATGCTATATCTAATGCAGAATCTGACCTGGATGATGATGAAGAAGAAGATACTGTTTTATCAGTTGAAGAAATGAAAGAAGATGAAACATTTGAATGTCATGGAATGTGGGACTTTATCTTATCGAACTCTGATAATGAAAGTGAACAGGAAGCTCTCCCAGTAAACACCAGAAGTAAAAGTATAGTAGAGCCTAATCAAGCAAATCAAAAGAAGAAAAACTAAAATCCTATTACTAAAGAGAAAGTTCCCACAAATAAAGCTCCAGTTGCGTCTCCCCACAATCAACCATCTTCGTCCAACCCTCCCTCATCATCTAAAATGCTAGTAGTTTCAGATTCCATGGATTATAACATAGTGGAAGATATGAAGAAGACTCGAGCAAATATTTCTCTGCATGAACTTAGTAAGCTCAAACATCAATAAAAGTTGTTGCTTAAAGAATTAAATGCAGTACCTTCTTCTCCTCTTCCAACTAGTGTATTATCAAAGGCTGCTAGAGGATCGGGTAAGCCACCATCTGATAAGGTGGATGCTATCGATGTCGTTTTGATTGGGGATGGGTCAAATTCTCATACTCCTCCTTTTCTCTTGACTTATGAGATCTACAATAAAAATTTCATAACTGCTTGATTGATTCAGGGGATTCATCAAACATAATGCCAGCATCAGTTTGCTCCAACTTAAATATTGAACCCCAGAAGTCTGCAGTTCATATTTTGCAATTAGATCGAACTAAGGTTCAAGTTTTAGGAGAAATAAATTCAGTTACTATCAGATTATCTGCTAATCCCAGGGTTGTCCAAAGAATTGATATATTAATTGATGACATCCCTGAGTTTTATGGTTTGATCCTTAGCAGATATTGGTCTGAAAAACTTCATGGTTATATTTCAACTGATTAGTCTCACATGTGGCTTCCCTATAATGGGACACCAAATCAAATCATACTTGATCGTGAAAAACATTTGACTCACACAATAACTGAATTTGAAGAAGAAAATCAACCTGTAGCCTTCAATAATAACATTCTTGGAAACTATTTAGCTAAATATTTTTTTGGGAATTTCAATGCTTAGAAATTTCCATTTCCTGCTAATAATGTCATATCACAAGTTGAAAATTTCTCCAGTATCGATAATTCTAAGTCTGTTAGTGTTACAGATGAACTTGTAGATAAACTTGTAAATAAGCCTTTATTTTGGTCTTTGTATTTTGATGGATCTAAATCTAATGACGATGTAGGAGCAGGATGTATTTTAGTCAGTCCTGAAGGATAAAAAATGATTTTATCATGTAGATTAGAATTTGAGTGTACCAAAAATACTGCAGAATATGAAGCATTGATTCAAGGTCTCTATAAAGAAATAGGCCTGAATATCCAATATCTAAAAGTATTTGGTGATTCTAAAATTGTCATTAAACAAGTGAGAAATACTATTCATTGTCTTTCAGGGCATCTAAAACATTATCAATCACTTGTTCAAGATCTCATAACTCATTTTCTAGCATTTGACATTTCTCCTATTCCTAGATCACAGAATGCAGCAGCAGATCTCCTGGCTAATGTTGCTTCTAAACTCCTTCCATCTGAGGATTATAGTCCAGATAGATTTTCTATTGAATTAATTTTTCGGCCATCTATCCCAAATAATGTCACCAATTGGCGTGTGTTCAATCATGATGAGGATATCTTAAATTTCTTGACATCTAAAGGATCTTATGACGATCAAATTATCGATGAAAGCGATCATGATCTTCAATTAAAGCAGAGACTCAATGAAAATCCTATTCCTAAATCTGTGGTCAAGCTAGAATATCTTTATGATATTAAGGATAGATTCAAAAAGGTCACTAATGCAAAACTTCAAAGTTCACCTTTAAGGTTTGAATTAGTAAATCTCGGCACTGATGCCAAACCACAAAATGTCAATCTTGGACTTGGACTTTCATGAAGGATTTGCTTTCATCAGCTTATTGAAGAAATACAAAAATATTTTTGATTGGAATTATGAAGATCTAAAAAATTATGATACCTATATCATTCAACACACAATTCCAATGATCTCTAATGAGAAACCTGTACAACGAAAACTAAGGAAAATTCACCCAAATATTGAAAGCCAAATCAAAGAAAAGTTGAATAAACTCCTTAAAGCCAAAATAATCTTTCCTGTCAAACATTCTAAATGGGTCTCAAATTTAGTACCTGTGAGAAAAAGGAATGGTGATTGTTAGGCCCCTATACTACTAGTGTAACCCCTTATTGTTATTAGTACAACCCCATTATTATATTGTTATACCCATGTAGTCCCCACATTGTTATTATTATGCCCCATAGAAGCCCATTATTGTTATTATTGTGCCCTTACATTATTATTGTTATGTCGGCTCTAGTTATATTATGACCCCTTAAACTCCTATATATAGAAAAGAGGTCTTGTCATTTGTATCATCCAGGAATTTTTCATTTGTGTAATGTAAAGGAGGTTGCCCCCTTGAAGAGACTGAATTCTAAGGCGTTGATCTATCTTTTCTATCTTTTTGTGAGCTGGTTTCATAACCTTTGGTATCAAAGCTTTGGATTCTAGGGGTTTCGCTGCTCCAAGCAGGTCATCGTGGCATTTTTGCTATAACATTGTTTCTATGATGTTTCAGAAGCTAAAAAAAAAACTCATTTGATACAAAATATATCTGAACCTCAGGTCCTAATTTCAGATCTTGTCTCGTGCTATTTTCAGAGATATGGTTTGAGGACGTTAGGGTTTTGGCAAGCTCCAAAATTTCATCTAAAACAGGTCATCGTGGAATTTTTGCTATCACTCTTTCACTACGAAGTTTCAGAAGCTCGAAACAAAACCCATTTGAGAAGCGATCGATTTGAACCTCGGTTTTGAATTTCAAATTCTGTTTTGCTATATTTTCAGAGATATAACCTGAGGAAGTTAGAGTTTTTGCAAACTACCGAGTTACATTCCAAACAGGTCACCTTGGAAAAATTGTCATAACTTTCTCTCTGAGCATCATATTTAAATTTCATAAGAAGTTTTAGAAAGAGGACTTCCTATAGTTTTCTACATATTAGTTTCAGGTAATACGGTTGAAATAGTGACACGTGGAGCTTTGTACAAATTCGCTCTACTGAAACAGTCTGTAATCAGGTCATCATGGGAGATTTGGCATAACACTTCCTTGCAGAATCCAATCTTGATTAGACTTAAGGGATTAGAAAGAGAACACAGAGAGCTACTACAGGAAGAAATTTCAGAACTTGGAGATCTGAAATTACAAAGTTACAATCGTTTTAAGTTCGAGCTCCAAAAATCAAGAAAAGGTGGAATGAGGAAGTTTGATGGCAATGATCTGGTAAATTGGATACTACAGATGGAGCAATATTTTGATCTACATGGTGTACCACTATTACAAAAGGTATGTATTGCATCTTCATATTTAGAGCCGGATCAATTTTTATGGTATAAAGGGCTTTGTTCTCGTAAACAACTTGTTACGTGGTCAATTTTCACAGAGGAAATGATAGCACATTATGACGATACAAAGAGCAACACCTTATTTAGATCAACGCCACAACAATTGGAAGAAAAAAGAGTGAAAGGTCATTGTTACAAAGTGGAAAGCAAAATTATGGCAACAAGGAAGTGTACCCCTCACAACTATAAAGATGGAAGTGTTGTTTCTTGTAGCCTTCCACAAACTACAAGGCTTACACCACAACAATTGGAAGAAAAAAAGAGAAAAAGGGCTTTGTTACAATTGTGATACAAATACATTAAAGGTCATAAGTTTGCTGAGAAGAAATTATTTTACATTGATTGTGGAGAGGAGAAAGAAAAGGATCAAGAATGTCAAAAGAAGAGTATATACACCAGGAACCAACCCTAGAGAAAGAAGAAATGAATCCGACCATATCTTGTAAATCATTGGAAATAATAACTATTCCTCAAATTCTTAAGATAGAAGGACATATCAAGAAGAAAAAGGTTCAAGAAGTGAAATACCACATCAAGAAAGAATAAATGAATTTGACCATATCTTGTAATGCAATGGTTGGAATTACTACTCTTCAAACTATCAATATAGAAGGACATATCAAGAAGAAAAATGTTCAAGAAGTGAAAGATCACATAGAGCATCAAGAAATGAATCTGAACATATCTTGTAATGCATTGGAAGAAATTACCACTCCTCAAACTCTCAATATAGAAGGACATATCAAGAAGAAAAAGATTCAAGCAGTGAAATATCACTTTGAGCATCAACAACAAGTTCTCCAACTTTTAAAGGATAACACCACTTTGGTGCAGAATCAGATGAAACAACAGGCATATCAACATAGAAATGAAAGAATTTTTGATGTAGGCGATTGGGTATTTTTATGGTTACATACATACAAACAAATGTCCCTCAAGAAAACTATTTATGAGAAGGAAATGTTGGCAATACTACACGCAATTAAGAAATGGTGACCTTACCAAATGGGAAGACACTTCAAGGTAAAAACGGATCATGATAGTATTAAATAATTTTTAGAACAAAGATTATCCTCTGAAGAGAAACAAAAATGGGTCACAAAGATGTTTGGTTATGACTTTGAAATCATCTACAAAAAAGGGAAAAAAAATGTTGTGGAAAATTCACTCTCAAGAAAGGATGAGGATGTTGAAGCATTGTTGTGCGCCATTTCTATTATCCAACCAGATTGGATAAACAAAGCAAGGTATGAATGGAAGAAGGATGAAGAAGTGTGGCCATTCATTCAAAAGTTGTAGAAGATCCCAATTCAAACAATATTTCCAAAACTTGAAGAGGAAGGAAAAATCATATTGGAACCTGGAGCAGTCACAGAAATAAGAACCCGACAGCTACAAAATCGATCAATTTTAGAGTATCTCATCAAGTGGAAGAACTTACCTGCTGAAGATTCCACATGGAAGGACAAAAATTTTATACAAAAGCATCAAGATCTACTCAAGCATTGAGGACAACACATTTTGAAGGAGAGGGGCATGTTAGGCCCCTATACTACTAGTGTAACCCCTTATTGTTATTAGTACAACCCCCTTATTATATTGTTGTACCCATGTAGTCCCCATATTGTTATTATTGTGCCCCATAGAAGCCCACTATTGTTATTATTGTGCCCTTACATTATTATTGTTATATCAGCTCTAGTTATATTATGACCTCTTAGACTCCTATAAATAGAAAGGAGGTCTTGTCATTTGTATCATCCAAGAATTGTTCATTTGTGTAATGTCCAGGAGGTTGCCAACTCGAAGAGGTTGAATTCTAAGGTGTTGATCTATCTTTTCTATCTTTTTGTGAGCTAGTTTCATAACAGTGATATTAGGACTTGCATAGATTTTAAGAATCTCAACCAAGCATGTCAGAAAGATAATTTCTCATTACCAACAATAGAGTAGATACTTCAATCAGTAGTTGGCTCAAAGTTAATGTATTTTCTTTATGGTTTTTCAGGATACAATCAAATCCTGGTACATCCAGATGATAGATTAAAGACTACATTCAGAACCAAATGGGGAACATATGCTTATCAGAAAAAGCCTTTTGGTTTAATAAATGTTGGAGCTACTTTCCAAAGAGCTATGGACATATCTTTCAAAGGTTTGATCAATAGGACGGTCGTTGTTTACTTAGATGACATAACTGTCTATTATAAGAAAAAGAGCAATCATCTACATGATTTAAAGCAGATATTTGAACGTTGCAAAAAATATGGGATTTCCTTAAATCCCAAGAAATCATTTTTTTCTCTTAATGATGGTAAACTTTTATGGTTTATTGTATTGTTGTCTTATATAGGCCTGACCCAGGTTTGGAAGAATTATTTAGCCAAGCAAATCCCGCAAATACCGGCCCTTTCTGCGACAGCCCGTAGAGCGCGGCTTGAGGTCTCACCCGAGGTAGCAGGGGAGGGTGCTGGAACTAGGTTTCCTCGCCCTTGGGATGTCTGGATGCGGTTTGGAGGGTTCGCACTTTGTTCTACAGCTTCGTGCTGCGCTATGTTCATGTGGGTCCTGAATACCCTGCGCAATCTACAGATCTAATCTAGTGGATGAAGTATTGCAGCTCAGATCTACTTTAAGGTGGTATTTAAGAAAACATTTATTAGATTTATTCAGTTTGCACATGAAGATTAAAACTAGATCTCCACAATTATTTCACAAGCATATGTGCACAAATCAAAACAATTTCATTAACCATAAAAGAGCATAGTTGCGATAATTCAGATTTAACATAGAATTCAGAAGAAACTTAACTTTATTTCCACTTATCACCCTTACATCCAGATATGCCCTCCGCACTCAGCTGCAGGGGTCCGCGCACACAGCTGCGAACTTTTCCAGGCCTCTGTGCACACAGTTGTAGAGCCTCTACCCTCTACCTAAACCCTTGACTCAGACTTACAGATGCTTTCAGAATGCTCTTCTCAGACACCCATTACACTTTTTCTTCCAAGATCATCCTCAAAAAGAATTTCCTTTCCCTCATAGAGCCGCACTCTATTTATACCTATCTATGGTTTGCGGACCAACTTACTTCCTATTATTTTATATTATTTTTCAGGCGGACAACCCTTTGGCTCAGTCTTTTACATTTCGTGCTCCGCATATTTTGGAGGTTTACAATATTTTTATCCTAATTTCTAGGCTATCAAACCCAAAACTGTTACGCGGGACCTCCACTACCCAACAGTCCCCCAACACAATTATCGTGACTCGCCCCGGTGCAGCGTGGTGCACTGCCGTGGCTTCACGGTTCACCTCCCTCTAAGTGACGCTCGTCGTCCTACTGCTTCTTCGTTGTCTCCTACAACGCTTCGTCCGACTCATGCTTTAATTTTTTTACCACTTCTTACAACTGATGATTCTCATTCTACTCTGCTTGGTTAACACAGAACACCCCCTCATCAGATTTTAGCTAGAGCAGGGGAGCTGCATACGGAACCTCCTTGTACCACCGCAGCCACTTCCAACCTTCGTATCTTCTCTTCGCACTGTCTGCTGCAGCTTGTGTTGCAATTTTGCAAGACCGTTGCTGCTGTCCATGAGATCCCACTCCTTATAGTCTTTCAGAGATGCCTTAGTAACTTCGTTATGCCCCGTGGTCTCAATTTTCCCATCCTTTCACTGAATTGTTGTAGTTTGTTGACCCACCCACGAGTGGGGCGACGACATCCGAACCACTTCTTGTTTGTGTCTTCCCTTTTCTGGTACATCCTCTACTATTGAGGCTACAGGCTGCGAGACACCCACAGTTATCAACACCATGCTCCTGAGATAGTCTTGCTTCCCCATTGGCCATATTACCACCCTTGGGCTTACTCCTTGTGCAGAGATAATAAACAGCTCCATGTCAAGACTCAGCAGATGCTTTGTGGAAGTTTAAGTCGCATGGTAGATGTTCCTCAGAGATTTATATGCGAGTCGAATTTCAAATTCCTAGATTTTCGCCTGTTCCAGTGTCCCCATGTAAATTTTGTGGCAGCTCGTGCCATATTTAGCTCTTACTCCTTCCCTTAATTCCCTGTCACCCGCTCTCTCTTGCCCGCCTCCTACTCCCTTTCGGCAACAGCCCGCAGAGCACAGACTGAGGTCTCACCTGAGGTAGTAGGGGAGGGTGTTGGAACCAAGTTTTCGCACCCTTGGGATGTATGGATGCAATTTGGAGGGCTCGCGCTTTGTTCTACAGCTTCGCGCTGCGCTATGTTTGCGCGGATCCTGAATACCCCGCGCAATCTATAGATCTAATCTAGTGGATGAAGTATTGCAGCTCAGATCTACTTTAAGTTGGTCTTTAAGCAAACATTTATTAGATTTATTCAGTTCGCGCATTAATATTAAACCCATATCTCCACAATTATTTCACAAGCATATGTGCACAGATCAAAATAGTTTCATTAACCATAAAATAGCAAAGTTGCGATAATTCAGATTTAACACAGAATTCAGAAGAAACTTATCTTTATTTCCACTTATCACCCTTACATCCAGATCTACCTTGCGCACTCCGCTGCAGGGGTCCGCGCACACAGCTGCAAAGCCTCTACCCTCTACCCAAACCCCCGACTCGGACTTACAGACGCTTTCAGAATGCTCTTCTCAGACACCCATTACACTTTTTCTTCCAAGATCATCCTCAAAAAGAACTTCCTTTCCCTCATAGAGCCGTGCTCTATTTATACCTATCTATGGTCCGCAGACCAACTTAATTCCTATTATTTTATATTATTTTTTGGGCAGACAACCCTTTGACTCGGTCTTTTACATTTCGCACTCCGCATATTTCAGAGGTTTACAATACTTTTATCCTAATTTCTAGGCTATCAGGCCCAAAACTGTTACGCGGGACCTCCGCTACCTGACATGTATCCAAAAATGGCATATACATTGATCCTGATAGGATAAAAGAAATTTCTAATATCCCTTTGCCACATAATAAGAAATCTATGCAATCATTTTTGGGACAGATAAATTTTGTGAAAATATTTGTTCCTGATTTTTCTCATATTGTTTTACCCTTGCAATCCATGATTAATAAAAATTCAACCTTCAAATGGGGACATAACGAAAAAGAGGCTTTTGACTTGATCAAACAAGCGATCATTAATGCTCCTCCATTGAATACTCCCAATTTTTCTAGTCATTTTATTTTGTATACTTTGGCCACTGAAACATCTTATGTTGTTTTTTTAACAGAAATCAACGATCAACAAGTAGAAGCACACATATCTTTCTTTAGTTCTAATTTGCAGGGTGTTGAGCTTAATTATTTCGAAGTTGAAAAACAAGCTTTCGTTGTATTTAAATCTATCAAACATTTTAAACCATTCCTCTTAATACTCATACAAAAGTAATAGTCCCATTCTTTGCAGTGAGACAATTGCTAGTTCAAAGAGAATTAGGAGAGAAAAGAGCTAATTGGGTAACAACTTTAAAAGAATATGACATTGATATTAAACCAGCGAAAATTGTTAGAGGAGAAGGTTTTTGCAGATTAATCAGAAGAGCTTCCAATATACAGATCATGAGGATTCAAATAGTACCACACAAGTAAACGAGATAAGTATCATTGACTCTGAATCTCAATATTCCAATCTGATATTTTACCTAAAAAATGCATATGCTCCCCCTCAATTCAGCTACAAAAACAAATGTTCCTTAAGGTTAAAAGCCAAACACTATGAAATCATTGATGATGTGTTATTCAAGAGAAATTATGATTCTATTCTATTAAGATGCCTTGAAAAATCTGAAGCGCAAAAGGTTTTGCAGGAACTATATGATGGTCCAGCAGGTGGAGATTTTGGAGGAGACACCACAGCCCACAAAATAATACATGCTAGATATTATTGGCCAAATTTGTTCAAAGATTCCCATGACTACGCGAGGAAATGTAAGATATGCCAAACTGCTAGCGGGAGATAAAGGAAACCAGCCTTTCCTTTACAACCAATTAACATTGAGCAACCATTTGAACAGTGGGGGCTTGATATTATAGGAGAGATCGTTCCACATTTTTCCAAGAAACACAAATACATCCTCACAGCAACATACTACTTCACGAAGTGGGTAGAAGAAATTCCACTAAAGGTAGCCAATTCTGATGTGATTATCGAATTTATTGATCAGTTCATTAGTACAAGGTTTGGTTTACCTAACACGCTTACCTTTGACAATGCATCTTATTTTTCTGGAAATAGTATAGTTGAATTTGCTCTTAAGAGAGGTTTTAAGTTAAAGTACTCTGCAAATTACTATTCTCAAGGAAATGGCTTAGCAAAGTCAACTAACAAAAATCTCATTAGAATTATCAAAAGAACTGTTGATCAAAACCAAAAGAATTGGCATAAATATTTAATATTTTCATTATGGGTAGATCATATAACTCAAAATGCCTCAATAGGTATTTCTCCTTTTAACTTAGTATATGGGAAAGAAGTTGTAATTCCACCAAATTTAGCCCTCCCATCTCTAGCCCTAGTACAATTCATTGAAGAAACTCCTTCCTCTATTCAATTAAGATTTTGATCAAACTCTTCAATTGGTTGAGGAAAGAGAAAAGGAAAAAATTACTCACGCTAAACATCAGCAAGTCATTAAATCTTCTTTTGATGCAAGTTTTGTCGCCTCAAAAACATTACAGATTGGTGATCTCATTTTGAAATGGGACAAAGCACATGAAGACAAAGGTAAGCATACCAAATTTCAGAAGATGTGGCTTGGACCATTTCAGATGGTTGAAAAGATGGTCTCATAAACGTTTCTACTGCAATACTTATCAGGAAAGCGAGATTTTGTTCCTGTGAATGGGCTTATCTTAAAGAAATTATTTTCCTAAGGAGGTAACCCCTTCTTACCTGTACATATTCTTTATGAAAATTTTGGTTTCTTTTAGAAATAATGTTGTAAATAGTCTACCATTGGATTTCTACTATTGAAAAGCTCTATGAAAGAATATTATGAATACTAGCTTTTAAAAAGTAAAAATTTCAAGGAAATGATTACAGTTTTGGAAATTAGATAAAAAAATATGAAACACTAAAATCCTCTTTAAATTTGTGAAATATTTCAAACCTTGAAAACGCAGTAAATCATTTTGATTTTTATCAGTTGAGAAAGGTTATTTATAAAAAGGTAAAGACTTTCTCCAACTAAGCATCTACAACTCTATAATTGTCATCCATAAATTCTTAAGGAATCAAGCATTCACCCCATCCACTAGGTTTATGATTTTTCAAAGTGTAATTCTAAAATATATCTGATATAAAAGATAAGAGGTCTCATTACGAGCCTGCTTACCATGATCATAGGGAACTAATTAAGCTGACATTACCAATACTGCATACCAAAATAGGGTAATGGCTTAAATCAAAAAGCAAGAGGTCTCATCACAAACCAGCTTGTTCAGTTTAATTACAACCAATGAATGGCATTGTCATCTTCTGGCTACCAAACCAGGGCAATGGCTTTTAATCAAATAAAATAATAAAACAAAATATGAAAAATATATATATGTAGATACATCTTTCTGAATTTATCTTTAAAAGATTATACTCTTATATGGATGGTACAATGAATAATTAATGGTTAAATGGTAACCCTGTCGAGACTATAGATGTTTGTTGGAAGTAGTGGCACTACCTATGACAAAAGAGTAAATTTAAAAGCTAAGTTGGAGGAGCCCCCTACTTTATCTTTAACAACCAATCAAAGCTTGAAGAAACCAAAAAATGTTTTTATTTATGATGAGGGTTTTTAAAAGAAATTACAAAATTGATATCTTTGTTTTATTCAGAGTAAAAAAATTATTTAAACAATTCCAAGATAGTTCCCTTTTCCTCAATTGATTCTACTCAAGAAAGTGTTAGAAATTTCATTATTTTATTCAGAGATAACTGGTTCTTCCAGTGAATCACCAATTGTTGTGCTATACAACAACCCCCCCCCCCCACATTTCAATTTTTTTATCTTAGTCTAAAGATGCTAAATAAGAAATAGGTCCCCTTTAGGATATAAAAAGAAATAAAACCTTTTGAGTAAAAATAGATTTTCCATAATTTTCATATAAAAGTTGCTTTATGAGTGTTTGGAACTGCTCATCGCAAATCGCAATTGCTTAAGACCAATGAACATTCGTTTGAAAAGTTGTGATGCGATCAAAGTCATCGCAAATGCCTCATCACAAAGTTTTAAATTGAAAAGATCCATTTATAAACATGTGATGTGATATAACTATCGCATTTCGCATATCGGTAATCTTGAGGAATAAGTTAGGGCACTTCGTTGAAACCTTGTGATGCGATAAGGCTATTGCATATCGCATTTCGCCAATCCATAGGAAAAAATTGAAACCACTCCGTTGAAACTTTTCGATGCGATGTAACTATCACGATCACATATCGCATGTCGCGCTCCCAATAGAAACAAGTAGCATATACTAGGAGCACTCATGATATAATATTAAATCAATTATAAAGGAAAACATGATTTTCCAAGTTTGAAAGGAACCTGCCAACTCTACATGCCAGCTCATCACTCTTCACAATCGCAACAATACAAGGAATTCTTTTGGGCATAGCGCTTTTAACTCCCGATTTGCGATATGCGATGGCTCTACACGTATTAAAATAATAAAATCGCTAATCACAAAATCGTAGAGTTGTGACACTTGTTCTAAAAGGACTGTTGGAAAACTTGCGATGCGACATATATTAATTCGGCATTGAAGTTTCACGTTATGAGGATACGGTAATGCATTAAGAGGCAGTTATGGTTACAATCTTGTAAGTATTTCATCCTTTGCGACTATGTACTATATGAGATCTTTATATGTGCATAACTGCTTTTAATCTGTAATTAGTTGTATTGGCTCCTCTCAATGTTTTTCGCCTATCATGCTTCTATTTCTCATTTTGCAGTGTAAATCCAGAATCACACAGTTAGTCAAGATGTCCAAGAGAGTTTGAAAGACAAAGGCTCCCCTTACAGTGGAAAAAGGACAAGGAAAATTGGTGTTAACCTTAGATACTACCTGTCTAAGCTTTGGTAAGACCTCGTGGAAAGGCATATATGCTTTGCTTGAAAATGAAGATCCGAAGGAGATAGAAGAAGAAGCAACAGTTGATGGAACTGATAAATTAGAAAATACGCTCAATGATTTGGCCAGCTCTTTCCTCCATCAAATAGCGGCCTGTGCAAAGGTTTTACTATATAATGATATGGTAAGATGGGTAATTAGGAGCATTAACATAATGGACAGAGCTTTCTTCACAGCTGATGGAAGGATGTTTGGATCCTTCAAACCAGAAGATGTCAAGAGAATGTATCACTTGCTAGATCCCCAGTGACGCTACAACAAATCATTCCTGGAAGCTTTCACCAAGGAGAATGACATTGAATCAAACTCTATCAAGCAATGGAGACACTTTCCTAACAAGCACAAACCTGAATCATCTTGTATGTATTCCGTGGACTCCTTGGCATCTCCATATTGTTATGTTGTTGCTATGATGTGTAGACTCTTTGGAAGCCCCGATTCTGCTAGATTTTCTATTGAGATGGTTTCATTGATAGAAGCAACGATAAACTCCTTTGTCATGGATTAGGCAACTATCCTATCGGATAAAACGGCTAGTCATATATTGTATTATAGAAAGAGCAGATTCATCACTACCCAAGTTGTGCCCCCATTCCATATGAGTGCTTACATAGTTGACACAATTTCTTTTAATTCTGACTTTCCCATACTAGGTTGGAAATGGATTTTTCAGGACCCAACCCCCATTCATATTTACCATAAATACTTATGGAAGTATGAATACAAGAATAATTTATACAGGATTTTCCATGGTTTCATTTTACCCATCCATCAAGTTATCTTTAATAAACCTACTCCTCGACTATCTGACGAGGCTAGAATTGATTTAACCTCAATCGATAGTTGGTTCAAGGAAGAGACATTCACCTATTTTAGAGTTTTTGGTAGTATTACAGATCCACATGTCCTTCCACTTTACATTCCAGATAAGCTATTAACCCGGTAAGTAGCCTACCAGATAGTAGAAAAAGGGATGTCTAAAATCTTAAACACTCTAAGAAATAGTTGTGGGTTGCCTTTCCTCTTCGCTGCGGCACTTACTCATTACATGATTTTAAACATGCCGAGAAAGAAGCAAACAAGACAAAGGATCTGAGTCTAGTTGTTATCCCCAAAAGGCAATATGACCCAAAGAAGGTTGCTTTTAATTTCACCACTTAGATGGCAGTAGAGCAGCAAAATATTAATTGGCTTGAGGAACAGTTAACAGTAGAGAAACAGAAGAATGAACAGCTTGAAGAACAATTAAACCTGGAAAAGTATAAAATTGACTAGCAGGCCATTCAGAGATAACAACAGTTGTCTCAAGAGCTCGAGAAGCTTAAATTGACGCATCAGTAAGAGAATAAATCTAAAGAAGAGTAAATCACACGGTTACAACTCTCTTTGGTACAATTCAAAGATTATCCCAAGGTTGAAGAGTTTAAGAAGGAAGCCTTAGAGGCAAATAAGGCTTTATCTCAACAGCTGAATCTACTCTGCTAGAAAATATCTCTTATTGATCCATTATGCATCATAATGACATCATTGATTGACAAAGTAGTTAATATCATGTTAGAATTTGAAGATTGGGATGATAAAGTCACAAATTATCTCTCCTAGCAAAGCACAGAAGATGGAAGAGCTGCTAAATTACCTAAAATTGAAGAGTCTCATAAAGAGATATTGTTTTCGGAATGGGAAACACAGTTGATAAAAGCAGAAAGAGCTACCTTCAGGGCCAGGGCTATAATAAATAATTTTATTGAGTTGGTGAATGATAACTTATATGGTGCCAATTTAATTTATGATTGTTCCCCAGGTAAAATTTTGAAGTCGAAAGTTTTAGAGAAGCAATGGAAGCAACATTTGGACACCAAGGAGGAGGAGCTCAACAGAGTACAAGGTCTTAACTGGGATGCACATTGGTCCTTTTTGGTCAAGCCACACAGCTAACAGATGACTATCAAGTGCCTTGTTGATGTCATTGATTGCATGATGCCCAAGATCTCAGATTCCATATACGCAGGACAGTTACATGCTAGGCTGAGTCATCCTCTAGAAATCTAAACCATGCTCTCAATTTGTCGATTGAAGATACAAGAGAAAAAATTGATGCGATGAATCTCTTCAAAGGTTATCGCAATTCTATTTTTGAAATTCAAATATCATATTTTGATGAAGGAAGTTCCAACAACTCTCAACAATTTTTAGGGATAGTTTGTTTTTAATTTTACTATAAAGACCCTTTCATGTCATTTTAGAAAGGGTCCTCAATTTGTATAAAACTAGACTTGAGAAGTTTGCACTTCTGCACTTCTTAATTTAATTTTTTATAATCCGTGGATCGAGGTTCAAACTTTTTGTGAAAGAGCTTCATAAAGACTTGCATTTTTGTATCTTCTTGGAGTTTCCAGAATAAGAAGATTGAATTAGATTGTTACTTGCATAACGAGACTCAAATGCATATGGTACTTCTATCATTGTTCGTGTCTTGTTTTATGTAATTAGCATTCCATTGATTTGTTATTGTTGATGTATTCTCATGTTTCAAACAACTCTATATTATTTCATTTCTAGATGATCTAGAATTGTTATATTGTATACATATGTCAATGATAAATATTAGTATGTTATGCAATATGTTTTCACATTACTTATTTTAATTTCTTAAACAAAGTAATCATTATTTAAATGCATCTTTCTGTAGATAAGTGAATAATCTATATTATCATTTGTCTGCTAGGAATCATCAAGAATCGTATTATTATGAGATCACTTGGGTTATATAGATATATTTGTATATTTTAGAGCTTATATATTAAACCACCCATCACCTTTTTATATATTTAAAACACCCATTCATCAAACCATACTTTATTGGGAAACTAGTCCCATAATATCCAGTCGGAGCCACCATACCAAACGGATAAGGAGCTGCACTAAGGTCCGGACCGAGTGGTTATCCCCCAATGTTGGTGATATGATATTAGAGGCGCCAACAGGTCACTATTCCCATTGTTTCCCTCGTCTCGATGAATTTCATGATTTCCTCCAAGTGCTTCACAACTTCGAGGCCACTCGTAGTGGATCATCTAGTCCTCTACTTGTGGATCCTGATACCACTAGTACACCAGAAAAGGGGGACTCTGGTCCCACCATCATGGTCCCTCCCCCCGATGTCGAGATGACAAAATCCATGGTCCATATCCTTTACTTGTCTTTATCCTTTAGTTCCTCATAGTAAAACGCCTCTAAGGTTTCTATGCGCACTTTTATCGAACCTCCTTCATTACAAATCCAGGTCTCAACATCAGTAGAATTTCCATCTACTAGCTCATCATCTACAATTTCAGATGATGCATATGTGAACCTTCTTTCTCATTATGATGCACAAGGTATCACCACCACATCATGTAGTCAATCTTCCTCATGTCCCCCCATCTTCCATTCTGATGAGGACATCAAGGAAGCCATGAGTACCCCTAATTATCCTTGGAATGATATGCCCCATCATGCATACTTCCTCCTATATTTGGAGTCCACCACTCTAAATACATCTAGTACGCCCATAGCATACTGGGGGGCACATAGGCCCCTACATCTCCTTATCTTCCTTTGGAGCATCTCATGCCAATTTGGGTCAAGATGCTTGAATCCCTTTTTTGAGCACTTGAAACACAATGGCACTCCAAAAACTCCTCCTACTAAGGGGCATCATCCCCACATCTGCATTCCAGATCAGTCCCCTCCATCACATATGTTTGCGGGAAGTATCCAATGCTTGGGGGCATGATAGTTTTCCCCTGGCTATCTTCTCAATTTATTAACATAAGTCTCGGCCTAGATCCCACCAGATCTAGGTATGGTTGATTATCCTCCCATTCCTTGGATAGTTTGTCCTATCGCCTCCCCGACGAGCCATATTCACATCGCATATCATAGACGTTTGATACCATATCTTCAAATATTCTACTCTATGTCATACCACCTTTACCACCTAGTCCCCATCTTTAACTTAGCGAGTGAGGATGATTCTAGACCTCCTCTAGTAATTCATTCTTGTTTTCCTTTTCCCTTAATTCTTCAACAGGAACCATCGTTCCAAGAAGAATTAAGGCCATCATTAGACTAGTAAGGCCCCTTTCCTAAAAGTCACAGATCTTGATTTCGATGTTAGGTTTGTTCGCTACGATCTCTACAAGATTTAAGGCCTTCTCCTCCTCTCAAATTGGAGGGAAAATGCCTTTTTATAAGAAAACCCACAGTTTTTCTGTCGCATATTGCGACCAAACCATAGCCCAATTTGACGAATCATCAGAACCATTGGAAAACTCTCATCGAGTTCTATAATGGGTCTTTCGTAGTTTTTTATTATTTGACACTTCACTAGGAAGCCATTTTTCCAAGAAGGGTCACTTCGTCGCCTCTCAAAATCGAATTTCTTCATAAGCGACACTTGTACTTTGGGGTCCATATTCCTTTGGCACTTGTCATTTCAAGTGTCAATTTTCGTCATGAGCAACCATCATTTGCTCATGTTTTCATGGTCTCCATCGGGCCTACTCTGTGTGGCAGCGTCATCGAGTCACCCTCGCTTAGAGCATCTACGATGAGTTAGCTTTGCATCCATGGAGTTTATTTCGCATCCCATTATATCATGTCACAGTATTCCATCCATCTCTTCATCCCATTCATCCCGTGTTGCCCATTTTTTCCTTCAATCATGTTATCCACCATTCCCTCTGAAGTCGAGTCAATCGCTGCCAGGTCAACCATGCACTTTATGTAGGTTTTAACCCTATACAGAAATTACCTGCATACGAATTCTAAAAAACAGAAATAAACAATAGCAAGAGAATAACACAAAACAAATATACACAGAGATTTTCACCTGGATCCCAAAACCAGGACTACAAGATTTATTTTTCATTATGTTCCTTTCAATGTTATAATACATATATATACATGCCGAATAATTCAATACCTTGGACCGAAAACCATCACGCCCAAAACTATGCACAAAACCATGGGCTAAACCATGGGTCAAAAAAAAATTCCCAGGGCACAGCCCCGGACCCCGTAGAGGGGGGCTAACTACCTCCCTCAAATCCCTTGTGACCCCCCCACTGCACATTGGCGCAACAAAGGAGGGGCTCCACCCCCCCTCTAACCCCTCGGTTTAACTACTGGGGCTAATCGTGGAAAGAATATAACACAACCCAACATTCTCCCACTTGTTGTTTTCTTTCCACATGGGACCACAGGAGAGCTTAGTCATTTATCCAGCCCTGCAATGCCCATTGTTTCTCTACACCAAGATAACTTCTTAGAGCTCACATATTTTTTCAATGCATCTGTGGTATTCTTCAAAGTATCCACCTTTACCAGCAACACCTTTTTGTATTCTACCATATCCCTCACAAAGTGATACTGAACATCAATGTGCTTTGTATTTGAATGATAAGCAGGGTTCTTTGCCAAGAAAATTTCACTTTGGCTATCACATTCTATTCTTATAGCTCGTTGTACTAACCCCATACTTTAACACAATCATTGAAACAAAAGTGATTCCTTGTTTACACAAGTGGCTGCCATGTATTCTACCTCTGTAGTTGATAGTGCCACTACAGATTGTTTCTTACTCATCCAACTGACCGCACCTCCAAATAGGTTAAACACATACCCACTTGTAGATCTTCTTTGATCTAGACTCCAGCCAAATATGCATCAACAAAGCCATAGATATCCAAAACTCTGTCCAATCCTGGTCTTCCTTGGTAGCAAAAACCATAATCACTAGTGCCACGCAAATAGCCGAAAACCCACTTCATTGTTGTCCAATTCTCCTTCCCTGGTTTTGACATAAATCTGCTCAATACTCCCACTGCATGTGCAATGTATGGTCTAGTACATACCATCGCATACATCAGGCTACCGAATGCACTTGCATATGGAACATGGGACATGTCCTCTTCCTCTTCTTGTGTCTTGGGACACTGTTCAGCAGATAACTATACACCTAGGAACCTTCACCGGTTTACTATCCTGCATATTAAATCTCTGCAGTATTGTTTCGACATACCTCCTCTGGTTTAACCAGAGCTTCCTCTTTGCCTAATCTCTTTTAGTTTCCATGCCCAAAATATAGTTTGCAACACCAAGATCTTTCATGTCGAATTTGGGGGACAATTGGGTCTTCAAATCCTGGATAATTTCTTTGTCATTTCCAACCAACAACATATCATCCACATACAAGACTAGATAAATAACACGATCACCAATTAATTTAAAATACACACAGTGATCTGCTTTGCTTCTGGTGAAGCCAAGTCCCCGTATAAATGTATCAAATTTCTGATACCACATCCTTGTTGATTGTTTTAACCCATACAAAGATGTTTTTAACTTGCATACCAGTTCTTTCTTATCCTTCGCCCCAAAGCCTTTATTCATGTTGATCTCCTCTTCCAGATCCCCGTGAAGAAATGTTGTCTTCACATCCATCTGTTCTACCTCAAAATCAAAAGCAGCAGCAACAGATAAAAGTAATATAATAGAAGTTACCTTGGCAACAGGAGAAAAAATATCACCAAAATCAATTCCCAACACCTGGGAAAAACCTTTTGCTACCAACCAAGCTTTGCATTTCTCCACCTTTCCTTTTGCATTCGTCTTCTTCATGAACACCCATTTTCTACCAATGGGTTTCCTTCTAGCCAGCAACTCCACCAGATACCAAGCCTCATTTTTGTGCAAAGATTTCATTTCATCAACCAAGGCCTCTTTCCAAAGTTTTCCATCCTCTAAATCTATTGCTTCCTTCACAATTCTGGGATCATCATCAATAATAGATAAAGCAAAATTTGAACAGAAATCAGATGGGCTATACATTTCTGGTTGTCTTCTTTTTCGAATTGATCTTCTCACAACTAGAGTTTGTGGCTCTTCATCTTCTAATTCCTCTTCTACTGTAGAGTCTGATTCTTCCTCCTTAAGCTCAAACTCTATCTTCTCAGGTTCCTTTAGCTGGACTTCATGTTTAACAACATCTTTCACCTCTCTGAACAACACATCTCGGTTGTACACAACCTTCCTTATTATTGGGTTCCAAAACTTATAACTCTTTAAACCATCCTTATACCCAATAAATATGCACCTTTAAGATTTACTATATATAGGTTTTAACCCCATACAGAAATTACCTGCATACGAATTCTAAAACACAGAAAATAAACAATGCGAGAGCATAACACATATACACAGAGATTTTCCCCTGGATCCCAAAACCGGGACTACCAACTTGATTTTTCATTATGTTCCTTTCAATGTTATAATACATATTTATATATGCCGAAGCATCCAATACCATGGACTGAAAACCATTGCATCCAATACCATGGACCAAAAATCATCGCGTCCAATACCATGGACCGAAAAACCATCGCGTCCAAAAAACATGTGCGAAAATCATGCACAACCCAACATTCTCCCACTTGTTGTTTTCTTTCCACAGGGGGCCACAGGAGAGCTTAGTCATTTTTCCAGCCCTGGAATGCCCATTGTTTCTCTACACTAGGAGAACTTCTCAGAGCTCACTGATTTTTTCAATGCATCTGCAGTATTCTTCAAAGTGTCCACCTTTACCAACAACACCTTATTGTCTTCTATCATATCCCTCACAAAGTGATATTGGACATCAATGTGCTTTGTCTTTGAATGATAAGCAGGTTTCTTTTCCAAGAAAATTTCACTTTGGCTATCACAGTATATCCTTATAGCTCCCTGTACTAACCGCATACTTGAATACAATCTTTGCAACCAAACTGCTTCCTTGCTTGCATGAGTGGCTGCCATGTATTCTACCTCTGTAGTTGATAGTGCCACTATAGATTGTTTCTTACTCATCCAACTGACTGCACCTCCAAATAGGTTAAACACATACCCACTTGTAGATCTTCTCTGATCCAGATCTCCAGCCCAGTCTGCATCAACAAAGTCGTGAAGATCCAACACTTTGTCCAATCCCGGTCTTCCTCGGTAGCACAAACGATAATCACTAGTGCCACGCAAATACCTGAAAACCCACTTCACCGTTGTCCAATGCTCCTTTCCTGGTTTTTACATAAACCTGCTCAATACTCCCACTGCATGTGCAATGTCTAGTCTAGTACAGACCATTGCATACATCAGGCTACTGACTGCACTTGCATATGGAACACAGGACATGTCCTCTTCCTCTTCTTGTGTCTTGGGACACTGTTCAGCAGATAACCTCACACCTACAGGAATAGGAACCTTCACCGGTTTATTATCCTGCATATTAAACCTCTGCAGTATTGTCTCGACATACTTCCTCTGGTTTAAACAGAGCTTCCTCTTTGCCCGATCTCTTTTAATTTCCATGCCCAAAATATAGTTTGCAGCACCAAGATCTTTCATGTCGAATTTGGAGGACAATTGTGTCTTCAAATCCTGGATAATTTCTTTGTCATTTCCAACCAACAACATATCATCCACATACAATACTAGATAAATAACATGGTCACCAATTAATTTAAAATACACATAGTGATCTTCTTTGCTTCTGGTGAAGCCAAGTCCCCGTATAAATGTATCAAATTTCTGATACCACATCCTTGGTGACTATTTTAACCCATACAGAGATTTCTTTAACTTGTATACTAGTTCCTTCTTACCCTTCACCGCAAAGCCTTCAGGTTGCTTCATGTAGATTTCCTCTTCCAGATCCTCGTTAAGAAATGTTGTCTTTACATCCATTTGTTCTACCTCAAAATAAAAAGCAACAGCAACAGATGAAAGTAATCTAATAGAAGTTACCTTGGCAACAGGAGAAAAAATATCACCAAAATCAATTCCCAACACCTAGGAATAACCTTTTGCTACCAACCAAGCTTTGTATTTATCCACTTTTCCTTCTGCATTTGTCTTCTTTCTGAACACCCATTTGCTTCCAATGGGTTTCCTTCTAGCCGGCAACTCCACCAGATCCCAAGCCTCTTTTTTGTGCAAAGATGCCATTTCATCAACCATGGCCTCTTTCCAAAGTTTTCCATCCTTTGAATCCATTGCTTCCTTCACAGTTCTAGGATCATCATCAATAATAGACAAAGCAAAATTTGAACAGAAATCAGATGGACTATACCTTTCTGGCTGCCTTCTTTCTCGAGCTGATCTTCTCACAGCCGGAGTTTGTGGCTCTTCATCTTCTGATTCCACCTCTACTGTAGAGTCTAATTCTTCCTACTTTAGCTCAAACTCTATCTTCTCAGGTTCCTTTCGTTGGACTTCATGTTTAATAACATCTTTCACCTCTCTGAACACCACATCTTGGCTATACACAACCTTCCTTATTACTGGGTTCCAAAGCTTATAACCCTTTAAACCATCCTTATACCCAATAAAGATGCACTTTTTAGATTTACTATCCAACTTGGTTCTTTTCTGCTTTGGAACATGTACATATGCATCACATCCAAATACCCTTAGATGTGAAAGAGAGGGTTTCTTACCAGTCCATACCTCTTGTGGAGTCTTATCCTCCAATGCTGATGAAGGTGACTTGTTGACCAGGTAACATGCAGTATCCACCGCCTCTGCCCAGAATTCTTGTCCTAACCCGGCACCACTAAGCATGCTTCTTGCCCTTTCCATCAATGTCTTGTTCATTCTTTCTGCAACTCCATTTTGTTGAGGTGTATATGAAGTAGTCTTCTGCCGTGATATACCAGACTTCTTACATAATTCTTCAAATTCCTTGCTACAAAACTCTCCACCATTATCTGTCCTCAGCACCTTTATCTTCTTCTCTGTCTGGTTTTCCACCAGAGCCTTAAATTCTTTAAACCTTTCAAAGACTTCAGATTTATTCTTAAGGAAATATATCCATGTATTCCTTGAGAAGACATCTATAAATGATACATAGTACACAGGTCCAAACACATCACTGTGCACAAGCTCTAATATCTGTTTCGCCCTCTTACCACCAGAGGGGAAGCTCACCCAATTTTGCTTCCCATATATACAATTTTCATAGAAATCAAAATCCAGAGAGCTATTACTCATACCTTATACCATACCTTTACCATGAAGTATTCGAAGTCCCTTCTCTCCAATATGTCCAAGCCTTTGATGCCACAGCATGGTCTTCTCTCCAGAGACCACTAGATTTTCTGCTCCACTTTCAGGAACCATAGAACTATTGCACCCATCAATAACAGTGCTACCTTGTAGCTTGTGCTCCACTTTCAGGAACCATAGAACTATTGCACCCATCAATAACAGTGCTACCTTGTAGCTTGTACAGAGTTCCAATCTGAACTCCTTGCATCAATTCTAGTGCTCCTCGAACCAATTTGCAGGTATCCTTCTCGAACACTATTTTTACACCTACATCATCCAGCTTGCTTACAAGAATCAGAATTTCTGGCTAATGCAGGAATATGTAGAACACCTGGAAGTGTTCTAACCCTTCCACTTTGCAACTTCAACTTTACTTTTTCTTCCCATATACACAATTTTCACAGAAATCAAAATCCAGAGAGCTATTACTCATACCTTCTACCATACCTTTACCATGAAGTATTCGAAGGCCCTTCTCTCCAATATGCCCAAGCCTTTAATGCCACAGCATGGTCTTCTCTCCAGAGACCACTAGATTTTCTACTCCACTTTCAGGAACCATAGAACTATTGCACCCATCAATAACAATGCTACTTTGTAGCTTGTACAGAGTTCCAATCCGAACTCCCTGCATCAATTCCAGTGCTCCTCGAACCATTTTGTAGGTATCCTTCTCGAACACTATTTTTACACCTGCATCATCCAACTTTCTTACAAGAATCAGATTTCTAGCTAATGCAGGAATATCTAGAACAGCTAGAAGTGTTATAACCTTTCCACCTTGCAACTTCAACTTTACTTTTCCACGACCAATGATTCTAGCCTTCCTGTCATCCCCCAAGAAGACATCACCACCATCATATTTCTCATACTCACAGAACCACTTTCTATGGGGAGTGAAGTGAAAGGATGCACCTGAGTCAATCAACCATGCCTCATGATCTACATGTGTACTTGAAGAAACCAAGTACACATCCCCACCTTCAAACGAGGTGGTTTTCACCTCTGCAGAAGGAGCCTCATCAGATCCTTTTTCTTTGTCAGGAGCTTTAGATTTACAGTCCCTTTTAAAGTGGCCTTCCTTTCCGCATTTCCAGCACACCACCTTTACAAGTTTTCCTAGAGAGTTAGATCTCCCACTCGATGACTTTTTTTTTTCTGTTCTGGGACCGTCCTCATACAGACAAGGCATCACCATTCTGGCTCTCCATATTTTTTCCGTCTCATCTCCTTCGTCAGCAAGGCTGAGACTATTTCATCAAATTGCAAGGTAATTGCATTGCTACCTATTGCAATAACCAGACTATCCCACGAATCTGGTAGAGAACACAACAAACTGATGCACTTATCTTCATCTGAAATTTTAATATCAACAGATGCTAACTGACTTATCATAGTATTAAATGCATTCAGATGCTCTGTCACTGAGTCTCCATCTTTCATCCTTAGGTTATACAGCTTTTTCCGCAGAAACAATTTATTCACCGGAGACTTAGATTGGTACAAAGTCCCTAACTTGTCCCACAAAGCCTTCGTCATAGCTTCCCCTGATACATTCAACAATACTAAATCTAAGACACCCAATCGTATTTTTCTCTTTGCCTTTTGATCCAACTTCTTCCATTCTTCATCGAACACTCCCGTTGGTTTAGTACCCAGATCTACCGCGATCCACTGATCTTTATCCACCAACATATCCTCCATCTTGAGTTTCCACAACTCAAAACTCTGACCATTAAATTTCTCGATCTCTATCTTTCCACTGCTCGCCATCTTCTTTCACTACCAGAATCGATCTCGCAGATCTCCCACTGAACAGGGTCTACCACAAGCCCGAGTGAAACCCCTTAACAACAAAGGCGTCTCTTGAAGCCAAAACAACTCTGATACCAAATGTAGGTTCTAAACCCGTACAGAAATTACCTGCATACAAATTCTAAAACATAGAAAATAAATAATGCAAGAGCATAACACATAAAACACATATACACAGAGATTTTCCCCTGGATCCCAAAACCGGGACTACCAGCTTGATTTTTCATTATGTTCCTTTCAATGTTATAATACATATTTATACATGCCAAAGCATCCAATACCATGGACCGAAAACCATCGCGTCCAATACCATGGACCGAAAACCATCACATCCAATACCATGGACCGAAAAACCATCGCGTCCAAAAAACATGTGCGAAAATCATGCACAAAACCATAGGTGGGTCCACCCAACCTAAAATAGGGTCCAAAATCAAAATTTTCTAGGGCGCTGCCCCAGACCCCATAAAGTGGGGTTACGGGTACCCCTCGAACCCCCTGTTAACTACGTGGAAAGAATATAACACAACCCAACACTATCCAATTTTGTTCTTTTCTCCTTTGGAACATGTACATATGCATCACATCCAAATACCCTCAGATGTGAAACAGAAGGTTTCTTACCAGTCCATACCTCTTGTGGAGTCTTATCCTCCAACGCTGATGAAGGTGATCTGTTGACTAGGTAGCATGTAGTCTCCACTGCCTCTACCCAGAATTCATGTCCTATCCCGATACCACTGAGCATGCTTCTTGCCCTTTCCATCAACGTCTTGTTCATTATTTCTGTAACTCCATTTTTCTCAGGTGTGTATGGAGTAGTCTTTTGTTGTGCTATACCACACTTCTTATAGAATTCTTCAAATTCCTTCTTGTAAAACTCTCCACCATTATCTGTCCTCAGCACCTTTATCTTCTTCTTTGTTTGGTTTTGGACCAGAGCCTTAAATTATTTAAACCTGTCAAAGACTTTAGATTTCTTCGTGAGGAAATATATCCATGTATTCCTTGAGAAGTCATCTATAAATGATACATAGTACACAGACTTACCCAATGATGAAACATTCACAGGTCCAAACACATCATTGTGCACAAGCTCTAATATCTGTTTTCCCCTCTTACCACCAGAGGGGAAACTCACCCGATTCTGCTTCCCATATACACAATTTTCATAGAAATCAAAATCTAGAGAGCTATTAGTCATACCTTCTACCATACCTTTACCATGAAATATTTGAAGGCTCTTCTCTCCAATACATCCAAGTCTTTGATGCCATAGCATGGTCTTTTCTCCATAGACCACTAGAATTTCTGCTCCACCTTCAAGAACCATTGAACTGTTGCACCCATCAATAACAGTGCTACCTTGCAGCTTGTACAGAGTTCCAATCCAAGCTCCCCACATCAATACCAGTGCTCCCCGAACCATCTTGCAGGTATCTTTCTCGAACACTATTTTTACACCTACATCATCCAAGTTGATTATAGAAATCATATTTCTGTCCAATGCAAGAATATGCAGAACACCCGAAATTGTTCTAATCCTTCCACCTTGCAACTTAAAATTTACTTTTCCATGACCAATGATTCTAGCCTTCCTATCATCCCGTAAGAAGACATCACCACCATCGTATTTCTCATACTCGCAGAACCACTCTCTATGTGGAGTGAAGTGAAAGGATGCACCTGAGTCAATCAAAAATGCCTCATGATCTACATGTGTACTTGAAGAAGAAGCCAAGTACACATCCCCACCTTCATCTGAGGTGGTTTTCACCTCCGTAGAAAGAGCATCATCAGATCCCTTTCCTTTGTAAGGAGTTTTAGATTCATAGTCCCTTTTGTAGTACTTCCTTTCCGCATTTCTAGCACACCTTCACAAATTTTCCTGGAGATTTAGATCTCCCTCTAGATTTAGATCTCCCACTCGAGGACTTATTTTTGTTTATGTTCTGGGACCGTCCTCATACAAACAAGGAATCACCATTATGGCTCTCCATATTTTTCTGTCTCATCTCCTCTGTCAGCAAGGATGAGACTATTTCATCAAATTTCAAGGTAGTTGCATTGCTACCTATTTCAATAACCAGACTATCCCACGAGTCTGGTAGAGAACACAACAAACTAATGCACTTATCTTCATCTGAAATTGTAATATCAATAAAAAATAATTGACTTACCATAGTATTAAATGCTTTCAGATACTTTCTCACCGAGTCTCCATCTTTCATCCTCAGGTTATACAATTTTTTCCGTAGGAACATTTTATTCACTAGAGACTTAGATTGGTACAAAGTCCCTAACTTGTCCAACAAAGCCTTGGTTGTAGCTTCCCCTGATACATTCAGCAATACTGAATCTCAGACACACAATTGTATTGTTCTCTTTGACTTCCGATCCAACTTCTTCCATTCTTCATCGGAAACTCCCATTGGTTTAATACCTAGAACTACCGTGATCCATAGATCTTTATCTACCAATAGATCCTCCATCTTGAGTTTCCACAACTCAAAACTCTGACCATTAAATTTCTTGATCTCTATCTTTCCACTACTCGCGATATTCTTTCACCACCAGAATTGATCCCGCATATCTCTCACTGAACAGGGTCTACCACAGGCCCAAGAAAAACCCCTCAGCAACAAAGGTGTCCCCTTGAATCCAAAATAGATCTGATACCAAATGTAGGTTTTAACCCCGTACAAAAATTACCTACATACAAATTCTAAAAAACAGAAAATAAACAATAGCGAGAGCATAACACATAAAACAAATATACACATATATTTTCCCCTGGATCCCAACACTGGGACTACCAGATTGATTTTTCATTATGTTCCTTTCAATGTTACAATACATATATATATATACATGCCGAAGCATCCAATACCATGGACTAAAAACCATCACGCCAAAAACCATGTGCGAAAACCATGCACAGAACCATGGGCTAAACCATGGGTCCAAAATAAAATCCTTGAGGTGTTGCCCTGCACCCCATAGAGGGGGGCTAACCGCCCCCCTCAAACCCTCTGTGACCCCCTACTGCAAAACGAAAGGGGGGCTTCGCCCTCTCTCTAACCCCCCGATTTAACCACTGGGGCTAGTCGTGGAAAGAAAGAATATAACACAACCTAACACTTTATACTCTGACAAGGGAAATTGTTTGTTTGTCCCTCAGTCCCATTTTTTCCATTGTCCCTGGTGTCAGTCACATTAGTATTTTCCCTCATGCCTTAGTTGAGGATCCTCATTTCCTCACCTATGACAGGCCCTATTCTATCGACATCAGCACATCTATTTCAAAAGAACGGCCTAGAGGATGGTGTATCTTGGTTCCAGCTTCCACTCTCGTTCGGTGCCTCAAATCAAGTAAAGGGAATCAACATTTCCGTTTGACTTGATTGTTTAATGCTTTTGATTCGTACACTTTGTGGTCCAGTGATGCAGCGAATTGTACCAATGATTCCCAGGTGTGCATGAGATGTTTCAGACCTCATGAGGGGGTGGCCTTTCAAGTAGCCCCCCACATGCCCGGATGCCTTCCTATTATACTACAGCCTCATATGCAGTTCCGAAGATTTGATGGGTTCGGTTTATAACGCTTGCAACATTCATAGCATGAATATCTCCTTCAGATGATCCATTCAGTTTTGTAGAGCCCTTCCTTGTTTAGCAGGGCTTCTTCGGTTGTTCTACCCTCCCTCCCACCCTTTTTGAGTGAAAGGTCATTATATCTCACGTACTTAGATGTTATTGTATTCAGTCTTGGCTCATGTTTTTCCAAGCATAGTATGTATATGGGACACATTGTATTATTTTTTTGCTCAGTTATGTCAGCATGTCATGTACCATTTAGAATTTATTTTATTGCTCAGTTTCATGTTTCTGAGCGCATCATTATTTTGTACTAAGTTATCTCAGAAGGTGTAGGTATGAGTCCCCCTCCTCACTGAGATTCAGTACCACAACAAAAAAGGATACTTGCATTAGTCTCGCCCCCTCGTCACTATCCTCTTTCACTTCAGCTCTATTGGTCTCTCTCTCTCTCTCTCTCTCTGACTCCACTTTTTTGTCTAGTGATTGTCTCCTTACAACGTACTTCAGTCATATGTTTTGCTCCTAGCACTCGTACGTTGGGGGACAATCTGTTATCACAAAAAATTATTCATCTAGTCATAAGTTACTAGATGGATCGAAGTACATAATGTAGAGCCAATTTTACCATAGTAAAATTTCTTTCACTATGAGAAATTACTTAATAAACCACATTTTTTAAGTCATTTATAATTAAACCCATGAAGAATAATTAAATAAATCACTATTTATTTAATTATCTTCTAGGAATAATTAATTAAACCATTGTTTAATTAATATTCCTTGTCACATTTGACCCAATTATGAGAAATAAATAGATAATTCATTAATTATTTTATTTTTCTCTTAGAATAATTAATTAATCAAAAATTAGTTATTATTCCTTGTCAAGTTTGACAAAAACCCTTAGGAATAATTAAATAAATCATTATTCGTTTATTATTCCTTAACCATATTTCTCGAGGTAATAATAAATCATTTATTTATTTATTTATTTATTTATTTTTTCTAAATAAAAATTGAAATACTTTTTCCCTCTAACTAAATATAATAAAATATTCCAAATTGTTAATTCTAGAATGGGGTTAATAATATTTTATTATTTCTTATTATTCGAGGATAACTTAATATTTTGTTATAAATAAAAGGGTTTTCCATTCATTCTTCACTTCCGATTATTTTCATTGTTGCACTCACTGTTGTAACTCTGATTATTATCACCGTCGCACACCATTTTCTTTTCCATTTGAATTCTCACTGAGCTCAAACATTTTATTTGCTGGGTTTTACACATTATAGAGGAGAGAGACTCTGCAAAAGCTGAAGATATTTGAGGATAGCCAAGAACCCATCCCATAGAGGGGGACTAGTAGCATTATTTGTTCCCTTCACATGTGTTGTTTAAGAAAATATATTCATTATATATCTAGTTTCCATTGGATTATTGGAGTTACTTGTGTTTATTTTACTATTCCATTTTGTTGTTTAACTATGATTGTGGCATAGATCAGGGCTTTGGTAGGTTTTGTTTCTATTATTTGTTGCAGATCTACAATGTTTAGTAGCCATTTTCATTGTTAGGGTTGTTTTTCATCCACAACCTTAAGTGAATTCTTTTCGTACACATTCAAGAAGAAAACACAATAACACAACACATTCAACAGGTCCTTCAAACTGTTTGGTAGCACAAACTGTGTGCCAACTTGGAGAAATGAACCTTTAGCATGAGCCAGGTCCAATATTTGGGTTACATCATATATGAGCATTGGCATTCACGTGGATCCGACTAAGATCCAATTCATTCAGGATTGGCTAGACCTGACCACTCTAATTGAGCTTCGCATATTTTTGGGCCTTGCATATTTTTATCGAAGGTTCATGTTGGGATTATCCCATATCACTTGGCCTTTGAGTCAAATTACTAAGGGTGGGGTGAAAGAAATTTTTTACTGGTCTGGGCCCCAATAGAAGGCATTCATTGAATTCAAGCACCAACTCTGCTCTGCACCAATACTCACACTACCAAACCTACAAAAACCATTTGAAACCGAGACAGAAGCCTTAGACTATGCTATTGGTGCAGTCCTCACCCAACACAAGCATCCAATGACCCATCATAGTGAGACACTTTCTGATACAATTCAGAATTACTCCACATATGATAAAGAGATGTATTCTAATGTACAAGCTTACCTGCAATGGAAGCATTACATTCTGGGGAAGGAAATGGTCATCCACACCGATCTCCGACCTCTTTAGTTTATACAGACACAAGGGAAATTGTAGAACGATTGCCACCATAAGTGGTCTACATATCTGCAACAATTCCACTTGAACATTAAATAAAAAAGGGAAACACTAATAATGTTGCAGATTTCCTCAGCCAACCCCTAGTTGCAGTGCTGACTACTATTCTCAACTCTTGTGGCCAGAGTTCACCTCCACATACAAAATGCTAGTAGATGAAAATAAAGTTACTGATTTCCACCTCCAAGATGCATTATTATGCTACCTAGGCCACCTTTGTGTTCCTTCAAGCGAGTGTGCCAAGCTGATTTGGGAGGTGCACTATAGTCGGGTCGCAAAACACTTTGGTGTGGAGAAATCTATGGTTTTACTACAAAAGTACTTTTATTGGCCCAAAATCCGACTGGATGTTGGGAAATACATAAGATCTTACACTTCATGTGCCATCGCCAAGGAAACCATAAAGAAGCAAGGCCTATACACTCCTCTGCCTACTCCCAGCCAGCCGTGGTAATCCATCTCCATGGACTATATGTCTAGCGTCCCTTCTACCAAGCATGGTAATGACTGTGTATCTGTGGTCATAAACAGATTTTCTAATATGGATATATTAGTGGCCTGTAAGAAGAGTATCACAGTAGAAAAAACTACCAAACTCTTCTTTCAATGAGTATAGGTACATTTTGGGATCGCATAGACCATTATATCAGATCAGGATAGTAGGTTCCTGAGCACATTCTAGTCAAGCCTCTGGACACTATTGGACATCAAGCTCACCAAGTCAACTACATTCCATCCCTAGATTGATAGTCAAACACAGGTCATCAATAAGACGATAGTGCACATACTCCGCGTGTACAACTCCAAGCATCCACGAACCTGGGATGAGAGTTTTCCCTATGTGCAACACAGTTATAATAGAGCTCTCCATAGCTCGACTAGTCGTAGTCCCTTTCAAGTGGGTCTAGGATTTCAACCATTGTGTCTTATTGATGTTGCCATGCCTCATGCAACTACACAGACTGAACCCACACATGTATTGTCTGAGGTTGATAAAGCGACCAGGTTTATTGAATGCATCCAACACATTTGCGAGCAAGTTCATGACACCTTGGAGACATCAAATGCCAAGTATAAGAAGTGACATGATCAACATTGGGTGCCACATAGTTTTCAGGTGGGCGACAAAGTTTGGTTGCATTTGTAGAAAGAACACCTTACCAGAGCCCATCAAAAACGTAGACCACTCCAATATGGTCCTTACACCATTACGAAGGTTGTGGAAGACAATTCTTTTGAGCTCAGCATTCCCCCATTCCCTGACCTGCACCCAGTCTTCAATGTGGAACGCCTTCGACCATACTTCCCACCATTACTAGACACATCATACATTGCAAAATAGCGCACACCAACATAGTTAAACCCAGACTACATGGAACATGCCACAACTAATTGGGTTATGGACACACAGGTTATGAACACTTGCGAGCAGAAGATCCAACTATATTGGGTTTTCAAAATTGGCTAACTCCTGCACCAAGGCAAGTGGCTTATGGTGCCGGGGTTACCCCCGCACATATACCCACAGTATGCATAACAATGCATAAATACCTCTGCCCCAGGTATTTAACTCTTCAATGGAGTCAAATCTTTAAGAACTCATGGTTAAGGCCCTCTATAATTGTTCCTTTGTATCGGAACACAATCACCCTGCCAAAACCTCTCTATCGAGACTTATAAACAGACCTCAAGTCTTTGTTTAAACCTTCGTTGAAGTCTTCCTTCTTTATCCTTCTATTGGGAATTAAAAACCCTTCAACACCTTTACATAACCCCTTAACCACATATATATACATAACCACTCTCTCATAGCCTTGGTTACATATATATTAACACACAAAATCCTTATCGGCACTATTTTCCTTTAGAAATCTTTTACAAAGGAAATATTGTTCAAACATACCTTTATCCGCTTTTATATGGACTTCTGCACAGTCCCTGAGGTTAAACCTCATCACAACCGGCTATCGCTTTTCATGGGTCACATATGCCTCATCACCCCTTTATTCTCGATACGCGACTATCGGAACGCATATATATATATATATATATATATATATATATATATATATATATATATATATATATATATATATATATAGATATATATATATATATATATATATATATATATATATATATATATATATATATATATATATATATATGGGATTTCATTAAAACTCCGCTCTGAAACCCTTTATTCAGATTTCAAATCCCATGCACCCGCATATAATAAATCATCGGATCCACCTTCTTCCTCCGCGCTCTCTGAACTCTACTTCCCGATCGCCGACTAGCGCTTTATCGCTATCGGCACATCGGCATTCCCATTGACCGCCAGCCCTAACTCCTCTGATTGCGATTTAGCGATCCAATCGCGACCGTCGATCTGATTCATGATCTGACGGTTGAGATTTATTCGCGCGATCGCATTTCGCTAACCCTCCAGGTCAGATCCTTTCACTTCAAAGCGCCGATCTTATGGACCCGATATGGTATAAAACCTCGCCTATAAATGCTTCAAATCCAGAACTCGTTTCTGACTAAGTTTTCACTTGTTTTTTAGTGTAAATCGAGTTTTCCACTTGCGGCCCAAAATTACATGATTAACTCTGCCGATGTGATATTCTGTCTGCTCTTTAGCGACGTCATCTGGACCGTTGATCCTCGAGATCTAACGGTTGCTGAGCGTCGAACTTCACTTCTCTGTTCTTCCTTTTTCACTTAGTTTTTGCGCTAGACTTCAGTTCTTCTGTGGTTTGCTCCTCTTCAGCCTTCTTGTTGTTTTATTGCGTGAATCCTCCTAAGCTTTACTCCTTTGTGAATCTCACTTCGCTTCCACCTTAGAGCTTCACTCTTTTCCCTAATTTGATTCAAGGATCCTTTTACGATTCCTCTGAATCAACTCTGTTCCTCTACGTCCTTCAGAATTCTGCCTGCAACCTATTGCAAAGCCTACGAATTCACAAGTAATTCATACATGAAATACTTCTTCAGCATACTGACACAGTCAGGAAATAAACTCTGTATATATATGTAAAAACAAAGATTACATTCGAGACTTCTCTGTCTCGCACAGGCCTAATTTTCAACTATCAGTGGCCTCTCCTTTTTAGACTCTACCCGTAGGCTTACATATATGCCAGGATTGGTTCTATTGAACTAATTCTAGGGTAAATCCTAAACTGACTCCAAAATCCTCGGTGCTGACTCCTAAATCTTTTGTCCACTTCCACATCCATTAATTCCTAAAGTCTCTCTCTCGTCCCTCGAATCATGGACTGCTTTAAGAGTTGGATTTGACTTCTAACTATTTGTCATTACTAACCACTCATGTCCTCCTTATTCGAGATCATTTACAAGGTATCTCACATTATCTAATTTATTCCTATTATATGCACTCAAAAAGCCTAGATTACATTAATTTATCACTTAGGAATCCAACTTCCTAAAAATACATGATCCCCTATGCTAATTAATTACAATGATTTGCTCTTGGGTTGAATGCTCCTGCATCAACTTACGAGGGACAAAGTTCAGCAAAATTTTCCCCATCTCATGGAGGCACTCAATGCAATAATAAATAGATCTCTGAGCCTCATTGTAACAAAGTTCGGAGGCATGTAGCCACCACATCTCTTCTCAGGGATAAACTACCATCACCCGAGCTAGTCTTATTTCCATTTTGTTTGTAAGCATATTTCAGTATTAGATTTAAATGAAATGAAGTGTTATTTTGTTTCATCTTTGTATTTATGGTTATATCTATAATTTTTTGCGTTCCATTTTAAGTTCATATCATTGAACAACAACACTTTATTTTGCAAATGGTTGTAGACACACTAGATACCTCAGGAGTAAATTTGGGTTCTTGGGAGAGATAACTAGCATTATTTCCTTCTTCTGAAACTCTCTGGTGTACTCATATGCACCACCCTTATCTCGACCTGAATTAATGCATTGCATCCATTGGTTCTCTACATAACTAATAAGGTAGAACTAGGACTTTATGAGAGTTTTAAAATAATCCCACCTAATTACTAGAGAATCTCCCTCTATCCTAAGTGTTTCCATGTGGCCCACTAGGTAAGGGAATTTCCATCTAATTTCAAATGAGAAATGAAATTTTTATTCCTTATCTATGTGGTGAACACTAAAGTAAATATTTAATTGCTACAACTAGTGATCTAATTTCGAAGCATCCATCTCGCCTTCATATGGCTTAATGTCAACCATTGCTTCCATATTGAAGATAGAATGTGAATGGCTCATGGTGTTCGAACTCAACCAATCTTTTATGAGTTATTTATTGCACTTATCCTCATATTCTTCTTAATCCCCCAATTTTCCCTAAATCTAACATCTGAGTTGGAAACTCCATCTTCTCCAATTCAAAACTTGTTTTCTAGAACCACCATAAGGAGGTTTATATTGTATTTTATATTTGTGGCTTGTGCTTCCAACCTTGAGAATATCTCCTCTGCCATATCTCAGGGGTTATTATAACCATATTCATTGTCCATGGCTAAGGCTTTAAGATTTCCTTCTCAAATCATTTCTAGATCCACTACAACTTCCATAGAATACCAAAAGAAACATGCTCTAATACCAATATGAGCTATAAATTATAATGGATATTCCAATGGATATTTTATCCCAAAGGATCTATTAAAATAAACCAAAATACATACTATGAAGGGTTAACTCCTTTAGATTCTAGATTTTTGTTATTGTTTTTGTTGTTTATGAATGCAATAGATGAAATGAAAAAAAATAAAGAGAAATGAAATACAAACATGTTCCAATCACAATAAACACCGAGATATTCTTTAGGAAAATATTTCAAGAGGAAACCTAGCTGGAAGTTGAGGTTGCTTTGCTTTCTTTTTTCTATAATGAAAATAATGCAAGTACAAAGGAGAAATAATTCTTTATTTATTTAACATGGGTCTATGTCACATGGGCTGCTACAAAACACAAACCCATTCTAATATTATTTCTCATTTCCTCCCCCAAGTTTTTTGACTCTAGTGGGGAAAAAATGAACGGATCCCCTTTTCCTCCTAGTGCTTCAATTATAATGCAGCTTGATAGCCAACTACGCGTTAAAATTTGACTCCAACTCTCAACTCGAGTTACAAATTTGAACCTTCTATATTTTTATTTATATTATTCACATGGATAATCCCTTTTCCATGAATGATGGGGGTTGACATGGCATCATATTGAATTATTGTGGTCAAACATGATAGGTCAAATTCCAAGAGGCATAACTTTTGCATCCAAACTCCAACTAACATTTTTCTTACACCATTGGAAATTTCTCTAAGTGTTGAATAGTGTAATAGGTTCCAATGCTTAATCTAGAAAACATTATCCCCAAAAAATGCCATTTAAGGCCTCAGACTATCCCAAGAAGTTTTTAGATCTCAATTGTCCAAATTGCGTCACATTGATAAAACTACTCTTGTAAGTTGATTCTATCAATTTTTCCATTCTAAAAGAATCAAGATGGATGAAAAATGATATAGTGACCCAATCCATATCAACATATTTGTTAAAGAGACAAATAAGTGTGTGCAATGAACCAATGGAACCTATGAACAATAAATTAAACCACATGTGTAACTACAAGTGGAACTCTAATTGGGGGTGACATAGAACCCTTTGTGTCACATCAAACCTATGCAGAGTTTATGAATGAACTTAATTGGATAGGGAAAATAGTGTGAAAGCCTTCAGTATGAGCTAGAGGCCAAATTAATTTCTTGAATAGTTGATCTTAATTTAGCACATAAGGCACTAACAAATGGGAAGTATTAAGGGATTGTGAGATTAGTGAAAGACTCCCTTAGGTCATGTAGGCCATAGTGTCCATATTGTGAGTTTAATAGGTCTATTCTTAATATTTGAAAGGTCTAATAATGATTTCTTTTATGTGAAGGAGAGTTCCTTCATGTCCTCTACCCTAATTCAAATATGTTGGACCCTATTTGAAGCTTCCTCCTAAGGCATCATATTTGGCTCAAAGTGGCCAGCTACAAGAAATATGTAGTGCATTTGTGCCTATAGTTGGGTAGAGAGTGGATCTCATTTCTTCAATTTCCAACAAGATTTTTTGAATTAGATAAGTTTACTATTTCTTTGATAATAAAATGATATCATTATTCAGTGTTTTATGAAGGTTATTATTCTTGATCACTATACATTATGTGACGATGAGCTTAATCAATGTACATTTGTGTTTGGTTACTAGTTTCTATTTCTTTTATGAATAAATTTTGTAAGAAGAATTATTCCTTAAATTATGTTTCCTTTAATGATTCTATTATACATTGTGTTTTTGAAAAGAACCTAAAGGTTGATTGGATCCTAAGGCTCTTCCTATTTGTTTTTCAAAGGATATTAGCTCGAGTGGTTGGGTGAAAATTTTCTTTCCCCAACTACATGGTTTCAAGTATCTAGAGTCATGTTGTAACTGGATCATTGTGTCATTTAAGAAAAAGTTGTATCTAGTGTAATCTTGGCAGATGATATTTTGAAGTTATTGATTCTCCATAAATTCTAATTTCGATTAAAAAAAATAAGGTTCTTCCTATTTTTTTATTAGTGGCAAACTAGCCTTACCATGCCATCATTGGAAGTGATCAACTATTTTGAATCCCTAAACTAAAGCAAGTATGTTTGAAGGTTTCCCTTGATTTGATACCTTAAAAAGGGGTGGTTAAGGACCTTTTATGATAGTCCTGAGTGATAATTTTCATATCTATTTTTTAGGAGTCTTACAACACTCTATTTTCTCAAGTGATAAGCCAAAATGTTGGATCCTTTGTTTGAAGGTTTTAGAGCATGATTTTTGGATTTCACAGTCCCCAAGAGTCTGAAAATCGCATCTCAATTGGGTTTAAGAAGAGTATTTTTTCATTGGCCATATTATTTCTTTATTTTGTGGAAATTCTAGGTTGTGGGAAATGTCTTAGATGCCTTCATGGGATTGAGAAGGGGTCTATACATTCAGAAGTATTTTGGGTAGGCCTTTACCCTGATAAGAGTTAGTTTTAATTCCTTGAAAAAAAATTAGGCAATTGTTGGCGGAAAAAGTTCCCGAAGTCAAGGGTTGAAATCCTCAATAGAGAATTATAATATAATAAACAAAAACCATTAATACAATCATGTCAAACATATGAATTACCAAACATGAATTTGGAAACATACCCGGAGGTCCTGCATTTGAAGATGTTCCCATAGGGTCCAAACCCTATGCATCCTCAAAGATGTGCATGCCTGCAAATCAATCAAAGAAGCACACACATAATAGATATTTCAATGTGCATACATATTAATATGTTATATTATCATATATAAACACATAAACCATTATTCATAAGATGACAATATATGTCAGGAATAAGACATGAGCTTCTTTATTGATTAACAGTAGTAAGTACAGGAAATATACAACCTGATCCAGGCCAAAGGCACCGACAAATCCTTCCTTCGGATCCGTCTAGCCTGAGCCATGAAGAAAACCTCTATGATAGGTGAAGGTAGCTGCTAGATAAGGATGTTAAGCATCTATGCAAAGGAAACCGAGCTTTCCTAGAGACTTGGAGTGCAAGAGACACGAGAAAAGCAAACTTGATCTGGGAGAAATCGAGTATAATTTTGATAGCCTTATTCATGTATAAAATTAGGCCTACCCAAGGGGTGTATATATACCACCTCAAATTGGTTATTTCTGTTATCACCAAAAATTGATCATCTAGCCATAATTTACTAGATGGATCGAAGTACACCATGTATGGCCAATTTTACTATAGTAAAATTGCTTTCACTGTGAGAAATTACTTAATAAACCACATGTGTTAAGTCATTTATAATTAAACCAATGAAGAATAACTAAATAAATCACTATTTATTTAATTATCTTTTAGGAATAATTAATTAAACCACTGTTTAACTAATATTCTTTGTCATATTTGACCCAGTGATGAGAAATAAATAGACAAATCATTAATTATCTTATTTTTCTCTAGGAATAATTAATTAATCACTAATTAGTTATTATGCCTTGTCAAATTTGACTAAATCCCATAGGAATGCTTAAATAAATCATTGTTTATTTATTATTCCTTAACCATATTTCTTGAGATGATAAATAAATCATTTATTTATTTATTATTTTTAAATAAAATTTTAAATATTTTTTCCCTCCAAACAAATATAATAAAATATTCCAAATGGTTAATTCTAGAATTTGGTTAATATATTTTATTATCTCCCATTATTCAATAATGACCTAATAGGATTTTACATTCATTCCTCACTTTTGATTTGTTGGGTTGTGTTATATTCTTTCCACGTAGTTAACAAGGGGTTTGAAGGGCACCCGTAACCCCACTTTATGGGGTCTGGGGCAGCGCCCCGGAAAATTTTGGTTTTGGACCATATGTTAGGTTGGGCGGACCCACCTATGGTTTTGTGCATGATTTTCACACATGTTTTTTGGACGCGATGGTTTTCAGTCCATGGTATTGGACACGATGGTTTTCGTTCCATGGTATTGGATGCTTCAGCATGTATAAATATGTATTGTAACATTGAAAGGAAAATAATGAAAAATCAAGCTGGTAGTCTCGGTTTTGAGATCCAAGGGAAAATATCTGTGTATATGTGTTTTATGTGTTCTGCACTCGCATTATTTATTTTCTGTGTTTTAGAATTTGTATGCAGGTAATTCTGTACGGGGTTAAAACCTACATTTGGTATCAAAGTTGTTTTGGCTTCAAGGGGATGCCTTTGTTGCTGAGGGGTTTCGTTCGGGTCTATGGTATACCTTGTTCAGTGGGAGATCTGCAAGATTGATTCTAGTGGTGAAAGAAGATGGCGAGCAGTGGAAAGATAGATATCAAGAAATTTAATGATCAAAGTTTTGAGTTGTGAAAATTCAAGATGGAGGATCTGTTGGTAGATAAAGATTAGTGGATCACGGTAGATCTGGGTACTAAACCAACGGGAGTGTTCGATGACGAATAGAAGAAGTTGGATCGGAAGGCAAAGAGCACAATACGATTATGTGTCTCAGATTCAGTATTGTTGAATGTATCAGGGGAAGCTACGACAAAGGCTTTGTGGGACAAGTTAGAGACTTTGTACCAATCTAAGTCTCTAGTAAATAAAATGTTCTTGCGGAAAAAGCTATATAACCTGAGGGTGAAAGATGGAGACTCAGTGACAGAGCATCTTAACGCATTTAATAATGTGGTAATCAGTTAGCATCTATTGATATTAAAATTTCAGATGAAGATAAGTGCATCAGTTTGTTGTGTTCTCTACCAGATTTGTGGGATATTCTGGTTATTGCAATAGGTAGCAATGCAACTTCCTTCCATTTTGATGAAATAGTCTCATCCTTACTGACGGAGGAGATGAGATGGAAAAATATGGAGAGCCAGAATGGTGATGCCTTGTCTGTATGAGAATGGTCCCATAACAAAAATAAAAAATAAAAATAAAATAAAATCATCAAGTTGGAGATCTAAATCTCCAGGAAAACCTGTAAAGGTGGTGTGCTGGAAATGCGGAAAGGAAGGGCACTAAAAAAGGGACTGTAAATATAAAGCTCCTGATAAAGGAAAGAGATCTGATGATGCTCCTTCTGCAGAGGCGAAAACCACCTCAGATGAAGGTGGGGATGTGTACTTGGCTTCTTCAAGTACACATGTTGATCATGACGCATGGTTGATTGACTTAGGTGCATCCTTTCACTTCACTCCCCATAGAGAGTGGTTCTGTGAATATGAGAAATACGATGGTGGTGATGTCTTCTTAGGGGATGATAGGAAGGTTAGAATAATTGGTCGCGGAGAGGTAAATTTGAAGTTGCAAGGTGGAAGGGTTAGAACACTTTCGGGTGTTCTGCATATTCCTGCATTGGCCAGAAATCTGATTTCTGTAAGCAAGTTGGATGATGCAAGTGTAAAAATAGTGTTCGAGAAGGATACCTGCAAGATGGTTCAGGGAGCACTGGTATTGATGCGAGGAGTTCGGATTGGAAATGTATACAAGCTGCAAGGTAGCACTGTTATTGATAGGTGCAATAGTTCTGTGGTTCCTGAAAGTGGAGCAGAAAATCTAGTGGTCTTTGGAGAGAAGACCATGTTGTGGCATCAAAGGCTTGGACATATTGGAGAAAAGGGCCTTTGGATACTTCATGGTAAAGGTATGGTAGAAGGTATGAGTAATAGCTCTCTGGATTTTGATTTCTGTGAAAATTGTGTATATGGGAAGCAGAATCAGGTGAGTTTCCCCTCTGGTAGTAAGAGGGCGAAACAGATATTAGAACTTGTGCACAGTGATGTGTTTGGACCTATGAAGGTTCCATCACTGGGTAAGTCTGTGTACTATGTATCATTTATAGATGACTCAAGGAATACATGGATATATTTCCTTAAGAAGAAATTTGAAGTATTTGACAGGTTTAAAGAATTTAAGGCTCTGGTGGAAAACCAGACAAAGAAGAAGATAAAGGTGCTGAGAACAGATAACGGTGGAGAGCTTTGTAGTAAGGAATTTGAAGAGTTCTATAAGAAGTGTGATATAGCACGGCAGAAGACTACTCCATATACACCTTAGCAAAATGGAGTTGCAAAAAGAATGAATAAGACGTTGATGGAAAGGGAAAGAAGCATGCTCAGTGGTGCCAAGTTAGGACAGGAATTCTGGGCAGAGGTGGTGGATACTGCATGTCACCTGGTCAACAGGTCACCTTCATCAGCATTGGAGGATAAGACTCCACAAGAGGTATGGACTGGTAAGAAACCCTCTCTTTCACATCTGAGGGTATTTGGATGTGATGCATATGTACATGTTCCAAAGGAGAAACGAACCAAGTTGGATAGTAGTGCATCTTTATTGAGTATAAGGATGGTTTAAAGGGTTATAAGCTTTGGAACCTAGTCACACGGAAAGTTGTGTACAACCGAGATGTGGTGTTCCAAGAGGTGAAATATGTTATTAAACATGAAGTCCAACGAAAGGAACCTGAGAAGATAGAGTTTGATCTAAAGGAGGAAGAATCAGACTCTACAGCAGAGGAGGAATCAGAAGATGAAGAGCCACAAACTCTGGCTGTGAGAAGATCAGTTCAAGAAAGAAAGCAGCCTGAAAGGTATAGTCCATCTGCTTTCTATTCAAATTTTGCCTTATCTATTACTGATGATGATCCCAAAACTGTGAAGGAAGTAGTAGATTCAGAGGATGGAAAACTTTGGAAAGAGGACATGGTTGATGAAATGACATCTTTGCACAAAAATGAGGCTTGGGATCTGGTGGAGTTGTCGGCTAGAAGGAAACCCATTAGAAGCAAATGGGTGTTCAAAAAGAAGACAAATGTAGAAGGAAAAGTGGATAAATACAAAGCTCGATTGGTAGTGGTGGGCCCCAGTATTGCAGCAATAATGCTGCAACCCCTTGAACTCCCTTCTTTAATTTTATCAACCCGATAGTTCGTAACAAACTTGGAAGTGACGGTGTTGTATGCACAAGTACTAGCTCTTTCCGCGGCTGTCACTTGATCAGTTGGCACAAGTCCGCTAGGAGCTTAAGCCAACTTCTATGAGCTCTTAGAAGAAACTTTTTAACTGATAGATGAAAGCTAACTCAAAGAAGGCTAATCTACTTGCAAAAAGAAAATGGAAAGCTGAAAGGAAATGCAAACCCTAGCAAACCCTAATTTTACCAGCTAACCCTACTGATGCAAGAAAGAGGATGCAAGCTACTGAAAGAGATGCCATTAAATTCTAGGAAGGTAAAATGCATGTGTCTAAGCTACTTCTACAGTAACATCTGAAAAGACATCTTTTTGTATTTTTGAATAAGTTGTTAGAATTATCATGCATGTGCTTTGATTGGTTTTTTACTGTGCAGAGGTGGATTGGCAAGAGTAAATGCTTGGAGGAGGTCGGGAAGGTTCGGAGAGGGCCTAAGGGGTCCCTAACACCCTTCCAGAGAGTTTCACAGAGTTTGGCTATAAAGAACCCTCATTCGTGAGCTTCTACAAGAAGTCTGTAGGAATTCTACAGGATGTTCTGGAATTTCTACAGGATGTCTGTAATTTTCTACAGGATGTTCAGAAATGGGATTTTGGAGGATGGATGGAGGAAGAAAGATGAAGGAGTGAGTATGGAGGTGAGCTATGGGTGTGAAAAGGTCCAGGACTTGGGGAATGGAGCTGAGGAGTGGCAAGGATGGTGGGATTTGTTCAAGAAGTAGTGGAGCAATGTTGCACAAGGATATGGGGAATTAGGGCAAAGTGAGAAAATGGAAAACGTGAGGCAAGAATCCGCGTTAGGGGATGGAGCAGATGGGATTGATGGAGTACAGGTAGATGGAGAGGTATTACAGGCGCTCTGCAAGTTATCTTTCGAATTAGACAAATGAAGACTTGGAAAATCAAGAAGCTAATTACTTTGACCTAATCTGACCTAGATAACAGCAAAGAAATGGAACAGAAGTCTATTTGCAATGAAACCATGTGAAATAACTATGCAACGAAGCAATCAAGAATCTGAACATGTAACCAACTTCTGCAAATAAAAATCGAACACTAATGATTGCATGGTGAAGCAAAGTCAGTATTTTTGGTGGCAGCAAGGTCACCTTGATCCCAGCTCCTGATCCCACTGAGGGAGAGGTGAAATCAGAGGTTGCTTGGTAGCCCTTTTTGAAGATCTTTTCTATTACCAACCTATTAAATCAGCTTAAAACATGAGCAACTATTTCTATTAGCAAAAATGAACTAAATAACCAAATCAGATTGTAACCTACTAGCAGAAATTAATTAAAGACAGCAGAAAAACATATGACAGTACATTGAGGAGGCCCTGGCACTTGGGTTGGGCCCAACCCCAAGAGCTACAGGCTCCTAAAAGAAGCTCAGATTTGAAGCAGAATAAACTGATCTCCATTATTCAAAAAATAACTATATCACAACAATGTTTACAGCAACGGCTCCACAAATGAGCAAAAACAGAGCAGCACTAGAGTGCTAACCTACTACCTAAAAGAATGACTAAAACATGCCTAGAAATCGAACTACAAACTAGCTAACTTCTGCCTACAAAGTGACTAACTGAAATGAGACCCTAAGCCTTCTTATTTATACAAATTGAGAACCCAAACAGCCCTCCTAAACTTTAGGAACTCGGCTGCCAAAACTTGTAGTTAACAGCACTTTTACTAGCACTTGCTCGACTGCCCTTGTGATAATCGATTTGGTGGCCCTTGAACTCCGAGCTGATGGTGGAGAACTCGAGGTAAGGGCCCATAAATTAAGGGGATTCCTTCCTAAAAATACTCTCCACGAATTTGGCTGCCAAGTGCTCATTTAAACCTTTGATTTTGTCTCAAAATTGACTAAAAATCTGCACAAAGCACCCATTAGACTTTTTGGCATAATGACTAACCCAATTCACTCTATTAGCATAAATATAATCAAAAACATGCAATAAACTAATAAGAATGGTGGATTAAGTCGAATTAGGAGGCTAAATGAGCCCATATAATTATCCATTTTTGGGGCTCATCAGGTAGCAAAAGGTTATTCCCAAGTGTCGGGAATTGATTTTGGTGATATTTTTTCTCCTGTTTCCAAGGTAACTTTTATTAGATTACTTTTATCTGTTGCTGCTACTTTTGATTTTGAGTAGAACAGATGGATTTGAAGACAACATTTCTTCACGGGGATCTGGAAGAGGAAATCTACATGAAGCAACATGAAGGCTTTGCAGCGAAGGGTAAGAAAGAACTAGTATGCAAGTTAAAGAATTCTCTGTATGGGTTAAAACAGTCACCAAGGATGTGGTATCAGAAATTTGATACATTTATATGGGGACTTGGCTTCACCAGAAGCAAAGAAGATCACTATGTGTATTTTAAATTAATTGGTGACCATGTTATTTATTTGGTCTTGTATGTGGATGATATGTTGCTAGTTCGAAATGACAAAGAAATTATCCAGGATTTGAAGACCCAATTGTCCTCCAAATTCGACATGAAAGATCTTGGTGCTGCAAACTATATTTTGGGCATGGAAATTAAAAGAGATCGGGCAAAGAAGAAGCTCTGGTTAAACTAGACGAAGTATGTTGAGACAATACTGCATAGGTTTAATATGCAGGATAGTAAATCGGTGAAGGTTCCTATTCCTGTAGGTGTGAGGTTATCTGTTGAACAATGTCCCAAGACACAAGAAGAGGAAGATGACATGTCCCGTGTTCCTTATGCAAGTGCAGTCAGTAGCCCGATGTATGCAATGGTCTGTACTAGACCATACATTGCACATGCAGTGGGAGAATTGAGCAGGTTTATGTCAAATCCAGGAAAGGAGCATTGGACAGCAGTGAAGCGGGTTTTCAGGTATTTGCGTGGCACTAGTGATTATGGTCTGTGCTACCAAGGAAGACCAGGATTAGACAAAGTGTTGAATATTCATAGCTTTGTTGATGCAGACTGGGTTGGAGATCTGGATCAGAGAAGATCTACAAGTGGGTATGTGTTTAACCTATTTGGAGGTGCAGTCAGTTGGATGAGTAAGAAACAATCTGTAGTGGCACTATCAACTACAGAGGCAGAATACATGGCAGCCACTCATGCAAGCAAGGAAGCAGTTTGGTTGCAAAGATTGTGTTCAAGTATGGGGTTAGTACAGGAAGCTATAAGGATAGACTGTGACAGCCAAAGTGCAATTTTCTTGGCAAAGAACCCTGCTGTCCACATCTCATGGGCATTGCTCTTTCCTCTCACATGAGGAATGTAATGGTCTTTGATTTCGTCTAGAATCAACCTCTTACCCTTGTTGTTCTTTCTATTATAAGCTGCCAACTGAGTAGCATCAGTAGGCACAACAACAGGGTGTTGTGCTGTATGCACCATGATATCCTAGACTTCTGCCTCCTCAAAGATACTCTGCATTCTCTCCTTCCAAACGCTGTAATTTGTATGCCCATCCAACCTATCCTCCACCCTCAATCCCAATGACATCTTGCTGTCCTAAAACTGAAAAATAGCACTGCTGTGGTAAAGATAAAACTGTTGTTTATGAAAAATCAGCTTGCTGGAATTTTCTGAGTGAAAAAATCAGCAGCTGTATTTTTTTCCTTTTGCTGTCCCAAACTGCCCTTCAGCACTCAAGCTCTGATACCATGTAAAAATTTTCTGTTTTCCCACCCCGGTTTTCAGTTTCACCTTATTTCTCCCATGTAGTTAAATGCCCATTCCCATAGCCATACATTTAACAGACTGAAAAAAAAAAAATATTGCTGAAAACACAAATTCTGGAAATTTTTCAGAGTGCTTGAAATTGCAGAAATAAAAATCAGCAATTAAAAACAGCCATTAAAACACTGATATTTTTGGTCAACTTGACCCTGGAAAAACCCCCTACAACTCTTGGGGAAAACCAATTTGAGAGCTCTTCTTTATTTCTGGAAAATGCCTTTTTACAGAGAAAATTTTCAGCAAATAAATTTCAGCAAAAACAGAAATTTCCAGCAAGCAAAACTTATCTGTTTTCAGCCCAACAGACAATCTGAAAAGTGCTGTACAAGATGTACGGACCGTACGGATGTACGAACGTACGGATGTACGGACCGTACGGACTGTACGTCCGTACGGACTTGTACGGACAGCCCTCGAAAAATGTGCATAAAATCGCCTCCTCGATATTCGTGCTGAAAATTAATTTTTCCACTGTTTTGCTCACAAAAACTGTCTTTTTCTGCTTGTTCTTTATGCTGTTCGGATTTGCTGAAGTGCTGCCTGTATGTGTGCCAAACTGCTGCCTCTTTCTCCTCCTTGTCCAGAAATCTCCCTTGCTCTCTTGCTCTCCTTCTCCCAATCTGCTCATGAAAGAATGAATTGATCTTTTCCTCCTTTTCCTCCCTTAACCCAACCCTAAATGACTTTTGGGTGATCCCTAAATCCAATGGCTGAAATAGATTTAGATCAATGGCTGAGATTAAATGCTCATTTAAATCTCACTTTCTATTTTTTAATTCACCCCACTTTAATAAAGACCCACTTAGTCATTTATTTCCAAAGTCACTTTTCCTTTCTAATTTTTCATTGACTTTATAAAAGTCACTTTAAAATTAGACTTAGTAACTTTATCACTTAAAGTCACTTTCAAATTAGATTTAACTTTATAAAAAATTATAAAGTTACTTTAGGAGAAAAAATTAAATTCTTTTGGACACTTTTCCCTAGGCCAAAGATCAAAGCCTTAGGGAACCACCTGTCCTCCGGTACCAAATTTCAACACTCCCTCTTACCGAAGAAGGTGTTCCTCACCACACCCATCTTGTCTCTGAAGTAGACATGCTTGCCCCGTGGTAAGGCTTTGGTAAGAATATCTGCAACCTGCTCATCAGTGGAAATATACTCAAGCTTCACAGCTCCCTTCTGAACATAGTCTCTGATGAAATGATATTTGATCCCGATATGCTTTGACCTGTCATGAAATACTGGATTCTCCGTGAGTTTAATGCAACTCTGATTATCACAGTAAATCACTGAAGGTCTCAACGGCTGACCAAATAAGCCAAACAACATCTTGCGAAGCCAAATAGCCTCACAACTAGCTAGACTGGCTGCCATATACTCTGCTTCCGCTGAACTCAGTGCTACTGACTGCTGCTTCCGGTTGAACCATGACACTACTGCTGAACCCAACCCAAAACAACACCCTGAAGTGCTCTTCCTATCAGAAGCACAACCTGCCCAATCAGAATCAGTGTATCCTGCCAATCTCACTCCATCTCCCTGCCTGTAGTCCAGACCATAATCCACTGTCCCCTGCAAGTACCGCAAAATGTGTTTTGCAGCCACCCAGTGAACCTTCCTAGGCTCACACATAAACTGACTCATCGTGTTGACTGCAAAACAGATATCTGGTCTAGTGTTGACCAAATACATCAAGGAACCAATCAGCTGCCTGTACAATGTGGGATCCACCAACTCGGAATCCGAAGCATGAAGCTTCTTCCAGTTGGTGATCATCGGTGTCGACATGGGTCTACAATCCTCCATGTGGAATCTGCTAAGGATGTCCACAATATACTTCCCTTGCCCCAGGAAGAAATGCCCCTCCTCCTGCCACACCTCAAAACCCAAAAAGTAATGCATCAAGCCGATGTCCTTCATCTCAAACTCCGCCGCAAGATCTCTCTTGCAGTGCTCTATGAGTCTCTTTGCACCTGTAATGATCAAGTCATCCACATACAGCACCAGAATGAGAGGCTCCTCACCAATCACAATAAAGTAAAGGTTCGGATCTGCCTCACTCTTTGTGAAACCCATCCCCTGCAAGTATGCATCTATCCTGGAGTACCAAGCTCTGGGAGCTTGCTTCAGGCCATAAAGGGCCTTCTTCAATCTGCACACATGGGACTCCTTCCCATGCACCTCAAAGCCCTGTGGCTGCTCAATGTACACCTCCTCCTGTATGAAGCCATTGAGAAATGCGGTCTTCACATCCATCTGGTGGATCTTCCAACCCATCTCTGCTGCTATCGATATAATGGAGCGGATCGAAGTATATCGAGCCACGGGAGCGAAGGTCTCCTCATAATCAACTCCCTCTACCTGGGAGAACCCTCTAGCCACAAACCTCGCTTTGAATTTCTCAATGCTGCCATCTGCAGCATGCTTTACCTTGTAAAGCCATCTGGAAGTAACCACGGATTTGCCCTCAGGCCTCGGCACCACCTCCCAAACATCATTCTTCATGATAGAAGAATACTCCTCCTGCATGGCCTCTCTCCAGACCTGCTGGCTAGCTGCCTCCTCATAGCTAGAAGGCTCAGAGTCAAGGATGCTGGTAACCATCGCCATATAACTACAAAACCTCTCAAGTGGTCTACTCTCTCTGACCGGCCTCTTCGGCTCAGCAACAGATTTGGCATCTCTCAAGGTGTCCTGAAGCCACTTGGGCTTCCTCTTCCCTGAGCATGCTTCTCCCATAGGAGAATGAAACTCCTCCTCCTCATCACCATCAGTAGCCTGAACTCCTGACTGTCTGTCTGCTGTCCTCCTGCCTGCACCTGAACCTGTAGAAGCTGAGGTACCGTGTGAACTGTCCATCAGTGGACTCCCTAGTGAACTGCTCTGTGAACTGCTCTGCATGCTGCCCGGAGCACCACCCCTCTGGCTCGGCGAGCCACTGCTCACTGATGGACCTGACATCCTCATAGATGTACCTCCGGATCCTCCTGATCCCTGCCCACTGGATCCCTGCGACTGACTCAACTGCTGCTGAGGGTCTGGCTGATCCAGATACTCTAACTCCCGTGACCTCCTAAAGGCCCTGTCCTCCTTGAACTTCACATCCCGTCTGACAACAACTCTCCTCTGTGCAGGAATGTAAATCCGAAAGGCCTTTGAGGTCTCACTGTAGCCCACAAAGATACCCTTCTCTGCGGTGGGCTCTAGTTTGGTCCTCTTCTCCTTGGGTATATAGGAGTATGTAATGCATCCAAAGATATGAAGATGACCAAGATCAGGCTTCTTCCCAGAGAAAGCCTCCTCCGGAGTCATGTGCCCCAAGGCACGATGCGGACTCCTGTTCTGCAAGTAAACAGCTGTGTTGCAGGCCTCTGCCCACAAGAACAATGGCAACCCCTGATCATGTAACATGGCTTTGGCAGCCCCTATGATGGATCTGTTCTTCCTCTCCGCAACCCCGTTCTGCTGGGGGTTGTAAGGAACAGTGAACTCCCTCCTAATGCCTGCCTCCGCACAATAATCAACAAACTCTCCAAGGGTGTACTCTCCTCCATTGTCCGACCTCAGGGACTTGATTTTTCGACCTGTCTGAGTCTCCACAAGAGCTCTGAACTCCTGAAACCGCTTGAAGACCTCACTCTTGGTCTTCAAGAAATAAATCCAGGTCCTCCTGGAGTGATCATCAATGAATAAAACATAATACTCATATCCACTCAAGGAAACATGAGACATCCGACCGCTCACATCGGAATGAATCAAATCAAGTATCCCCGTCACTCTGCTGTCACTGCTGGGAAAAGGGGATTTGGCAAACTTGCCCATCGCACAACCTCTGCAAGTATCAAAGTGATCAGTACTGAAATCTGGCACACCTGTAGTGATCTCCCGCAATGTCCTCAAGGCTCCATGATACATGTGTCCTATCCTGCGGTGCCAAATCTCACACAGCTCAAAGCTGCTAGCTCTGCTGTCGGTACTACTGCTCAATGCCAAAAGGGGCTGGAATGCAAACTTGTACACCTTTGCATGGCGTACACCTATCACTCTAGCTGAATCAGCTGGAGTGCCCCTGGGATACATCAACACCTGTCCTCCCCTGAACAGTACCTCATATCCTCTGTCCTCCAAAGCTGAGACGGATATGAGGTTCTTCCTCATCCCTGGCACATAAAGAACATCTGACACTTTCAAGGGAGGTCTGGACTCCCTCTGAAATGTCAGTGTACCCACCCCGACTGCTCTAATAACTCTGTCATCACCGAGTACTACCTCAATATCAGTGCCACTCTCTGAAAGCTCTGAGAAGTACTCCCGGACTCCTGTCATGTGACGTGAAGCCCCACTGTCCACATACCAGATACCTGTAGATGCTCCGCTAATCGAGGGAAAAGCATGCTCCCTCTGAACCTGTGTGGCAGGTGATCCTGCACTAGAGGACTCACATGTAGTGAACGCAAACTCCTGGTCAAAACGACCTGCAAAGTCCTCAATCTCAGCTAAAGCTGCCACATCCTGGTTCTTCCCCTTCTTCTTCTTCTTCTCCGGACACACAACTGCATAGTGTCCCATCTTTTGACAATTCCAACATTTCACCTTGGAATAGTCCTTCTGTGTGTTACCCTGTTTACCTTTACCTTTGCCTTTGCCTCCACCACCGCTTGTGGAAGCCTGCTTCTTCCCTTTGCCTTTCTTGCCTCCTGCCACCAGTGCTACGTCCTCATCCTGCTCAACTGGCTTGGCTGCCCCAAGCTGTCCTTTCCTGATCTCTATCTGAATACAATCATCCCAAAACCTCTCCCATGTGGGAAGGGTCTCACGTGCACAAACCCCATCAGCAAAGTTCAACCATGAACGGGGGAGGCCATTCACTGCAATACGCACCAACTCAGTGGATATGGAATGGCCTCTCCAATCGTTGCCAACTCATCTCTCACATTGGTAATCTTTGTGAGATATCCCGCTGCACTATCATTCCCCATCTTAATGTTCTTTAGCTTCTCCTTCAGGACCATCTTCCGGTTCTCATTGGTACTCTGGTAGAGATTGGACAATGCTGTCCACATCTCATGGGCATTGCTCTTTCCTCTCACATGAGGAATGCAATGGTCTTTGATTCCGTCTAGAATCAGCCTCTTACCCTTGTTGTTCTTTCTATTATAAGCTGCCAACTGAGTAGCATCAGTAGGCACAACAACAGGGTGCTGTGCTGTATGCACCATGATATCCCAGACTTCTGCCTCCTCAAAGATACTCTGCATTCTCTCCTTCCAAACGCTGTAATTTGTATGCCCATCCAACCTATCCTCCACCCTCAATCCCAATGACATCTTGCTGTCCTAAAACTGAAAAATAGCACTGTTGTGGTAAAGATAAAACTGCTGTTTATGAAAAATCAGCTTGCTGGAATTTTCTGAGTGAAAAAATCAGCAGTTGTATTTTTTTCCTTTTGCTGTCCCAAACTGCCCTTCAGCACTCAAGCTCTGATACCATGTAAAAAATTTATGTTTTCCCACCCCGGTTTTCAGTTTCACCTTATTTCTCCCATGTAGTTAAATGCCCATTCCCATAGCCATACATTTAACAGACTGAAAAAAATAAATATTGCTGAAAACACAAATTCTGGAAATTTTTCAGAGTGCTGGAAATTGCAGAAATAAAAATCAGCGATTAAAAACAGCCATTAAAACACATTAAAACACTGATATTTTTGGTCAACTTGACCCTGGAAAAACCCCCTACAACTCTTGGGGAAAACCAGTTTGAGAGCTCTTCTTTACTTCTGGAAAATGCCTTTTTATAGAGAAAATTTTCAGCAAATAAATTTCAGCAAAAACAGAAATTTCCAGCAAGCAAAACTTCTCTGTTTTCAGCCCAACAGACAATCTGAAAAGTGTTGTACAAGATGTACGGACCGTACGGATGTACGGACTGTACAGACGTACGGATGTACGGACGTACGGATGTACGGACTGTACAGACGTACGGATGTACGGACCGTACTGACTGTACGGACTTGTACGGACAGCCCTCGAAAAATGTGCAGAAAATCGCCTCCTCGATATTCGTGCTGAAAATTAATTTTTCCACTGTTTTGCTCACAAAAACTGCCTTTTTCTGCTTGTTCTTTATGCTGTTCGGATTTGCTGAAGTGCTGCCTGTATGTGTGCCATACTGCTGCCTCTTTCTCCTCCTTGGCCAGAAATCTCCCTTGCTCTCTTGCTCTCCTTCTCCCAATCTGCTCATGAAAGAATGAATTGATCTTTTCCTCCTTTTCCTCCCTTAACCCAACTCTAAATGACTTTTGGGTGATTCCTAAATCCAATGGCTGAAATAGATTTAGATCAATGGCTGAGATTAAATGCTCATTTAAATCTCACTTTCTATTTTTTAATTCACCCCACTTTAATAAAGACCCACTTAGTCATTTATTTCCAAAGTCACTTTTCCTTTCTAATTTTTCATTGACTTTATAAAAGTCACTTTAAAATTAGACTTAGTAACTTTATCACTTAAAGTCACTTTCAAATTAGATTTAACTTTATAAAAAATTATAAAGTTACTTTAGGAGAAAAAATTAAATTCTTTTGGACACTTTTCCCTAGGCCAAAGATCAAAGCCTTAGGGAACCACCTGTCCTCCAGTACCAAATTTCAACAGGCACTATCAACTACAGAGGCAGAATACATGGCAGCCACTCATGCAAGCAAGGAAGCAGTTTGGTTGCAAAGATTGTGTTCAAGTATGGGGTTAGTACAGGAAGCTATAAGGATAGACTGTGACAGCCAAAGTGCAATTTTCTTGGCAAAGAACCCTGCATATCATTCAAAGACAAAGCACATTGATGTTCAGTATCACTTTGTGAGGGACATGATAGAAGACAAAAAGGTGTTGCTAGTAAAGGTGTACACTTTGAAAAATACTGCAGATGCATTGACAAAATCTTTGAGCTCTGAGAATTTCTCTTGGTGTAGAGAGACAATGGGCATTTCAGGGCTGGGAAAAGGACTAAGCTCTCTTATGGCCCCCTGTGGAAAGAAAACAAGTGGGAGAATGTGGGTTGTGTTATATTCTTTCCACGTAGTTAACAAGGGGTTTGAGGGGCACCTGTAACCCCACTTTATGGGGTCTGAGGTAGCGCCTTGGAAAATTTTGGTTTTGGACCATATGTTAGGTTGGGCGGACCCACCTATGGTTTTGTGCATGATTTTCGCACATGTTTTTTGGACACGATGGTTTTCGGTCCATGGTATTGGATGTGATGGTTTTCGGTCCATGGTATGGGATGCTTTGGCATGTATAAGTATGTATTGTAACATTGAAAGGAAAATAATGAAAAATCAAGCTGGTAGTCCCGGTTTTGGGATCCAGGGGAAAATCTCTGTGTATATGTGTTTTATGTGTTCTTCTCTCGCATTATTTATTTTCTGTGTTTTAGAATTCGTATGCAGGTAATTTCTGTATGGGGTTAAAACCTATATGATTATTTGCATTGTTGCACTCAGTGTTGTAGCTCTGATTATTATCATTGTCGCACACCATTTTTCTTTTCCATTTGAGTTCTCATTGAGCTTAAACATTTTGTTTATTGGGTTTACACATTATACAGGAGAGAGGCTCTACAAAAGCTGAAGACATTGAGGATACCCAAGAACCCATTCCATAGAGGGGGATTGGTAACATTATTTGTTCCCTTCACAGATGTTGTTTAATAAAATATATTCTTTATATATCTGGTTTCCATTGGATTATTGGAGTTACTTATACTTATTTCATTTTGTTGTTTAACTAGTTCTGTTGCGTAGATCAGGGCTTTAGAAGGTTTTGTTTCTATCATTTGCTGCATATCCACACTGTTTAATAGCCATTTTTTTTGTTTGAGTTGTTTTTCATCCACGTCCTAAAGTAATTTATTTTTGTACACCTTAAAGAAGAATACTTTTAACAAATTGGCGACTCTACTGGGTTTTTAATTCTGATCCAAAAACCTGGGTGACCTTTAGTTTTCAGTTTAGGGTTTTTCTTTTTCAATCTCTTAATGATATTTACTAGCATTCTAACCCTAGATCAATCACATTTCTAACTTCCACAAGTTTTCTGGTTATTGTTGCAGATCACAGGAACCAGCCATGATAGAGACGACAAATTTTTTCGAGACTTGTCACCCGAGAACTGAGCAGAAATCGCACCTTTATCCCCCAAACTTGTGATCTAGAGGTCCATAGTGCATGTTTTGGCCCAAAAGTGTAATATCCCCCTAAACAAGTCAGTACCTGCGATTTTTAGGTTTTGGGGGATTTTTCTGATATTTTTCTAGGTTTTGCCGAGAGCAGTCTACTAGGTTGGTTGACCACTATCTTAGCCCTCTTATGCCTTGATCGACTCTGTTTTTCTCATTGACGTGGAATTTAGCTACCTAGGGGTTTTAGTACGCTTCCACCTTTATAGAAGGAGTTTAGTTGAGTAAGAAGTATGAGTTTTTGCAGAGCTTTCCGCGATATTTTCCAGATCTATACCTTTCTCAAATCTTCACAAATAGGTTGTTTCCATCCAAAGTTCCCTCTTGAACCTTACTTGGTCATTTTCCTTAGGGTGCCACTTCTTTCCCTAGGTTTCACACCCATCTCCCTATCTTTTGCAACGATTTTCCTCACTGGTTTTTGGTTGTTATGTTATGAAACCAGCTCAAGAAAAGATAGAAAGGATAGATCAACGCCTTAGAATTCAGCCTCTTCGAGGGGGCAACCTCCTTTACATTACATAAATGAACAATTCTTGGATGATTCAAATGACAAAACCTCCTTTCTATATATAGGAGTCTAAGGAGTCACAATATAATCCAGTCGACCTAACAATAATAATATAAAGCCACAAAAATAACAATAGAGGGATTCTATGGGGCATAGAAATAACAATATGGGGGTAATAGGGGCACAACAATATAAATAAGGGGTATAACTACAATAGTAATGGGGTAATCACTAGTATTATAGGGACCCAACATGCCCCTCTCCTTCAAAAAAGTGTTGTCCTCAACGCTTGAGTACTTCTGGATACTTCTGCATAAAATTCTCATCCTCCCATGTGGAATCTTCAGCGGATAAGTTCTTCCACTTGATAAGATACTCTGAAATTGATCGATTTCATAGCTGTCAAGTTCTTGTTTCTGTGACTGCTTCCGGTTCCAATATAATTTTTCCTTCCTCGTCAAGTTTTGGCAATATTGTTTGAACTGGGAGCTTGTCGCCTATAACCTTCTTTAAACATGAAACATGGAAAACTGGGTGCAATCGAGAAGCTGCAGGAAGCTCCAATTTGTATGCCATAGTACCAATCTTTTGCAACACCTTGTACGGACCATAATACTTTGGTGATAATTTATTATCCTTCTTAGCTTGCTTTAGGGACATTTGCTTATATGGTTGTAGCCGTAGGAATACCCAATCACCTACATCAAAACTTCTTTCACTGCGATGTTGATCTGCCTGTTGTTTCATTCTATTTTGTGCCAACACGAGGTTATCCTTTAAGAGTTGGAGGACTTTTGTTGATGTTCGATGTGATGTTCCACTGCCTGAACCTTAGAATTTTCTCTTAAATATGATGTGATGGATGGTGGTTGATACCCATAAAAGTGCCATAAATGGGGTCATTTTTGTTGCTGTATGGAAGGAAGTGTTATACCACCATTCAGCCAGAGGCAACCATTTGACCCATTGTGTCTGTTTATCAGATACAAAGCAACGAAGATATCCTTCCAAACATTTGTTTACTAACTCAGTTTGCCCATCAGATTGAGGATGATAAGATGAGCTATGAGCTAACTGAGTACCAAGACAAGAAAATAATTCTGTCCAAAAATTTCCAGTGAAAATGGGATCTCTGTCACTTACAATAATCTTTGGGTTTCCATGTAGCTTTTGAATTGTTTCCATAAATGCAGTAGAAATTATACTGGCTTTAAATGGATGTGATAATGCACAAAAGTGTGCATACTTGGTAAGTCTATCAACTACCACCATGATGACACTTTTCCCTCAGACTTGGGTAAACCTGTGATAAAATCCATTGAAACCTCCTCCAAACGTTGGCTTGGAATGGATAAAGGTTGTAATAGACCCGGTGTCTTAATTGTTTCAACTTTATTTTGTTGGCAAACCAAACATTCCGCCACAAACTTTTGAATATCTGATTTAAGGCCATCCAAAAAAAATTCCTTCTTAACCCTGTGGTAAGTTTTTAAAAATCCTGAGTGCCCTCCTAAGGGAGAAGTGTGCAATTCCATAAGAATCTTTTGTTTTAGCTGGGAATTCTTACAGAGGTATAAGCGATCTTTGTACCATAATGAATCATTTTGCCAGCTAAATGTATCAGACGTACTGGAATCTTGTTGTAGCTTTCGAATAAGTGCCCAAACTTCTTCGTCATTCTTCCATTCCTCCCTTGCTTCATTTATCCAATCTGGTTGGATAATAGAAATGGTGCACAACAATGCTTCCACATCCTCATCCTTTCTTGAGAGTGCATCTGCCACCACATTTTGCTTCCCTTTTTTGTAGATGATTTCAAAGTCATAACCCAACATCTTTGTGACCCACTTTTGTTGCTCTTCAGAGGATAATCTTTGTTCTAAAAAGTATTTAAGGCTATCATGATCCGTTTTTACCTTGAAGTGTCTTCCCATTAGGTAGGGTCGCCATTTCTTAAGTGCATGGAGTATTGCCAACATTTCCTTCTCATAAATAGCTTTGCTTAAAAACTTTCCCTTGATTGGACGACTTTCAAAAGCAATGGGTCTTTCATCTTGCATTAGAACAGCACCAATTCCATTTCCTGAAGCATCACATTCCACAATAAAGGTTTTTGTGAAGTCCGGTGTAGCTAAGACCGGTGCTTGGCACATTGCCTCTTTAAGATGTTCAAAGGCCTTTGTTGCTTCCGGAGTCCATAAAAATGCATCTTTCTTCAATAATGTTGTTAGAGGTGCTGCTATTCTCCCATAATTCTTAACAAACTTGCGATAATACCCTGTCAACCCAAGAAATCCTTGCAGATGCTTTATGGATGTGGGGATTTTCCATTCCTTAATGGCTTTAATTTTGCTAGGGTCTACCTTAACTCCTTCATGAGATACAATATGACCCTAATATTCCACCTCCTGGACTCCAAAGAAACATTTGGATCTTTTTGCATATAATTGTTTCTCCTCCAATAGTTGTAGCACCCTGTCAACATGTTCAACATGATCCTTCCAAGACTTGCTGTAGATTAGTATATCATCAAAAAATACTAACACAAATTTTCTAAGGAATGGTTTGAAAATTGAATTCATCAAACCTTGAAATGTTGAAGGTGCATTGGTAAGGCCAAAAGGCATGACCAAAAATTCATAATGACCCTCATGAGTTCTAAATTTTGTTTTTGGAATGTCTTCAATCTTCATTCTGATTTGATGATATCCTGAACGAAGATCCAACTTGGTGAAGTAAATTGATCCATGCAATTCATCCAGTAATTCATCAATGACAGGAATGGGGAACTTATCTTTAATAGTGAGCTTGTTGAGCTCCCTATAATCCGGACACATGCGCCATGATCCATCCTTCTTGTGCACCAATACTACTGGAGCAGAGAAAGAACTTTGACTCAGTTGAATTATACCAGCCTCTAGCATTTCTGCAACCATACGTTCAATTTCACTTTTTTGGACATAGGGATATCTGTACGGCCTGATGTTTGGAGGAACACTTCCTGGAATCAGATGAATAGCATGATCATGATCACGCATAGGTGGGAGACCTTTTGGAGTCTCAAATACCTTGGAATGATTGTCCAGGACTTTTTGGAGATCTGGAGAAATAGATGATTCCGAGTGGAAACATCTAGCGAACATAATTGTGCAATTACACCTCTTTGCTCCTTTTTTAGAAGCTTTGTCATACCATTAGAGCTGATTATCTTTCCTGGTTTCCCTGCAATACCCCTTAATTCAACTTCCTTTCCTTCTGTAGAAAATTTGATGAAAATTTCTTGAAAATTAAAAGCTATTGTACCCAAGGATTGTAGCCATTGGACTCCTAGTACAACATCAACACCTCCCATTGGAATGGAAAGCATTGGGCTAGTCAATACATATTCTCCCATGGATAGCTTGATATTATGGCACCTTCCAGAGCAATTTATTGTTCCTCCATTTGCAATCATCACTTGACACTCTGGTGCTGGATATAGGAAGCAATTCAATTCTTTTGCTACCCTACAATGAATAAAATTGTGGGTGCTTCCTGAATCAATCAACACTATTACCTTTTTCTTCTTGATTTGTCCTTCTATCTTGATGGTTTGAGGAGTGGTAATTCCCGCCAATGCATTACAAGATATGGTCAGATTTAATTGTTCTTCATCTAGGCTTTGTTCCTGGAGTATATCCTCTTCTTTTGACCTTTCTTGCTCCTTTTCTTCTTCCTCTTCACAATCTATGTAGAATAATTTCTTCTCAGCACACTTATGACCTTTAGTGTATTTTCTATCACAACTATAACAAAGCCCTTTTGCTCTTTTTTCTTCCAATTGTTGTGGTTTCAACCTTATAGGTTGTGGAAGACTAGGGGAAACAACACTTCCATCTTTATAGTTGTGAGTGGTATGCTTCCTGGTTGCCATAATTTTGCTTTCCATTTTTCTTGCTAACCTGAATGCCTTCTCTAATGAATCAGGTTCCCAAAGGCGAACATCATGTTGGATATTATCCTTTAAAGACCCTATGAACACATCAACCCTATGCTCCTCTGGAATATCTTTTACCCTTATGTTCAATTTTTGGAACTCCTCAATGTGCTCCATTACTGAACCCTTTTGTTTGAGACTTATCAATTGGCTAAAAAAAGTGTTGCTTTTTGTATCCTCATAATGTGTTATCAATTCTTCTGTAAAAATTGCCCAAGTGATAAATTTTTATGAGAGCAAAGCCATTGATACCATACAAACTAATTTGGTTCCAAATATACAGTTGCCATACGTACCTTTTGTGTGTTTTGCACATTATTGAGATCAAAGAATTGCTCCATCTGTAATATCCATGTGGCAGGATCCTTGCCATCAAACTTCCTCATATCGATTTTTGGAATATGGTGAGTCTTCGATCCAACATTAGCATCTATGGAATCATGATTAACATTTCTTTTATTCTTATCATGAGTTTCCTTTAGTACCCTTTCATCCTTAGTGCCCATTTCTTGTAGCAACTTATTCATATTTATCTTCAATTCGTCCATGTCTGTCTTCAAATCTGTCTTCAAATCTGCCATGTCTCTCTTCAAATCTGTGTTCGAATCATCCATCTTAGCTTCCATTCCCTTTATCTTAGATTCCATGCCATTTATCTTAGCTTTTGTTAGCTTTTGTGAGCGTGACATTAGTTGCACTTGTTCTTGTAATTTTGATATATCATGTAGCATTTCTTCCTCTTCTTCATGAGTCATGCTAGAGCTTTCAGGTTCCTTACTAGGTGTTTGCATTTTCTTTCCTCGGGGCATCAGTTACTGATAATAATGCTTTACTATGCCCTTTGAATTCCTTCAAACCTAGCTTATGCAAAAATTAAAAAAAAACTACACACCTTTTTTCACTTTGTAGAAGCCTGATATTGAATCTGATGTATCTCTGTAATTTCGGATCATTCAGTTCTAAAATTTTGACCTATAGTAGCCTTCTGAGTCCTCTTTCTAATGCCACAAGTCTGACCCAAATTGATTTCTCCAAGGAAGAGTTATGTGAAATCTCCCACAGTGACTTGCTTATAGACTAGTTCAGTAGAGCAAACTTGTACGATGTGCCATGAGTCATTGTTTCGACCTATGGATCTGGAAAATGCATACAAGAAACTACAGTCCGTCATCTTTCTGTACCTTTTTACGAAATTTCAATCTGATCCTCAGAGAGAAATTTATGACGATTTTCCCCAGGTCACCTGTTTTGAATGTAATTCAGGAGTCTGCAAAAAGACCAACTTCCTCAGATCATATCTCCGAAGATATAGCGCAAAAAGCTCTGAAATTCAGACCCAAGGTTCAGCATGATTTCTTCTCAAATGGGTTTTTTTTTAGACTTCTTAAACATCACAGAAAAAAGTTATAGCGAAAATTCCACGATGACCTGTTTGGAGCAGCGAAACCCTAGAATCCAAAGCTCTGACACCAAATGTTATGAAACCAGCTCAAGAAAAGATAGAAAAGATAGATCAACGCCTTAGAATTTAGCCTCTTCGAGGGGGCAACCTCCTTTACATTACATAAATGAACAATTCTTGGATGATTCAAATGAGAAAACCTCCTTTCTATATATAGGAGTCTAAGGAGTCACAATATAATCCAGCCGACCTAACAATAATAATATAAAGCCACAAAAATAACAATAGAGGGATTCTATGGGGCACAGAAATAACAATATGGGGGCAATAGGGGCACAACAATATAAATAAGGGGTATAACTACAATAGTAATGGGGTAATCACTAGTATTATAGGGACCCAACATGTTACCTCACTACTTTCTAGTAGCATAGTGTCATTTGATCCCAGTCACACCCATGCTTAGATCTCTTGGCCTTTTTTGTGTGTTTTTAGTTGATTTCACCACCAACCAGCACAGTGTTTGCAAACCCAGTTTGGGTGGGGTATTAGATAGTTGATTTTTTGTTCATTTTATGTTTTTCATTTCAGTTTATTTTAGCAATCTTTTTCTTTTTTCAAACATGATCTGGGCTTAATTAATAAACACCACAAGCACACCTTAAGCGAAGGGCGTTTTGTTTACACCGTTAAGCCAAGACTTAATTAATTTATCTCCCCAAAGAGACAAAAACATCTTGTTTATATCCCTTCACCATTTTCATGTTACTTGTCTTACAACCATTGTGCCACCAAGGCGTTTGGTGTGGAGACTCTTAGGCCTTCATCCCCGGTTTCCTCTTGGACGTATTACTCCTCCCCACAGGGTTCCAGTTCATTGTCCCCCGAGTCCCCATACTAACTCTTCTTCTGGTTCATATGATTACTCATTTGATTCTGAGTCCCCTTCACCACATACCGTCATCATGTCAGGACCCACTAGAGGTGCAAGAAACCAACCTGGTGTTGGCTCCAGTTCTACCTCAGTAGTCACATCTAGCAGAATCATTACAGGAATCGTTCTGGCAGCTCCCATGCTACCTTTCATGGTTGGGTTAAGCCTCCCGAATTTCAGCCAGTTGATAAATGCCCCTATACACCACGATGTTGGTTGGACAGCTATGCCGACTGAGCTTCCCTTCAACATTCCCAAGTTTAAGGGTAATTCTGGAGAGTACCCCACCAATCACATCCGCTCCTTCCATATGTGGTGTTCATCCAATTCCATCACTGAGGATTCCATTCGTCTTCAGTTGTTCCAATGCACGCTCACTAGAGATGCTACAAAGTGGTATGTTGACCAACCCGCCACTTCTCATTCCACGTTCGTGACACTTCCTAAAGTACTCCTTTCATACTTTCAGTTACCTCTCCGATACAACACCGGTACAGAGCTCTTAACTGCATTCTGTCAGTCCTATGCCACCCATCTTTCCGATCATGTTCAAGAATGGCGTAGAAGCAGGAGCATGTGTCATGATCCACCCTATGAAGACCGTGTCTACCTCAATTGGTTTCTTAGGACTATTTTGGCGCCTATTGCCAAAGATGTCACCTCTCACTTTCCTCAGACAAAGGAAAAGGCTCTCCAGACTGCTCTGCAATATGGCTTGATTTATGCTCAATCCGGTTTTTTCTATACCGTTGTGCCAGACCTCCCTCGTCCTGGTAGTGCTAATGCACCAGGGGAATCTCACACCACCAATGGTATCATTCGAGCTATTTCAAGTCCTTCACCATATACTTAGTAGGGTTATCTCCATCCACAGGGGGGAACCAATTCCTCCAACGCTTATCCCCCTCTTATCAGCAACATGTATTCAAGACAAAGAACATCTTATGCATTCACCCAACCACATAAGCAGATGTTAGGGCCAACTAGTACTCAACCCGTCTACCAAATTGTTGCCCCCTCACCATCTTACACCTACGCACTGCCTAGCACTCCAGCCCCTCAGGCATTAGCGTCATGGCCTCCCATGCATCCTCATACCCAGCAGCCACTGCCCCCTCAAGGTCAAGTGTATGCATAGCAGAGTGCGACCAATCCCCAAAATTTGAAGAAAAAGAATAAGGGGAAGGGTAACAAGGGTAACCATGGTAACTAGGGTAACCAAGGTAATGAACCCCAGGGGAACCAACCTAACACCAATAACTAGCAGTAGGGTGACCAGCCCAAGCAAAACAATGTTATTCGTATGAACAAGCCTTGTGCATGTTGTGGAGTACATGGCCATTATACTCATGAGTGTCCCTTCTTACCCTAGATGCGCCAAATGTAGGAAGCCTAAGCAGCCTTTATAGGTCAACCACCCATTTAGAAACCGCCTCAGAATCTTGTGCCATCTCAACCAGGCATGCTCACAAATCCTTTCCCTCAGCAAGGATTTGTTGCTGCTCAACCTCAGCAAGCTTAGGCAGCCCACCATCCCCAACCTTCTGGTACCGGTGACTACCATATCTTCATGATGAATTTTGACGAGGTCAATACCTGTGATATCAAATTGAAAACTCAATCGTGTCAATATGGAAATCCATCGTATTCTTCTGCAACTAATACCAAAACCAAAGCATCTACTAAGCCTCTTACGACACGAAGTGGTCTGTTACAGATCCCTCAACCTAAAGTTGAGTCAATTCCTAAGATCCCCAAGGAACCATTACATCGTAACACAGCGTCTAACCAAGTTGCCCATACATATACTATAGTAGACGACTTAGCACAATCACTTGCTGCCATTTCGACAGTGGAAGTGCTCCAGTTGTGCTCATCTCAAAAGAAATATCTACTAACTTATTTGGGCGTAGTAGATCCTTCAAACGATCGTTTGATTGTCTTTCCTATTGATACGTCAGAACACTTGTTGCCTTCGAGATACTAGTCTGAGTCTGTAATGCCATCATCGCCCGATGTATTATTGACGAAGGTGCATCTACCTACATGATGTCCACTACCATTTGGAAGCAACTCAAGTCACCTTAATTGTCCCCATCCACCATCACTTTGTGTGCTTGGGACGATCACTCCTCCCAACCTCTCAGCATGTATTGCAATTGTCTACTGACTCTTTCGAGAAACACTGTTCAAGTAGACATTAAGGTTATCGATGCCCCTCTAGATTACAACATTCTATTGGGTCATAGTTACACTTACGCCATGTCATTTGTGGCATTTGCGGTTTTCCACAAGATGTGTTTTCCCCATTGTTATAGACATATTTGGGCACATCAACCCCAAACTTATATGTCGATAAACTAGGGCTCATCAACCCATAAAAGAGTTGTTTCATACCCTAAAAATAGCTTAGTCATCTAATTACATCATTCCCCAAAAGTTCCACCTGAGAAACCATCCAGAATTGGCCTAAACTGAACCATACTAACTGCTCCACTAGTAAAGTGCGATGCATACTGATTGTTACACTACCAGGGTACGATGCATACTGTTTGGGCCTTCTATAGGGTGCGATGGGCGAGGATGGAAAAATGTCCGAGACAGTTTTCTAGGTTGTTGCTCATGGAATCTTCTAGAAACTTCTCCTATACCACTTGCCTCTCTAACCCAAGGATGAGTAAGAGATCTAAGAAATCTCCAAGTGGAACCAATTGTAACAAGTGGAATGACACTAATCAAAACCCCAGAGATGACTCACACCCTTGCACACATCTATAAATGGATCCCTCATCTAAGAGATCCAGAGGCTGGAATATGGTGAATTGGAAGGAAGTGGTGATACTTTGTAATTGAGGAAAGAGCATTGTATTGTTGGTGTGATCTTGCTATTTCATGAGGTGAAGAGGGATTCAAGCTGGGAGGATGATGCTGGATCAGACAACTGGGTTGTAATTCTCCCTTCTATTAATAAGTTCTTCAAGTTTTCTTCCATATGATTGTGCAATTGTGAATGTTATCATTTTTGAATGCTATCATTTGTTCATTATATATCTGATTCTGTAATGTTTATGTTGTAATAGATCACGATGCTTTGACGGTTCTTTGTTGTTGTACTTGCGCAGGTACTCTCCAAGCGGGTTAAGTACAGGGAGGAGTTGCAAGCTCTATCAAGGGGGATAGAGATCAAGCAAGGGATTAAGCGAAAGTTCCAGGTTGGTCCCATTATCTTTCTCTTATCTATTACACATAGAGGAAAACGTTGAATTGCTTTAAATTGTTGTTTCTAGGGTAGCTGCCAAACCTAGAGGGCTAGTCATTCGACAAAACACTAGTTTTCCCATAAACAAATTGGCGACTCCGCTAGGGAATGATTAGATGTTGTTTGTTGTTATTGTTTATTTTATAAACTATAGACACAGCTTGAAGTCAGCCAGGTAGCCTTCAAACTGCTCTTGCTCTACAATTGCATAGTAGATTAATGCTCCTTTAGTCAATCTCTAGTTTAGTTTATGAATCAAACATCTGACTTTCAAGCACATCTAGATTCCCTTTTCGTATCTCAGTAACCTCTCAAGACATTCCTCTATACTTTTCTCTTTACTGTCCATCAAATCTCAGCTGAACTCATAGAAAACAACTGCACATTTGAGCCAAAACCCACTTTATTTGCGCTCTCTAGCCCATCGCATTGTCTGTCACTGTAACCCAGTATGCATCGCACCTCCCAAGTGTAGTAAGTGCGATGAATCCCTGTGTCTGTGAAGCCCAGGTACGATGACTGACTAAATCCTTTTTCCATTCTAGAAATTGGGAGTTTTTGACCTTGTTTTCAGTTTTGTTTAGTTGTTTTACTGCTTATGAACAGTGCCTCCTTACTAAAGCCTACTTGAATCACATAGATCAGCCTCCATTAGATTAGGATTAGTAAATGTTTTTCTGTATTTGTCATCATTTACAATCCTTTGTCGAAAAGTTGCTTGAATCAATCTGTCGCTTTCGTACAAAAAGTGTGGTAAGTGTCGTTTTGTGTCGAAAAGAGAAGTGTTGTGGATTCTTCCTTCCCTTGATAGTCGATTGAACTTTTCTTCATGTATTTGGTTTGATTTGTTTATATTCAAAGTGTCAAAATCATTCTTTTTATTCAAAATTGAAAAGTGTCATTTAATCTTCCTCTCTTTTGTAGAAAAAATTGTCGAAAATGTTGCTTTGAAAGAACTATTTCATATCTTTGTTGCATTTAGTTTTCCTTTTTGGCATTTGCACATTAAAGAGATCGAAAACAAATACATGCATTTGCATTTAGCAATTTTGGTTTGTGTGTGAAAAAATGATTTAGGAAATTGCACTTGTGTGTGCTTTTTGCTTTTTGTTTGAAAGAATTGTAATCTTCTTTACCTAGTAGCTAGGATTTTCATTGCTAAAATAAACAAAGATTATTTATCATTGTAGATTTCATTTTAGGAATTTCAAATCATCGTCACGCGGTGAACCATTGAAAGGAAAACTCTAAACAAGATCAACTTTAAAATAAATTTCAATAAACCTAACAACGCTTTGGAACTTAACGCAACATATCTAGAGGTCTAGGCTAGAGACGTGTTCCAGCGTCATAAAAACTAGTAACTATCGTTTTCATTGAAGGTTGGGTGATTCCTTCTCCTTGATACAACAAGTGCTAGCACGGACTTGTGCTCCCCGTACCGTCGCATATATATTGGGAGACCACAATAGACTTATATCCTTTATCCATAGGAAGATGAGTCTGCCGCCTTATTGATCACAATGCACTGAACACAGCATTCGGGAAAATTGACTGTCATGCATAAGTCCTTGGTAATTTCTCTTTAATTTATCACCAAGGTGTATTTTGCAGTTTTTTGATTGGTTTGGTAATCCCTCTATATAGATTTTCCAGAGTAGTCACTTTCATTCATTTTCGACTCTTTAAAAGAAAAGGTCCATCTGAGCACTTGTCACTTTAGGCTCATTAAAAATCGAAGGGGACTAGAATCATCTTTAGCTTTTTCTCGACTCTTAAAAACTGAAAAAGCAAAGTTGTGTCAAAGCGTCATTAAAATTAATTGAATTTGGAATAACATCCCTATTCCTTAGTTGATAATAGGTTGAGATATATGGAGACAAATCTGGAATCCACCGATCAAGGAATCCCTTTTGAGGGGAATCCTAGTCCATTTTCTTCTTGGGGAAATATTGGTGCTCCTTATATCGCTACATTATCCCTTTCAGGAATTACCATTGGCCTGCAAATATGGGTGTTCTAAACCTTTGTGGTTCAAAATGTCGTGATTCCTCCACAATCCAATCGACCTCCAGTTGATACTGAAGTTGAACCTTCGCCTTCTTCTTCGTTTGTTTCTCCCTCCCCTTCTTCCTCTTCACTTGGTGAAAGTAGTGATGCTAATAACCAAGTGGCTGAGAAGAAGAAAAAAGGAAAGGAGAAGAAGAAGAAGCTAATTTAGTAGGGAGGCAACCAAGCAACCATTGCTTTGAATGCATCATCTGGTGAAAATCCGCACATTAAACTTTCCAAAGCCAAATTTCCATGCGTAATTTGTGCAGGTGACCATTTTTCTCGAGACTGTCCTTACTTTCCTCAGATCTTGAAAGAATGGTCTCCCTGTTCACACCATCTTGTGTCATCAATTTCTGGAGACCATGTTGGTAACACACCTTCAACTAGTGATAGTAAAGTTCATGGACAGAGGAGAAATGTTAGGTTTCCATGTAGATTATGTGAAGGGAACCATGCCCTTCACCTTTGTCCCTTTTTGGATGAAGCCAAAAGAGTGTTGGATAACCGTCCTGCTTCATCGCAGCGACTTCCATCTGGCTACAGGAAACTCTCCCAAAGTATTTTGCTAGTTGAAAAACCAACTGACTTAAATCAATCGTCGATTGAAACCACTCTCTCTGAAAGTGAATCTTATGAGTCTATACCCGACCAAAGTCAATAGGTCGAGATGAAAGTTGACCCAAGTTCACCTTCAGATAATTGTACCCTTCCCGAAGAGAGTGAGAACGATACCATTCAAATTCTTTTTTTTACTTCAGATACCGATAACTTGGGAGCAATCCACCTGTTCCATCTAGACAAGAGGAAAACCCTCCAGCTCTCGTAACTCAAGGAGTTAATTCTCCTGTTTTTTCGGTACCTCCTCCAAGTAGTCTAGTCACTTCCTTTGATTGGAATCAACTAGCAAGATACCGCCTTCCTTCTTATGTACCATTTTGGATCATAGTACAAATTCGTAAAATGATCGTGCCTGGCACTATTATAGATGAAGGGGCATCAGTGAGTATCCTTTCCTCAACTGCTTGGAAAGCGCTTGGTTCACCATCACTTATGCCTGTTACGCAGAATCTGTTAGGCTTTAACAAAGGAACCGGTCGACAGTTAGGGATCCTTCCTAAGTTACCGATCACTTTTGGAGGGAAAACCGTTCATCTGAACGTGATGGTAGTCCCAGGACCGTTAGATTACAATTTAATTCTTGGGAGTGACTATGTTTATAACATGGAATCTATTGTTTCAACACTCTTCCAAGTGATGCATTTCCCGCATGAAGGCAAGATTGTCACCATTGACCAGCTTTCATTTCCCAGTCCAAGCATAGCTCCAAGTCAATCATCATCCCTAAATGGTCCTTTTACATCAACGATATCACTTGAATCTTCATTCCATCCACCCAATCACCATGAGTAGTCTGGTGAATGTAACAAAGCTTAGGGGGCATGCACCCTTGTCTATTCTAGATGCACCTAGTTGTAAAGTTAAGTTTCCTTGTAGGTTATGTGATTGGTCCGACACACCATTCACCTTTGTCTATTCTGGACGAAGCCAAGGAGGTGTTTTGTCTAGATGAAACCATCCTGCCTAACCATAGTGATTTCCATCTGGTTATAGGAGACTCTCCTTTACTCATGTTGGGGGCATGCAAACCTTTTTTATTCCCATTTTTCAATTTCATTTTAATTTTTAGTTTTGACGTTAGCTTTTTAGTTTTGTCATTTCTAGCTTGTGTAAACATGAAACTAAATCCAAGCATAGTTCCCCCATGGTTCAAGCTTGTCAAAAATGAACCCACCAAGCATAGTTCCCCCATGGTTCAAGCTTGTCAAAAAAAATGAACCCACCTTCAACTAAATAACCTTTGTGATTTCCATTCTATCAATATTTTGAGCCTTGGTTTTGTACCTCTCATCACCACCATCCCTTTGGCCGATCATACGCTCTCACTTGGTTGTTTTACCCTTTTGAGGAACAGTTGTGATGAGTGGTCTTATTAGCCAGCCTCTTCACAGAATTCATCATGTTCTGAGAAGTTCCGAATTTTGAGGAATAGTTGCGATGAGTGGTCTTATTAGCCAGCCTCTTCACAGAATTCACCATGTTTTGAGAAGTTCTGAATTCACCAAGAACCAGTTGGTACCTTAGACACCACTCGTTCCTCAAAATCGAGTCTCCTTTAAACCCTTTTCAGACTCGTTAAATATGAAAATATTGTCAAGCAATTTTCCTTTCCAGCTCATTAAAGTGTTTTGAAATGTCATCCCTCCTGTATGATTTTATACTTTTTCAATCCCGATGGATTATCTTCCGAAAAAGTCGAGCGCTTGTCTTTTTCAACTCATTAAAGTGATTAGAAAATTCATCCCTTTTTTATTATTTTATCCTTTTTCGGACCTAAGGGATTATTTTACGAAAAAGAACTTCTGAAGTTTCTTTTTCGTCCATTTTCAAACTCTCTAAACATGAAAAGGACCGAGTTATCCTTATAGTTAAACTCATTAAAACAATAGCGAAAAACCTTTCCATTCTAGATGAGACCGAGTTTCACTGTCGTTAGACTCGTTAAAACATAGCGATAGGTTTGCCCGAAGGGCAAATTATAGAACAAGCATATGTTATCCTCCTCAAGCTTGAAAAAAATAAAGAGGTACTGGTCAGCCATGACTGAGGAATAAGGGAAGAAAAAATGAATAATTTATGGTAGCAAGTCACTCTTGAACATGACACTTTCACTTCATCTCTGTGATTGAGTTGGGTTGGGTTATTCCATTCATCGGTCATTTCACCATTGGTCTTTCACACCATCCATCTTTTGGGGTTAACGCTACCAATTCATCTCAGTGTTGCCGACATGTTCAAGAGAAGTCATTCAGTCGAGAATTCACCATCCAGTTAATGTCTTATCCACTACAATATGTCCAACCTTCATTTTTTCATGACCGCCACTCCTGAACCTTGTGTCATCAGTTCATTTTCACCTCCAGAAATCATTTGCTTCGTTTCATGTCGTAGATGTGGAATACATTAAGGCCCTCCTACGACGAGTCACTTCTTGTCGACATCAGCTCATTATCTAAGAAGTTGACTTAGAAACAACCCTTTCAGTGCTTTGAAGCTTGCATACATCAATGGTAAGTTTCTCACTTCCAGCCATAGGTTGACATCAATGACCTTCGACCGAAAGATTTGTGTGGTGTTCAACATCGGATCATATATTCACACCATGTGAATTGTATTGTAGTACCTTGAGGGTCATTTACATTATCGTTGATTCCTCTCGCATCTGTTAACAGCTCACATTATTGGCTAGTAATCAGATGATGTCTTTCCATGTTCGACTTCAGAACATCTCTTCACATGGATTGACTTGTACATCGAGCGAAGGTTGAACGAGTTTGAAGACCCTGGATCTAGTTTCATCCATCTGGGCTACGATATATTCAGGGATATAAAAACATCAAATGTACAAAGGCGCTACACAGATGGTCATCCTAACCAGGAATGATGACTCTACATCTGAAGAATCGCCAGTCTGCATCTACAGACGACTATCTGATCTATGTACATGAAATGAATTTATAAAGTTGAGTATGCGAATGCCTACCTCAGCTAGATCATGAAAATTATATTATGATGATGTATTGTATTGTAACTTATGCAGGTCACCTTCTAGTTTGAAACCTCGGATCCTCATGATAAAGCATTTCACCCAACATCAAGATTTACGACTTCATGCTTTAGGGGGAAACTATTATAGATATATTTGGGCACATCAACCCCAAACTTATATGTCGATAAACTAGGGCTCATCAACCCCTAAAAAAGTTGTTTCATACCCTAAAAAAAGCTCGGTCATTTGATTACATCATTCCCCAAAAGTTCCACCTAAGAAACCATCCAGAATTGCCCTAAACTGAACCATACTGACTAATCCACTGGCAAAGTGTGATGCATACTGAGTGTTACATTGCCAGGGTGCGATGCATACTGTTTAGGCCTTCTATAGGGTGTGATGGGCGAGGATGGACAAATGTCCGAGACAGTTTGCTAGGTTGCTTCTCATGGAATATTCTAGAAACTTCTCCTGTGCCACTTGCCTCTCTGACCCAAGGATGAGTAAGAGATCCAAGAAATATCCAAGTGGAACCAATTGTAACAAGTGGAATGACACTAATCAAAACCCCAAAGATGACTCACACCCTTGCACACATCTATAAATGGATCCCTCATCTAAGAGATCCGGAGATTGGAATATGGTGAATTGCAAGGAAGTGTTGATAGTTTGTAATTGAGGAAAGAGCATTGTATTGTTGGTGTGATCTTATTATTCATGAGGTGAAGATGGATTGAAGCTGGGAGGATGATGCTAGATTAGACAACTGGGTTGTAATTCTCCCTTCTATTAATAAAGTTCTTCAAGTTTTCTTCCGTATGATTGTGCAATTGTAAATGTTATCATTTGTTCATTATATATATGATTCTGTAATGTTTATGTTGTAACAGATCACGATGCTTTGATGGTTCTTTGTTGCTGTACTTGTGCAGGTACTCTCCAAGCGGGTTAAGTACGGGAGGAGTTGCAAGCTCTGTCAAGGGGGAGAGAGATCAAGCAAGGGATTAATCGAAAGTTCCAGGTTGGTCCCATTATCTTTCTCTTATCTATTACACATAAAGGAAATCGTTGAATTGCTTTAAACTGTTGTTTCTAGGGTAGCTGCCAAACCTAGAGGGCTAGTCGTTTGACAAAACACTAATTTTCCTAAAAACACCCATGAAGGGAAGATCATCATTATCAACCATTTGACATATATGAGTTGTCATCTTTAAACTCCCCTGAGTCCATTATCTCATTGATGTTCAGCAAGAAGTCTGCCACCCCTCTCACCAGTGTTTCACCTGGAGTCTACAAAGATTCCACCTTGTTGGGTGCTTTCCCTGGTCCTCCCCCTCCCATCTCTGAGACTAGCTCTTTGAGCATTTGCAAGTCACAAGAGTCACGAGCTGCTTAAAAGTAGTCTAGTCCCTCTGCTCAATAGCTAGCTCCTCAGCACCCTGCTATTACCATCTCAGTCGAGCAATATGGATCCATCCCCACAAGACCTCATGTAGGTTTTAACCCCGTACATAAATTACTGGCATACGAATTCTAAAACACAAAAAATAAACAATGTGAGAGCATAACACATATACATAGAGATTTTCCCCTGGATCCCAAAACTGGGACTACTAGATTGATTTTTCATTATGTTCCTTTCAATGTTACAATACATATTTATACATGCTGAAGCATCCAATACCATGGACCAAAAACCATCGTGTCCAAAACCATGGAACGAAAACCATCACTTCCAAAGTCATGTGCGAAAACCATGCACAAAACCATAAGTAGGTCTACCCAACCTAATATAGGGTCCAAAAAAAATTTCGCCAGGGCCCTGCCCCGGACCCCATAGAGGGGGGCTACCTGCCCCCCTCAAATGCCCTGGACAAGGGGGGCTGTTGATTCCCCTATGACCCTCCCCGCTACGTAATCGGCGCAACGAAGGGGGGGGCGGACCCCCGATTAACTACATAGGCTAGTCGTGGAAAGAATATAACACAACCCAACATTCCCCCACTTGTTGTTTTCTTTCCACGGGAGAGCTTACTCATTTATCCAGCCCTTCGACGCCCATTGTTTCTCTACACCAAGAGAAATTCTTAGAGCTCAAAGATTTTTTCAATGCATCTGCAGTATTCTTCAAAGTGTCCACCTTTACCAACAACACCTTTTTTCTTTCTATCATATCCCTCACAAAGTGATACTAAACATCAATGTGTTTTGTCTTTGAATGGTAAGCAAGGCTCTTTGCCAAGAAAATTGCACTTTGGCTATCATAGTTTATCCTTATAGCTCTTTGTACTAACCCCATACTTGAACACAATCTCTGCAACTAAACTATTTCCTTTTTTGCATGAGTGGTTGCCATGTATTTTGCCTCTGTAGTTGATAGTGCCACTACAGATTGTTTCTTACTGATCCAACTGACTGCACCTCTAAATAGGTTAAACACATACCCACTTGTAGATCATCTCTGACCCAGATCTCCAACCCAGTGTGCATCAACAAAGCCACAAATATCCAAAACTTTGTCCAATCCTAGTCTTCCTTGGTAGCACAAACCATAATCGCTAGTGCCACGCAAATACCTAAAAACCCGCTTCACTGTTGTCCAATGCTCCTTCCCTTTTTTTGACATAAACCCGCTCAATACTCCCACTGCATGTGCAATGAATGGTCTAGTATAGACCATTGCATACATTAGGCTACCGATTACACTTGCATATGGAACACGGGACATGTCATCTTCCTCTTCTTGTGTCTTACGACACTGTTCAGCAAATAACTTTACACCTACAGGGATAGGAACCTTCACCGGTTTACTATCCTACATATTAAACCTATGCAATATTGTCTCGACATACTTCCTCTGGTTTAACCAGAGCTTCCTCTTTGCCTGATCTCTTTTAATTTCCATGCCCAAAATATATTTTGCAGCACCAAGATATTTTATGTCAAATTTGGAGGACAATTGGGTCTTCAAATCCTGGATAATTTCTTTGTCATTTCCAACCAGCAACATGTCATCCACATACAAGGCCAAATAAATAACAAAGTCACCAATTAATTTAAAATACACATAGTGATCTGCTTTGCTTCTGGTGAAGCTAAGTCCCCGTATAAATGTATCAAATCTCTGATATTACATCCTTAGTGACGGTTTTAGCCCATACAGAGACTTCTTTAACTTGCATACCAATTCTTTCTTACCCTTCACCGCAAAGCCTTCAGGTTGCTTCATGTAGATATCCTCTTCCAGATCCCCGTGAAGAAATGATGTCTTCACATCGATCTGTTCTACCTCAAAATCAAAAGCAGCAGCGACAAATAACAGTAATCTAATAGAAGCTACCTTGGCAACAGGAGAAAAAATATCACTAAAATCGATTCCCAGCACCTGGGAATAACCTTTTGCTACCAACCGAGCTTTGTATTTCTCCACCTTTCCTTCTGCATTTGTATTCTTCTCGAACACCCATTTGCTGCGAATGGGTTTCCTACCAGCCGGCAACTCCACCAAATCCCATGCCTCATTTTTGTGCAAAAATGTCATTTCATCAACCATGGCTTCTTTCCATAGTTTGCCATCCTATGAATCTACTGCTTCCTTCACAGTTATGGGATCGTCATCAGTAATAGATAAAGCAAAATTTGAACAGAAAGCAGATGGACTATACCTTTCTAGCTGCCTTTTTTCTCAAACTGATCATCTCACACCTGGAGTTTGTGGTGTTAGCCTCCTGTTGCAACAGGTGTTCATCTTTCATGATTGACATTTTTACATGCCAAATATGTCATCTTTCATGCTGCAAGGTTCCATATTTCCAAAAGAGGTCAAAGAAAAGGCCATGAAAGTGTGCCAATCCAAGTGCCACTGCTGTATTCCAATTTTGATGACTTAACCATTTTTTAAGAATGTTCTATAAAAGGGAGGGCCAAACAGTTTAATCTTGGCCTCCCTAGGTTTCAATTTCTTGTTTTAGAATATAGAGAATAATATTTGTCCAAATAGCTTAATTTTGGCAGATTTGTAGATAGGTAGAGAATCAAAGGAGTCCAACTGCTTAATCTGGGCCCTTGGCAGAAATAAGTGTAGATTTAGATAAGAGGGCAGTCAAAAAGAAAAAAAAAGGATAATCAGGGTCTGCAAGTCTAAGTGCACCCAAAACAAAAAGAAGAAAAAATGTTAGGTGACTACGCTGGGTAGGTAGCTGTGTGGTTGCAGAATCATGGCTTGTGATCCATTTCATGTTATCAAATGTCATATTAAGTAAGATCACAAGTTGGAGGAAGTTTTCATCTGCAGGAACTCAAGCTGGACATTACTAACTTCTCCTTCTTCTTCTTCCCCAAATCACTTACTGACTTCCCCGAAGAGGTCAAGATCTGTTTGATTCCTCTTAATTTCATCATCTTCCATATCATTTGCCTTGGTGAAGACCTGCTTCACTCAAGGATTGTTCATTCCTCCTCTATAAGTCATTTTTCCCCTTAAAAATAGCCTAAGATTCACATACTTAGCGCTTTCTGGCCACCTACATATTAACTACTAATTCTATTATCTAGCTCCCTATCTATTTCCCCTTCCCCCACTAAAAACTATGTATAAAAATTCCAAAAATATAATAATACCCCCTCCCTGGCACTATAGCCCTATTCTTAAAGTCTGGGAAATAGCAGTCCATCTGGGGCTGTTATTAGCCCATCCGTGTCCTTACAGGGGTTAGTCTGACACCTGGTCATGCTAACAACCTTTCCCCCTTAGCCCTAACCCTACAAAACCCACTTCTTCGCCTTTACCCTAAAGTCTTGCCCAAAAAACACTTAACCCACTCGCTAATAAACCCCCAAAACCCGCAAAACCAAAGTGTAAACCCCACCGCTCAATATTAATATGCGAATATTCCCGCGGGCCCCGATCCCTTATTCCCCCGCCGCCTTACCCGTCCCGCCAATTGTCCGATCGTCCGCGCCCCAGATCAACGGTGGGCGGGCCTTCCCATTCCCCAACCCGCCGATGGTTAGCGTCCCGGAGATGGGCGGTTTTGCCGCTGTACTCCCGCCACACGTCGCCCTCTCGAGTGTGGCGGAGCCCCTCCTCTGATACCGTCGTCTGCCCAAAGGCGGTGCGCCCAAAACCGAAAACCGCTTCCTCCCTCCTGCGTCAGCACCACGTCACCCGCTGACATCATCTGCCTACGTCGGTCTCCTGCCACCATACTGCCAACTCACCCTGCCACGTCACTGCCACCGTGTCACTGCCACGTCACCCACCGTACATGCTGACGTCACCCTGCTGACGTCATCATGCTAACGTAATCCGCTGTACTGTGTCCCACCCGCTGATGTCATGCTGACTTCATCAGCAAAAAAGGCGTGAAGGCAAAAATCGTGCTTAGGAAGCCCGAATTCAAATTCTAAGGCAGTTTTTCATGCGCGATTAGCGCCCGCTACGGGAAATGGGCCAAAATGGAAAGACCCTCATCGCGCAGCCCCCAGCAAGCCCGAAAGGCGCAGAATGACCCGTTTTTCTTTGCGAGGCATTCAGAAAGGAGCAAAAAACAGTTCTAAAGGAAACAGAGGGCCGAACAGCGGCCATTAAATATTGATTTGACAATTTCAGCACCATAGCACATCGAAGAAGCGGCAAAGAGTATTAGTTGAATATTTTTAAAGGAAATCTGCAATTCCCGAAGCAGGTTAACATTGAATGGCCTCCAACAAAGTCAAATAGATGGTGTAAGCCCATTAAAGCTCTCAAATCACAGTTAAAGCATTTAGGGCCGCCGAACAGCAATGGACTAGAGACCCATGCCCAGTTATTACAGAAACACTGTGCAAAGCCATTGAGGACAACACATTAACTCAGTTTTGATACGGCTGCCCTCAGCGCAGCTCAAAGATATTTTCTTGCATTTATTGTTGGATAAGATTAGGTTAAAGTGATCATTTTTCTTTAGGACCTGTTTAGGTCAAGCTGCAATAGACAAGTTTTGATATTTTTCCTTATATATACCACCCTCTGTATTGTTTTAAGGGTTGGTTGGTTGATAATCTTCATTAGAGACTCGCACTGGATATCTGAGATGTTTTACTTAATCAAAGATTGTTGAAAAGCCTGGAGCAATGACTATCTGCTCTGTGTCTAATGGTATGAAGAAATGAATGTGGAATTCTTGTGTTGCAGTATGAATCAATAAGTGTTTCTCACCTCTGTTATTCCAATTTCACATATGCTTAAGTTACAGAACAAAGGATTGGTTTAGAATTTGCTTAGCCGCACTCTATGCTCAGTTTCTGTGGCTTATTAATGTTTTCCTCTTGATTTAGGCATAAATATGAATTCCTTCATGGCTCATGTTTGATCTATTTCACATATGAATGACGGTTATCTAGGAATTCTTAACTGCTCCTAGATAGGGCTCATTTATCTCCTTTTTGCTAACCTGACTGAGAGATTCTTAATTGCATCTCATTCCTTAGCCTTTAATCCATCTTTTTACCTTAAATGATTGTTTCATATGCAGCTAGCGTGCTCCATATTCTTTTTTGTGACCAAGAAAACGCACCAGCAGTCTTACTCCTTAACTCCACGCCCAATGGTTCTAAAAATTTCGTGCTACCCCTGCCTCTTTACCTGAAAGTATCGTCCTTCCCACCAAAACTTAAACAAAACCCCTTTGAACTCAATAACTAGCCTAAAATCATCTCCAACAAAGCTAAATCAGAAAGAGAGAGCCCTCTCTGATTGCAGGTGGGCTAGAACCTGCAGTCCAAAGATTGGTCTCTGGTTACCTCGGCCGTATCCTTTTGTGCCGATCAAAAGGACAACCTGAGTGATAACATAATGGCGACTCCACTGGGGACCCAAATCAATTGTTCAAGTGCTATCTGCTCCTTAAAACTACAGATGAAGTCTGAAAATCAGCCAGGGAGCCTTTGAAATTGTTCTTGCTTCGAATTTTCAGGAGTAAATAAAAGTTGCTTCAGTCAATCTTCATGCTATTTTTAAGCTGCAGATAGTTGTTCCCAAATTTTGATCAGTTCCTTGCTAATTCTAAAGGCATTCCCAGAAAAATACCTAAAACAAATTCGGAAGCTGGCTCCCAAAAAGAACTTACGTCATACAAGGTCAAACCCAGATCCAAACCCTCCAACTGTTTTTGAAAATCCGAATTTAATCCCAAAGATCCTTAGGAAGCAAGAAAGACAAGAAGATTTTGCTGATTTGAGTCATGACGCAGCTCACCCAAGCTGTGTTCCAACTCCTGTCAAGGTTTTATTTCGTTCAACTCCTGCTTCCCCTTGTTCATCATCCACGTCTCAAAGCACTCCTTCCACACCTTCATTCACTGCACATACTCCTATTACCACTACTGTCGTCACAGTTGTTCCTGTTGTTCCTGCTGTTCCTATTGTTCCACTTATCCCTGTGAATATGGCTAATAGATATGCACCCCTGCAATTGCCTGCTAATCCTGGGGCCTTGCCTCAAGATTACCAATCCAAAATTACATATTTTGATAGTACTGGTCCTTTCACTACACTTCAGCATACCAAGAAGATGCAGGACTATTTTGAAAACTACGAAATAGATGATGATAGCATCAGAATGAAAATTTTTGTTCAAAGTCTAACAGGTGATGTAAGAACTTGGTTCACATCACTTGCTGCAAATTTTATAACCACTCCGGATGAGCTTTACCAATCCTTTACCAACAAATGGGAGAAAAAGAAAGACCCCTTGCACATACTAGATGAATATGATACAATTAAAAGAGGTCCTCAAGATACTGTTTTGGAGTACTGTGCAAGATTCAATAATGTCTATAATGCAATACCACAGAACTTAAGACCACCACCTGACCTTGCCTTGTATAAATTCCCTGATGGATTCGACCCGGATATGGCATACCAGTTAAAAGAAAGAGCCCATCAAACCCTTGCAGACATGCAAAATGTTGCTGTTAGAGGCCAACCTAATTTCCAAAAGAAACAGAGCTAGAATGGAAAGAAGAACCACCTTCAAGGAAGAACCCTCAACCTTAGAGCAAAAGCTTGATGCTATTATCAGTGGCATGCAAAGGCTGGGAGACAGAGTAGAGAGTGTTGAGAGGAAGTCATCATGGGAAGTACAACAACCCATTACCATAAGGAACCCAAATTTTAGGAAAACGCAGAACACAAATGTTGGTAGATCAAGCCCAGACCATGACATAAGACCCCCTTTCCAAGAAAACTATGTTGAGGCATCCACTTCTAGTGAATCCATAGAAGACACTCACATGAATCTGATGGATCTAAATGTTGGAAATAATACTGAGAGGGGGGGGTGAATCAGTATTATCAGATCAATAAAACTTTTTCATTTCCATACTTAGATACATATACGCTACTTCATTCAAGGGAACCCGCATGTATACGTAGCTGTGTCTAAAGAAACTAGCGTATATCCAAAATACTTATGATTCAGTTAATCCATTAAATGTTGATCTTTAGTTAGTGCATCAGAACTTCATTAACCATATGAACGGTAAGCAGGTGCAGTAAAAACAGAATAGATCATCACACACAAGAGGCACACATGAACACCATGATATAAGGTGGAAACCCAATGTGGGTGAAAACCACCTGCTGCAATTCGTTTCCATCTTCCTTTATTAAGAAACTTCTTTTACAATGTACTGGTGCAGTCATTTACCAGCACGCAGGCTGCAACCTGCAGAAGGCTATAACCTTCTCTCATTCTCCAGACTCTCCTGGAAGGGAGCTCCAACCCCCTTTGCTCTTGTACTAGCTAAGATACTAGTACGTAGGCGCCGGCCTACAATCTTCTCTCCTCCAGGTACCACGTTTCATACATTTTCAGACTGGATACTCCTGAAGCACAACACATAATCTGAAGGCCATGTTTCATCCAATTTTCATACTGGACCCATAAATATCATTGAAGCACAAAACAATCAATACTAGCATCATCAATCTCTGAATCTCTGAAACACTAAAACTCTGTCATCAACACAGTCACCAAAACACAGAGCAGACAACAGAACTCTGCAACAACAATCAGAACCAACTGTACCATCAAAATTATGCATCAGAGTGCATACGCTACTCAGAAGTTCCGAAACTGCGTGTATACACAACTTCATCAAGATGAACCAGCGTATATGTCATTAATCACTTATTCATAACTTTGCTGCACTTCTTGACTTCAGACATAACCAGATCATGACATATACAAGGATAATATATGTGTTAGAACCCAGATCTAGTCCATTAGATCTCATAAATATGAGTCATTATGATCCTGATCCAATATTAGTTCTCATCCATCAATATTGAAGCTAAACACAAACAGCGAAACAAGATATGCAGAATACTGACACCTTTAAACTGTCATCAGAACCCTTCAACAACCAAAACCACCCGTAACTTCAAATATGATAGCTCAAAAGGTATACGCTACTACAATGAACTCAACCTGCGTACATACGCACTTACACCAAAGCCAACCCGCGTACAGATCTATAAATATTCAATCATGACTTGCAACGATTTCAAACTTAAGTTATACCCAGTTCAGATTATTACAAGCGTCAGTATACAGATCTAGAATAAACATAATCAATCATATAGAGATAGTTCATATCAAACCATTTGATCCCGATCTATCCTTAGATCTTGTTCTCCATCCACTAGTGAGATCCCTCCTTAGCTCAGATCAAGCAATGCATCATCAACCCATATCCTGCATACTGGATCTCATCCTTCATCAGATATTCAAGACTTTTCCAATACACTTGCCTAATGATCTTCTTCTCCTTTTATAGTCTTAGGCCTTGCTCAATACCACGGTCCAAAACCATAATAAATCAATACCAAGAGCCCAATACTTGGGATCAACACACTTGTCGAGATACCATGGTCCAGAACCATAGGTTCAAATACCGAGGACTAACTACCACGGACCAAAAGTAAGCTTTCCGACATGTACGTGCTTTTCCGTTCATGAAACTGCGTGTATACCCTACTTGGTATATAGCGAACCTGCGTATACGCGACTTGGTATATAGTGAACCTGCGTGTATACCCTACTTGGTATATAGCGAACTTGCGTATACGCGACTTGGTATATAGTGAACCTGCATGTATACCCTACTTGGTATATAGTGAACCTACGTATATACTCTTCTTTCTTCATTCTTATCATCAATTCTTTGCTACTGACCTGCTGCACTATAATCTGTCATTTTGCCATCAAGGACAACACTTGTCTCATAATGCCAACAATCTCCCGCTTTGGACTTGATGGCAAAGCTAACTTGTCACACTTAGAACTATCATCTGATTCCTTTGAGCTGTCCTCCATCAGTCACATCTGATATCTCTTCTGAAAATTCATCCAGTTATAAATAAGTGAGATGTTCTTCTATGAGTGGGTTGCCATCAAGTACAACACATGCATCATAATGCCAACAATCTCCCCCTTTGGACTTGATGGCAAAGCTAACTTGTCACACTTAGAACTATCATCTGATTCCTTTGAGCTGTCCTCCATCAGTGACATCTGATATCTCTTCTGAAGATTCATCCAGTTATAAATAAGTGAGATGTTCTTCTATGAGTGGGTTGCCATCAAGTACAACACATGCATCATAATGCCAACAATCTCCCCCTTTGGACTTGATGGCAACAACACCAAATCACTCTCCCCCTTTGACATCAAGGGCAAAGGGCGGACCAAGATATTCTCTTCCTTTGCTGAACATTCCGCTGTCCATACTCCCCCTGAGTATCTGTTGAAATCTCTGAATGAGCTCCCCCTTTTTATATGCCAAGGTGTACCAATCTGTCCATGCTCCCCCTGAGTACACGCCGAGTCTCTGTACTGCTGAAGTGTGCTGTTCATGCTCTTCCTGATTGTAGGTAAGATCTGCAAAAAGGTGTTCTTCAAGAAGAACCATGACTTATAAATCTTAAAAGAACTTCCTATCACCAAAAGACTCAATACATACATCCATTTCCCAACCAAGTGGGGATATACTAGAATTGACTCATCCACCCAACCAAGTGGGAATACATCAAAAGTTTACAGATGATAAAACAAGAACATTACATCTTCATCCCAGGCATAGTGGGGAAACCAATATAGGCCATTACATGACCTTGACACCATGAAAGAGATACCACAAAAGAGGTATATGACATAGAGACGAAACATCTAGAGCAAGACTTATGAAAGTCACAAATAACTACTATTAGCAGCATCTGACAATCACTGTATATATCAGCAACCATGTTCTCCTTCTGTTCTTCTTTTTGCAGCTGATCCACCTGAACCAAAACAACTTGAGTACTTGAACCAAAAGCTTCTAAGGTAATGTCAACAATGCATTATTAGAAGATTATCTGCTCCCCCTGAACCTGTGCCAGATGGACTCTGACAGACCCATATCAGACTCTCTGCAACCAGAGTCTGTCCCTGTTGATTTCCTTCAAAACTCCATATACGCGTCTGCACCTGCATAAATCAGCGTATGTATGCGGATACCCCTCATCCAACTCGCGTACACTAATTTCCATATCAACAACCTGTAAATTTCCTGTAACAAGGTATGTCTGACATAGATGTCAACTCATCCTTTTAAAACATCATCATGAAATCATTCACATTATATCATATGTGAAACCACCATAGCCATTTCATCAACGTCAAGCTCTGCATGATCCAAGTATCATTACTTGGGAACATCTGCATCAATCAACATATGTAAGTATCAACCTATCATCATATAGATACAAACTCATCATCATGTCTCCAACAAAGCGACTTTGAGTAGTCATCCATGTATCAGCACTATGTATCTTGAGCTCAAGCTCTTTTGACAAAACTTCTTGATATCATCAACAGCAACAATCCTTATCCACATGAGTGCCTGCATCATAACTGTATGATCTTTATGCATATGACAACAACAGTATATGAGTGACTCATCATCAAGTGAGGAAGATGTGTATTCAAGCTTTGTACTTCTCCTTATCCTTATGAAGATCACCATGTAAGCACCATATATGCATCATCAAAGAATCAACCATAAATCTGATCTGAACATCTACTATGTACCTTCAAGAATCATATGAGAGTTTATCATAGACAACTCACAACCACATCATAGAAAGATATATCATTTAGCCATATAAGTATCATCACCAAGGACTATTAATCCATAATGCCAACAATGCATTATTAAAGGCATATGCTCCCCCTCAACCTGAGCCATCTATTTACTGTTAGATCTGATCATGCATATATCAGTAATAAGCATCAAGACATCATCATCAAGTTAGGATCAAACCCTTCTAAACATCTTACAAGTATCAAGATATTTCCACACATCCTCAGCAGACTGTAAATATTATCAAACAGAGAAAATAATGGTCTGAGACATAACAAATCCTTTTCCTGAACCTGTCTCTACTGCATTTCTTCAGATAATCATATACGCGACTGTGCAGCATCCAACTCGCGTATATATGCGACTTCCCTTTATGGAACTTGCGTATGAGATTCAGGACACTGAAGTTTTATACTTTCAGCTCCCTCTGAGTCTGTTATGTCTGTGCTGTGCTATCTGAGTACATTGTGTTGTGCCACATCTTTCTGACTGTACTTCCTTCTTCTTCCATATCTTCAAGTGTGATGTTGTTTTCTCCTTTTGGTGTGATGTATGTGCTTTGTTCCTGCATTCCTTTGCTATATGTCCTAGCTTGGTACATGCATAACATCTTACATGTTTCATTTCTCTCCTGTAGCACTCAGCAGCTTTGTGACCAAACATATTGCAAGAAAAACAGTATCCATTAAAGTACCTGGAATGTGATGATCTTTCTGTGTGATGATCTTGAACCATTCTTCTTCTACATCTAGCTGCAACATGTCCAAGATTATGACATTCATAACATTCAATATTATTCATCTGAGTAAATGGCCAACTATTACTTCCATAGTTAGGAGTAAAAGATTTTCTTTGAAGAATCTCTTTCCTTGATTGTTGATGGGGTTGACCTTTCATCTCCTTGATGATCATTTTAGATTTCTCCTTAGAGTTCCTTGCCTCACCTTGTGAGCTAGATTCACCTTCAACAGATTCATGAAAACCAAGACCAGTCTTGATAGCAGGAGACCTTTGACTATTAAGAATATCATCCAAGGCTTTAGTACTATCTTGAAATCGCAACAGTTTATCCTTTTCTTCTAATTTACCTTTCAAGATATTTACCTCAACTTGAAGTTGTTCTTCCTTTTCAAGATATTGCTTCTTCATGTCTTCTTCAGCTTTCCTTCCTTCTTCCAATTGATGTCTTAGTTTGAGAATCTCCTTTTCTTGTTCTTCATTCAGATCCTGCTGCATTTGACGGATTCTGAAGGCACATTCTAGCTGAGATTTTAAGCTGATAACTTCGTTTACCTGTTTTTCATTAGCTTGGAGTAGATCTTTATTCTGTTTCTTTGATTCTTCAAAATCTTCCTTTAGCGAGCGGATCGTGGCTTCAAGACTTTCATAGTAACTGGATCTATCTCTGAGTTTCTTGATGGTTGTGCTTCTTTCATTGACTTCATCTCTTAGAGATGTTACTTCATCCTGCAACTTTTGATATTTGTCCTTGAATAACTCTCGTTGAGCCTTTAGTCTAGTAACAGCTTCTTTGAGGGCACCACTCTTTATGTTCAGGAGTCTTTCTTGTTCACTAATTTTGTTTGTCAACCTGTTAAATTCTACCTCTATTTGATATCCTTCTTCCTCACCCATAAGAGCACATTCAGTTGTTTCGTTATCACTTCCATCTTTTCCAAATGGATAGATAGCTGGAACATCAGAGGATAGCAAATTCGTACCTGATAGTTCATCTTCATTCTGAAATGATTCTGAATCTGATTCTGAATCTGAAGAGCTTCTTATACCTAATCCCCAATCGATTCTCCCACTGTCATAGTTCTTCTGAGATGTCTTCTTCTTCTTAGGTGCTTTCTTCTTAAGCTTCTTTCCCATAGTTCCACGGATCTCCTTCAAGCAATCAAGCTTCTACCAAAGGACCTGCTCTGATACCAATTGTTGGAAATAATACTGAGAGGCGGGGGTGAATCAGTATTATCAGATCAATAAAACTTTTTCATTTCCATACTTAGATACATATACGCTACTTCATTCAAGGGAACCCGCATGTATATGCAGCTGTGTCTAAAGAAACTAGCGTATATCCAAAATACTTATGATTCAGTTAATCCATTAAATGTTGACCTTTAATTAGTGCATCAGAACTTCATTAACCATATGAACGGTAAGCAAGTGCAGTAAAAACAGAATAGATCATCACACACAAGAGGCACACATGAACACCATGATATAAGGTGGAAACCCAATGTGGGTGAAAACCACCTGCTGCAATTCGTTTCTATCTTCCTTTATTAAGAAACTTCTTTTACAATGTACTGGTGCAGTCCTTTACCAGCACGCAGGCTACAACCTGCAGAAGGCTACAACCTTCTCTCGTTCTCCAGACTCTCCTGGAAGGGAGCTCCAACCCCCTTTGCTCTTGTACTAGCTAAGATACTAGTACGTAGGCGCTGGCCTACAATCTTCTCTCCTCCAGGTACCACGTTTCATACATTTTCAGACTGGATACTCCTGAAGCACAACACATAATCTGAAGGCCACGTTTCATCCAATTTTCATACTGGACCCATAAATATCATTGAAGCACAAAACAATCAATACTAGCATCATCAATCTCTGAATCTCTGAAACACTGAAACTCTGTCATCAACACAGTCACCAGAACACAGAGCAGACAACAGAACTCTGCAACAACAATCAGAACCAACTGTACCATCAAAATTATGCATCAGAGTGCATACGCTACTTGGAAGTGCCGAACCTGCGTGTATACGCAACTTCATCAAGATGAACCAGCGTATATGTCATTAATCACTTATTCATAACTTTGCTGCACTTCCTGACTTCAGACATAACCAGATCATGACATATACAAGGATAATATATGTGTTAGCACCCAGATCTAGTCCATCAGATCTCATAAATATGAGTCATTATGATCCTGATCCAATATTAGTTCTCATCCATCAATACTGAAGCTAAACACAAACAGCCAAACAAGATATGCAAAATACTGACACCTTTAAACTGTCATCAGAACCCTTCAACAACCAGAACCACCTGTAACTTCAAATATCATAGCTCAAAAGGTATACGCTACTACAATGAACTCAACCTGCGTACATACGCACTTACACCAAAGCCAACCCGCGTATAGATCTATAAATATTCAATCATGACTTGCAGTGATTTCAAACTTAAGTTATACCCAGTTCAGATTATTACAAGCGTCAGTATACAGATCTAGAATAAACATAATCAATCATATAGAGATAGTTCATATCAAACCATTTGATCCCGATCTATCCTTAGATCTTGTTCTCCATCCACTAGTGAAATCCCTCCTTAGCTCAGATCAAGCAATGCATCATCAACCCATATCATGCGTACTAGATCTCATCCTTCATCAGATATTCAAGACTTTTCAATACACTTGCATAATGATCTTCTTCTCCTTTTATAGTCTTAGGCCTTGCTCAATACCACAGTCCAAAACCATAATAAATCAATACCAAGAGCCCAATACTTGGGATCAACACACTTGTCGAGATACCATGGTCCAGAACCATAGGTTCAAATACCGAGGACTAACTAACACGGACCAAAAGTAAGCTCTCCGACATGTACGTGCTTTTCCGTTCATGAAACTGCGTGTATACCCTACTTGGTATATAGCGAACCTGCGTATACGCAACTTGGTATATAGTGAACATGCGTGTATACCCTACTTGGTATATAGCGAACCTGCGTATATGCGACTTGGTATATAGTGAACATGCGTGTATACCCTACTTGGTATATAGTGAACCTGCGTATATACTCTTCTTTCTTCATTCTGATCATCAATTCTTTGCTACTGACCTGCTGCACTATAATCTGTCATTTTGCCATCAAGGACAACACTTTTCTCATAATGCCAACACTAAAGGGTGAGCATCAAACTTTTCTGAGCCAAGAAGACCAAGATGAGCATGACTATAGTCAATTTCAGACTAAGTCTGGTGAGTCTTTTGATTTTAAACAAGGTTATGATACTGTTGTGTATGAGGTCCACAAACAATATAAGCTGAGAACTAGGACCATTGATATTTATGAACCTAGCAAACCAAAGGATGGCAAACAGCCCAACAAGATTAAAGGCAAGGCTGTTATAACAGAACCAGCTGATATGCCTGTCCCAAACCCGCATCCTGTGACTGTAGAAGACATAACAGAAATGCAGCCTTCTATTGATTAGTCTCTGCCACCTCCTTCCTCTGAGCAAAATTCGACCAGTGTTCCAAAAAACTCTCCTAAAATAGAAAAACCGCAAGCAATCAATTCCCGTAACGCTGATGAACAAAAGAAAATCGCTAGTAATTCAAAAAAAGAAGAAAAAACTGCCATTATCAACACCAAGACTCCATTGGAAAAGCCATTTAACTTAGAAGCAGAGATTGGAAAACTTAAGATATCCATCCCCCTCTCAGAACTTGCCAAACACGATGTGTATAGGCAACAAATTCAAAGATCACTTCAAATCCCAGAGAATAAGGATGATGTAAATGTTTTGGATGATACCCCTGAACTACTGTTTGGTCCAAAAGTTAATGGAAAATCAACATATGGATCTGTCTTGCCCTTTTGTGTCAGTTTACATATACATGACAAAATCTTGCACAATGCCATGTTTGATTCAGGAGCATCGCACAATCTTATGCCCAAAGCAGTTATGGAAAAGCTGAACCTTGATATCACAAGACCCTACAAAGATCTATTTTCCTTTGACTCAAGTCAAGTCAAGTGTTTAGGCCTCATCAAAGACTTGTGTGTCTCCTTAGTCCAATATCCTAACAAGACCATCCTCATGGATGTGGTGGTGGCTGACATCCCACCAAAGTACAGTATGCTCCTATCAAGATCATGGGGAGCAAAGCTCCAAGGATCCCTTCAGTTAGACCTCTCCTATGCCACTATTTCAGTCTTTGGGCAACCAAAGAGACTGTACAGAGAAACACTCATGAAATATGTGGTAAGTAGTGAGAGAAAGCCTGAAAATTTTCCCATTTACTCAATCCATTCTGATATGGATTCTTTTATTTTGTTTAATGATGATACAAATTCTCCAACTGATGATGAGCCTTTGGCTCTAGAACAACAAGCACACATTAATGAAGAATCGGTTGCACACACTGATGAAATTGTCAAAACAGTTAATGCAACCAGTATACAAGAAGAAACTCCCCAAACAGAAACTGCAAATCTGCCCAATCCTAAAAGGGCTGAAACTCTTAGTACTAACCATAAGCAAGAAATCACATGGTATTTAGAGTTTGATGGCTTTGTCAACAAGTTAGGAGCAGGGGCAGGTGTATGGATTCACAATACACATAACAATCATGCAGAAGGCCATGCCTACAGACTGAACTTTAAATGCACCAACAACATGGCAGAGTATGAGGCTCTGCTTTTAGGCCTTAAACTGCTCAAAGCTTTAGGAGCTGCAAAAGTGTCCATTTTAGGTGACTCTGATTTAATCATACAGCAGATGAAAGGTAACTTTGTTACCAATGACAATAGAATGAGGGCCTATAGGACTGTTGCCACTAGTATACTCAATGCATTCACTGAATCCAAGCTTGCCAAAATCTCAAGAGATCATAACATTCATACACACAGCCTAGCCACTTTTGCTAGTACATGCAAGCTTCCCTTTGAGTCAAATCATCATTTTACAGCTGAAATAAAACATAGGTCTGCTGTCCCAAATAACGTTAAAGATTGGCAAGTATTCGAAAATGATGCCCAGATTAATAATTTCCTCACTCTTGAGCATGAATTTGCAAATATTAACATTGACATGGATGATATGAATGATTCCCAACAGCAAACAAATGAAATTTAGCAGGCTATAACAGCTGCAACAGCCAAACAAATCCTGAACCCAACTGTTTTTAACAAAACAAACATAGAACATCTGAAACAAATGCATTTGGAGGAAATAGCCAAAACAGAGGCCGAAGTCATTGACTTAAAAGATAACTTTCTGCCTGCCGGCCTAACTCCATTAGAAGACATGTTTGATGCAAATGATGTTCCTAAAAAACCAAAAATGCAACCATTGAATTCTGATATAGAAGAACACAACATTTGGATAGCAGAAAAGCCAAAAATGATCAAACTATCCAAAAATTTGCCACCTGATCAAAAGCCCAAGTATATTGATTTATTTAAAGAATTCCAAGATGTATTTGCTTGGAGTTATGAGGACTTAAAGTGCTATGACACCTCAGTGATCCAACACACCATTCCCTTAAAACCAAACCAAAAACCCTTCAAACAGAAATTGAGGAGAATCAATCCTGTGCTTCTCCCTTTGATTGAAAAGGAAGTGAAAAGAATGTTTGAAGTAGGTATCATAGCACCCATCAGATTTTCTGAATGGGTATCCAATCTTGTTCCCACAAGAAAGAAAACAGGTGAGATTAGACTTTGTGTAGATCTGAGAAATTTAAACCAAGTCTCCCTAAAAGACCACTATCCTTTGCCCAAGATGGATCACATCCTACAAAGAGTAGTGGGGTCATCTAGAATCTCTTTGCTAGATGGCTTTTCAGGTTTCAATCAAATACTTGTTCACCCGGATGACCAAGACAAGACAGCCTTTACCACACCGTGGGGAACATTTAAGTATGTAAAAATGCCATTCGGACTTAAAAACGTTGGTGCTACCTTTCAAAGAGAAATGGAAATTGCATTTGCCAAAGAAATACATGATTTCCTAGTTGTCTACCTTGATGACTCGGCCCCATTTTCCAAATCTGATCAAGAGCACCTCAAACACTTAAGGCAAATATTCATGACATGTAGGAAGTATGGTATTCCCTGAATCCCAAGAAGTCTCTCTTTGGCCTTGAAGAAGGCAAATTACTTGGCCACATCATATCCAAAGATGGGATTAGAATTGATCCTGAAAGAATCCAAGCCATCCTCCAAATCTCATATCCAAGAAACGTAAAAGAGCTGCAAGCATTCCTTAGAAAGATCAATTTCCTAAGGAGATTTATTCCAAATCTAGCCGAGCTGATAAGATTATTAAGCAACATGTTAAAAAAGGATGCCAAGGTAAAATGGTCTCTTGAAACTAAGCAAGCCTTTGAGAGTATAAAATCTGCCTTAACCCAAACCCCTGTCCTCACCAGCCCACAATTTGACAAAGATTTTATCATTTTTTCTTTTGCATCTGATTATACTATAGCTGCTGTTTTTCTGCAAAAGGATGAACAAGGAACTGAAAAGCCAATTGCTTTTTTCAGCCGAGCCTTAAGAGATGCCCCTTTGAAGTACCCAATCATGGAGAAACAGGCCTATGCACTTGTTAAGGCCATCAAGGATTTCCGAGTGTACATTTTATATTCACATGTGATTGCCTATGTCCCAAACGTTGTTGTAGCAGACATATTGACTCAAGAGGGATTAGAATGCAAAAGAGGCAAATGGATTGCAAACATCCTTGAGTATGACATAGAAATAAAACCAACCAAACTGATAAAGGGACAAGGTTTAGCCAAACTGATTTCCGAGACAAACTTTCAAGCCTTAGACATTAACCAATTGGACAATGAACAGGAGCTGTCGACTTCACAGATCAGTGAAACCTTTTTGCAATCTCCATGGTATGCTGATATATGTTTTGTACTATTAAACTTGTTTGCTCCCCCAGGATTGTCCAGAACCAAGAAAAGATTTTTGAAAATGAAGGCTTTAAGGTTTTGTGTTATAGATGGTGCATTATTTTGGAGAAATCATGAAGGTATATTGCTTAATTGTTTAACCATGAGTGAAACTAACAAAGTCATGAAAGAATTCCATGCAGGTGACTGTGGAGGACATCTATATTGGAAGTCCACTGCTGATAAAATTTTAAGGGTTGGTTTCTATTGGCCCTCTCTTTTTGCAGATGTAAAGAAGTTTGCCATGTCATGTCACAAATGCCAAATCTTTGAGGGCAAAAGAAAGCTGTTGCCCCTGCCCCTGAAACCTATCTCAACCAAAAAACCTTTTTAACAATGGGGTCTTGACTTCATTGGAGAAATCCATCCCTCTTCCTCAGGCCAGCACAAATGGATTTTAACAGCCACCGATTATTTCACCAAGTGGGTTGAAGCCATCCCCTGTAGGCAAGCCAATGACACCATCATTATCCAATTCCTTGAGTGCAATATCCTTTCTAGATTTGGCTGCCCTGAGAAGATCATCACTCACAATGCCGCTGCCTTCAAATCCAAAAAGATGATCAATTTTTGCCACCAATTTCATATTACCTTGGGCCACTCTACAGCCTATTACCCTCAAGGTAATGGCTTGGCCGAATCATCCAACAAGAGCATCATCAACATCATAAAGAAAGTGCTAGAAGAAAACAAGAAGAACTGGCACAAAAAGCTGGTAAATGCCCTATGGGCAGACAGACTTTCAACCAAGAGATCCATTGGGATGAGCCCTTATGAGCTAGTATATGGCATGGAGGCCAGATTTCCTTCATCCTTGGGCATCCCTACTATCAGACTGTTACAAGAAATTCAGGCTGAACCAAATGACATTCAAAGAAGGATTAATCAGACCATTCATCTTCAGCAAACCAGAGAACAAGTTTATGACAGAGCTCAAGTTTTGCAAGAAAAGCTCAAAAAGATGATTGATAAGAGAGTTAAGGCTGAGGATTTCTACATTGGTGACAAAGTTCTAAGGTGGGACTCGCAAAGAGAAGACAAGGGCAAACATGCCAAGTTTGATTTTTTATGGAAAGGGCCATTCGTTATTTCTGTTGTTCAGGGAAATAACACATATTTTCTCAAATCTGTAGAGGGCAACTCTGCTGAAGAAGGCCCTGTTAATGGCCGTATGCTGAAACATTACCATGATCCCTTCTAAGGGATACGATGCAGCTCTGTATATATTTCTTGTACAATAATATTTGTATATATCAGCACTTTGTTTATTTTTCCGAATGTTGGAGGAGCAGCAGTAAATTTTGTAAAGACACAGCCCATGCAAGTATTCCAGTTTTAAAAAGCTCTGTCTCTGCACTAAATTCAACAAAACAGAAAGAGTAACACTGATACATCAAAGCAATTCATGGCAAAAAGAAGCTGTTTGTAATCTTGCAGTCTTAAGTTTCATATCAGCAGTTGTTTCTAGATCGAGGCTAAGGCAAACACATGAGTTTTCATCCATGTTCTGACACTGTTTCAAAGGCACAATGCTCAAGCAACATTCTACATAATAGCAAGCACGCGGAAGAAAGCAGATAGTGCTATGCATTTCACAATATTTCAGTTGAGGAGAAGGTTGTTCATATTACAAAGTTTCAAGTATCTAACAGCCAGCACAAAGAAGTGTTTCCAGTCTACAGCAACAATAGAAGATCAAGGCAGTCTGACCTGTTGTTCTTGGCTTTTCACAAGGAAAAGCCATCCCCAAGTGGAGCCACCGTTAGCCTCCTGTTGCAACAAGTGTTCATCTTTCATGATTGACATTTGTACATGCCAAATATGTCATCTTTCATGCTGAAAGGTTCCATATTTCCAAAATAGGTCAAAGAAAAGGCCATGAAAGTGTGCCAGTCCAAGTACCACTGCTGTATTCCAATTTTGATGACTTAACCATTTTTTAAGAATGTTCTATAAAAGGGAGGGCCAAATAGTTTAATCTTGGCCTCCCTAGGTTTCAATTTCTTGTTTTAGAATATAGAGAATGATATATGTCCAAACAGCTTAATCTTGGCAGATTTGTAGATAGGTAGAGAATCAAAGGAGTCCAACTGCTTAATCTGAGCCCTTGGCAGAAATAAGTGTAGATTTAGATAGAAAGACAGTCAAAAAGAGAAAAAAGGATAATCAGGGTCTGCAAGTCTAAGTACACCCAAACCAAAAAAAAGAAAAAATGTTAGGTGACTAGGCTGGGTAGGTAGCTGTGTGGTTGCAGAATCATGGCTTGTGATCCATTTCATGTTGTCAAATGTCATATTAAGTAAGATCACAAGTTGGAGGCAGTTTTCATCTGCAGGAACTCAAGCTAGACATTACTAACTTCCCCTTCTTCTTCTTCCCCAAATCACTTACTAACTTCCCCGAAGAGGTCAAGATCTTCTTGATTCCTCTTAATTTCATCATCTTCCATATCAGTTGCCTTGGTGAAGACCTGTTTCACTCAATGATTGTTCATTCCTCCTCTATAAGTCATTTTTCCCCTTAAAAATAGCCTAAGATTCACATACTTAGCGCTCTCTGGTCACCTACATATTAACTACTAATTCTATTATCTAGCTCCCTATCTATTTCCCCTTCCCCCACTAAAAACTATGTATAAAAATCCCAAAAATATAATAATACCCCCTCCTTGGCACTATAGCCCTATTCTTAAAGTCTGGGAAATAGCAGTCCATCTGGGGCTGTTATTAGCCCATCCGTGTCCTTACAGGGGTTAGTCTGACACCTAGTCATTCTAACAACCTTTCCCCCTTAGCCCTAACCCTACAAAACCCACTTCTTCACCTTTACCCTAAAGTCTTGCCCGCAAAACACTTAACCCGCTCGCTAATAAACCCCCAAAACTCGCAAAACCAAAGTGTAAACCCCGCCGCGCAATATTAATATGCGAATATTCCCGCGGGCCCCGATCCATTATTCCCCCGCCGCCTTACCCGTCTCACCAATCGTCCGATCGTCCGCGCCCCAGATCAACGGTGGGCGGGCCTTCCCATTCCCCAACCCGCCGATGGTTAGCGTCCGGGAGATGGGCGGTTTTGCCGCCGTACTCCCGCCATGCGTCGCCCTCTCGGCTGTGGCGGAGCCCCTCCTCCGATACCGCCGTCTGCCCAAAGGTGGTGCGCCCAAAACCGAAAACCGCTTCCGCCCTCCTGTGTCAGCACCACGTCACCTGCTGACGTCATCTGCCTGTGTCGGCCTCCTGCCACCATACTGCCAACTCACCCTGCCACGTCACTGCCACCGTGTCACTGCCATGTCACCCACCGTACATGCTGACGTCACCCTACTGACATCATCATGCTGACGTAATCCGCCGTACTGGGTCCCACCCGCTGACGTCATGCTGACGTCATCAACAAAAAAGGCGCGAAGGCGAAAATCGTGCTTAGGAAGCCCGGATTCAAATTCTGAGGCAGTTTTTCATGCGCGATTCGCGCATGGCTACGGGAAATGGGCCAAAATGGAAAGACCCTCATCGCGCAGCCCCCAGCAAGCCCAAAAGGCGCAGAATGACCCGTTTTTCTTTGCGAGGCATTCAGAAAGGAGCAAAAAATAGTTCTAAAGGAAACAGAGGGCCAAACAGCGGCCATTAAATATTGATTTGACAATTTCAGCACCACAGCACATCGAAGAAGCGGCAAAGAGTATCAGTAGAATATTTTTAAAGGAAATCCGCAGTTCCCAAAGCAAGTTAACATTGAATGGCCTCCAACAAAGTCAAATAGGGCGGTGTAAGCCCATTAAAGCTCTCAAATCACAGTTAAAACATTTAAGGCCGCCGAACAGCAATGGACCAGAGACCCATGCGCAGTTATTACAGAAACACTGCACCAAGCCATTAAGGACAACACATTAACTCAGTTTTGATACGGCTGCCCTCAGCGCAGCTCAGATATTTTCTTGCATTTATTGCTGGATAGGATTAGGTTAAAGTGATCATTTTTCTTTAGGACCTGTTTAGGTCAAGCTGCAATAGACAAGTTTTGATATTTTTTCCTATATATACCACCCTCTGTATTGTTTTAAGGGTTGGTTGGTTGATAATCTTCATTAGAGACTCGCACTGGATATCTGAGATGTTTTACTTAATAAAAGATTGCTGAACACCCTGGAGCAATGACTGTCTGCTCTATGTCTAATGGTATGAATAAATGAATGTGGAATTCTTGTGCTGCAGTATGAATCAATAAGTGTTTCTCACCTCTGTTATTCCAATTTCACATATGCTTAAGTTACAGAACAAAGGATTGGTTTAGAATTTGCTTAGCCGCACTCTATGCTTAGTTTCTGTGGCTTATTAATGTTTTCCTCTTGATTTAGGCATAAATATGAATTCCTTCATGCCTCATGTTTGATCTATTTCACATATGAATGACTGTTATCTAGGAATTCTTAACTGCTCCTAGATAGGGCTCATTTATCTCCTTTCTGCTAACCTCACTGAGAGATTCTTAATTGCCTCTCATTCCTTAGCCTTTAATCCATCTTTTTACCTTAAATGATTGTTTCATATGCAGCTAGCTTGCTCCATATTCTTTCTTGTGACCAAGAAAACGCACCAGCAGTCTTACTCCTTGACTCCACGCCCAATGGTTCTAAAACTTTCGTGCTACCCCTGCCTCTTTACCTGAAAGTATCGTCCTTCCCACCAAAACTTAAACAAAACCCCCTTGAACTCAATAACTAGCCTAAAATCATCTCCAACAAAGCTAAATCAGAAAGAGAGAGCCCTCTCTGATTGCAGGTGGGCTAGAACCTGCAGTCCAAAGATTGGTCTGTGGTTACCTCGGTCGTATCCTTTTGTGTTGATCAAAAGGACAACCTGAGTGATAACATGTGGCTCTTCATCTTCTGATTTCTCTTCTGTTTTAGAGTCTGATTCTTCTTCCTTAAGCTCAAACTCTATCTTCTCAGGTTCCTTTGATGGGACTTCATGTTTAATAACATCTTTCACCTCTCTGAACACCACATCTCGGGTGTACACAACCTTCCTTGTTGCTGGGTTCCAAAGCTTACAACTCTTTAAACCATTCTTATACTCAATAAATATGCATTTTTCAGATTTACTATCCACATCCACATCGTATATCGGTTATGCCAACAGTGCAAGTCGCTTCTCTAGGAATCTAGCCTTGGCATCATGGGCCATTTTCACCCCCTTGCATATGTTAGTTGATTCTAACGTTGTGCGCATTGGATCTGCCACCAATAAGCAGGTTGAATATGATGCAGAGTAGGTTTGTTAGTCAATGCCCCTGCTCATCACATCCTTCATCTTCATGTTCGTTTGAATTCCTTGTTGCTTGTCATGCAATTGAATGGTGTGTATCATATGCATAACCAAGTCCTATTTAGAAAATATCTGAGTTAAGTTGTTGGTACGTGAATTTGAAACCATTACTTTCATTCATGTTCCTAGTGCCCAAAATAACTATGTAGATACCACTGAAAATAACATTCTAGATTTGCATTTATCACAGGTATATCACAGAATACAACCATAAACACAATACATCGTGAACCATTATCGTCATATAAAATATGCATAACTACATTATGTATCGACATATAAAAATAAATGTGTTTGGAGTCCACTACTCTAAATACATCCGGTATGCCCATAGCATACTAGGCGACACATAAGCCCCTACATCAACTTATCATTCTTTGGAGGATTTCGTGCCAAATTAGGGCCAATATGCTTGAATCCCTTTTTCAAGCACTTGGAACACAATGGCGCTCCACAAACTCCTCCTCCTAGGGGACATCATTCCCATCGTTGCATACCAGATCAATCCCCTCCATCACATATGCTTATGGTTAGTATCCCATGCTTAGGGCATGATGGTTTTCCCTAGCCATATTCTCAATTGATTAACATAAGTCTTGGCCTAGATCCCACCAGATCTAGGTATGGTCAATTATCCTACCATTCCTTGGATAGTTTGTCTTGCCGGCCTCTTCAGCGAGCCATATTCACATCACATATCATAGATGTTTGATACCATATCTTCAAATATTCTACTCTATGTCATACCACCTTTACCACATCATCCCCATGTTTGATTTATTGGGTGAGGATGATTCTAGACCTCCTCTAGTAGTTCATTCTCGTTTTCCTCTTCCCTTAATTCTTCCCCATGAACCATCGTTCCAAGAAGCATTAAAGCCATCTTTAGACAAGTAAGGCCGCTTGCCTGAAAGTCGCAGATCAAAATTCCAATGGTTGGTTTGTCCGCTACGATATCCACAAGATTTAGGGTCTTTTCCTCCTCTCCAAATTCACCAAATATCAATGTGTACAGGAATTAAATTGGAGGGAAAACACCCTTTTATAAGAAAATCCCCAATTTTTATGTCGCCCCTTGCGACCAAACCATAGCTCAGTTTAATGAACCGTTAGCATTGTTGGAAAGCTCTCATCAAGCACTATAATGGGTCTTTCTTAGTTTTTGATTATTTGACACTTCACCAGGAAGCGAACCGTTAGCATTGTTGGAAAGCTCTCATCAAGCACTATAATGGGTCTTTCTTAGTTTTTGATTATTTGACACTTCACCAGGAAGCCATTTTTCCAATAAGGGTCACTTCGTTGCCTCTCAAAATCGAATTTCTTCATAAGAGACACTTGTACTTTGGAGTCCACCTTCCCTTGGCGCTTTTCGTCTCACATGTCGATTTTTTTCATGAGAAATCATCATTTTCTCATGTTTTCATGGTCCCCGCCGAACTTATTTTGTGTGGCAGCATCATCAAGTCACCCTTGTTCAGAGCATCTGCGATGAGTCACCTTTGCATCCATGGAGTATGTTTCACCTCCCATTGTATCATGTCACAGTATTCCATCCATATTTGCATACCATTCATCCTGTGTTACCCCTTTTGGCCTTCAGTCATAATGTCCACCATCCCATTCGGAGTCGACAAGTCAATCATACACTTTATTCTCTGACAAGGGAATTCGTCTGTTTATCCTTTGGTCCCATCTTCTCCATTTTCCCTAGTGTCAGTGCATCAGTCACATTACTATTTTCTCTCGTGCCTTAGTTGAGGATCCTCATTGCCTCACCTATGGCAGGCCATATTCTATCGACATCAGAACATCTATTCCAGAAGAAAGACCTAGAGGGCGGTGTACCTTTGTTCTAGCTTCCACTCTTGTTTGATGCCTCGAATCAAGTAAAGGGAATCATCATTTCCCGTTGACTTGGTTGTTTCATGTTCCTGATTCACACATGATGGTCCAGTGATGCAGCAGATTGTACCAGTGATTCTCGGGTATGTGTGAGATGTTTCACACCTCATGAGGAGGTGGCTGTTCATGTAGCCCCCCACATGCCTAGATGCCTTCATATTATGCTACAGCCTCAGATGCAATTTTGCATATTTGATGGGTTCGAACCCTGCCACTTGTAGCACTCATGACATGTATGTCTCCTTCAGATGATCCATCCAGTTTTGTCGAGCCCTTTCCTGTTCAACAGGGCTTCCTTGGTTGTTATACCCTCCCTCCCACCCATTTTTTGAGCGAAGGGCCATTATACCTCATGTACTCAAATGTTATTGTATCCAATCCTAGCTCATGTTTTTCCAAGCGCAGGGACACATTGTATTATTTTCAGGCTCATTTATGCCAACATGTCATGCACTTTATTGCTCAGCTTCGTTTTCCTGGGCGCACTATTATTTTTGTACTAAGTTGTCTCGGCGGGTATAGGTATGCCTCCCTCGCCTCACTGAGATCTGATACCACAACATAAAAGGAGACTTACATTAGTCTCGCCCCCTCTATTGCTATACTTTGTCACTTCAACTTCATTGGTCTCTCTCTCTCTCTGAGTCCACTTCGTTGCCTAGTGATTGTATCCTTACAACGTGCTTCGGTCATACGTTTTGCTCCTAATGCTCGTACATTGGGGGGCAATCTGCAATCAGCAAAAATTGGTCATCTAGCCCTAATTTACTAAATGGATCGAAGTACACCATGTAGGGCCAATTTTACCATAGTAAAATTGCTTTCACTATGAGAAATTACTTAATAAACCAAATTTGTTAAGTCATTTATAATTAAACCCATGAAGAATAATTAAATAAATAACTATTTATTTAATTATCTTTTAGGAATAATTAATTAAACCATTGTTTAACTAATATTCCTTCTCATATTTGACCCAGTTATGAGAAATAAACAAATAAATCATTAATTATCTTATTTTTCTCTAAGAATAATTAATTAATCACTAATTAGTTATTATTTCTTGTCAAATTTGACTAAATCCCCTAAGAATACTTAAATAAATCCTTATTTGTTTATTATTTCTTAACCATATTTCTTGAGATGATAAATAAATCATTTATTTATTTATTATTTATAAATAAAAGTTCAAATATTTTTTCCCTCCGACCAAATATAATAAAATATTCCAAATGGTTAATTCTAGAATTTGGTTAATAATATTTTATCACTTCCAATTATTCAAGAATAACCTAATATGTTGTTATAAATAAAAGAGTTTTACATTTATTCTTCACTTTTGATTATTTTCATTGTTGCACTCACTGTTGTAACTCTAATTATTAACATTGTCGCACACCATTTTTCTTTTCCATTTGAGTTTTCATTGAGCTCAAACATTTTGTTTACTCGGTTTTACACATTATAGAGGAAAGAGGCTCTACAAAAGCTGAAGACATTGATGATAGCCAAGAACCCATCCCATAGAGGGGGACTGGCAACATTATTTGTTCCATCCGCAAGTGTTGTTTAATAAAATATATTCTTTATATATCTGGTTTCCATTGGATTATTGGAGTTGCGCTTATTTCCTTATGTTGTTTAACTAGTTTTGTTGCATAGATCAGGGCTTTGACAGGTTTTGTTTCTATCATTTGTTGTAGATCCACACTGTTTAACAACCATTTTTATTAAGGAATTTAGACTTCTGTGATCCATAACAATGTTTAGAAAATCTTCGGCAAAATCACATAAACCATCTTTTGTCGACGCGTTTCGAACCAACCAGTGTGGTTCATCGTCAAGACAAGTTGAAGAACCAATCCTAATCAGCTAAGTCGGATTGGTTCTTCAACTTGTCCTGACGATGAACCACACTGGTTGGTTTGAAACGCGTCGACAAAAGATGGTTTATGTGATTTTGCCGAAGATTTTCTAAACCATTTTTATTGTTTGGGTTGTTTGTCATCCACAGCCTAAAGTAATTTCTTTTCGTACACCTTGAAGAAGAATACTTATTAACAATTTCAATTCGGCCACGAGCTCCTATAGGTGGGCTCTCGGTAAAACCCACAATCCTCGCCTGAAAAAGATGACAAAGTCAAGCAGGCCAAAATTCAAACCTTCAAAATGAGGTTTGAAATCTTAAAAATGAGCGAAAAAAACAAAAAAAAAAAGAAAGAAAAAAAGAGAAAACAAAAAAAGCATAGCAGAATACTTCCTCAAGGTTGATGAAGTGAAGAAGTCAAGGAAGATATGATTGTTCAAAAGGTTTTAAGATCTCTACCCATGAGATTTAATGCCAAAGTATTTTCTATTGAAAAAATCGTTGATTTAAAGAATCTCAAAATGGATTAGTTGCTTGGTACTCTCACAACCTATGAAATGAGAGTAGGAAGAGAGAAGTATGAACCCAAGGAGGCAAAATTCAAAGCGTCCAAGGAGACAAAGATCATCAAGATTTCTCTCGTTGTGAATTTGATCAAGAGCTAGCTCAATTTGATAGGAAACTAAAGTGTGACTCAAGAAAATATAAAGTGAAGTTGCCCTTTAAATGATTTGATTGTGGAAGGATTGGACATTTTTTTTCCAAGTGCCCTTACAAAGAAAAGACCGAAAAGGAAGATGATCAAAAATTTAGAAACAAATCTCAAAAACATCCGAAGAATAAGTTTTATAAAAAAGGGCTCTACTCCAAAGAGGAATGCTCAGCACCAGAGTTAGACAGTGAAAGATCTTCACAAGACGATTCAAATAAGTATTTACTCATGGCATTTGGAGAAGACTCTAAGAAACAAAATATTACTAACTCTGAAGAGGAATAAGAAGAAGTAGGAGTAATGGACTTTGAAGGGGAACTCGTCATTTGTCTTGATGATTTAAAGAAGGCAAGGAGAAAGAACAAACAGCTAAAAGAACAACTACAACGTGCTAAAGAAGGTATGTACAACCCTGACAATGAGGAGTTTGTATATCAAAAAGAAAACTTAAAGAAGCTATTAAAAGCAAAAATAGTTTAGCCTTTCTACTAGAAGAAACACTTCAAGAAGTCATTAAAAGCAAAGATATTTGAACCTTTCTACTAGAATAAAAACAAGGAACATGTGAGAAACTAGAAGAAGAGAACAAGCATTTAAAACATGAGATGTACAAGGTAAAGAAGGAAATGATCTCAAAAAGATGCAAAGATGAAATTATATCCTTAAAAGTCAAATTAGATGTTATTCAAGATTTGATCCATGAATGGGAAGAGAATTATCAGAGTCTCGAGGCAGAGGTCGTCTCTCTGAGAACGGATCTTGAGAAAAAGAAGACCGAGAAAGGTATAAATGAAAATTTTGCAGAATGAATAAGGAAGCTAGATCAGATTCTAAACATTCAAATGTCTTCAGGAAAAAAAAACAGGCCTCGGATACTCCAAACCACGAGAATCTTCTATGGGAAAGATGAACTTCAGGTCCATGGGATTTGTGGAAACTCAGAGCTATTCAAATATGTATCAAGAAAGAATTAATGAAGACAAAAGTTAGCAAGCCAAAGAGGAGCCCAGCATTGGAATAATAACTCCATCTACCCCAAGGAAGCACACCAGCGGAGAATGAATCAATCAACCAGACAATAGAGGTACCTTCATGCACAAACTCATGAACTTTCCAACTTCAAGTACTCTTATTTATTTTATGGTCATTGTCATAAATGTCACATCTTTGGATATAAGGTTGTTGATTGTAGAAGGATCAAAGTTGAAAGAGATGAAAATTTTAGATACAATAAGTATCAGAATTTTAGATCTCAAAACTCTCCTCTCAAAAATCAAAATGCCTTCTCTCCCCTAATGAGTGATGTTGAATGTTTCAAATGGAATAATTTTGGGCACAAGAAAAGTGAGTACAAAAGCAAGTTTGAGTACCCATCTAAATCTCAGAACACTTGGAAACCAACTTTTTGAAAAGATAAAGAGAACTGGAAACGAAAAGTTGGAAAGAGCATGGAATGTGGACTTTCTCTATTAACACATAATCATGAAAACATATGGTATGTGGATAGTGGTTGTTCCAAGCATATGACTGGGGATAAGAGCCAATTTTTGTTGTTAATAGAAAATGATAGAGGGAACAATGTCACTTTTAGCAACAATGCCCAACAAGAATTAAGGGTAAGGGCATAGTCAGTCTTGATGAAAATACTAAAGCCCAAAATGTGTTGTATGTAGAAGGTCTCAAGCACAACTTGCTTAGTGTAAGTCAAATGTGTGATAATGGCTATAATGTGACATTTCAATCAAAGGACTGTGAGTTCCGAAATGAAGAAAATGGGAAGTTGGTGGGAAAAGCAATAAAAATTCACAATAATGTGTGTTTGATGACTCCAGAGTAATTTTCTATTTGAGCAATTCAAGTGAACCCTGGTTGTGGCATAATGGACTTGGTCATATGAATTTTGACAATCTAATAAGTCAGCGAGTTTGGGGCTGTGAGAGGTTTTCCAAGACTGTCAAGGCCCGATAATTCAATCTGCAAGTCATGTCAATTTGATAAGTAAACTAGGACTCATTTCAAGAAAACACAGCTCTCTTCATCTAGACCATTAGAACTAATTCACAGATATATCTACAACCTAACTAGAAAAAAAAATAGTGACCATAGCTCTGATACCATGTTGAAGAATCTAGGGCAAGGAGTTAATGAGATTCTTCTTACATGATAACTATTTGAAAGGTATTTAACATTTTGATTATTAGCATGTTCTTTAGTGTGTCTTCTTTAGTTCATCAAATAGCTACGAAAAACAAAGAGACAATAACACAAAGTGTTGGCATTCTGCCAGTGCCAAAACCTCTCCCTCTTGTAGAAGAAAACCCACACATAATTCTTCTTATAAAGATTATAATTGACAAACACCAAGACCATAACCCTTGAATTATAATACCACTCCAAGACCAAGACACCAATCCTCTTCTTTGTCACTATTGAGATAATCATCACTGTTGGATTTTGAAGTTCAATTCCATTACTAAGGTTACCTTCATCGAGATCATTATTGCACCTTCTCTGAGATTGTCATTTAAAATATCTAAATAAATGTAACCTACATTCTCTTTAAGTTTTAATGCAAAAATTAGTTATTTTCATTTTCTTTGGGCGGACATCAAGTAAATATTTTTTTTATTGGAGATGTGACATACTTACACATCATCCACATACACTGGACAGTAGAATTGGAGTATTTAAAAATTAAAAATTAAAAAATCTATAAAATAAAATGAAAAATTTTCCTCAAATTCTATGCTCCAAAACTCAAATTCTACACTCCAAAAAGAAAGTTTTGAAAACTTTTAATAAAAAGAAATTTAAATTTATCTATTAGTTAACTTATTTCATTTAAAATATCTTAATAAATTGTAACTTACATTCTATTTAAGTTTTAACACAAAAAATAGTTATTTTCATTTTCTTTGGACATACATCAATTAAATATTTTTTTCTTATTAGAAGTGTGACATACTTACACATCACCCACTTTAGAATTGGAGTATTTAAAAACTAAAAAATTAACAATAAAAAATCTATAAAGTAAAATGAAAAATTAGGAAATGAATACCTTACATACACACTCCAGAGATTTCCACGTCAAATTTATTATAATCCCTTTGACAACGATATAAATTTTCAACGATATAAATTTAGAATTAAAATGAATGTACATTGATCATATCCTCAAACATAAATTATACTCAAACATAATAAGCCTTCCAAAAACTAATGAGAGCCATCATAGACACTACAGACACAAAAACTTTTGAAGCTCCTCGCCTTTATTTGACAGCTTTTCATTTGCTGGGTGGAATCTTAACAGCCTTTCTATAATTAGTAAGATGAGCTTTGGATGGCATTGAAAGGTCTTCAAGTCTCATATTACAAGACATCAAGTCCTCAGGTCAACATCTGCTCGTGGGATCTCATGTCCATTGTCTGATCAGCGTCCCGATTTGACTTCACCATAAGCCTGGTATCATTTATTCTCCCTTTCTTATCCTTTGGCATTCTATCCTTCAGTCGGAAGCTGTGGATTGATCATAATTTAGTTATTGTTCACCTTATTTTAGACAATAAATCTAACAGATCTCTGTCCATATACCATTTGTGTAAAATAGGCAGTCATGAACTCTTCTCTGCCCATATTCCATCTGTGTGAAGTGGGCGGTCATGAACTTTTTGAAGTTAAGATTAAAGGACTTTGCACCGTAGGTCCAAAGTGCCTCAGGGCCACTTGAATTCACAATTTACCTCCCAAAAACAGATAATTGTTGCACCCCAAAGTTAAAGAGCCTTGTGTTAGATAATAGTTGCACCCCAAAGTTAAGGAGCCTTGTGTTTATTTGTTGCAGGGGATACATAAACATTCTGATGGTATCTGAGATTGTCTGCATGCAGGTAAAGTGACTTTACAACGTCATAAAGATTGTAACACGGATATACATATCTGTGATAATTTAGGTTGTTTGTGCAAATTAAGCTACCCATAATTTTCAGATTGTGACACATACACAGCCCTAGTAACTCGGTTTGCGTGTGGGAGTGAAATCACTTGATGAGATTTGAGAGTTTATGACACTTTGGTTAGCAATTGCAATTTGCCAGTCGCTCACTAACAGATAAGGGGTCAGAATGCACGAATGCAGTAAGAACAATTGCCTTCATGAATGGTTCACCAGGGAAAAAAAGCATGCAAGGTCAAAAATATGTGCCTTCAATTAGCTTTAGTATGAAAGACAGAAAACGGGTGCTGCACAGCAAACCTGACGCTGCTTCTAATCCGTGATCAGAGAGGTCACAGCGGCTTGGCACTCCTATTTAGCAGATTTCTAGCATAATCTTTGAAATTAAATACGGTACATCAAACCTCTTATGAGCTAACATTTAATGTAAAACTTAAAAACAAGAAATAAAATTGAATAGTGGCAACAGGGTAATGTGGAATTTGGATATGCCTTGCCATAATGTGTCTTTTAAATAAAAACCCAAAGGAACTCCCAACATGACTCAGCATAGAGTTCATTAAAAGTTTGAAAACCTCTGACAGAAACCCTATACCCTTGCAAATAAGTTAAACTAGAGGATAAATTTCCACATTAAAAAAATAGAGGACCTTGCTCCAAGAGGGACACTTAATAAGGCCATTTCCTTTAAGAGCAGACCCAAAAGATGTTAATGGAGGAAAATGGTACCCTACGACCCATGAATTAGTTCTGACAAGGTTAAACAGAGAAATTTAGATGGCTAAAAGTTGGCAAGCATGGGTTTTAATTCACTGTTCCGATGTTTATGGTGTCAAGACTCAGAGTAAATTTAGATTGGAACTAATAAACTTGGAAATTATACTGAATCGAACTCAAATTTGCCAGCCAAACAGTTCGAACCTACCTTATGAAACAAAAGAATTAAAAGCTCGGACCAACTCAAACCCAATGTGTCTGAATAAAAAAATAAATGCCTACAAAAACCAGTTATATAAACCCATTTATCGAGCAATTACAGCCAATGAGAATAAAATAAAATACATAAAACAGAGCGATTGGGGTTACATACCCAAATCCAGATAACCCAGCACAGCCTGGGGTTAATCTTCCCAGGTTCAGTTCCCTTCTAATAAACCAGGAGTACAAAATAAAGTTAGCTGGGTAGATATACCTTGTAGTAGAATAAGAGCAGAAGCATTAGATTGGGAATCATAAAGGTCCATGTAGGGGGGCGACCAAACACAGGAGGTTTCCGCCGTCGTTCCGATCTGATCATGTCCCTCACATACAGATCTTCATTCGATAACCTCAACCTCTGGGCAAGCGTGGCGGCTCCAGGGTTCTCGTTCGGCGATCTGAAGCGCCGGATGCTGTTGAAGAAACTGTAGGTTTTGGAGAAAACTAAGTTCAAATAATGATTCTTGAAGAGAGGATAGCCATTACTATCAGTGGGGAATGGAACAGAATGCGCCAACAAGAAGAACGGATCGGCCTGTGAACGTCTGGGTTGTAGCAGAACGTAATGAATGACATTACTTATCTGCTTCACATTTTCCTTATCTATCCCAGACGAGAACAATTTAGACATAGTATTGTCTGAGCAAGCAATTCTCCAATCTAAAAGAAACCCCTCACAGTCAAGTGCCTTATCCTTCTTCCCACTTCCGTGTTTTTTTCAATAACATGTGGGGATTTACACCTCCACAATCTATTTGTGTGTGCCTTATCCTTCTTCCCACTTCCGTGTTTTTTTCAATAACATGTGGGGATTTACACCTCCACAATCTATTTGTGTGTGCCTTATCCTTCTTCCCAAGCAATTCTCCAATCTAAAAGAAACCCCTCACAGTCAAGTGCCTTATCCTTCTTCCCACTTCCGTGTTTTTTTCAATAACATGTGGGGATTTACACCTCCACAATCTATTTGTGTGTGCCTTATCCTTCTTCCCACTTCCGTGTTTTTTCAATAACATGTGGGGATTTACACCTCCACAATCTATTTGTGTAGATCTTTGGCGTTAATAGGCATTATTAAGGACCCTAGAGTTACTTTGTACATAATATTTAAAGGAGCTAATTTTTTATTTTAATTTTAGGAATTACATTTTATTTAAAAGTTACTCCAGATATCCAATGTTAAATCATTAACAATATTAGCAAAACTCTATGATTTGCAACTTGAACATGATGTTTAGAAGAAGATATATAAGTATTTTCATTACATATACCAATCTTTTACATGAATTTTACTGGTTACATTTTATTTCATAGAATGAATTAAAATTATGTTTTACTAATAATGTGTTTGCACAAGCTTTAAGGGATAACTCAATTGGTCGAGCCTTCATTGCTAAATATCTTGTCTATTAGGAGGTCACGAGGTCAAATCTCCTTAATACCCTTGGGGTTAGGCCCAATATATTAGACCGTGTTTAGTAGTCACTGGAAACATAACTAGCAATCCAATCTCTAAGTTTGTTTCTAGCAATCCAATCTCTAAGTTTGTTTCTAGTGTTTTATCTCTGATTAACATAGCTAGCAATGCAATCTCCAAGTTCGACATAACTAGCAATCCAATCTCCAAGTTTGTTTCTAGTGTTCTATCTCTGATTGACATAGCTAGCAATGTAATCTCCAAGTTTGTTTCTATAATATTTGAGAACCTGCAATGTAATCTCCAAGTTTGTTTCTAGTGTTCTATCTCTAATTATAAATTGACATAACTAGCAATCCGATCTCCAAGTTTGTTTCTAATGTTCTATCTCTGATTGACATAGCTAGCAATGCAATCTCCTAGTTTGTTTCTAAAATATTCGAGAACCTACTGCTCTATGTATAAATTGACATAACTAGGAATGCAATCTCCAAGTTTGTTTCTAGTGTTCTATCTCTGATTTCGTAGCTCTCAATGCAATCTCCAAGGTTGTTTCTTTAATATTCGAGAACCTACTGCTCTGTGTATAAATTGACATAACTAACAATGCAATCTCCAAGTTTTTTTCTAGTGTTCTATCTCTGATTTTGTATCAGAGCAAAGGGAAATAGCTAGCAATGCAATCTCCAAGTTTGTTTCTAGTGTTCTATATTTGATTTGGTATCTGAGAAAAGGGAAAATTCGAGAACCTATTGCTCTCTGTATAAATTGACATAGCTAGCAATGCAATCTCCAAGTTTGTTTCTATAAAAAATCTGAGAACCTACTGCTTTGTGTATAAATTGACATAGCTAGCAATGCAATCTCCAAGTTTGTTTCTATAAAATTCGAGAACCCACTGCTCTATGTATAAATTGACATAACTAGCAATGCAATCTCCAAGTTTGTTTCTAGTGTTCTATCTCTGATTTGGTATTAGAGCAAAGGGCTCCAGATCTAAGAGCTATATTGTTGAGATCTCAAAGGCTCAGTTCTTGATCTGTAGACCATAAAGCTTCATGATGTCGTTGTAACTTGCTGCCACTAAGTTGTAAGAAGTGTTTGCAGTCCTAAAGGTTGGAGGATTCACAAGAGGATACCATTTGTTAAGAGAAGGAGCCACCCTACCCGTATCGTGGAACAGAAAGGCTCCAGATCTGAGATCTATATAGTTGAGATCTCAAAGGCTCAGTTCTTGATCTGTAGACCATGAAGCTTCATGATGTCATTGTAACTTGCTGCCACTAAGTTGTAAGAAGTGTTTGCAGTCCTAAAGGTTGGAAGATTCACAAGAGGATACTATTTGTTAAGAGAAGGAGCCACCCTACAAGTACCAAGGATTAGAAAGTCATAGCTATGTTATCAAGTGTTAAGCCACCCCACACACTATCAAAATAACAGTCCTTGTTGTGATTCAGGCACCATAATAATATAAGAGGTTTGCAGCCCTAGTTGTTGGATCGAGTTGTGCCTACAGCCGCAAGTTATTTGGAGTGACTAAGGTCACGTGGAGAGAGCTTTGTTTCTGAAAGTCAAACGGTTGTTGTTGCTTCAAACGTTTGGAGTAACTCTAATTTTAAAAGTGGCTTTATCTAAAAATGAAAAAGGGGTAAATATCTTTTATTAAGAAGATTGTAAAGAGTAAAAGAAGACTTTTACCAAGAATATATTTTTAAAAGAAGACCTTATTTATGAAAAAGGAGTTATATTGGATGGTGTTAGTTGTGGGGTGTAGGATCTGCTCAATTTTTAGCATTGCACTGATCCGGATTTAAACAGGAACGCAATAAAATACAGAGATAACCATAAAGACAGATATGCAGCGGAAATAATACCTCAATTCATTACTGTAAAATACTGAAATATGCTTACAAACAGAAATGGAAATAAACCAGCTAGGGCGATGGTAGCTTATCTCTGAGAAGAGATGTGGTGGCTACATGCCTCTGAACTGTTCTCCAAAAATTGTGTTACAATGAGGCTCGAGGGCCTATTTATTGTTGAGAAACAATGGAAAACCCTTCACATTCCAAAACCTAACCCTAGAAGATGAAACGCCAAATTGTGGGCCCCGTTTTGGGGTGAGTTGGATAGCCAACTTCCCGGGGTCGCGAATTGGTCGTATTATCTCCATTTGACGCGCATGATAGCCCGTTGGAAAGATCTCTCCAAGGACTACGACGGAAAAGACGATTTTTATGAGAAAAATCGCTGGCGGTGGATTTCCCAAAAAAACGTCGTTTAGGGCCTCAAAACGGCTCCGGAAGTTTAGGACCCGAAAAACTGCTAAAAATAGTAAACTATGCTATAATTAAGGAAACAGAAAAACTGAAAGAGACAGTTGTGGGGGTCCAAATGGGATAGGTGGGTGGCCACCAACATCCACCTGGATCAATCCTCCCCCCTTAGGAAGCAATGGTCCCCATTGCGTTGAGTTCCTCCTGAGATGAGGAAGCTTCTACTGAGCTGGGTCTCTAGTGAGCTGTTCTACAATCTCTGATGTGTCTAGAAATGGTGGGGAGCATGGTCAGCGATGGTCCACATTGAACACACGGTGCAAGTGAAGGAATGGACGAATGTTGTGCTTCAAATCATTGTTTCCCATAGCCTTGTTACTGGTGTAAGGACCATGTCGAAGTGGTCTGAGTTTCTGATGGGTTCTGGTAAGGCGCTCCCTCTGCAAATGTAACCAAACTTTTTCGCCCACCTGAAACTTGTGTGGTACCCCTCCGGGTAAGGAGAAGCTGTTCCTGTGTTCTGTCACGACTGTATCCCTCTGTTGCTGCTGCTGTGTGGAGGAACCCTTCGCAGGGGTCATGGATGTAGCAACGATCTTCCCCTTACTTTGGGAGCGAACCAGAAAGAAAATAAATTTCCTAGTCTGTGAGATGAGCTTGCTGCCTTTCTTAGCAGTGATCAAAGAGGTGGCGGTAGGTGGGGCTACCTCCGGTATCCTGTATAATGAATTATCCAAAGAAATGATGACAGCGCGAGGCCTTGACTCATACACAGCATGTCGCCTCCACAAGTATGGCTGGCCTAATAGTACATCACAAACATCCAGAGGTGTAACATCACACAATACCTCGTCTGTGAAGGGCTTGATGCTGTAGGGAAGGCGACACTGCTGGCGAACTTTGAGATCTCGTCCTTCGTGAAGCCAACCGATATTGTACGGCTGTGGGTGTGGTGTAGTTGGTAGGCCCAACCGCTTCACGACCTCTGCTGAAATGAGGTTCTTTTGGCTGCCACTATCGACAATGAATTGCAGCGACGAACCCTTCACCCACATCTGTGAGTGGAAAAGACGTTCCCCCTCCTCTGGATCTTCGGGCTCATTTTTCTGGATCTTGGCAGTAGCAACAGTGGTGCTGGGATCCGCATCAATGATCTGCTTCCCTTTGTCATTCCCCTTGTCGGGTTCTGACTCAGAGTCGGAACATGCATCTGATTCAGAAGCCTTCAACTCGGCCACCAGCGACTGCTTGGTCCGACACTCACTTGTGTTATGAGTGGGACTCTTGTGGAACTCACACCACTTTCCTGTGTCCTTCTTGGGCTTCGTGGTGTTGTTCTTTTCTTGCAGCTTCGAGGGGTTGTCCTGGGTCACCCCACCTTGGCTTTGTCCTTTGGGCTTCGGATTTGCAGATCCAAAGTCTCGCTTCTTCTGTTTGAACTTTTGCTCGATTTTGACAGCGTATCGGTATGCTGTGTCGAGTGAGGAGATGTTCAAGAACTCCATCTCTTCCTGGATGTATCTGTGTAGGCAGCCGCGGTATTTGAGTACCAGATGCAGCTCAGAATCTTTGATACCCAACTGTGTGCGAAGGGTATGAAAAATATTTGTGAACTCTGGAACATCTTGGTCTCGTCCCTGCCACAGTGTGGTCCATTTGATGTATTTGTCCTCATAGCTTTTGACAGGGTAGTACTGCTCCTTGATGGCATCCCGGAAGTCATTCCAAGTGGGTGCGGCTGAAAACAGTGAGCCTGTACTTTCATCCTTCTGTTCGCAGTAGGTTTCCCACCAGTCCTTGACGTGGGGGGCTGCTTTGAGAAGAGCGAAAACAATCTTTTCCCGACTTGAAAATTCATGAATAGAAAAATACCCATCGAGCAGATTTAACCATTTATCTACAACATCTGCATCTATTTGACCCTCAAAGATGGGGATTTCAAAATTAACTTGTACCTTAAACGGTGTGGCGTTTCCAGAGTAGCTGTTGGAAGTTGATGCGTCACCTCTGGGTAGCCGCTGAAGGATTTGGGCAAAGTTGTCCATCATCACGTTCCTTTGTCGCTCGAGGGCTTCTTCGAGCAAGATTTTGATAGGATCTCCTGCCCCCTCATCTTTCTTTTCATCCGCCATGGGAGGCCGTCGGGATTTGCGAGGCTGGTCTTGCAAAGGTTCGACCAGTTCAAGCCCTAACTCTTTATATCCCGACCTCGTTGGGGACATGCAAAGAAAAGCAGACTGCTCTGATACCACTGATCCGGATTTAAACAGGAACGCAATAAAATACAGAGATAACCATAAAGACAGATATGCAGCGGAAATAATACCTCAATTCATTACTGTAAAATACTGAAATATGCTTACAAACAGAAATGGAAATAAACCAGCTAGGGCGATGGTAGCTTATCTCTGAGAAGAGATGTGGTGGCTACATGCCTATGAACTGTTCTCCAAAAATTGTGTTACAATGAGGCTCGAGGGCCTATTTATTGTTGAGAAACAATGGAAAACCCTTCGCATTCCAAAACCTAACCCTAGAAGATGAAACGCCAAATTGTGGGCCCCGTTTTGGGGTGAGTTGGATAGCCAACTTCTCGGGGTCGCGAATTGGTCGTATTATCTCCGTTTGACGCGCATGATAGCCCATTGGAAAGATCTCTCCAAGGACTACGACGGAAAAGACGATTTTTATGAGAAAAATCGCTGGCGGTGGATTTCCCAAAAAAACGTCGTTTAGGGCCTCAAAACGGCTCCGGAAGTTTAGGACCCGAAAAACTGCTAAAAATAGTAAACTATGCTATAATTAAGGAAACATAAAAACTGAAAGAGATAGTTGTGGGGGTCCAAATGGGATAGGTGGGTGGCCACCAACATCCACCTGGATCATGCACATATTTAGTTTTTTTTTTGGGGATATTTGGTGCATTTTTTGGTGACATTTAAAAATGTCAAATCTTTTTGTTGATACTTATTTGAATGAATCCACTAAACTTGATGGAGAAAATTATGTGAATTGGAAATTCAAGTTATTAACAATTCTAGAGGGTTATAATTTGTGGTCAATTGTGAGTGGGGATGAGCCCAAACCCATTATTGCAGCCTCTGTTCTAGATTCGTAGAAACGAGAGATGAAAGCAAAGGTGTTGTTGCATATGTCCGTAAAGAACAATATAATTCCTCACACTAGAGATTTCAAGACATCAAAAGAAACGTGGGATGTGCTCAAGGGTTTGTATGAAACAACAAACACAAACCAAATATTATTTTTGAAGACTAAGCTTTTGTCTATAAAAATGGAAGCAAATGAAAATATAAACAATTTAATGTCTCGTGTTAAAGATCTAAGTGATAAGTTAGGAGAAGCCCCAAGGGTTATCTCAGTTGGTCAAAAACTGTGCCTCGCCATCGGGAGGTCACAAGGTTGAATCCACCCGAAGCCCTTGGGGTCAGGTCTTGTAGTAGGCCGAGGGGCGATTTAGCCTAGATATCGCCCAGATTTTTCCGTGGACGTAGCGATCACTCACTGACCAGGGTGCTCATGAACCACATGCAAAAAAACAGTGGAAAAAGTGATAAGTTAGGAGATATTAGTGAAAAGGTGTCCAATATGAACTTAGTCACCATCACATTAAATGCCTTAGTGCAAGATTATCAAAATTTTGTTTCAAGTCTTTTAGCTAGAGAGAAGCCCCCTTCATTTGATGAATTGACATGAATTCTTCTACAAGAGGAAGAGAGGATGAAGAGCTTTAATTTGGTTTTTAATAGTTCGTTTTTGGAGTTGGTAGCCAAGGGTAAACAATGATACAAAGGCAAACCATAGGACAAGAATAAAGGAGGAAAGTTTCAAGAAAAACAAAAAGGTATGGCACAATATAAATTTCCAACTTGTTAAACACACACATGGAGAAGACAACATATAAGATAAATGTGAATTTCTTTTACTATTCAAATTATATGCATTTATAATACATTCGTGTGACCCTTGTTATTCATATACTAAGTGGTCTCTTGGACTTTGGCCACTGTTTACATTGCACACCAACCCTTAGCAGATTAGGTGTCCAACTTCCCCCCTTAATCCAAAGGGGTATATATGAGTCCAAGAAGAGAGCTCTAATACAAAAATACAATAATGCATGAAAACAATAATTTGAATGTGCTCTATGAGCTGATAACATAAGGTAGGAGAACTCTGTAAAATTCCTGCAGAAACTCTGATAGATCTAGAATTCTAGTTAAATTAAACACAAGCAATTTGCTGATATTCAAGAGAGGAGAGAAAAAATTCACTCCATAGAATCAATGTATTAAATTAATGAACAAAATAATACATGAGCAACCAAACCTCTAATCCCAAAGGGAGGTGGTTATATAGAAATTATTGAATCTAGAAAACTAGGAAAAAACTAGAAAAGGCTAAGAAAAGCTAAAGGGAGGCCTAAAATAGCAACAATGACTCAAGACAACCTATGCCAACTATCAGCCACGAGGAAAGCATGAGGAGGGGCACATTTCCCAAGGAAGGCAACTTTAAAACATGCTAAAATGGTCCGAGGGACCAAATCCCTTGATTTAAGGGAGAATCTTCATGTGGGGTGCCAATCCTCAAATAACTCAAGTGGATGAGGTGTGGTTAGGTGTGAACATGCACTTAGATGTCTAAATGGTTTATGAAAGTGGTTGGACCAATATTTCCATAATATTAAACCTTTAAAGGCAAAAAACAAGGGAAAGGGAGATGTTGTTGGCTTGCATTCTGTCATCAGAAAGTGGACAAGTAGATCTAATACGTACTTAGACTATGCCATCTCGATCCCTGAAGTAGACTAAGAAACTTCAAGACCAAGAAAGTAGTGCAATAGTCCCAAATCTGTCATGGAAAATCAATCGTGCAATGTTGATTTTGTCGAATCAATAGCTGAGGAAAGGTTCCCTGTCATTAGTAAATCATCTACATAAAGTACTATTAGCAAAAGGGAATCATCATGTTGCAGCAAATAAACATTTGGATCAGATTTGCATTGAATGAATCTAATGGAAAGCATGAAAGAATCCATCTTTGCATACCAGACTCTAGGAGCCTGTTTTAGGCCATACAAAGATTTATTTAATCTGCAAACGAGGGAAGAGTTTTGAATGTATCTCTGTGGCTACTCCATATATATCTCCTCCTTGATATCTCCATGAATAAATGCAGTCTTCACATCCATATGATGAACTTCCCATCTGTGAGAAGCAGCAATGGCTAAAATGTAACAGCACAAAATAAATATCTAATTAACTTATTAACTTTAAATTTAAACCAAAGTGGCACTTACCTAGCCAAACAATCATGTAATTAATTAACTAAATTCAAACTATGAATAGTGCTTACCTGTGGTAGAAGTAGGCTTACCGCAACCAGGTTTTGGGGATGACTCTCCACCCAACCATAGGCTCAATTGTGCAAAGTCTTGCTACAACTGGCCACCCCCGAGCCCTCAATCAACGTACTACTGCCAGTGACTCTTAAGTCTTAAAACACCATTCTCCCAAGAGAATGAAAGATAGAATCTCGGAATGATGGAATGCAGGAATGCCTCTCATCTTTCTCACCATCTATTAAATAGAACAACATTGGAAAGGGAACCACATGCACACACTCCATGTGTCTACATGCAACTTTCTTTTGATTTTTAGCTTTCTTGTTTTATTCTTTACTTTTATTTTGATTTTTAGCTTTCTTGTTTTATTTCCTTCTTTTTGATAGTTTTCTTGTTTTATTTCTATTTATTCTTATTTAGAGTTTTAGTATGGTTATTACTATTTTTATCTTTATTATTTTTTATTTATTTTTTTTGTATTTTAAATATCATTTATTATTTAACATTTATGATTTATTATTTTTATTATTTATTATTAAGTGATTTATTATTTATTATTAAGGGGAGGGATATTACATACTCTCCTCGTTTAAGGAACTTCGCCCCGAAGTTATGTTGAATTATGTATTATGTAATATTTTTATTATTTATTATTTATTATTTTATTTACTTCCTGTTGCCAACACCCTCTGCTGAACTAGTATAACCAGCAGGCATCAAAAGTCCCCAACACCCCGGGAAATCTCAAGGAATCTCTGTCCTTTTTCCCACTTTCGGCACCAGGCTAAGCCTGACCTGGTCTGTATCCTAGTCCAAGGTTGGCCCCAAGGCTCACGCCTGACTCAGACCTCATCTACCCCAAGGCAGGCATCCGGTCTGGTACTCAATGACCCCAGGCATCTCGCAAGGCTGGCCCACTCCCTCCACAACTACTAAGGCGCACAGCCCCAGGCATCAAAGTCCTTTACATCCCTTCTAGACTTCGGCATCCCAATCCAATAACAGGCACCTAGCCTAGAACATCAGGCACTTGACCTCCTCAAGATGGTCCCATAGCTCTTCAAGAGCTATCCATCAAGAGCTATACACAAGACAAAGGAACCACTGGCATATGTAGTGTTGATTGAGTTTTGTCCCCAGCCCATATGGTGTTACGTATTCTCCCTCATGCGTATGGGCTCGCACGAGATCATCAAATAAACCGGCCCTCTCGGCCCATTTGTGGAGTCCTGTGAATCATCACATCTCAACATGCATCCAATGCATTAACCATCATAGTATCATAGGAAATAATCCACATGCCAAGTCTTGCATGTCATCTTGAGAACATTCATCTTTAATTGCAATATTATGAAAAATAAGGAATGGCATGCTCATGCATGTCGTAGATTTCTACGGAACTATCGTATGCTTCAGTTATACCATCAACATAATTATATCTAAGACATATCATGACTTCACATAAATGAACCACATGTCAATAATCCTCATATTATAGCATCATAATTCCTATGCCACGTTATGCATATCATATCCATCATGAGTATTGAACATTAAATACCTATCATCACTTAGTAAATGAATATGTCAATATGTCTTGACATAACATCATAATACCTCTGCATATCGCTACTATCGTATGGATACCTTATCACTATAAGAACCATATGTACATAATTATCTTCCTACCATGATAGCATGAAACATAGTCAATATGTTTTCATCAAGTTGTCAATTACTTTTCAATAATTAGTTCGACTTCTTTCTACTATGTTAGATTTTAAGCCTCTGTGGAAGATCTTTGTAGTGTCATAATCCGGATTATCCATAGTTTCTAGTTTATTCTGCCAACGTTTCAAACCCCAAAGGGGGTCCATCATCAGGACAAATCAGATAGAATATGAGTGAAAGATTATTCACTAAATAGTTCGAATTCTTTCTACTAGGTAGTTGATTATTTACACCAACGGTATAATCATCTAAGTACATCGTTAAATTTCACATGAGCCTCATCATCTTGAGTCTTAATCTCTCGTCATATATTCTTCCTAGTGATAGCATCATTATTTAAATCATCTATCTCAAAATTAAAATCCTTTGATTTTACATCCATTTACCCTTTGGCTTACTGATTCCAATATCGCTATATGCAATTGCATATAAACATTTTTTCATCATGATTTAATTTTATATCATGCTTAATTTACTTGCAAGGATTTGTTAATCCATGTTGACTTATTTAACAATCAGTGCTTCATCCACATAAATATTTTCTGATCTCGTCAAGTTCGTAAAGTTCGTATCTCAATACCACTTGATTGGTTTATCATAAATTCAGTTTCATCAAGTTGGGCAAAAGACTCTTTCTTATTAAATAGTATCATTATTTTAGATTTTGAAACAGTTGGAACACTACTGCCATCATTGTACATGAGAAACTTAAATGTGGAAACAACCTCTTTTAATGTTATGGAAAGTCCTACTCATGAAATAATGAGTCAAGTACAATCTCTATTAGTTGATTTTCACTTCTTTTGTCACTATGTACACAATCCTTCTTAAGGTATCCGTCTAAAATTTCTAGCAACATTCCTTCCTATATCTTCCTCGTTTATTATCATTTGGTCATCATGCAACTTCACACCTTCACATTTTTAAAATATGTAGATCATCATTATGACCATTACCAATCATGTTTCTAGCTCTACTCATTAATTCCTTTAAAAGAACTTTCTTCTTGATAGAACATCCCTTCATTTTCTCCTATCTGATATTCATAGATATATTTTTCTTTTTCTCCCTGTCTTGATTTCCTACTATTCCATGTCTATTGGCTTCAAAAATGGAAGTTTCTTCACTTCATTCTATTTTATTAAATTGACTTGAATTTCTCACCTCCAATCATTGTGGTTTTTCCTCCTTTCCTATAACACTGATATACCTTGGAAATGTTGTTACTATTTCCAACTTGGTGTTACAAGGAAAAGTGTCTATGCAGAACTGTTAATCCCACTAAGGGTGATAGCTACCTTAGAAACAAACAAAGTAAAACTACTTTCGTTTTCCTTTATGAAAGATAGATGAGAGAAGAATAAAGGAGACCAACCTTTGTCTTACGCTTGGTTCCTTGTTCGATTCCTCTCTCTTCTGATAGTCCTTTGCTACTTGTTTTCTCGTATACCCAACGTCACAGAGTACCTGTAGAATCAAAGCAGCATAACACTATACAAGAACATGGATCTATTATCATAAACAATCTAGGATCAGATGTAAATTGACCATACAAATGCATGAAACATAAATTACACAAGAGTATGGAGGAAAACTTGAATAGATTTATTGATAATCAAGAAAGAGCCAAGAGAGTTACAACCAGTTGTTCTGACCCAGCATCATCCTCTCAGCAAGTAAGCCCTTCTTCACCTCATGCAAAGCTTAGATCACCCAACACTATGATGTTGCCTCAAGAAACCAACAACAATTCCTTACAAGATGCAAAATTCCAGCCTCTGGATCTCTGGGATGAGGGATCCATATATAGATGTCTATAAGGGAGATGAGTCAGCTTGTGATTTGATTAGTGTCTTCCCTCTAATAGTTCTTGCTTCCACTTGGAGATTGATGATCTCTTACTCATCCTTGGTCGAATTCAGAGAGGCAAGTGTCACAGGAGAAGTTTCTGGAAGATTCCATGCTTCTCCACCTCGCGGATTGACACTGCCATTTGTCTCTTCTCGCCCATCGCACCCCATAGAAGGGCTTTTTGAAATGCAACGCACCCACTGAGTGTACTTAGGTGAGATGCAACGCACTTTGCCTATGGAGCAGGTGAAATGATCCTGTTTTGACCAGTTCTGAGTAGTTTTTCATGGAGAACTTCTGGGAGAAGCTGTAATCAGTTGACCTTGTTCCTTTAGGGGTTGGAACAACACTTTTAGGGACTTAGGAGCCCTTGGTTTATGGACATTTTATGCTTGGGGTTGTAGTGCCCAAAAATGTCTATAACAGTTGCCCCCTAAAGCATGAGGTCGTTAATCTTTTTGATGTCGGGTGAAATGCTTCATCATGAGGATCTGAAGTTCTTTCAAGCTGGAAGGAGACCTGTAATAAGATACAATACAATACATTATCTTCATAATATTTCCATGATCTAGCTGAGGCGGGCACTCCCATGCTCAGCTTTATAAATTCATTTTCATGTACATAGGACAGACAATCGTCTGAGTGTAGACTGATGATTCTGGTAGAGCCATCATCCCTTCGATTGGATGATTATCTGTGCAGCAATGATGTACATTTGATGTCTTTATTTTCCTAAGTATATATCGCAGCCCGGATGGATGAAACTAGATCCGGGGTCTTCAGTCTCGTTCGATCTTCACTCAAAGTACAAGTCGATACATGTGAGAGATGTTCTGGAGTCGAACATGGAAAGACATCACCTGATTACCAGCCAATGATGTAAGCTGTTAACAAGCACGAGAGGAATCATCGATAATGATAATGACCCTCAAGGTACTGCAGTACAATTCACGTGGTGTGAATAAAGGACTTCGCGTCGAACACCATGCAAAATCTTTCGGTTGAAGGTCATTGATGTAAACCTGTCGCCGGAAGTGAGAAACTTGCCATTGAGGCATGCAAGCTTCAAAGTACTGAAAGGGTTGTCCCTAGATTGACTTCTTGGATAATGAGCTAATGTCGACAAGAAGCGATCCATCATAGGAAGGCCTTAATGAATCCCACATCAATGACACGGAATGGAGCAAATGATTTTAATGGAGATGAAAATGGTCTGGTGATATAAGGTTCAGGGTGGCGGTCATGAAAGAATGGAGTGTAAATGTATTGTAATGGGTGATACACAGGTGAATTCTCTGAGTGACTTCGCCTGAACATACCGGCGACACTGACATGATGGATCGGTAGCATTAACCCAAAATGTGGATGGTGTGATGTGACCATGGTGATGTGATTGGTGAATGAAACAACCCAACCCGACTTGGATGTGGAGTGAAAGTGTCATGTTCAAGAGCGACTTGCTACCAACAAAGTTTCTTCAAGTTTTCTTCCCAATTTTTCCCCAGGCATTGCTGACCAGTACCTCTTTATTTTTGTCAAGCTTGAGGAGGATAACATATGCTCGTTCTATAATTTGCCCTTCAGGCAAACCCATCGCTATGTTTTAACGAGCCTAGCGATAGTGAAACTCGTTCTTGTCTGCTACGGACAAGTTTGTTGCTATTAGGTTTTAACGAGTTTAACGACAAAGATAACTCGGTCGTTTTCAATTTTAGAGAGTCTGAAAAGGGACGTAAAGGAAACTCCAAAAATCCTTTTTCGTCATCTAATCCCTTAAGTCCGAAAAAGTATAAAACAATACAAAAGGGATGAATTTTCGATACTTTTAACGAGCCGAATAAAACAAGCAATCGATATTTTTGTGTAATAATCCCTCAGGTCCAAAAATATTAAAATCTAAAGGAGGGATAGCACTTCCGGTCCCTTTAACGAGCTAGAGAGGCCAATGGCTCGACAATCTTTTCATATTTTACGAGTCAGTTGAAAAGAGCTTAAAGGAGACTCGTCTTTGAGGAACGAGTGATAAAATTGGGTAGCAACTGATTCCAGGTAAGGTTTGGAATTTTCCAATCACGGCAGTGTTACAAGGATGGCTAATAGGATCACTCTTCGCAGCTGTTCCTCAAAAGGGGTAAACAATCAAATGGAGGTGAATGATCGGCCAATACAGAGTGGAGGTGATGATGAGAACACGACCAAGGCTTTAAAGGCTGAAGTACTACATTCACGACGGTTATTTACCGGAAATTAGTTCATTTTTTAATGAGCTTAAACGCGGGGAGAAACATTTGCTCATGACTTATGTTTATTTTTTAACGAGCTTGAACTATGTGCTAAAACTGCTCGATATATCCAGTCGTATAATAAGGATGTCTCATATATAAAAACGACAATTTTTCAAATCTTTGCCCCACATCCTTTCTTTATGCAAGTTAGGAAACGACCAATCCTACGAGTTTAAAGGGTTAGAGGACCTACAAATTTAAAAAAATAAATGGTCGCTCTTCGCTTGCACGCCAAAAGGTTTGCATGCCCCCAGGTATAAAATAGAGTTTCAAGGTCACCTTTCAATCCACCGACAAAACATTTGTTTTATCGGGAAAGGTTTACCTCTTTCAGGTTACCAAAGATTGTTTTATCTGCACCGCAAACAAAACACTTCTTCGGCGATGCCTACCGAAATAGACAAAGGCGAGTGGCGCAAACGCCTCCACCCACATATCTTTGACATGGAATCTTATTCCAGTCTAATCCCCTTTTCCAATTGTGGACGGGAATGTCAGACTAGTCATAATCTCTCACGGAAACCTATCCAATACCTGAAGTTTTCCTGCCGAAGCAGACTAGGGTGCTGTTAGGATATTCCGACACATAGGAAATAGTTAAGTTCAACTTGGTCTAGTATAGAGTTAGGTAAAGTGTGTTTCTTTACCGTTGTACATTTTGTAACTTACAATCCGACGGTCACGATATGTAGTGATCTGACGGTTCACTCTCTCCTCGGTATTACCGACACTTGATCCGTGGCTTGACACCCGATTGGTCCATGAGTTCTATTTAAAGCGCATGGAGGGTCATTGTTCGAGTAATCCGTCTATGAGAGAAAGCTTATGTAAATTTTCATTCTTTGATTAATAAATTGCCTGAAGTGGCCACGTTGGCTCAGGCCGTGGACTGTTTCCCTCTTTGAGGGTTTTAACCACGTCAAAAATACTGGTGTATTGATTTGAGATCTGGTTGTGAGCGGTGTCCTTTTGGTGTTCTTTCTGAGGAACTTACCCTGTAACTTCCTACATGGTATCAGAGCTATTTGAGGATCGCGTCCGTTGGTGATCCAAATCTGAAGCCGGTAGAACTGCATGCGGCTGTCGTTTCCTAGATCTACTGTTTCTGACTGCTTTCGGGCCGAGAGGACTGCTCTGTTGTGTTCGGAGCATCTGTTCCAGTGAGGAACCCTTTTCGTTTCACGCGAAAAGGTTTCCGGTAGCCCTATCTGCGTCATTTTTAAGATCTGGAGGTATACAGTGTTTATCTGCAGTTTATTGTTATTTTCTCTCTGGTTATTTCGGTTTCTGTTTATTTAGCCTTTTTTATTACCGGATCTATACCTTTCATTTCTGCGTATGCTCTTTGCCCTGCGACTCTGTGCGATCTGGGCAAATCAGAAACAGAAAGGAAGTTTTTTTCTCATGCGTATGCTCTTTTCCCTGCAACTTAGTGTGATCTTGGAAAATCAGAAACATTGAGAAAAATATTTAGTTTCCGGCTAAAGCTAACTTCGAGCCTTAAGGTTCGTTTTTCTTTCCATATTCGTGTTGGGTTTTGTGTTTTTGTTTTGTAGGAAAAAAGAGCTTTCTCAAGGCAAGCACGCAACCCAAGGCCCCCCCCCCTCTCTCTCTCTCTCTCTCTCTAATTTTTTGTATAGCTCAATTAGTTCAAAGCTATTTTAAGAGAGTAGAGGTCTTGGGTTCAAATCTCCATTTTGTGGGGGCGTTTTTTTTCATTCCCGCACATTCGCGCACTTTGCCGGCAACTTCAACAAATTGTGTTCAAAAAGCCATAACTTCTTCATCCGGAAGCCTTTTTCAGAGCCGTTTTTTTTAAAACAGCCTAACTTTTCGAGATCTATCCATTGGAACACTTACTTTCAGCATCTTCAGCTTCAGTTTTTTTTTAAATGGAAAGTCCATGCCAAGTCATTCTTGACAGCACTAACTACTTCCAATGGATATCCTACATGGAAGATTTACTTAGAAGTAAAGGTCTCTACAGAATAGCCACAGGCCAAGAGAAGAAACCAAAAGATGAAGACAAGGCTGCAAAATGGGAAAATAGACAAGATCAAGCACGTGTTTTGATAGGGATGTCTATTTCTCCTGATCTTAGATTCCATATTGTAGAACTTGATACTCCTCATGAAGCATTGGAACAAATCACTAAAGTTTTTGGGATTAAAAATGAAATTAGAGCCCATCAACTTGAAAATGAGTTGCTTACATTGGATCCTAATAATTTTTCTTGCATTGAAGATTTCTTGTCCAAATTCAAGACCCTTAGATATCTCTTGGAAGGTGTTAAGGTTAAGAAAGAAGATAGTAACCTTATTTATTCCATCCTTACTAAGTTGGGACCAGCCTACTCTGTATTTGTTTCCACCTTCCATTCTACAAGGGAAGCTTTCATTTGTCAAGGAAAAGACTACAAGGCCCCTTCCTTTGACTCTTTTTGTGATTCTTTAATAAGAGAACAAGAAAAACTCTTACACCTTGGTCTTCTTAATCTTGGAAACTCTTCCAAGAAAGCGTTAGCCGCCCAACAGCAACCAAATTCAAAGAATCCTAAGAAGTCATATCCTAAAAAGAATGGTCCTAAACTAAACAAGGGTCCTAAGCAAACTCAGCCTCAAAATGAAAGATCATTTCAGCAAAATGATAAGACCAATAAAAACAAATGGAAGAAGACTGATAGACATTGTAACTTTTGTAATCGAGATGGCCACTTAGAATCTAAATGCTTTAAGAAGATGGAAGCCTTGGAAGCCGCAATGAAGAAACATAACATCCATGTGGAGCATTCTTCAACTTCAACTTCAACTTCATCTTCAGGAATGGCACTTTCTGCATGTCATTGTCAATCATCTCAGTCTGGTTATGCATTAAATGTATCTTCTTCTTCTCATTCTCATGAGTGGCTCATTGATTCTGGAGCCTCTTATCACATGGCCAAAAACAAAGCCATGTTTTCTTCTTTAAATGATTGTAACACCAAAAATATATATGTTGGTGATGATAGATCTCTTAATGTTGTAGGGACTGGAACTGTTCATCTAGACAATGGTCAGTTTAATGATGTATTATGTGTTCCAACCTTATCCTGCAACCTTCTATCTGTATATCAGATAACTCATTCAGGTGAAGGTAAAATTGTTGAATTTTCACCTCATGATGTTGTAATCAAGGATCTAAGAGATCCTAAACAGATTCTAGCTACTGGTATTGCTGATGATTCCACAAGGTTGTATAAGTTTCACAACTTTGGGTCATCAAATCTTCCCTCAGTATTTGTTGCTCATAATGATGAAGTGAGCAAACTTTGGCATGAGCGATTTGGTCACTTAAACTATCGCTCCCTTCAGCATCTATGTAAAGAAAATATGGTGACAGGTCTTCCTATGGTATCTTGCAGAGATGGTGTTTGTTCCGGATGTGTACTCGGAAAACATCATCGGGACAGTTTTGAAAAACGTGCCTCTTGGCACGCCTCAGCCCCTTTACAGCTTGTGCACAGTGATTTATGTGGTCCACTTCCTGTTGCTTCATTCTCTGGCTGCAAGTATTTCTTAACTTTCATTGATGATTTCTCCAGACGCACTTGGGTATACTTCTTAAAACTCAAGAGCGAAGTATTTAACACATTTTTGGCCTTCAAAGCCTTTGTTGAAAAACAATCTGGACATCAAATTCTTAAGCTAAGAACTGATAATGGTGGAGAATATGTTAAAAACACATTCATCAACTTTTGCACCGAAAATGGAATTCAAATGCAACATACTGTTCCATACACTCCACAACAAAATGGTGTAGCTGAAAGGAAAAATCGCACCTTAAAGGAAATGGCTAATTGTATGCTGCAATCTAAAGGACTCAGTCTTAGTTTTTGGGCCGAAGCAATTAATTGTGCAAATTATATAATCAATCGCACTCCTACTAAGGTTCTAAAGAATATCACTCCAGAAGAAGCTTGGAGTTCCATTAAACCAGATGTAAGTCACTTTCGTGTTTTTGGAAGTGAAGCATGGGCCCATATTCCAGATGAAAAGCATAAAGCTTTAGAACCTAAGAGTGAGAAATGTACTTTTGTTGGATATTCTGAAGATGTAAAAGGTTATAGACTTATTCCATTTAAGTCCAAAAATGTTATCATTAGAAGAGATGTAAAATTTGATGAAAATAAATCGGCCTGCGAGCCTAGTCCGGCGGATGTGCCACCTCTTCCTATCTCTTCTACTTTTGAAAACTTTTCTTCTTCAGATGATGAAAGTGAGGATGACAATCCTCCCCCACCTTCTCAGGATCCTCAACTTCCAAGATGGGTCCGTGCTACTCGGGATGCAGCAGGTGATCTTGCCGGTGATCCTACAGATCAGCGACGTACACGTTCTCAGTTTGATAGAGCCTCTTCTTTACTGGCTCAAGCTCCAGTAAATCATGATCCTGACACTTTTGCAGAAGCTTCAGGCCATCCACATTGGGAAGCAGCTATGAATGAAGAATATCATTCATTGTTGGCAAATGATACATGGGATCTTGTTCCTCTACCAAAGGGACGCAAACTTGTTAGATGTAAATGGGTTTACAGAACCAAGTATGGACCAGATGGGAAATTTGATAAACATAAAGCTCGTCTTGTTGCTAAGGGTTTTTCACAGGTTGAAGGCATTGACTACATTGAAACCTTCTCCCCTGTTGCCAAAATGAACTCTATCTGCCTTGTTCTTTCCCTTGCTGCCTCTTTAAAATGGGAAGTCCATCAGATGGATGTTAAATCTGCCTTCTTGCATGGGGACTTGCATGAAGAAATCTATATGGAACAACCCATTGGCTTCATACAAACAGACTCCAGCCTTGTTTGTCAACTTAAGAAATCCCTTTATGGTCTCAAGCAAGCTCCTCGGGCTTGGTATGCCAAAATGGATAGCTTTCTTTTAGAATCTGGCTTTTCTAGGTGTTATTCTGACAATACTGTCTACACCAAGAAAGTGGGCAACTCTCTTATCATCCTTGTTCTTTATGTTGATGATCTTATTCTTACTGGTAGTGATCCCAACCTTATAAACCATGTGAAGTCCAGCCTGAAAAAGAAATTTGAAATGACAGACTTAGGACACTTACACTATTTTCTCGGTCTTCAAGTCTTGCAATCCAAGGAGGGTATTTCCCTTTCCCAGTCCAAGTATGCTTGTGATATTCTTCGTCATTTTCACATGGAAGACTGTAAGCCAGCCCCTTCTCCCTTTCAGTCTGGAGTCAAACTTTCAGTCTCTTGTACTTCTCCTGAAGTTGATGCTACCTTATACCGTCAACTTGTAGGAAAACTCTTGTATTTAACCCATACTCGTCCTGACCTTTCCTTTGTTGTTGGCCTTGTTGCTCGTTTTATGCAAAACCCCCGTGAAAGTCATTGGAAAGCAGCTAAAAGAATACTTCGTTATGTTCGAGGTACAGTACAGTTTGGGATTAATTACAGTGCCAAAGCAGCTCCTCTATTAGTTGGTTTCACTGATTCTGATTGGGCTGGTGACCCTGATGATCGGAAGTCTACTGTCGGTTATGTCTTCACTCTTGGTTCAGGACCTATTACATGGGCTTGTAAGAAACAGGCTGCCATTTCTCTTTCATCAGCAGAAGCAGAGTATCGTGGTGCCATGGAAGCTAGTAAGGAAGCCTTGTGGCTTCGTCAGATCCTATCAGAGTTTGGCTTTGAGCAGCAGCATCCAACCACACTTTGGTGTGATAATCAAAGTGCCATTCAGCTAGGCAAAGATCCAGTCCAGCATCAGCGCAACAAACACATTGAACTACACATGCACTTCATCAGAAAGCTCATTCATGACCATGTTCTTGAAGTGCAATATTGTTCAACAGATGATCAGGTTGCAGACATCTTCACAAAGGCTCTCACAGAGGCGAAGTTCACTAAACTTCGATATATGCTTGGAGTTTAGGAAGTTGTCACTAAGGGGGGATAGGCTCTAGTGCCTTCTTTCTTCTCCTATTGTGTCATATTTGTAAATCCTCCAATCCTATCCCAAGTTGTTCTTAAGGGGGGATGTTAGGATATTCCGACACATAGGAAATAGTTAAGTTCAACTTGGTCTAGTATAGAGTTAGGTATAGAGTTAGGTAAAGTGTGTTTCTTTACCGTTGTACATTTTGTAACTTACAATCCGACGGTCATGATATGTAGTGATCCGACGGTTCACTCTCTCCTCGGTATTACCGACACTTGATCCGTGGCTTGACACCCGATTGGTCCATGAGTTCTATTTAAAGCGCATGGAGGGTCATTGTTTGAGTAATCGGTCTATGAGAGAAAGCTTATGTAAATTTTCATTCTTTGATTAATAAATTGCCTGAAGTGGCCACGTTGGCTCAGGCCGTGGACTGTTTCCCTCTTTGAGGTTTTTAACCACGTCAAAAATACTGGTGTATTGATTTGAGATCTGGTTGTGAGCGGTGTCCTTTTGGTGTTCTTTCTGAGGAACTTACCCTGTAAATTCCTACAGGTGCATGCCCCCTGGGTTTCAGTCATGTCCCCCGAATTACTCACACTCATCGGGTGGACGGACTAGAGATTGATGAGACATTCCTTGCGTAAAAAGACCATTCAGGGACGGTATATGACTATTTGCTATGCGTGAACCAGGGAATGAAAGCTGGTCTACGAGCTTGACCACTCTTCCTTCGTGCGGAAAACACATTACTCTAAAGAGAGATGAGACAATGGCTCCCATGCAATAAATATAGTCTCTTCCAAGGAGTAGATTATAATCCAGGGGTCCTTGGACTACCATTACGTTCATGTGAACAGTTTTCCCTCTCAATGTTATGGGAACATTGGGAAGGATCCCTAACGGTCGACTGGTTCCTTTTTCAAAGCCTGTTAGATTTCTCATCTCAGGCAAAAGCGATGGCGAACCAAGCGCTTTCCAAGCAACCGAGGAAAGGATACTCACAGAAGCCCCTTCATCTATGATGGTACCAGCCATAACCATTCTATATACTTGAGCAATGATTCAGAATGGTACACTAGCCGGTAAACGGGGTCTGCCTAGCTGATTCCAGTCGAAGGAAACAACTAGGTTGCTTGGAGGTGGGACCAAATAGACGGCCGAGTACGACTCTGACGAACTTCCTTCCTGTGGTAAAGGAATGGGTAAATTGCCCCCATGTTCATCGGAGTCTGTGTTTACGAAAAGAATTTGGACGGTGTCATCCTTGTTCTCTTTGGTGACTGTATCATCTGAAGATGGAACCTCTGAAGGCAAGACCGGGTCAACTGCCGCCTTGACCTTTTGACTTTCGTCTGGTATGGGTTCAGATGGTTTATCTTCAATGATAGACGCTTCGGCCGACCACCTGGGCGAGTCATCCAGATTTTCAACTAGTGACGGACTCGGCAAGAGTTTCTTACATCCAGGAGGAAGTCGTAACAGTGAAATGGGACAATCATCCAAAACTCTTTTAGCCTCGTCTAAGAAGGGACAACAGTGGACGGCGTGATCGCCTTCACATAGTTTACAAGGAAATTTTCACTTTCCTTTTTGTCCAGGGACTTCACTTTCACTAGTCGACGATGTGCTTTCAACATGATCATCAGAGGTTGAGGACACCGGGTTGTGCAAACGAGGAGACCAGTCCCTTAAGATCCGAGGGATGCAGGGACAATCTCTATGATAGTGGTCTCCTTTGCAAATGACACATGGCGATTTAGGCCTGGTTGGTGCAATGTGTGGATTTTCGCTAAACGACGCTTGGTTGCCCCTTTTCACCTTTGGCTCCTTCTTCTTCTTCTCTTTCTTCTTCTTTTCCTTCTTCTTCTCAGGTACTTGATTTTTGGCTTTACTAGCCTCATCAAGCGAAGAGGAAGGAGGAGAGGAAGAATTGGGCGAAGTAGAGGGTTGGGGGGTAACTCTGGAATTGTCTAGTTGCTGACTCGATTGTTCAGGAATTACGATGTTATGAAAGACGGAGGTTGAGAAAAGCCATATGGGCAAGCCGATTGTCAATCCTGGAAGCGACAATGTGGCCATATGGGGTGCACCAACATCTCCCCAAGAGGAGAAGGGACTAGGATTTCCTCCAAGGGGAACTCCTTGATTGGTGGACTCCATTCTCTCAACCTAAGACCAACGTAAGAAAGGTGATGATTATTCCATTTAAAATAAATCTTAGACGCTTTGACATAACTTGTTTTTTCAATTTTTAAGAGTCGAGAAAAAACAAAAGATGACTCTAGTCACCTTCGATTTTTAATGAGCCTGAAGTGACAAGTGCTCAGATGGACCTTTTCCGTTAAGGAGTCTGAAAAGGAACGAAAGGGACTGCTCTGGAAATCTAGGCAGAGGGATTACCAAACCAATCGCAAAACTACAGAATACTTTTTACGGTACGGCAGTCAATCTTCCCGAATGTTGTGTTCAGTGCATTGCGATCGATAGGGCGGCAGACACGGCTTCCTATGGATAAAGGATTAAGCCTATTGTGGTCTCCCAAAATATACTCGACGGTACGTGGGAGCACAAGTCCGTACTGGCACTTATCGTCTCAAAGTGGAGGAATCACCCAACCAACAGTGAGAACAACAGTTACCAGGCTTTACGACGCCGGAATACGTCTCTAGCCTAGACTTCTAGATGTTGTGCGTTAGGTTCCAAAGCGTTGTTAGATTCATTAAATTTATTTTATAGTTGATCTTGCTTAAGAAATTTTCCTTTCAGGTTCACCGCGTGATGTAGATATACAATTCCTAAAATGCAATCTAAGATGATAAACAGTCTTTTTATCTTCTTTCTGCAATGAAAATCCTAGCTACTAAGGAAAGAGAGACAATATTCTTTCAACAAAGAGCAAAGAGCACACACTATATGCACTGTCCTAAATCAAACCAATCAAATAGTCTAAATGCAAATGCACATGCATGTATTTGTTTTCAGCCTTCTTAATATGTGAATGATAAAAAGAAAGCTAATGCGCAAATCTGAATTATTTTTCAAAGCGACAATTACTAACAAGTTTCTTTTCAAAATCAAAATGGAGACAATGACAACACTTTGCGATTTGGAAATGAAAACTTGCTTTCGACACTAGAAAAAACTACTAATTCAGATCAAATACAATAGTAACAGGGTAATCGACCATCAAGAACAATCAGACTCTCTTCTTTGACTGAAAATGACACTTGCAACACTTTCAAATCAAGAAACGACAGTACAATTACGTTACTTTTTGCAAAGGAGAACTGAAAATGACTCAAAAAATACACAAAAACATTTACAGTTCTTTGCACAATGGAGGTGGAATAACAACAAGGAAAGGGGTTTCAAACAGAGGTGTGCTGACTACAGGCAGCGAAATTCTTGAATAGATATGAAAAGAGTGAACACATAAACCAAAATTTAGGAACAATGCCTAGTCTGATCAGCGCACCTGCAACACAGTGAATTTGAATTGCAGCGCACCTAATACACTCGGGAAGTGCGCTGAATTTGAGATTCACAGAACAGAGAGTGTGATGGGCCAGGGACGAGACTTTGCTTGGGTTTCGGGTCACAGCTTGCAGTTCAGTTCAGGGATTTTGGCCGAGCAAGTGGTAATCAGTAAATCAACAACAAGGGTAGATCTAAGGAGGTTACTAGAGCCACCACAAGGGCAATTAGAGAGTTTGTAAATCAGTTGTTTAATTCATAAAAAAAACCCGAAGATTGACTGAAGCGGCATTTATCTACTTTGCATTTGCATAGCAAATGCAGTTCGAAAGCTACCTGGCTCGACTTCAGGCTCCGTCTGTAAGTTTATTAAGTAAACAAATGTAGATAAACAAAAAACCTAGTCGCTCCCCAGCGGAGTCGCCATTTTGTTACAGGGAAAAGTGTCTATGCAGAACTGCTAATCCCACTAAGGGTGATAGCTACCTTAGAAACAAACAAAGTAAAACTACTTTTGTTTTCCTTTATGAAAGATAGATGAGAGAAGAATAAAGGAGACCAACCTCTGTCTTGCGCTTGGTTCCTTGTTCGATTCCTCTCTCTTCTGATAGACCTTTGCTACTTGTTTTCTCGTATACCCAGCGTCACAGAGTACCTGTAGAATCAAAGCAGCATAACACTATACAAGAACATGGATCTATTATCATAAACAATCTAGGATCAGATGTAAATTGACCATACAAATGCATGAAACATAAATTACACAAGAGTATGGAGGAAAACTTGAATAGCTTTATTGATAATCAAGAAAGAACCAAGAGAGTTACAACTAGTTTTTCTGACCCAACATCATCCTCTCAGCAAGTAAGCCCTTCTTCACCTCATGCAAAGCTTAGATCACCCAACACTATGATGTTGCCTCAAGAAACCAACAACAATTCCTTACAAGATGCAAAATTCCAGCCTCTGGATCTCTGGGATGAGGGATCCATATATAGATGTTTGTAAGGGAGATGAGTCAGCTTGTGATTTGATTAGTGTCTTCCCTCTGATAGTTCTTGCTTCCACTTGGAGATTGATGATCTCTTACTCATCCTTGGTTGAATTCAGAGAGGCAAGTGTCACAGGAGAAGTTTCTGGAAGATTCCATGGTTCTCCACCTTGCGGATTGACACTGCCATTTGTCTCTTCTCGCCCATCGCACCCCATAGAAGGGCTTTTTGAAATGCAACGCACCCACTGAGTGTACTTAGGTGAGATTCAACGCACTTTACCTATGGAGCAGGTGAAATGATCCTATTTTGACCAGTTCTGAGTAGTTTTTCATGGAGAACTTCTGGGAGAAGCTGTAATCAGTTGACCTTGTTCCTTTAGGGGTTGGAACAACACTTTAGGGACTTAGGAGTCCTTGGTTTATGGACATTTTATGCTTGGGGTTGTAGTGCCCAAAAATGTCTATAACACTTGGGTAAGACCTGATAAATAAATTCATTAAGATAGCTACCAAGTGTAATCCACTTATCTTTTCCTGTTTTAAGACATCAACATAATAAAATCTCCTTATCATACGTCTTGTTATCCATAATTCATTCATATAGTTAGTCACCTATGAAAATTTTTACAATGTGGCTCTCCCATTGTTATAGATGTTGTTATGCACACAACTTATCTTCTCCAATCATTCTATTTATCATACCTTACAGGTTCCTTAAAATAACCTTCATTATTACCCTGATTTTTCAAGTTCATTAGTTGATTGCCAATATTTTCTTCTTAATGTGCATCATCCTTAGATAGACCTTATAGTGATACCTTTAGAGTACCAAGTCATGATTATACCAACTCTTCCATTATGTTCTAAAATCGGTTGTTTCTTCTTATTGATTTCTTACCCCTGTTGTGATACTTCTTCTCTACGATCCAAGTTGGCCATAATCACATGAACTATCATTAGCAAGTTTCTCCTTTCCATTCCTCTTTCGACATCTTTATCCACTATATGTAATTAAACTTGAATCACGAAACCTCATGTAACATTATACTCAACATCTAAACTGAAATCCAAGTCTGTACGATTTGCCATTGAGAATATAGTAGTAAATGAGCAGATACATGTAATCTGAATGGCAATGGCAATGTAAAATTAAATTTATTAGAAGATCATATTGACAGAGTTGTGTTCTTGCAATAATAGACCAGAGAAATGCCAAGCAACTGCTATTGCTAAAGGACAAGGCGAACAACAATCCAACCCAAATAATTAGTGAATAGTATGATCAACATTCAAGGAATGTTATCTCTGTGTTTTTAGATCAGATTGAACAATGAAATAATGAATAGATGCTAGTGAACAATGATCATCTAAAGGTAATAAGATATCAGAGTTTATCCATTGTCAATTGGAACAGATTTCACTATTTTAGAGCACTTTAATTGGTGACAAATTTCCACTTCAATTATCCAAATACATCAAGTACTATGTAAACTGTGTTGTAAAATGAACCGGTGGTGAGTAGTTACACCAGCAGTAAAGATTTGTTACAAAAAACATGCCAGTATACCATTTCAATAGTGCAATCTTTTAGAGAATTATACATCGTCAATTATGGGTAGATTATCAATATCCAAGATTATAAGATTAAATTTTGTGCTATAGAGTGAAATATTTAAGTATCTGTTTAAGCAATCATAACTTATGTTAGAAGAACTAAATGGACTGCTTTTGACAAAATAAATCGTTAAACAAATTTATTGAATGTATTTTGAGATTCTTATGGCTATTAAATAATTACTCTCAGGAAATTTAAGAAATCAAACCATCAAAGAAATATTCCACACCATAATAAGAAGAGACACTGCCACCCGACCCATAACCGGATCGGCTGACTGGGAAGGTTATTCCTCCCCAATACCAAAATAAAATCATTTTATTAATTATATGGCCTACCTGCAAGCGCACCCGCGAAGGCAACACCATATCGAATCCCTTAAATTACAATACATTTAGCCATATTAACTGCCGGATAAGACATAAATTGCCTGCATAAGACATAAGATTGTAAGCTTGCAGCCATGGATATGCGTGTTCCTGCAAATTCCATTGTTCCTTTCGACAACAATGTTGAGAAATATGCACACACTATAATATCAATAGTACCATTTAATAGTACCATTTCCTCATCCAATGAATAATCGTAGCCCGATCACATAATCTCCACCCATTCAAATAGCCAACTACATACTTGGTGGCTCTCCAGCTCACAAATGCAAAATTTGTTGGCGCTTGGACCACGGTGTTTAACAACTAGCAGCAATCATTGCAGAAGGGCACGCAATTGTTTTCGTTCATATCAGAAGGAACGAAAATAGATTAGCGGACCTCCTTGCCAATAAAGGGGTGGAAGATAATCTGGCTTTGTGTTAGCTCACACAGAGTTCTCTCTCAATTGTCACCAGGTTCTCTCAATGTCAAACCCTCATCTCTCAAAACAAGATGCTTCAAAAAAAGAAATACCAATTCACTTGTAATCAAGATTTATGACAATATTATTAGCTTACAACAATGATTAAATGAAGCATGTAAGGATTAATCAATAAAGCAAGTAAAGGAAATGACAATTAGATGAAAATGTTAGAACAATAACTCAAATGCCTGAATAGAAAGTGCTCTTAAAAATCTTCACTTATAATATGTTATGACAAATGGAGCAAGTGAGAATGGTGAAGGGTTCCCCTGTGAAGGATTAAACATTTGAGAGTATTATTAAAAGAATTAGGAAAGCAGCGAAAAGGTTCTCTTCAATAGCATATTTCCATGTTCTCCATGACTTTAATAAATATGCGGACTTATGTGCCAATGAAGGGTGTAAGTTAAGATTGGATGATTTAAAAATCAAGGATTGGATTTTTTTGTCGCCCAGTTTGGAGTCCCTCTAGAAAAAATTGTAGTTTTGCCAGATAGGAGGTCTCGGGAAAAAATTTGAAAATATAGCTATTATGTACTAGCTCATGTATTTGCTGCAATCCCGGTGCAGACTTGCATATAAATACAAAATTCTCATTCTAATTCAAAAATAAAAATAAAAAATAAAAAATCTGCAATGCTGAATGGAAAACCTACAATTATTATAACAACTGAAGCATACAATCTGAAGTATGAACATTTTTTAGAAATTTTTCCTTGTGCTTTTCCTTTTCCTGAAAATTTTGAAAATACTGTTAACTTAGTCAACTGTGTTTTCAAGTCTAATGTTTGTTTAATGTGGTTTCATTGTGTTTCTTTCATGTGCTTTTGTACTTTATTAGTCAAACAATCATAATCATGTTTGTTGCCCCTGTTACAATATCCCCTCTATTATTAGGGACTTGATTCACGGTTTGTAACCCGATTGGTCCATCATCTCTATCTCTATATAAAAAGAATGGAGAATCGTTTGTTGATAATCAATCTGAGAGGCGTTCTCATGTAAATTATTCTTAAACATGTATAGATAAATGCAATAAAAACTGATAGTTGCACTTACCAGGCCATTTTTTTGTCAAATGCATTAGTGCCCTCAAAAGCTTAATATGTATGGTCAGTAATCCAAATTAAGTATGACAGGAAAAATATTTGCACAAATAAAAATTTGAAGTATTCAAATGCAGTTCATCTCATACTTGGTACGAATCCCTGGGCTAGCCGAGCAAGCTTGCCCTTTATAGAAACGGATTATTTGACACGTATCAATTTCATAGCAAAAAGAGTGTCCTTACAATTGGCGTATCTAAACAGCTTCAGTGCAGTCAAAAGTTAACTCAATTAATCAACATGCAGAAAGGTTCTGAATGGTGAAAAGCTCAGTCACAGTTGTGCTATATACAAGCAGTTAAAGCCAAGTTGTCATTTCAATAGTGCAGAACAGTATCCGTGTAAAAAGTTCAGGAAAATAAAGTTCAAAAATGAGTGAACTTTTTATGCTAACCTTGATGGTAACCTTACTCTTTACTTGTGTCTCCAGAGCTTCTGCCATAGACTTGTCAAACTGCACCAAAACCTGAATGGCATGTTCTGGACTGAGGGTGCCATTTGACACGAGTTCATCCAACGTTTCTGTCAGACACGTGCCAATCGTCGATTTGCGATATAGTTCAAATGTAGCCATTGCCTCTTAAAATATCATAAACCACTGCTGCCTCAAGAGACAGACTAACAATTGAGTCTTTACGCAGTGATCCCTGGAGTGGGACATTTATTATACACAACACAGACAAAGCATTATCTTAATAATCACTTGAACCCACGAGATGTAGAATCAGGAAAAATAAAAAACTGTGGGAGCAACATTTTGAATGTTTCTTCAGAGAAGCCACTGGGCAGCCAACAGTCACCCAATATCAATTCCTAGGGCTTATCACCACACCAAGACTAGGCAATCACAACAGAATCCCCAATTGACAGGCACAAGTATGTGAGAATGCATGACAACGCAGAGGATAAATTACAGCTCAAAAGAATAAAACCGATGACTACTAAGAATGTATTTACAGCCCTTAAGATCAATGCAGAATGCTAAGCACACTTCACTAAATGTTGAAAATAAAAAGCGCTAGAGCGTTGGCTGTTAAAATTGGCACCGAAATCTCCCTCTCGTAATCCGCATATCACTGGGGCTACTAAGAATCTGTATAACTTCCGCCTGTCTTTCATGTCGAGCTTCTTTTATTCAGTAAAAATAAACAAGCAAACGAGCCGATAAATTCACCCCGTTTGCATAAACATGAAAACCCTAAAGCCCTCCAGTAAAGATGCAGGGGACAACAAGAAGGAGCCTGGACATGATAAGATTAGCTGTGGAGATTAATCATAGGAATGACTTTAAAAATGAACACCATCAAAATATAACTATGCAGTAATTATGTACTGAATAAAAATTTACGTGTATAGCGAGGGTTTGTAGAAAAAATATGCGGCCTCCTGGAAGTAACCATCTTGTAACTTCAAAACAAGTCAAGTTAAAAATTCCAACAAAATAATTTTTTTTTCTAAGATGCCCATAGGCCCAAAGGGTTGAGCCAAAGCTCTGATACCATATGTAACAGCCCAAAATAAATATCTAATTAACTTATTAACATTAAATTTAAATCAAAGTGGCACTTACCTAGCCAAACAATCATGTAATTAATTAACTAAATTCAAACTATGAATAGTGCTTACCTGTGCTTAACTGTGGTAGAAGTAGGCTTACCGCAACCAGGTTTTGGGGACGACTCTCCACCTAGCCTTAAGCTCAATTGTGCAAAGTCTTGCTACAACTGGCCACCCCCGAGCCCTCAATCAACGTACTACTGCCAGTGACTCTTAAGTCTTAAAACACCATTCTCCCAAGAGAATGAAAGATAGAATCTCGGAATGATGGAATGCAGGAATGCCTCTCATCTTCCTCACCATCTATTAAATAGAACAACATTGGAAGGGGAACCACATACACTCCATGTGTCTACATGCAACTTTCTTTTGATTTTTAACTTTCTTGTTTTATTTCTTTACTTTTCTTTTGATTTTTAGCTTTCTTGTTTTATTTCCTTCTTTTTGATAGTTTTCTTGTTTTATTTCTATTTATTCTTATTTAGAGTTTTAGTATGGTTATTACTATTTTTATCTTTATTATTTTTTATTTATTTTCTTGTATTTTAAATATCATTTATTATTTAACATTTATGATTTATTATTTTTATTATTTATAATTAAGTGATTTATTATTTATTATTTATATTATTATTATTTATTTTGTATTATTTATTTATTATTATTATTAATTATTTATTATTATTATTAATTATTTATTATTAAGGGGAGGGATATTACATAAAACTAGTCGAATGGAGTCCATTTTTGCAACTGGTGCAAATGTCTCTGTGTAGTCTATGCCATGTACCTGTGAGTATCCTTTTGCAACAAGTCTTGCTTTGTACTTTTTGATCTCACCATCTGCAACAATCTTTGTTCAATAGATCATCCAGCATCGAACAAGCTTTCTTCCTTTCGGAAGTGGAACCAAGTCCCATGTGTTGTTTTCCATGAGAGCAGAGTACTCTTCATCCATGACAACCTCCCAAAGCGGGTTTCCAGCAGCCTCAAAGTGTCACTATGGATCTAAACCAAGTGTCATATAGAAATGTATGGGAAGAAATGGTTCGGTGGCAGCCAGGGCTTGAGGAGCCCCAAAAAACTGTGATCTAGTCCTTCTCGCATCCGCAGGATCACTGACTAGTTCGCCCACATCTTGCAAGGTTTTCTCTGCCTAAGTTGGCAGCTGAGTTGGAGCATCCATGACCTGCTCCTCATCCTCTGAATCCAAGAGGCTTCTTTGATGGCTGCTCTAAAGTGCTCGAAGAAGTTTCAGACTCCTCATCAGTGGCAACAAGCGGTTCCTCGGTAAGGTCTGCTGAAAAATCATGCAGTGATTCTTCTTCAAACTTCACACTTCGAGCTACAAGGAACTTTTCAGTGTGAAAGTCTAGAAATCTATATCCTTTGACACTGTCAGGATAGTCAACAAAGATACATTCAACACTTTGAGGCTCCACATCCTTCCTCTTATCTGTCGGAATGTAAGCCCATGCTCATGAACAAAAAATGTGAAAGTGCGACACTTTCGGTTTCTTACTGGTCCAACATTCAAATGGAGTGGTGCCTTTGAGTGCTTTGTGAGGAATGTGGTTCTGAATGTATGTTGCACAATTAATAGCTTCAGCCCATATCTTAGGAGCTAGTGATTTGGACTGTAGCATACAATTGGCCATCTCTTTTAACGACTAGTTTTTCATCTCCACGACACCATTCTGTTGTGGTGTATATGGCACTATGTGTTGTAGCTGTATACCTACATCAATACAAAGTTGCTGCACATATTTGTTGACATACTCCCCCCCATTATTAGTACGAAGTATCTTAATATTACACTCAGAATCATTCTCACAAGTGCTTTAAATTCTATAATACATTCAAATACTTCCGATTTTAATTTCAGAAAAAATACCCAAGTAAAGCAAGAGAAATCATCTATGAAGGTGAGTACATATCGAGCCTTACTGATTGAAGGCTATGGGAATGGGCCCGTGATGTCACTGTGAATCAACCCAAGAGGTGAAGAAGCTCTCTATGCCTTCCCTTTGTCAAACTTTTGCTCCGGATGCTTGCCAAGAATGCATCCTTGACATACACCGCTTGTGAATTTAATAGCGGGCAATCCTTCTACCATGTTTTCCTTGCTAAGTTGATGCAAGTACTTATAGTTTAGATGGCCAAATATTTCATGCCATAACCTACTGATATCATTATATTGTGATAGAAATACAGTGCTAATAGATTTAGGAACAAAGTGGGAGAAGAAATACAAACGAGAACCGTGATCTGCAATTCCATGTGCAAGCTGTGAGCCCGTGGAAATGTCGGTAATCATTGCGGAGTCCGGAGTGAAATCCACCTTCCTTCCAGAGCCGGAATGAGTGATCTGATATATCAAGAGAAGATTTGCAGACAGTGAGGGAACATGAAGTGAAGCAGCCCCCTTCAAGGTCTACAATTCCTTCTTCGCACACCTTTGCGGGTGTGGCATCTCCCAAGTAAATTGGGGATCTGGTGCTTTCTTCGATGGAGGAAAATTCATATTTTGATGCAGCCATATGGTTCGATGCACCCGAATCAAGCATCCAAGCTAATGGAGTAGATGTGACAGCCATTAAAGCATGACCATCTCGTGCTCTCCCTATCCCATCTCTCGTTCTGTTATCATCCTTCTTCTTTGCATTCTCGGGCACGGTGAGATTGTGCTGCTGCAATTGCTTAGCCATCTCATCGATTGTTTTCCTCATGCAATTTTCTTCAAGACGAAAAAATTTGGAACAGTAGCTGCAAAGTGTTCTTTCCTTCTTCTTCTTACCCTTAGGCAAAGAAGAGCTCTCTGAAGATTGTACGAGTCTCTTCTTCTTCGGTTCATTAAATTTACCCTTCCCTTTTTGCTTGTCTCTTCCACTGCTCTTTGGAGCATCAGTAGCCGCAAGTGCTTGGTTCTTTGAACGCTTGATGGCACCCATTTAGACTAACTTAGCTTTCTCTTGAGTCAATGCTACAATGAAGTCATTCAATGGAGGCATTTTCCATTTTTCCTGAGTCAATTTAGATGCTTGAAAAGACAATACAAATACAAAATATTCAGGGCCTAATTTCGAGAGAATCGAAAGGATGAGTTGATCTTCCTCTTTCTTGACTCCACATGCATCAAGTTCAATGAGGAGGGATTTAAACTTGGTGAAGTATTCTTGCAGGTTGCTGAAATGAGTTGGACTGAGGGATATGAGTTCATTCTCTAGTTGATGCACTCTCATTTCATCCTGCTTGCCGAATAGTCCTTCCAATGTGGTCCAGACCACATCGGGAGTAACGGTTCCGCTGACATGAAAGAGGAGTTCTCTGTAAATTGATAGGAATATCATACCAATTGCTTCATCTAGTTTATTGAAACACTTGATCTTCTCCGCTGCAGAAGTTGGTTCAGTCTTCATTCTCATTGTTACCCTGTAAAGCCCTTTTCTTCGGAGGAGTAGAGTGATCTGTATCTTCCATTCGAAGTAATTGAAAGGATTTAGAATGAGTTTTGTGGGCTGAGAGAGATGATCCATTTCTGCTTGTTGTGCCTCCTAATGATCTACACCTGCAAATAAAACCGTGTACAATCCACTAGATTCGAACTAGCTTTGATACCATGTAGAATTCAAGCAGAAACTCCGATAGATATAGAATTCTAGTTACATTAAAGAAGTAATTTGTTGATATTCAAGAGAGGAAAGAAAGAATTTGCTCCATAAAATCAATGTATTAAATTAATGAACAAAATAATACATGAGCAACCAAACCTATAATCCCAAAGGGAGGTGGTTATATAGAAATTGCCGAATCTAGAAAACTAGGAAAAAAACTAGTACAAACTAGAAAAGGCTAAGAAAAGCTAAAGGGAGGCCTAAAATAGCAACAATGACTCAAGGAAATCTAAGCCAATTATCAGCCACGAGGAAAACATGAGGAGGGGCACATTTCCCAAGGAAGGCAACTTTAAAACATGCTAAAATGGTCCAGGGGGACCAAATCCCTTGATTTAAAGGGGAATCTTCATGTGGGGCGCCAATCCTCAAATAACTCAAGTGTATAAGGTGTGGTTAGGTGTGAACATGCACTTAGATGTATAAATGCTTTAGTAAAGTGGTTGGACCAATATTTCCATAATATTAAACCTTTAAAGGCAAAAAACAAGAGAAAGTTAGTCCACCGAGCTAGTTTACCAAAAACCAAGTGTGAACATGATTTTTAGTGCATGTGGCTAAGTCAAGGATACTTAGGCTAAAAAATAAATGTAGATGTTAGGATTATATTCCAACAAACTCGAGCTCTTAACAGTTGATGGTTTAAGGATGACCACCAATATTGGAATGCTTAGTGCATTTCCTAGTACTCTTCCAAATCTGGAAAGAATATGAAGTCTTTTGTTAGAGAAAGTGCTCCCAAATTTTGTGAAAAATGGAGACCATTGGGGTCTCAACCTAGGTTTTGTTCTTGAAGCTCTTCCAAATATAGCAAGAAGCTGAAATCTTCTACTAGAGGAAGTGTCCCTAATGCTTTGAAGAGGGAGACCTTCAACCTAGAAAAAGGGAGGTCTGCAACCTTGGGTGGTTTAAGGAAGGCCACCAACCAAAGACATGCTTAGGGGCTTTTGTGTCTCTGGCAACAACTCTGAATCTAGGGATGGTTGTCTTTGGCTGTAGGCTCAGGAAGCAGGTTCAGGTTGTGGCTTAGGCTCACTTGATTTATCTTGGAAACTTGTAGATGACCATCAATTTCCCCCTTGTCAAATACAAGGTGATAATATGAAAAGATTTCAACTACAAGACTTTTCAATATTCGAGAACAAATCCTATGGTATGATTTAAATATCTTTTGGTTGTTAAATCCCATTGCCAAGAAGCAATCCATCCAAGGTGAATCTTTGTTCTTGCAGGAGACTTGTTTTTGAAGAATAAGTGTGTTGACCACAATGCTTGCACAGGTGGAGAACAAAACAATAGTCTTTCATATCGCCAACTCAGCCACAATGTTGACATTTTCAAATTTGTTATTATGGAGGAGGAGTAGGAACAGGTGAAGTTGAACTACCATAAAGAAACCCAACACTTCGAAATTGAATGGGCTTGGAATGGTCTGGAGTATGGAAGGATGCCACCTTATCATATCTAAGACCTGTTATGTGCTTGTTACTGACAAGCTCTTCCCAAGTTCTGATGATGGCTTGGGAAGCGTAAGCTGAATTTTCACACTTGCATGCAAATCTGCTCCTAAAGTGGGCACATGATGAGAGTCAACTTCAATGTTACTTATTTGACCATTTTCTGGTTGTTGATGGGAGTTTGTCTTGAATTTAAACAAAGGATTGTTTTGAATAAAAATCAATTCATAATGATGCTTACATTGTTGTAACTCATCTCGTTGTAGCTGTGATTCAAGCTGCAAAAACTCTGTTTTGTCTTGTGCATTTTGCAGACAGGTTTAAATGTCTAAAAGAGTGTCCTTGATGATATTTACCATTCCATCAACAATGGAATGAATTAAGGTATTTAACAAATTGAATGCATCATCAAGTTTTGCCATTTTCTTCATTATCAAACTTACACTTGATCAATTATGAACTAATGAAAAAGAGGCAATGCCACTTTGACCTCCTTATAATCTTCACAAGCAATGAAGAATTGTTATGTACTATGAGTGAAACTGCTTCATAATTTTGAGCTCTTTTAATGAAGTTTTCAAGGAAAGGTTATCCACTCCAACCAAATTAATAATATATAAGTATGCAGGTTGAATAATGAAAATATGTCAAAATGAGTTGAGAAATGGCGAGGTTTTTTCCTTTCACGACAATCTTTGCAAAGTCCTTCAAACACCATGAATACCCGCTCTATGTTTATCTTCAATTGTGAACAAATGATCCATAACTTTTTGGCAGAGCGACTCATTTCAATCATGTTAAATCTCTCTCTCTCATATATATATATATATATATATAGATATATATATCAACGCACATACCAGAGTTATATCAACTGTCCATGACGTCAACATATAAAAAGGATTTTGAATACGTAAACTTCATCATAAATGATTTGGAATGCAAGGCTTCAATCAACGGATTATAATGGCTCAACGCATATGAAATGAATGGTTCATATCAAATTCAACACGAAGCATCAAAACCATATATCATCACATATCATACACAGACTTCAAATTACATTTGACATCAACGCATACCATCACACAACCTTCATATACTATTATTCAACGAAAAACTACCCTGATACTTGACCAGCGAACATTGTACCATTACCATCTTCAAAAATTCATCACACTCTCCAATAAATATATACCACAGCCTTCATACGCTTTGTTGACCCAGCCACTACCTTAAACCGTGTGATTCTGTTATACAGGCTATAAGAGTATGCGGAGCACACCATTAAAAAACCTACACCAACAATATTAAACCATATGACGAGCATATCTTATATGCTTGTATCAAAGCCAACAGGGGTTTTAATGACCATGGGATTTACGTTATAGTTAGCGCCACGTTGGATTGTGGAACACGAGGTTGCTCTTTCACTACGGTGACCCAAGAAACGTGGGATCCTTCGTACATGCATGCTTCAATTTAAATGTGATGTGCGAAAGGGGAGATAAAATTAATCTTAGCTAGTGTAGCGTGACCCTATTAAACACTCAATTCAGGTTTGGCATCTTATTCCAGATTTTACACAATTTTTATGTTTTTCACCACTACGTAGCAGATGTTTTCACATCAACAAATTTTCGAAGGACACCATTAACAACACCATAATTGGATCCATTTCCACATATGTTTAACAAAGAAACCAGACATGAAATAGATACATGAAAATCCCATAAAAATGTATGGTTGAATTGATATGTTTGAGTTGCAGAATTTGTAAGATGCGAAGATGAGCATTGAGCTCCAACATTCTCTTATACCTCTCTACCACATTGTTAAATGTAGTTAGGATCATCATTCGAATGCAGTCAAGATATGCAAAGAAATAAATGACTGGGTGAGCATAGCAGCATGGAAGGTGAGCATTTAATGGGGTTATTGGAATCAATTAGAGAAATGGGTAAAAAAAAAATGAAATAACAAATCTCAAAGGTTATATCTGCACAAAAAGAAGATGAACAAACTATCACCAAAGCAAGGTTAATGGGCATAAAAAACAAGTGATTCAACTGAGGTAGAGAAATTAATTCATTATGACTTCAATCTTTCTTTTATATTTGAAGGGATCACCATAGATACAAATACAAATGGTAGGGGTGGTAACATTTTGACAAGAGGGACAATGTAGAATGATTGAGAGGATAGTTAAAACAACATGTAGATGGTAGGAAACCTAATAGTCTAGTCAAATAAGTAATTGTAGAATGGAAAAGCACACAATTTGAAGATGACCAGAAGACCACACAACAATTTGACTTCTAAGAAGGCCACAAAACCATGGCTCACAAACTTTAGGCAGGGCTAGCATATGCCTTCTATGATACCATGTTAAACACACACATGGGAGAAGACAATAGATAACAGCATGGAAGGTGAGCATTTAATGGGGTTCCTGGAATCAATCAGAGAAATGGCACAAAAAATGAAATAACAAATCTCAAAGGTTATATCTGCACAAAAAGAAGATGAACAAACTATCACCAAAGCAAGGTTAATGGGCATAAAAAACAAGTGATTCAACTGAGGTAGAGAAATTAATTCATTATGACTTCAATCTTTCTTTTATATTTGAAGGAATCACCATAGATACAAATACAAATGGTAGGGGTGGTAACATTTCGACAAGAGGGACAATGTAGAATGATTGAGAGGATAGTTAAAACAACATGTAGATGGTAGGAAACCTAATAGTCTAGTCAAATAAGTAATCGTAGAATGGAAAAGCACACAATTTGAAGATGACTAGAAGACCACACAACAATTTGACTTCTAAGAAGGCCACAAAACCATGGCTCACAAACTTTAGACAGGGCTAGCATACGCCTTCTATGATACTATGTTAAACACGCACATGGAGAAGACAATAGATAAGATAAACATGAATTACTTTTACTATTCAAATGATATACATTTATAATACATTCTTGTGATCCTTGGTCTTCATATACCACGTGGTCTCTTGGACTCCGATGACTGTTCACATTCCATGCCAACCATTAGCAGATTAGGTGTCCAACACAACTCATGATAAGAAAAATTATGGTTGTTATTATTGTGGCAAACCTGGGCATCACTCTAAAGATTGATATAAAAGAAAATGTAATGATTCTAAACAGAGAAACATAAAACATAATGGAAATTTTGTGGACAAAGACACCTCAATCAGTGATGGATTTAGATATCTTAGATTGTTTGTCTCCGATGTTGCATTGTCTATGGAAACTAATGATGTGAGCGCTTGGTTCATTGATTATGTTGCATCAGTCCATATCGCTTGTAATAAGGACTAGTTTAATGAATATTATGAGGACATTGATGGAACATATGTTTATCTAGGAAGGTCAAGGTTATGGAGTAATAAGTGTGAATTTTCCTAATGGAAAAGAGAGACAGATCCATAATGTGTTGTACATTCCTAGTATCAAATAGAATTTAATTTATGTTTATACAATCGTTGACCAATATTTAAAGGTGGAATTTGTAAAATCATAGTGTGTTGTTAAATACATCCAAGATCGGTACAAGGTTATTGCTATAGGCACAATAGTTGGAGGGTTGTATAAGTTGGATGTGACTAGGACAGATCATGAAGTGTTTGCATCTACAACAATGCTAACAGAAGAGTTATGGCGTCAAAGGTATCACTACAAGGAAAATACTTTCTAAGAGAGGTTATAAATAACATTTTTCATATTATAAAATTGGAAAAAAAATGTCAAAAAAACATCCTCTAAAACTTCTATTTGTGATAGCGTAGATTATAACAGAACTTCATCACAGTGGAAAAATATGGGCGACTGAAGGTTTTAGTCGATTTTTTTTTGTGGTGCTCTTCATGGAACAAGTAGCACCAATGCGCTACATATATAAAAGCATCGGGTTGCATACATAACTAAAAGCACTAAGGCGTTGAATGCAAAGAACACTTGTGCCTGAAATGTATACCACCCCAGTGCTTATCTATCAAAAAAGGACCTCAGGCGTTCTTTTAAGGAATGACACCAGGGCACGCAAATAAATATGGTAGTCCTGGTGCTTTTGTTTAAAATTGCAGTGTCGATGTGTAATTTTTGTATAAATGCACCAATGCATTAGGGATATAAAAGAACAGGCGATGGTTATTTTAATAATTAATGCAATGGGGTTGGAAATAATATTTTGTAGGACTTTGGCGGTAGTTCTATGAAAGCACCAGTGCGTTAAGAATTACAATGCATCGGGGAGTTTGCAAATAACACTAGTTCTTGAAGAACTAAACGCCCCAATGATGTCGTTTTCTGAAAGGACACAGATCAAGTAAACAATATGCCATCACGATTTTTTTATATAACATAACGCACCAATGCGTTTTTATGTTATCGACACACCCATTTTTTGTATGATATTTTCTCTTTTTTGGAAACATCATAATTATTGTAATTTTTTAAAATTCTTTATTCATCGAAAAAACAACATATATCTTATAACAGTGTTCATATAACTTAAAATTTTATTAGTGTTTTTTATATGATGTTTGGATTAATTTGTTATATTATTAGATTTCACATCTCTTTATTATAATATTTAATCAGTGGTGTAACATTTCACAATGACATTGGATAACACAATAGAATAAATTAAAATGTATTTTATTAAATATCAATAAGAAGCTCTTTGTCATATAAAATGGGATTGTTATTGGTAACCCCTTGTCTTTCAATTGAGACACTGTGTCCATTACATTAAACAAAATGTTTTATTTTCACAAACAGTTATTTCAAAAAATGAAACAGGTTGCATCAATATTCAAATAGATAATCATTCTTCACTGGAATTGTTTTCAATGCTCAAGCTACGTTCATGACTTGATTTATTTGGACGAATGTTTTGTTGATTGAATCAATTATCTTCGTCCTCTTGATCTTGTTTCATTTGCAAACATAAAAATAAAGTGTGATGAGTGTATCTACATTGGAGAATAATGAAAATTGAAATAAATGATATACCTCAATAAAAATTGAATTAAATGATATACCTCAATAAAAATTGAATAGTAATGTACCATAGCAAGCACTAACTCCTAAACTATGTACATGGTTTCAAAACCAAGTCTCATGCCTTGTTGCAACAAGTCTTCTGTTGGCGTAGTTCCATACTTTGTTTCTTGCATGTTTTAAACCCCATTATAAATCATAGATTTAATATAAAGGATTTTTTTGTTCTATTAATTATAAACTCAGAGAAGTAAAAAAACATATATACTTACAAATTCCACATTAACTTTTGATATGCTAACATATACTCACAACCCATATTTAACCCAATGTCAATCAATTTTTCTGATGGCTCTTCTTTGTATGTTAGCACCTATTTGAAGACATTCAAGGATGGTTGTTGTAAAACAACTTAAAATATACAAAAATGAAACATTGAGTTGTTATAAGGAAATATTAACAATTACTCACAAACTTTGATATCAACCCTTTTCTTCCTTGCTGCCCAGTTTTATGTGTTAAATGAGTTCCATTTTGTTTTCTTTTATGCAAGAAAATACTTGAAAATTAATATTTAATGCTAAATTATTTTTTTATATGTACAAATTCAATCATGATTACATACATTTGAAGCATGTTGTTGTTGAGATGGCTCCTCCTGTGATGCAATTATGTCCATTTCTTTGACCATCTCCTTGTACACTTTTTTGGACATTCCTATTAGCATGTTTCGCATATCAGCTCGTTGATCATTTGGGATTTTCATAATCTTCCTAAAAAAAGTAATAAACTATTTTTATATTGATATATGAAAACTAAATATAACAAAATTGATATTAATAAATGAATGCTTTATAGTAATATATACATATAATTCTAGAAAACCATTTTAATTAGGAATATTACCTTTTGAATGATTTTTTTGTTGTTGTTATATGTTTTTTCTATTGCAAGTCTGACATGTCTCATTGACCATTTCTATGGAAACACTTCATGTAGTTTAGATATAATTTGGTTCTTGGAATCATTGGATTGATTTTTGTATTGTAAGTGGAAAATATGTCTATATGTTTGTTCCACTATATCCTTCATAATTTTGTAAAAAAAATCCTCGCCTTCATTAACCTCCAGCGCCACTCCAGATGAGCTGAGGACCAATTCATCGTTATTTACATGTTCTATAATTTCATCGTTATTTACATGTTCTATAATTTTTCTTTTCTTAGAATGACATTGATCTTTTCCTTCGTTGTTTCTACCTATAGAACATTAAACATATATGAATTAATAGATTGTTTGAAACATGTTATCTAATATTCTTAAATATATTATTAATGAAAAAAAGACTCATACTGAATAGTATTTTACATTCACGTGATTTATCTTTATGCAATTTTTCTATAAGTATTTCACACTCTTCTACACTTAGATTGGAAATAATATTATCAACCTTCTTCAATTTGTGGCTCTGCACGAAACACACTAACCAATACATGTTAGGTAAGTGTTGGCTTGTTGGGGTTTGACCCAGGTTTGGAGTTAAATAGCCAAACAAATCCCTGTACTAATGGCCCTTTTGGCAACAGTCTGCAGAGTGTGGACTGAGGTCTCACTTGAAGTAGTATGGGGGGGTGTTGGAACTAGGTTTCCACACCCTTGAGATGTCTGAGGGGTTGATTTGGTCCAACTGAGAGTCTCTTCGCGCAGGTTACTTCACGCACTTCCCTGGCCTTCGTGCCCTGATATATTCACCTTCGCGCAACCCTAACCAAGGGTTGTGGGGCTTTCGCGCTGCTGGAGCAGCAATCTGCACTATTTCCCTAAGTCACACCTGAGATATTTACCTATCTTCTTATAACAGTTAGTTATCTTCGCGTAAACAGATGCCTTGTATTATATTTACTTATTCAACACATTCATATGAGTTCGCATAGTGAATAAACAGTAAACTTGCAATTCATACCCAATAATACATAAAACAGGAAAAGATACTCTGGATTATGGTAAAACTTCTCTTTTACTAATTCTTCGCATGGTTACAGACTCGACTTGCCCTACGCACTCAACTCCAGGGGTCTGTGCACTCAGGTCCGGACTACTAGGCCTCTGCGAACTCAGCTGCAGAGCATTCTCCTACTCTATGACCCAAAGACACGATTTAAACTCAACTCAATGCCTCTTCAATTCCTTAGACTCATCATGCTTCCTTAACTTAACTATTTTATACACTTAAAGCCTCACTCTATTTATACAATCCCATAGTCCGCGAACCATGGGTAAATCTTTCAAACCGACATTACATTACAAAACAAAGGGTGGACAACCCTATGACTCTATTATGACTTCGCGCTCCGTGCCCATAAATCACGGAGTCTTTACAATGGACTTAGTCAAAACTTGGGCTTTAAGCCCCAAAACATGCCTTGGGGGGATTCCACTCCCAACAGGCCCCCAACACAAACATCATGACTCGCCCTCGAGTCACTCCGTCGGTGCAAATATCTTTGCACAGAGACCCTCTAGCTCTGCTCGAACAACTGCAAGGTCAACAACGCACTGAACGACTGCCTGCTGAATCTCTTGTACACGTTGTTCCGAGACTGCGGTATCGAAACTACTTCCATGGATCTGTTCTTTCATCCCTTGCATTTTCGCGAGCTTGCCTTCAATTATTGCTATAATGACAAAGGCCTTGTCGATCCAAGGCTGAATGCACGCCTTCAAAACTTCTTCTTTGTGTCGTGTTGCATCCACTTGCTCCTTTAGCACTTTGGCTTGTTGCATTCGCGCGAGACTCTGAGTGAGGGCCACCGTCTACACGGTCCCTTTGACAATGTCATACTGCTGCTGGAGCTCAGGTGCCTCTGTCTCTAAGCGCTGGATGTTAGGGTCCTCTTGCAGGTTGGTGAGGACCTCAAATGATTCTTCCAACGTTCTGGTGCAGTCCCTTACTGCACTGCTGATCTCTTCCCTTCCTGATGTAATAGCACTGGCGCGCTATTCTCTTACTTTTGAAGGGGTGGATGGTTGTGCCTTTAACCACAGCTATGCTATCTGAAGGTTCAGCTCCCGCTGAACCTTGGCCATTTCCTCTCGTGCCTCGCGCACCCCAGTTGCTAATTTGTGGATATGCGCCTCTGCTGGTGCTTCTAGTGGGATGGCGAGCTCAGGGACCATCTGGCAGGCTTCTTCCAGAACCTGTACCATCTTCCTGTTCTGCAACATGACCTTGTCGCACTGCAAGCTCAACTGTTCCATGTTGATCTTCTGCTCGCTCAACACCTGCAACGTGCGACTCTCCCTAGCCCATAGTTTTGCAGTAATACCATCCTGTAGAACATAGAGCATCTCTCGCAGGAGCACAACCATGTTGATCCCTATCCCTTTGAGTGCACTAACCATAGGCCTGTTGGCCTCATTTTTTGTAACCAGTGCCCCTTCTGGTAGCACTATTGTCTTGGTTGTCTAAGAGCATAGAATTTGCTTGGCTAAAGCTGTCCCTACTGTGAGGTTGGTCGAAAGAGTATCAGCCTGAGGAGTGTGCACTTGCAACTCTTGAATCTATGCTCGGAGGGCCCCCAACATAATCTGATTCTCCTCTGCGAAGTTCTAGAGGGCTTCTATGGTGACGCCGCGCACTGTCTCTCCTATATCATGCAGATCACCCTCAGTGATCTAAAATGGATTTTTGATAGGCTCCTAAGTCTAAGTGTTCCTCACAGAGGAAAAATGAAAGTCCAAGGAAGTTCCTGGAACTAGCCCCATTGCAAAGATCATCTCATTTTGAATCTACTGCAACTTGAATGGGAAAAAACTGACTTAGGATGCAGAAGTTATCATAAAATGAAGCTGCCTCTATCCTTTGGAAAAAGGAGAAAAATCCCCTAAAAAGGAATCCTAAAAACCATCTAAGTCTTAAAAATATCCTAAAAGATCAAAATTATTGCATAAGGGAGAACCTTAAAAAATGGTGGATAACACTATCGGGAGGCAAAAAACATGAAGTAACAACGAAAATCGAGCCTATCGGAGGTCAACAGAGCAATGAACATGAGCCGTCGGATCTAGCCGATCAATGGTCCAGATCCGATCGGCGAATCGCAATCGGCGGTGGCAGGTGGAGGATATCAGAACATGTTATATGATTGTTGTGATCGCGATATCGCAATCGGCGATTACAATGGAGCGATTACCAAACGGCCTGAGACTTATGCAATATGCGATTGCGACAAGTGACATCGTAATATCACATCGGAGCTACGCAATGGCACGAGGCTATATACATATGTATATATGCAATGCGATAGTCGGACCCGATGGGGCTATAGGTGGTAATTGATATATTTTGAAATCTGCCATAAGGCCGTTTTGCGGGATTTTGCAGTGTTTTTAACGTATTTTCTAAATACAAAGGGAAGCCACGGAATGGGCATTGCGACTTGCGATAAGCGATTATGGGCGGACCCAATAGGAGTTTAGGGTGGAATTCATAGTAATTGAAGTCCGATGAATAGTGTTTTCTGCGAATTTTTCCCATGTTTTACAACGTTTCTCTGTGTAAATAGGGAATGATTGTTTCTAAGGATTTCAAGCGCCGATGGTTCCATTTCGTTATAGCACAGGTGGCCACTATCCCCGAGGGAATTTAGCAATGATTGCTAACACTCAAAGAGGGGATTTGAGCGGACAAAGGTTGGAAGATAGAGAGCCCAAAAGGGAAAATGAACAGGCAACACTGATTTGGCCTAAAAGCCATGAATGTTAGAAATAGCGGAGGGTTGTTGGTTGCTGAGGTTGTTGTTGGAGTTTTGTTGCTGAAAGTGAAGCCAAAGCAGGAAGTTAAGGTGAAGGAGGCAGCGCAGAAGAAAAAAGAGCAGCCAATGGAGTCACTTGGAAGTCAAGTGAAAAGCCAAGAGAGTTGTAAACTGATAAAGGGCCAAATAAGACAGAGCCAAAGAGCCAGAGCCAGAGCCAGAGCCGAAGAGCCAGAGTCAGAGCCAAGAGCCAGAGCTTCAAGAGCCAGGGAATGACATGGTGTTTGAACCCACTGTTCTGTGTAAGGTAGTAGGAGTTGAGCCAAGAGCTTGTAAAAGGACATGCCATAATCCCAAAGAGCCTAGTCAAGTTGACTAGAGCTCAAGGAGACGTAGCCCAAGAGTTTTGGGTGAACTCTAGATTAAATTGTTGTCATATGTGCTTGTTTTACTACTGCATTATTTACTGTTGTATGTATTTATATATCAGTTTTAGCACATTAATTTACAGCACCTGAACAATTTAAAACAAATACTAGCATACACCTTAATATCAAGCACTTATTAATTCCGCATTGGTTAATCAATAAGAATTGGGAATATTTAAAGCTTTGGAAGTGGGAGAGGTTCCTGTAAGTTAGACAAAAAGCCTAAGTGCCCCATTTTCAGATTAGGTGGTATCAGAGCCAAGTTTTGTTAACCACACCTTTAAGAATGTTATATCAGAATGCTTGTTTGACAGGGCAAATATTGCTTATCTGAAAGGTGTTTGGACAATCAAGGATTGATTGTATGCTTGTTTGCAGACTGACTATTTTCTGAGTTTGCAGAGGAGAAGGGCTGAAGGAATTATTCTATCCCAAAGGATCTCAAAGCAATCCTTGGAGCACAAGAGGTTTGTGGCAAAAAGTTGTTGAATAAGCTCTTTGTTAATCTTGTTGAAGTTCTTTTGTTCATTGGCATAATGACAACTTCTATAAGTGAGTCCTCGAATTATTCTTTCTTCATCACAAGACTCTTTGATAAAGATATGAAGCAAGACTTGTACACCATGATGGATATGGTGAGAGAAATGTATGAGGATTGAAGAAAGAGCAGCATACTTAGAAAGTAGTTGAATTCCATGAAGGAAGAGAAGCAGTTGCTTTTTGATAGACTGCAGGAAATGGAGAGGCAACTTCATATTGCAAATATGAACCTGAAGAGGATGCATGAGTTGGAGTCATAGCTCTTTGCTGCCAAAGAAGCCTTGGTCAAGTATCATCTTGAAGAAGAGGTAAACCATTCCAGTTTGTCTTCAAATTCTTCTAAGAATTCTTATATTGGTTCTTTTGAAAAACATACTAAAGGCATAGGTTCCAAGCTAATGTCCAAGACGGGCTATGAAGGAAAGGGCTTGGGAAAGCATGCACAAGGTATTGTTGAACCAATAATGGTTGAAGAAAGGCCTAAGTATTTGGGTCTTGGCTATGGATAGTCTTATGGAGAGAGTTCCAAAGCTGCCATGAAGGCCATTGAAACAACTCCAAGAAGGGGTTGAATTGCAGAGTGTGAAGGTTGTATTCAAGAGGAATGTAATGGCTTGAAACATCATTTGTAGGATGCAGGTGTTCAGAAGCATACACTTGAACTAGAGGGTTGTGGAAACTCTAACAGCCTTGAAGAGATTGATGGTGGGAGCCACTTCTTCATTTTCTCCACCTCCTCATGAAGGCAATAAAGGTTAAAGAGGCAGGTATAAATATGGTTCTAATCATATTCCTTTTGATTTTGCAAAGCATGATAAATTTCCACATAAGCATGGGAAAATAGTTTCATGTTCCTTTTGTGGTTTGGATAACCATCATGTTTCTAGATGTTGGAAGAGAATGGCCACATACAGGAAAATTTTGAAGGAAGAGAAGCAAAAAGCCAAAGGTCCATTGGACAAGGCAAAGCATACTGTCAAGAGGATGCACATGTGTTGCACTTACTGCCATAAGCAAGGGCATCTTGCTGAAAGGTGTTGGACTATGAATCCAACAATGCTTCCACAAAAGCTAAAGAAAGTGGAAAGAGAAGATGGTAAAAATGGAAAGGAAGTTTCCATGAATGATGTGCTTCAAAATGATTCACATGTTGATGCTGATGTGTAGACAAAGGCAAGTCCTTTGAAATGGATTGGTAAGAAATGTTTAGAGTTCTTTTCCAATTAAGGATTGCATGTCTATTGATGCATCTATTTGCATTTCTTGTTGATGAGATGCAAGTTGCAGGTTTCTACCAAGATGGTGAATGGAAAAAGGATGAGTAGGAGACTCACTTTGTTGCTGCAACATTATATTTCATTTCAGCTTCGAAAGTATAGTGTGCTTAAGTGAAAGTTGAAGGATGAAATGCATGCATAAGCATGATGTGCATGAACACAGGGATGTTGATGTTTTCCTTGTTTTAAACATGTATGTGTAATTAACTTGAAGCGTTGATTTCTTTAAACATGCATGTAATGTTAACATTGAAAGAAGTTAACCTGGTCTCCAAGATGGAGATAGTGATGAAATGTTCATCTTTTGAAAGGAGTCCTAATGGTCCTTTTCTAGATGCTTGACTTGAAGGGTCATTTGTTTTAAAGGCATGTTTTGTGGACTTGTTGTCTAGTCCGTCATTTGTATGCAGATTTAAGACATGGAGGTGTTCACAAGATGTGAAATCTGTTTCTTTTGTTGAAGCAGGAGTTTAGTCCATCCAATTGTATTCTGTATGCCTGTTGTTGTTAATAGATGTTGTTGGAAGCTTCTCAAACATGTACAAATGAGAGTTTTGTGGAGCATATGTACTTCACATTTGTCTAGCCACCTTGGATCAATGATCAAGGCAGAGAGCTCAAACTACCTTCTATAACCATTTCAGCAGGAGTTTGTTGGAAATAATATTGAGGGGGGCGGGTGAATCAATATTATCAAATCAATATAACTTTTTCATTTCCATATTTAGATTCATATACGCTACTTCAGTTAAGGAAAACTGCGTGTATACGCAACTATGTTTAATGCAACAAGCGTATATCCAGTAAACTTATGATTCAGTTAGTTGATCCTTAATGAGTGCATCAGAACATTATTAACCATATGAACAGTAAACAAGAGAAGTAAAACATAACAGATCATCACACACAAGAAGCACACATGAACACCATGATACAAGGTGGAAACCCAATGTGGGTGAAAACCACTTGCTGCAATTCGTCTCTATATTCTTTAATAAGAAACTTTTTCTTACAATGGTTCTGTACTGGTGCAGTCATATACCAGTACGCAAGCTTCTACTTGCAGAAGGCTACAACCTTCTCTCGTTCTCCAGACTCTCATGGAAGGGAGCTACAACCCCCTTAGCTCTTGTACTAGCTGATGTACTAGTACGTAGGTGCTGGCCTACAGAAAGCTACAACCTTCTCTTTACTTCCAGGGACCACGTTTCATAATTTTTCAGACTGGATCCCTAAATACAAAATAATCATTACTACAATACAATCATCAACTTATACCTGCATCATCAATCTCTGAATCACCCAATAATGAATCACTGAAACCCTGTCATCAAAATATAGTTACCTGAACACAGACCAGAGCCAAAAACTCTGCACCAACCACTAGAACCAACAGCAACCTGAAACATCAAATCTCATAATGTATACGCTACTTGACTGTGCCAAAACCACGTGTACACACGCTTTCACCAGAGAGAACCCGCGTACAGATCTAAAGATAATTACTTATACCTCCGCTGCCATTTCCAACTTGATTCAGATCGAGCCAAGCATCACAAACCCATAACCATCATACTAGATCTTCACACTTCATCATACATTCATTACTTGCACCGCCACCCTTAGCCTAATGATCTTCTCCTTATATAGGTTTAGGCTTCTCTCAATACCATGGTCCAAAATCATGTAGAAACAATACCTTGGACCCAATACCTGGGATCAACACTTCGGACCAAATACCACAGACCAATACCAAAATACCATGGACCAAATACCACGGACCAAAACTTAGTTTTCCAACATGTACGTGCCTTTCCTTCTTTGAACCTGCGTGTGTATGCATACGTGCCTTTTGTTCTTCTCTCCCACGTGTATACACACTTTCATCAAGGTTAACCTGCGTATATCTCTCTATTGACCAACTGTACTAAGATCTGTCCTTTGATTGAGTTGCCATCACTTGTATCATACCTTTGAGTGAGTTTCCATCAAGGACAACACTTGTATCATAATGCCAACAATATACCCCTTTGGACTTGATGGCAACCACCACACCAAGTCACTCTCCCCCTTTGACATCAAGGGCAAAGGGCAGACCAAGAAGTTCTCTCCCTCTGCTATCCATACTCCCCTTGAGTAGCTGCTGAAATCTCTAATTGGGCTCCCCGTTTGTATATGCCAAGATGTACCAATCTGTCCATGCTCCCCTTGAGCACATGCAAGGTCTTTATAACAAAGACCAGCAATCCATTCAAGATCATGATAGTCATTAGCAACTATCATACACCATATATGATCTACACCATAAGCATCAGCATCCAGATCTGTAATCTGCAATCCCATACTTTTGATCAAACAATAAGATGTATCATTTAGCCACATAAGCATCATCACCAAAGACTTCTAACCATAATGCCAACAATGCATTATTTGAAGTATATGCTCCCCCTGAGCCTGTGCCAACCATCATATACCATGACCGAACCATTTCCTGAGTCTGTTCTGCTGCCTTTTTCTTCTGAGATCCATATACGCGACTCTGCAACCTCTAGCTCGCGTATATACACGACTTATCTTCATTATATCAGCGTATGCAAGATGGAATACTGAAGGTCTACACTTTTAGTTTCCCCTGTGTCTGTTATGTTAGCTAACTGAGTTATGTCACAACTTTATGTCTCTAATTCTGTCTTCTTCAATTCCTGGAGTTGTGATGATGTATAATCCTCTTTCTTTGGAGTTTGAATTTTGCTCCTGCATTCCTTTGCTTTATGTCCAAACTTGTTACATGCATAACATCTTACATGTTTCATGTTCCTTATATTGCAAACAACTGCTTTGTGGCCAAACATATTGCAAGCAAAACAATATCCTTTGAAGTACCTAGAATGTGATGATCTTGTGTGATGGTCTTGAACCATTCTACTTCTGCATCTGGCTACAACATGTCCAAGATTATGACATACATAACATTCAACATTATTCAATGGAGGAAATAATTGTCTATCACTTCCATAGTTAGGAGTAAAGGATTTTCTTTGAGGAATTTCTTTCCTTGGCTGTTGATGAGGTTGTCCTCTCATCTCCTTGTTGAGCATTTCAGAATTCTCATTAGAGTTCCTTGCCTCACCTTGTGAGCTAGATTCACCTTCAACAGATTCATAAAAGCCAAGACCAGTTTTGATAGTAGGGGATCTTTGACTACCAAGAATGTCATCCAAAATCTTAGTACTATCTTGAAATTGTAACAGTTTATCCTTTTCTTCTAATTTACTTTTTAAGATATTTACCTCAACCTGATGTTGTTCTTCCTTTTCCAGATACTGCTTCCTTATGTTTTCTTCAGCTTTTCTTCCTTCTTCCACTTGTTGCCTTAATTCGATCACTTCATGTTCTTGTTCTTCAAGAGCATCTTCATTCTGCTTCTTTGATTATTTAAGATCTTATTTTAGAGAGAGGATCTTTGATTCAAGTCTTTGAATTGTTATGCTTTGATCTTTTACTATATCCTGCAATTTCTCCCTTACTCTGGTTACTGACTCCAACTGTTCTTTTAATCTGGTAACTTCTTCTGGTTCTACGTTCTTATTTTCATATGCCATGAGAAGTCTAATGTCTTCATCACTATTGGATGAGTCATTACTTTTATCATGGATATAATAACTTCTATCAACTTTCCTTTGTTATGAGGGCATCTAGCAGCGTAGTGACCAACTCTACCACATGAAAAGCATTTGAAAGGTAGCTTACCTTTGAACCTTCGAGATCCTCATTCAAGATTCTTGACAAAATTTACCTCATCTTCTCCTTCCGAAATGTATCCCGATTCATTTGCTGACACTTCGAATGCGGCTGCTCTCATATATAATGGTCCTCCTTTTCTCATCTCAAAAGTAGTTAAGATTCTGTGACGCTGTGTCATAGTGATTTTCTGCAGATCCTCCTTTTCTTCTATGGCAGAAACTTTGGAATCAAATTTAGAAGATAGGGATCTTAAAACCTTTTCAACTAAGACAACTTCCTTAAATTCTTCACCCAGATTCCTCATACAATTAACAATCTCATCTATACATAGGAAGTAATTAGCTATGCTTTCATTACTATGCATCTTAAGATTTTCATACCGTATTCTGAGAGTTTGAAGCTTTGCTCGTTTTACCTGTTCATCTCCTTTGTAGCTTAGAATGATTTTGTCCCATATTTTTTTGGCTGATTTGAACTACATGACCTTGACAAATTCTGATTGTGACAAACTTCCCAATAAGACAGTAACCGCTTTGGCATTGAGTTCATATTGCTTTCTCTTTGCTGTATCTGTACGAATTGCTGATGGATATGTGTATCCTCCTTCCACGATTCGCCAAACATCCATTCCAAGTGACTGTAGATATGTTGTGGTTCTTATCTTCCAGTGGACAAAGTTGCTCGCATCAAAGATTGGTGGCCTGATGGATGCCTCTCTTTCTTGATTACCCATTCTAATGGATCTTTTCTTCAAGCGATCAAGCTTCTTCTAAAGGACCCGCTCTGATCCCAATTGTTGGAAATAATACTAAGAGGGGGGGGTGAATCAGTATTATCAAATCAATATAAATTTTTCATTTCCATATTCAGATTCATATACGCTACTTTAGTTAAGGCAAACTGCGTGTATACGCAACTGTGTTTAATGCAACAAGCGTATATCCAGTAAACTTATGATTCAGTTAGTTGATCCTTAATGAGTGCATCAGAACATTATTAACCATATGAACAGTAAACAGGATTAGTAAAATAGAACAGATCATCACACACAAGAAGCACACATAAACACCATGATATAAGGTGGAAACCCAATGTGGGTGAAAACCACCTGCTGCAATTCGTCTCTATCTTCTTTAATAAGAAACTTCTTTTTACAATGATTCTATACTGGTGCAGTCATATACCAGTATGCAAGCTTCTACCTGCAAAAGGCTACAACCTTCTCTCGTTCTCCAGACTCTCCTGGAAGGGAGCTACAACCCCCTTAGCTCTTGTACTAGCTGATGTACTAGTACGTAGGTGCTGGCCAACAGAAGGATACAACCTTCTCTTTACTTCTAGGGACCACGTTTCATAAATTTTCAGGCTGGATCCATAAATACAAAATAATCACTACTGCAATACAATCATCAACTTATACTTGCATCATCAATCTATGAATCACCCAATACTGAATCACTGAAACCCTGTCATCAAAATACAGTTACCTAAACACAGACCAGAGCCCAAAACTTTGCAACAACCACTAGAACCAACAGCAACCTGAAACATCAAATCTCATAATGTATACACTACTTGACTGTGCCAAAACCGTGTGTACACACGCTTTCACCAGAGAGAACTCGCGTACAGATCTAAAGATAATTACTTATACCTTCGTTGCCATTTCCAACTTGATTCAGATCGAGCCAAGCATCACAAACCCATAACCAACATACTAGATCTTCACACTTCATCAGACATTCATTACTTGCACCGCCACCCTTGGCCTAATGATCTTCTCCTTATATAGGTTTAGGCTTCTCTCAATACCATGGTCTAAAATCATGTAGAAACAATACCTTGGACCCAATACTTGGGATCAACACTTCGGACCAAATACCACAAACCAATACCAAAATACCATGGACCAAATGCCACAGACCAAAACTTAGTTTTCCAACATGTACGCACCTTTCCTTTTGTGAACCTGCGTGTGTACGCATACGTGCCTTTTGTTCTTCTGTCCCGCGTGTATACGCACTTTCATCAAGGTTAACCTGCGTATATCTCTCTCTTGACCAGCTGTACTAAGATCTGTCCTCTGATTGAGTTGCCATCACCTGTATCATACCTCTGAGTGAGTTTCCATCAAGGACAAAACTTGTATCATAATGCCAACAGAGTTCTACGGGAAGGCAAGGAGGAAGACCAGCCCATCCAAGAAGGGAAGTGGTCAGAAACTTTGGTTCAGAGGCACTATGCAAAGGCAAGTTAGTGAGGCTGAAAGAAGAGGGTGAGTCACTCTCATTTACTGTTTAGATTAGTGTATCAGTGTTTTAGAGACCAAAAGTTATTTTAGTGGGAAGGCATGATCCAAAATGGATTTTGCATAGGCTCCCAAGTCTAAGTGTTCCTCACAGAGGAAAAATGAAAGTCCAAGGAAGTTCCTGGAACTAGCCCCATTGCAGAGATCGTCTCATTCTGAATCTACTGCAACTTGAATGGGAAAAAACTGACTTAGGATGCAGAAGTTATCATAAAATGAAGCTGCCTCTATCCTTTGGAAAAAGGAGCAAAATCCCCTAAAAAGGGATCCTAAAAACCCTCTAAGTCTTCAAAATCTCCTAAAAGATCAAAATTATCGCATAAGGGAGAACCTTAAAAAAAGGTGGATAACACTATCAGGAGGAAAAAAACATGAAGAAACAACAAAAATCAAGCCTATCGGAGGTCAACAGAGCAATGAACAGGAGTCATCGGATCTGGTCGATCAATGGTCCAGATCCGATCGGCAAATCGCAATTGGTGGTGGTAGGCAGATGATATCGGAATATGTTATATGATTGTTGCGATCGCAATATCGCAATCGGCGATTACAACGGAGCGATTACCAAATGGCCCGGGACTTATGCGATATGCGATTGCAACAAGTCGCATCGCAATATCGCATCTGACCTACGCAACGACGCGGGGATATATATATATATATATATATATATATATATATATATATATATATATATATATATATATATATATATATATATATATATATATATATATATATGCGATGCGATAGCCGGACCTGAAGCCACAGAATGGGCATTACGACTTGCGATAAGCAATTATGGGTGGACCCGATAAGAGTTTAGGGAGAAATTCATAGTAATTGAAGTCCGATGAATAATTTTTCCTGTGGATTTTCCCCATCTTTTACAGCGTTTCTCTGTGTAAACAAGGAATGACTGTTTTTAAGGATTTCAAGTGCCAATGGTTCCATTCCGTTATAGCACAGGTGGCCATTATCCCTGAGGGTGTTTAGCAATGATTCCTAAAGCTTAGAGAGGGGATTTGAGCGGACAAAGGCTGGAAGATAGAGAGCCCGAAAGGGAAAATGAATAGGCAGTGCCGATTTGGCTTAAAAGCCATGAATGTTAGAAACAATGGAGGGTTGTTGGTTGCTGAGGTTGTTGTTGGGGTTTTTTTGTTGAAAGTGAAGCCAAAGCAAGAAGCTAAGGTGAAGGAGGTAGCGCAAAAGCAAAAAGAGCAACCAAGCGAGTCACTTGGAAGTCAAGTGAAAAGCCAAGAGAGTTGTAAACTGATAGAGGGCCAAAGAAGACAGAGACGAAGAGCCAAAGGTAGAGCCAAAGCCAAAGAGCTAGAGTCAGAGCCAAGAGCTAGAACCAAGAGCCAAGAGCCAGAGCTTCAAGAGCTAGGGAATGACATGGTGTCTGAATCCACTGTTCTGTGTAAAGTAGTAGGGGTTGATCCAAGAGCTTGTAAAAGGACCTGCCATAATCCCAGTGAGCCTAGTTAAGTTGACTAGAGATCAAGGAGACGTAGCCCAAGAGTTTTGGGTGAACTCTAGATTAAATTGTTGTCTTATGTGCTTGTTTTATTGCCGCATTATTTACTGTTGTATGTATTTATATATCGGATTTCAGAGATCTGTGGTTTGAGCTTATTGAATTTTTGACCGGAGAATCCACAGTAGTAGAATTTTTACACCAACGTTTCGAATCCCAAATGGGATCCATCATCAGGGTACTGGATATATATCATTTTCAGCACATTAATTTACAACACCTGAACAGTTTAAAACAAATACCAACATACAACTTAATATCAAGCACTTATTAATTCCGCATTGGTTAATCAATAAGACTTTGGAATATTTAAAGCTTTGGAAGTGGGAGAGGTTCTTGTAAGTTAGACAAGAAGCCTAAGTGCCCCATTTTCAGATCACTTAGTAAGTGTGATCGGGTCGATCAACATCTTGGATTCTTTCACCTTCTTGTGTAGCCCCATCTGCTCACTTGGGCACTGGCGCTTCAATAGTGTTGACATTGTTTGTGGGTCCGCGCCACCCTCTTCTTCCTCTGTTTCCATTTCTTTCTCCTTCTCCGATGGAGGAGACTTCTAGCCCTTGCGCACCTTCTCTGTTGCCTTCTGTGCTGCTACTGCTGTGGCCTTTTTCTATTTTCTACTACCTACGTAGCGTCCCACACCTCCTGCACTTTTGCTACCACTGCTTCTTTCCTTCTCTTTTCTGCCAACTGTTCCATGCACAGTTTCACCTCCTCTTTCTTCTTCTACGCAACAGACTTCTCCACCACAATGATTTTTGGGGTGCGCCACTCTTATGGCCATATATCCAGTACATCAAAAATCACATCATCAGTGGCTATGAAGGGTAGTTCACTCCACTTCTTCGCAGGGTCCTTGCGCACCCTGAGGTATATGTGGTGGAAGTCCGCTTTAAATTCTGCAAAGCTTTGCAGGCTATTGAAGACAGTGGGTGATAACCATGGCTTGTGGTTAATCCCCATTCTAATGTTCATCTCCATGAACACCCAAAATATCTTGTTGTTGTGGATCCTATTCGCGTCCTTAGTGGCCCATAGCGAAGCGTACTTCGTGGCCTCTGGCAGATCCCTTTGAATTGTGGGGAACTGGTTGTCCTCCGGCAATTCCCCCACCACCAGTACTATGGACAGTAGAAGCCATGCATAGTGGAATGTTTTTCCTTGTTCTCGTGCCTCGCGACAATTCTACAGGAAATCTTTGCATAATAACTCGAACTAGTTAAATTGGACCCCTTCCGCGCACTACTCAGCAAGTGCAACCACCAGCGTGGACACCTCATCCGTGCGACACTTCCGCATGACCTTTCCTGCCAGTATCCGAGTCGCCACTCGGACTACTTTGTTGTTGATATTGAAGATCGCGTAGCCCCTCTTCATCTTTTCCAGCTTGTATTTCTTCTTCATTGCCTCCGCGATGGCTAAATCGTTGCTCTTCCCCTCCGAGATGTCTACGGGGTCCTCTCCTTTGCATGGGAGTCAGGTAATGCGATGGATTAAGTGGTCTGTGATGGGGATGGGCTCCTCTAGCCACAAACACCCACCATGCACCAGGCAGAGAAACTGCCTGATGACGAAGATCATCACTGGGGCACGGTGGAAATGCGGCACCCAGAGCAGGTTTAATAACCCTGCCTTTTCCACTCCGTGTAACCACTTTTGTGGCTCCAATTCTATAACCCCTACTGCGGTGTTCTTCTTGGGCTTCATGAGCTGCGTGGTCTCTAGGTGATGGAATTTTGCGTGGTCAGCGAGATCCCAATCTTCAAACTTTAAGTTTGGCATTCGTCCCATGTGCGTGCCTTCAAAGATGATGTCGTCCAGGAGGAGCGGAGTCTAGAGAGAGCTCTTGCTCTCGTCAAGGTCCTTGGGAACTTTTTCCTTCCCCTTCCGCGGAGGGATATACATGGGTAGCTTGGTTGGAGGGTGCGCAGGCTCGGTTTCTTCCTCCATGCCCTCGTCCTCATCTTCTTCAATTATGAGGTCCTCCAAGTCTTCCTCCTCATTGTCGGTTTCCAAGTTAACTGCTTTCCCTTTCTCCTCCATTGTTAATTTGGTGCGCAACGGGTTTTGAGGGGACACATGCACCAGAATCATTGGTTGTTTGTCTTTCTTCGACCTTGGTGTGCACGGTGATGTAGGGATTTCCGCCAAAATCCTGGTGCCTTCGAGGGCATCTTCTATGGTCAGGGCCTGGGCCCTCTTCATCAATCATCTCTGCAATTTCCCTAGCTTCCTTAGATGCTGCCACCTTGCTCATCCAGAACTCTCTCAGCTACTCAATCAGGGGCTCAATCAACACTCTACACAGGGAAAACATGTCTCGGCTTAGAATACGCGAGGCATACGACAACTCAATTCAAAAATGATGAGTGTTGTTTACTGGGTAGCCCTTTGTAATTTATAGCATATTTTGAATTTGAATTTGACCGTTCCCCCAAAATCCGGTTCATTAATGCTCCCTTAGTGGCAGATTTTCCCCAATCTTGCCCATAAAGCGCGTCTTAAATGCCTGCTGTTTGCTCCATTTGGTCTCAAGTTGAGCATCACATCGTGAATAGTGACTCCAATGGTCACTTTCTAGCCAAGCCGCGTGGCAGCGCAGCCCCCTGTTGAAGCCCCGAAAATTGGGTCGACAACAAGGGGGATACCCACCCGGTCCGGACCTTGGTTGGCAGCTCCTTATCCGTTTGGTATAGCGGGTCCGACTGGGGATAATGGGACCAGTTTCCCAATCTAAGGGGTGTGTGTGTGTGTAGAGTTGGATGATGTTGATCTAGGAGTGTTTTAATCTAATTTAATTCAAACTTCTAAACTAACTCTATGCTATTGTAATATGATAAAAAACAACACATCTAATCTACGCTAACCCGGGGTGTATTTCTTCTATTATGCGATCTAAAGAGATTTCAAACAATAACTGGTAATAAAGATCATTCAGCTATCATAAGAATAGAACTCATTTAAGATAAACCATTCTGCATAAGAAGTTAAGCAAAACAGTTGTGAACAGCATATCGCATAATAAGTTATTTATATATCAAGCACAAATAAATGACTCCACCGTACAGAAGTGCCAAATGGTAACCCACACATTCATGCATTAACATATAAACAACTGAAAACTGCATATTACTTTAAGAATATAAGCAGAAACTGATCAAGAGATAAAAGTACCATTTATGACTGGTTTCACTCATAAGCTTCAAGCAATAACGATTTACCTCTACTTGTTCTAACATCTACTAAGAGTACAAAAGTGCAACATCAGTAGCAGACATTAAATGCAAACATTAATAAATCTCGATCCATCCATTCATCCAAACCTCCTCTGAGGGTGCAGAAGTGCATGTCCCAAGGACAAGTTTTTGACAAATTTCTGGACCCTTCTCTAAATGCATGAGAAGGGTTAAAATACTACTTCCTAATTCTAATAATAGTATTATTACAAAATTTAGGATGCAATTTTCAAATGACCGTCCTTTTTCTAATCTAGTTAAAAGAAAAAAAAACATTCTAAGTAAGGCTACTTCTGAACTTGGTCCTTAAAGTTGCAAGTATCCAACATGGGCTTAAGGAGAGTCGGCTGACTGATTTCGGTGCTGAGCTGGGCTGCGAAAACAACATCTACGAGAGCTGGCGCTATTTTTTCGGCCGCGTTTGTTATGCATTTCACCGTCATCCATTGGCTGTGCGGCTTGACCAAATACGTCCAGTAACATTCCCAATTCAACCTGGCTAATGCTTGGATTTGTCTCTCCTTTGCCTGCGCTTTCTGCTTCCATTCTGCTTCCAGTTGTAACCTCTTTGGTAGATACCCCGGGGTGGTCTCTACGATTAAATTGGCCCTGTGTAAATTCTCATTTACACAGTCGATGAGAATGCTTGCCTTTGTAGCCACTGTCTCCGCTGCTTGCTTCGCCTGCCTGATTTGATCGTCCCATTTATTAAAGAGCAGTTCTTTATGGTTTTCGTTTATCCTGGGTGCACCTGCTCTTCTTCCTTCATCATCATCCTGCCAAGTTAAATATTCCGTCACCCTTCTGTCACTCTGATCATAGTCACTCTGCAAATCTACCACCTGATTGGTGATTTTATCGCTCAGCTCGCAATAGTGACTCCACTGTGATATTTTACGTCCCAACTCTTCCTGTTGCTGTAGTAGTTGCTCATTTAAGCCAATAGTTTCTGAAATAAATTCTGCCAGCTTAGGCTCATCTTTATGCATTTCTTGTAAAGTTTGCAATTGTTTTCCTTTCTCGTCGAGACTTCTTTGATAGCCTATCTGCATCTGTTGAAAGTATTCCTGCAGCTTCTCGAGCTGTTTGGAAGCGTCAATGTTAACATTGGCTTGTTGCAACTGTTGTTGTAGCAGCTGTATCTGGTCTTCTTGTTCTTTCAATAGTTGCTGAACTTCCGATGCCTTATCAATAGTTGCAGAAGCATATGCTCCTGCGATCTGAGACAGCTTAGTGAGGTTTTCAGTCGGGTTATTATTGGGGTCTTTCCATAAGACATCCAAATGTTCGGCATCTTGTGACAGTGTAGTTTCTAGTTTTCTTTTCTTCCTCTGCCTCCTTACAACTGCTTTGTGTTGGGGACTATAGAATACATCCAATGGGGGAATTTCTTATACATTAAGTAGAAGCTCAGAAGGTGGAGCGATAGGAATGTGCTCCGTTTCTGTGACACTGCTGACTATGGTCGGAACCACTTCTTGCACTACCTGTGTATTGTTCACAGGCGTTTTTGGGGCTTTCCCTTCAAGATTGATCAATTCGTTGAAGGTTTCCCATTCTTTGTCCAGTTCTGTTGTGACGAGTGGTGCTTCGATGACAGGAGGGGGGACATCCCTTGGCGGGGAGGCGATAACTTGTTGTTGAGACATTGCACTTGACTGAGCTGTATCTTTAGTTGTTTCTTCGTTTTTTCCTTGCTCGTATTCAGACTCTTTAGGATGCTCAGGCACTTCTTGCGCAGTGTTGGATTTAGATCTGGAAGTGCTAGAGTTTTCGCTAAGGCTAATGCTTGGAGTCGGTTCTCTAGCAGGCAGTCGCAGCTTCTCTAGAGGAATACTGGCCAGCCTTCTTTCCCTGTATAACATGAATCTTTGGACGTCATTTGGAGACAACCTCGACCGAGCTTCCCACAAAATTTCTTGGAGCGAACTTCTATTCTGAAACAGATCATCAAACAAATATTTCTTTCCAGAGAACACTCTTATTTTGACGTTCGTTGTGAACTCTTGGGCAATATCATTTGGGTCAAATGGCCTTGCTGGGAATTTAAATAATTGAAGACACGTCACGTTCTCCACTTCGCCAAAAGCGTGTCCTACATCGAACAATGAGAAGGCCCCACAAGCTACAGGAAATTGAGGCCATATGGCCTTCTTTTTGTCTTTTAGGTCTTTGGTCAGGCCGCCTTCTGAACAGGTTTGATAAGCAATTTCCCAAGCCAAAAGTTTATCAAGGATATATAGAGGTAGGACATGTGGAGGTACAGTGCTTCCAAAAACTCTAATATAAGTAAACCATTCTTCTCCGAACCATCTCGCGATGGGGATGATGTCGATTTGTGCCTCGGGAGAGCACCTTGGGGGTCTTTATCATACATTATTCTATACAAGGGCAAAATAAGCCCGTGGAAAATCTAGTAGAAGTGAGGGGCAAACTGTGAATCCCATAACACCTTATGATAAACATGGATAGGCAATGGGTCTTGGGTAGTCCATTTCCAACCCATAATAGGGAATTTAGACACAATACAAACAGAATCCATAACATATGCAGATAGATAAAAAGGAGGATAGACCCTTTGAGACAAGGATCTTTTAGACCGGTAATTGATAACAGTCGTGTATAGATTATCAGAAAGGATTTTGGCCCAATCTATAATATCGGCGTTTGTGGCAGCATCAATTAATGGTAGCCATTCAGACGAAAACTTGTTGATATCCGGCATCCCAAATAACCTATAGAGCATGGCCGCAGCAAAGCAATATGGAGAGGTGAGGGAACCAGTGTTGTACATACCGTTTTTGTCCTTTTTGAGCGGCTCGTCTTTTCTAGACCAATCTTTGGTGGTGTCTGATAGGTCTGGGTTCTCCGCCGCGAACTTTTTAACGAATTGTGCGTTATAGGTCGCTTGCGGTTCAGGAAGATGATACATAAGCTTCAAATCTTGCGAAGCAAACGATCCGATGAGCCCGTGCCCTTGAACTTTGAATTGCCTGTTGTTCATGTCTGCGTCATCCAGTATCCACTTGATCATATCCGTATATGGTAGGATTTTGGGTCTTGCCGCTATTCTGTGAAGAAATGAACATGCTAGGTCCTCTAAGGACGCCTCAGAAGAGCGGTGTGAGCCCGCGGAAGCAGCAACCTTCATTATTCTAGGATTTTCCTCTTCTAGCAGCCTGTACATGCTTTCCCATGTTGATATTCCCGCATCTTTGTTACAGGCTGTGTCTGTATACAAAGGCGCCATCTCCTTTGTCTTTTCCTTTGCTTCGGAGCTTTGAGCTTTATTTTTCTTTCCCATTTCTTCCTGCGTTTGTGTTTGAATCGTCTTAGCTCTTCGTTCCTGCAGATTACGAGTGAAATGGAAATGACTGATCCAGAAAGGTGATGGGAGAGTTTTAAATGCAACAGATGTATCGAATATGCCACCTTATGTGAAGTAAATCTCTACAAAGGCATGCGTCTTTAATTCACTTAATAACTGACAACTAATTCATTTACTATCATTAAAAGAGCATGATTTCGAGTCAGATTATGGTAAGTGGCTTTTCTTTGAATGGCGTGCCCGAAGGATTCGTAATGAAGTGATTTATGATTTGCTTACGTAACCTCGCATAGTGCGCGATCGCAAATCGCACCATCGCAATTCGCAAGGGTGTAATATCGCAGCGATCGCAACATCGCAGATCGCAGAAGTTTGATGTTTGCCAAATCTTACCAGCTCATTTCTACGATATGCGATCTTGCAATCGGCGTTATCGCAGATCGGTGAATCTTTAAGTTTTTCTTTATGAGTATTACTTTGTTGCGACGCGATGTTGTTCTTAATACGAGGATCTTGCGCATATCGATATTTAAAGAGAAATGGAGTTATTTCCTATCTTTTTGCAACGCGACTTTAAAGATTTTCTCCTTATCATAGACTTAGGTTTAAAATATTCAAAAGACTTACCTAAGCCCATGATGGTAACCTTATCTTGAGGGAAGGAAACTCTTGTTTTTTCTAAAAATTAACTAAGGGTCCCCATTCATTTAAGTATTTTGATCCAAACTTAAATGGACTAGGGGGGGGGGGGTTGTTGCTGGCCACAACAATTGGCGATTCACTTGGGAGAACCAGTTATCTCTGATCTTCTATTGACGCTTTCAAACTCCTGAAAAAAAAATTTCTCAGAGAACTTAAACTTTATTATAAAAAGATAAAGCATATCATACTTCAAACTGTCAATGATGTTTTGTTTCAACCTCTTTCTATTTAAATTACTTGCATCCTCAGCTTGTCCTTGCATTTACATCAGCCATTACTTGGTCTTGTAAAACAAAAAATAAAGTTTCCCCTGTGTAGCAGCCTTTTTTAAATATGCTCCTTTGCCGTAGGTAGAGCCTCTGCTGCCAGCAGGCGTCCATAGCCTCGACAGGGTTACCTATTACCCAGTAATGATCCTTTATCCTGCTTAAGGTTATTTACAACTTTTTCAGAGGAAATCCCATTTTGACACTTTTTCCTTTTTATTCTCTAAAGAACAATGTCTTGGTTTGGTGGCCAAATTATGACACAGTCATTCACTTGATTTACACTTTTGCTGAACAAGCTGGCTCGTGATGAGACCCCTTGTCTTTTGATTGCAACAATCTTGAGTCGTTGCCCTGTTTTGGTGGACAGTATCGGCAAAGTCAACAAGTTGTAATATCTGTGATCATGATAAGCCGGCTCGTGATGAGACCTCTTATTCTTTGAGATATAGTGTTTCTTTTCGGATTGTTCCTCTGAATGCTGCGATCTCCTTTAGCAGGGAGGAAGTCAAATTTTCTTTCCTTAAGAAAGTTCTGGACGACAATGATAGAGTTGTTTGGAAATGGCTGTTTCTACAGAGAATCTTTATTTCATTATTGATACCTTTCATTGTACTGACATAAAACAATTCCTTCACCAAGATAGCTTTCTTCAAATTTCTTGGAGTTGAAACTAGCATCATATCTGGGTTAAAGTTCTATTGATAATAAAGATTAAGTTTTCAAAAGATTTGCTGTTCATAGAAGCAGAAGTTCAAAATCTTTGACAGAGGAAAGGTGTCTTTAGTAAATGTCAAATGTCGTTAACCATAGCAAATCTTATTATGGAGAAAAATATTTAACTATTATGAGAGGTAGACATTTTCTAGGGTTATGTACAAAATAGGGATAATCCCTTCTCTTATTTTGCCTATCAATTATCAAAAGCAAACCTAACAACCTAGCTACATTACTCCTACTCCTATTCTAGCTATATACAGAAAATTAGCTAGGTGAAATGATATTTCCAATGGAACCATCTCTTCATTTTTATTCCTAGACGTTTGTAACTTCCAAACATCAGTATTAAGAACCAAATTTTCCTTGGACTATTAATGTTGGATGTGGAATAAGAATGCATGACCTCAGTTGGAATTCTGTCTGATATTTCTTTCTCATGAAAACTTCTTTCCAACTGGATACCTATTGGATCATAAAAATTAGGATGAACTTCTGTTATGGATTGATGACCTCGTAATAGGAAGGATGATAAGCCAGGTTGTGAATATGATTTTTTAATTTCAATGGCTTGTAACATACTGTTCGTTAAAGCTGAGCTTTTAGCGGTTTCATTTAAAAGGAAAGTTTCCATATATAAATCACTAAATAGTTCGACGCAAAATAGATGGAAATTCCCGGAAAGATCTTTATCAATTGGCGCGAATGGCCAATAAGTTTCGAAAGGTACTTTCCTTGGTTGATGGTGTTCTGGATGCCAAAGAAGTTTCTTAAGAAAGTCTGACATTGATTGATCTCGAAATTGAGAAAGTTCTACACTTCCTTGACATAGCTTAGCTTTCCAAAATGGTGGCATGTCTTTCGAATGTTCTTTGATAAGATGCTCAACATGCCACAATAATCTATCAAAAGTCTGAAAATTTAAAACAAAATCCGATTTTGTACAAAATGAGTGCAAGTGAGAAAGAAAGGAATGATTATCTGTACAAATAGTGTTACAGCACAACTGGGATTTACTTGTAATATCTTGCTTCTCACAAGAACTGTCCAAAATTATGGGATCCGAGCAACTTCAAATTCCATCTTGTGAATCAGAAGATAAGTTATGATTGTGAACATGCATGGATGTTTCCTCATGATATGAATCATAGATGGGGGCATTGTCTTGGATAGTAAAATCATGCAAATGATCTTTTACTTTGAAATGAGGGTTGACTGATATGATTTCTGAATTAGGATATCTCTCATCATCTGAGCTTAGTTGAGTTACTTGGGATAACTCAACAACATCATCGTTGTCAAAGTAGCTATCATAAATGATTTTACAGGTTTCCCTAGATTTCTCTTTTTCGTCATATATTTTCAAACAAGGACGGTCAAGTGGTTCTTGTTTGAAAATGGCCAAAGGATGTTCTATAACTGTCTCTTTATCTTGAAAACCTAATGATGGCTTGTTTGAATAATCCTCTATGTCTTTTGGGATATCTTTAATATTGAGAGGGGAGAAATTATCATCACTAAAAATATCAGGATAAAGAGAAAAATGCGATTCTGGAACAATGCATTTAAAAACATCATGGAAAAATCTTTGTTCATCAGATTCATCGTAGACATCGGGCTTTAGATCATACCTTTGTGTACTGATACTTTTTGAAAGAGAAATAGTTTGTTGTTCTAACCTTGGCACCTGCATTTGTTGATTTGCAATGATATTATCTGACCTTGTATCAAAGTCATCTTCTGGTTCCAAGGTAGGCTTTCCTCCAGCATTCTCGCTTTTGTCTTCTTGCATTAAAGCATGCATGACTCCCAGGCTCTGGGGACTTTCTTCATCATGGGTGATTTGTATATTCAACTTGGAATCCTCATTCATGTTAGAAGAAAATGAGACAAAGGTTGAACTAATTTCTGCTTGATCAGTCACAGGAGGTAGGGAATACTCAGCATAATCTGAAGATTCTTCATCTGTGAGTTCACTTTCAAGATCATACTTTAGACAATTAAGATGAAATCGCATATTAAAATCCCTAACAGATTCATCTTGTTTCCGTAGATAATCAATTTCATCATATACCTGGTCATAGTCATAACAATCAAATTCAAAAATGAAAGCCTTGACAAATTGGTCCCAGCTGTGAATTGATGCAACTGGGAGGTTTCTGCACCATTTTCTAGCTTCCGCCGTGAATGTAAGAGTGAAAATTCTGCATAAAACGCCTTCATCAATTCTCTGAATATCAGAACTTGAAACTTTTTGAATAAATTGAAGAGCATGATTAAAAGCAGAAGAATTATTCTTACCATTGAATTTTACCTGAGACAAGAGTCTTACCACTTCTGGTGGAGTGTTGGAAGAGGTAGGAACACAGATGCAACTCCAAATAGGAATTTTACGAGCAGCCATCCTGATTCAAACCTTATAATTGAAAATCATTCCAACAGACATTATGTTCAGGCCCTCCTTCTAGCGCCAACTATGTTGAAGCCCCGAAAATCGGGTCAACAACAAGGGGGACACCCACCCGGTCCGGACCTTGGTTGGCAGCTCCTTATCCGTTTGCTATAGCGGGTCCGACTGGGGATAATGGGACCAGTTTCCCAATCTAAGGGGTGTGTGTGTGTGTAGAGTTGGATGATGTTGATCTAGGAGTGTTTTAATCTAATTTAATTCAAACTTCTAAACTAACTCTATGCTATTGTAATCTGATAAAAAACAACACATCTAATCTACGCTAACCCGGGGTGTATTTCTTCTATTATGCGATCTAAAGAGATTTCGAACAATAACTGGTAATAAAGATCATTCAGCTATCACAAGAATCGAAATCATTTAAGATAAACCATTCTGCATAAGAAGTTAAGCAAAACAGTTGTGAACAGCATATCACATAATAAGTTATTTATATATCAAGCACAAATAAATGACTCCACCGTACAGAAGTGCCAAATGGTAACCCACACATTCATGCATTAACATATAAACAACTGAAAAATGCATATTACTTTAAGAATATAAGCAGAAACTGATCAGAGATAAAAGTACCATTTATGACTGGTTTCACTCATAAGCTTCAAGCAATAACGATTTACCTCTACTTGTTCTAACATCTACTAAGAGTACAAAAGTGCAACATCAGTAGCAGACATTAAATGCAAACATTAATAAATCTCGATCCATCCATTCATCCAAACCTCCTCTGAGGGTGCAGAAGTGCATGTCCTGAGGACAAGTTTTTGACAAATTTCTGGACCCTTCTCTCAATGCATGAGAAGGGTTAAAATACTACTTCCTAATTCTAATAATAGTATTATTACAAAATTTAGGATGCGGTTTTCAAATGACCGTCCTTTTTCTAATCTAGTTAAAAGAAAAAACAACATTCTAAGTAAGGCTACTTCTGAACTTGGTCCTTAAAGTTGCAAGTATCCAGCATGGCCTTAAGGAGAGTCGTCTGACTGATTTCGACGCTGAGCTGGGCTGCGAAAACAGCATCTACGAGAGCTGGCGCTATTTTTTCGGCCGCGTTTGTGATGCATTTCACCGTCATCCATTGGCTGTGCGGCTTGACCAAATACGTCCAGTAACATTCCCAATTCAACCTGGCTAATGCTTGGATTGCTCTCTCCTTTGCCTGCGCTTTCTGCTTCCATTCTGCTTCCAGTTGTAACCTCTTTGGTAGATACCCCGGGGTGGTCTCTGCGATTAAATTGGCCCTGTGTAAATTCTCATTTACACAGTCGATGAGAATGCTTGCCTGTGTAGCCGCTATCTCCGCTGCTTGCTCCGCCTGCCTGATTTGATCGTCCCATTTATTAAAGAGCAGTTCTTTATGGTTTTCGTTTATCCTGGGTGCACCTGCTCTTCTTCCTTCATCATCATCCTGCCAAGTTAAATATTCCGTCACCCTTCTGTCACTCTGATCATAGTCACTCCGCAAATCTACCACCTGATTGGTGATTTTATCGCTCAGCTCGCAATAGTGACTCCACTGTGATATTTTACGTCCCAACTCTTCCTGTTGCTGTAGTAGTTGCTCATTTAAGCCAATAGTTTCTGAAATAAATTCTGCCAGCTTAGGCTCATCTTTATGCATTTCTTGTAAAGTCTGCAATTGTTTTCCTTTCTCGTCGAGACTTCTTTGATAGCCTATCTGCATCTGTTGAAAGTCTTCCTGCAGCTTCTCGAGCTGTTTGGAAGCTTCAATGTTAGCATTGGCTTGTTGCAACTGTTGTTGTAGCAGCTGTATCTGGTCTTCTTGTTCTTTCAATAGTTGTTGAACTTCTGATGCCTTATCAATAGTTGTAGAAGCATATGCTCCTGCGATCTGAGACAGTTTAGTGAGGTTTTCAGTCGAGTTATTATTGGGGTCTTTCCATAAGACATCCAAATGTTCGACATCTTGTGACAGTGTAGTTTCTAGTTTTCTTTTCTTCCTCTGCCTCCTTACAACTGCTTTGTGTTGGGGACTATAGAATACATCCAGTGGGGGAATTTCTTCTACATTAAGTAGAAGCTCAGAAGGTGGAGCGATAGGAATGTGCTCCGTTTCTGTGACACTGCTGACTATGGTCGGAACCACTTCTTGCACTACCTGTGTATTGTTCATAGGCGTTTTCGGGGCTTTCCCTTCAAGATTGATCAATTCGTTGAAGGTTTCCCATTCTTTGTCCAGTTCTGTTGTGACGAGTGGTGCTTCGATGACAGGAGGGGGGACATCCCTTGGCAGGGAGGCGATAACTTGTTGTTGAGACATTGCACTTGACTGAGCTGTATCTTTAGTTGTTTCTTCGTTTTTTCCTTGCTCGTATTCAGACTCTTTAGGATGCTCAGGCACTTCTTGCGCAGTGTTGGATTTAGATCTGGAAGTGCTAGAGTTTTCGCTGAGGCTAATGCTTGGAGTCGGTTCTCTAGCAGGCAGTCGCAGCTTCTCTAGAGGAATACTGGCCAGCCTTCTTTCCCTGTATAACATGAATCTTTGGAGGTCATCTGGAGACAACCTCGACCGAGCTTCCCGCAAAATTTCTTGGAGCGAACTTCTATTCTGAAACAGATCATCAAACAAATATTTCTTTCCAGAGAACACTCTTATTTTGACGTTCGTTGTGAACTCTTGGGCAATATCATTTGGGTCAAATGGCCTTGCTGGGAATTTAAATAATTGAAGACACGTCACATTCTCCACTTTGCCAAAAACGTGTCCTACATCGAACAATGAGAAGGCCCCACAAGCTACAGGAAATTGAGGCCATATGGCCTTCTTTTTGTCTTTTAGGTCTTTGGTCAGGCCGCCTTCTGAACAGGTTTGATAAGCAATTTCCCAAGCCAAAAGTTTATCAAGGATATATAGAGGTAGGACATGTGGAGGTACAGTGCTTCCAAAAACTCTAATATAAGTAAACCATTCTTCCCCGAACCATCTCGCGATGGGGATGATGTCGATTTGTGCCTCGGGAGAGCACCTCGGGGGGTCTTTATCATACATTATTCTATACAAGGGCAAAATAAGCCCGTGGCAAATCTGGTAGAAGTGAGGGGCAAACTAAGAATCCCATAACACCTTACGATAAACATGGATAGGCAATGGGTCTTGGGTAGTCCATTTCCAACCCATAATAGGGAATTTAGACACAAGACAAATAGAATCCATAACATATGCAGACAGATAAAAAGGAGGATAGACCCTTTGAGACAAGGATCTTTTAGACCGGTAATTGATAACAGCCGTGTATAGATTATCAGAAAGGATTTTGGCCCAATATATAATATCGGCGTTTGTGGCAGCATCAATTAATGGTAGCCATTCAGACGAAAACTTGTTGGTATCCGGCATTCCAAATAACCTACAGAGCATGGCCGCAGCAAAGCAATATAGAGAGGTGAGGGAACCAGTGTTGTATATACCATTTTTGTCCTTTTTGAGCGGCTCGTCTTTTCTAGACCAATCTTTGGTGGTGTCTGATAGGTCTGGGTTCTCCGCCGCGAACTTTTTAACGAATTGTGCGTTATAGGTCGCTTGCGGTTCAGGAAGATGATACATAAGCTTCAAATCTTGCGCAGCAAACGATCCGATGAGCCCGTGCCCTTGAACTTTGAATTGCCTGTTGTTCATGTCTGCGTCATCCAGTATCCACTTGATCATATCCGTATATGGTAGGATTTTGGGTCTTGCCGCTATTCTGTGAAGAAATGAACATGCTAGGTCCTCTAAGGACGCCTCAAAAGAGCGGTGTGAGCCCGCAGAAGCAACAACCTTCATTATTCTAGGATTTTCTTCTTCTAGCAGCCTGTACATGCTTTCCCATGTTGATATTCCCGCGTCTCTGTTACAGGCTGTGTCTGTATACAAAGGCGCCATCTCCTTCGTCTTTTCCTTTGCTTCGGAGCTTTGAGCTTTATTTTTCTTTCCCATTTCTTCCTGCGTTTGTGTTTGAATCGTCTTAGCTCTTCGTTCCTGTAGATTACGAGTGAAATGGAAATGACTGATCCAGAAAGGTGATGGGAGAGTTTTAAATGCAACAGATGTATCGAATATGCCACCTTACGTGAAGTAAATCTCTACAAAGGCACGCGTCTTTAATTCACTTAATAACTGACAACTAATTCATTTACTATCATTAAAAGCGCATGATTTCGAGTCAGATTATGGTAAGTGGCTTTTCTTTGAATGGCGTGCCCGAAGGATTCGTAATGAAGTGATTTATGATTTGCTTACGTAACCTCGCATAGCGCGCGATCGCAAATCGCACCATCGCAAATCGCAAGGGTGTAATATCGCAGCGATCGCAACATCGCAGATCGCAGAAGTTTGATGTTTGCCAAATCTTACCAGCTCATTTCTGCGATATGCGATCTTGCGATCGGCGTTATCGCAGATCGGTGAATCTTTAAGTTTTTCTTTATGAGTATTACTTTGTTGCGACGCGATGTTGTTCTTAATACGAGGATCTTGCGCATATCGATATTTAAAGAGAAATGGAGGTATTTCCTATCTTTTTGCAACGCGACTTTAAAGATTTTCTCCTTATCATAGACTTTGGTTTAAAATATTCAAAAGACTTACCTAAGCCCATGATGGTAACCTTATCTTGAGGGAAGGAAACTCTTGTTTTTTCTAAAAATTAACTAAGGGTCCCCATTCATTTAAGTATTTTGATCAACACTTAAATGGACTAGGGGGGGGGGTTGTTGCTGGCCACAACACCCCCCTTGCGCAGTTGCGGACCTTGTGACACTTTGCTCCTACGCGCAACTCCCGGGAAGAGTAGTTTATAGTCCTGCACCTCCTTTCAATTGCCTGGAGTGCTAACACTATACTTCCCACGGCTAGTCAGGTGGTCACGCCACCTGTAGAAGGTTCCAACCAGTCATTCATCACGTTTCCTAGAAAACATCCAAATTTTATTGTTACTGGCTGTGTCGCGCACTTTATCATCTTCATCACCCCACCATGAGTGATCCATTTAGTAATATGCAGTCCAATCCAAGGCATCACACTCATCAACTCTCGATGGTAGTCCCCAAATTTGTCAACGTGATCGTGCGCACCCTGTTTTATCACGCAGGTTTCCTTATCGAGAAAATCCTTCTTTATTTTGTCCTCAAGCTTCTTGATTTCCGCTTCCACCAGAGCGCTTTTCTCCCTTAGTCACACCCTTTATTTCATAAGTTCTTGGAGCCTAAGATCACCCTATCGGATTTCTTCCTTAGGTCCCAAGGATTCTTCTTCGTTCAGCTGCGTGACCCCTTCTTCCAAGTCTCTGCGAACCGTCATGTCTATCGGCGCTGCTATTCGCGGACTAGGCATTTTAAACCCTATGGGGATTACAACATTTGCTCCATACTCCAACCACGGAGGCATATGATCTGTTAGTTTCTTTCACGTTGTCCTATAAGCCCACAGAACCGCTGGTATGCACAGGTCCCAATCAGTCTGTTGCACATCATATACCTTGTTTAGTGCTTCGCGTACTTTGTTAAAAGCTTCTACGTGGATAACCTTCTACACAATTGTTCTTTCCATACTTCATTGTTACAACCGGGGGGTCGTTCACGCAATTTCCTCGCTCGCACATGTTTACTGACCATGTCTCCGAATGCGAAGTCTGTGTGCATCTGCACAGGTTTTTTAAGATATCCCTATATCCATCTAGACAGGTGCGCACGCGGATCGTTCCGTCTGGCAATCTTGTCTGTTAATCACATCTGAGGCTTCCCAATCGCATGCGCATCATCCTCCTGCATTTGCGCCAGTCCTCAAAGCTTCCTTGGTGTGTACCCCACCACCTCAAAGGTGTAGTGCATAGTACCCATTTCAAAGCCTTGAACCATTGCTGTTCCGGCACCTCCCTTTCAAATCTGTTCAGGAAGTAATCTACCTCGCTCAACCCACCATACATAGGCAGATCCCTTACCTCTATTGATACACAGTGTAACAATATCGTCATCATGTTACAGTTTAGCATGGTTACCTCGTGTAACTGGTTCTGCCATCTCTCTATCTCCTCATCAAAATCTGATGTACAGGAGCTTTCGCACTCCCATGAGATTCGTCCATCTGCGGTGCGATTCACCCGGTCTTGCTCTCATGTGGTTATCTTGTAGATGCAGTCCAAGTCCTCATCACTTTCATAGTCGCACACTGGCTCCGTGTAGCACGATCCTTTTGTAGGGTCCAATGGTACGACTATGCGTAGGGACTTTTTCTCAAAAATCATCTTGCGCTTCTTTAGGTTTATCACCCCATTCATGTCAGTGGTTTTGGAAATACTGAGAGGGGGGGGGGGGGGGGTGAATCAGTATTTCTTGTTGGTAAACCTCGGACTGACCATGTCAAGGAGCCTTCAAGGGGATTAAGCTTTGTTACTTTGCCCTTGTGCGTAGATCAGATCATAGATTGTTCCCCCAGTTGTATTTTTTGCTATTGGTGACCTTAGTGTCCATAAACTTAAGATTATTACCTAAGGTGATGGTGAAGGAAAGATCTCACTGTACTTGGAGCAAACATCGACTAGACTCACTTGGACTCTCTAGGGGGTTCTCTTCACTCGAGATGGTTTTGTGAAGAAACTTGTGCCAGTCTGTTTCATTAAGTAGGTTGTCGGGGTAACAGTTCCAACTGCCCTTTCTGTATTAAACTTCTACTCAGTTGGATTTCATCACCAACTAGTGTTTTTAGTACGGGAAGTTATTGTTTGTGCGTGGTTTGAACTCTTAGGTTTTTTAGGCATGTGATTCAATTGTTTGTTTCTTTAGAGACTTTAGGTGTTTTTATTGAAATTTTCTTTGTTTGCGTGTGATTAATTAATATTTAATCATGGCCGAATTACCGAGACAATCTCGTAGGCTTCAGGGGAAACCTCCTGAGTATACACCAAGCCAACTTAAAGGGCTACGAGCTCTCATATCACCTAGTGACAATAGAGTTGGATCACCAGAAGCCAGAGAGTCATCTTTAATTGTTCATCTTGATTATCAAATACAAACAAAAAAATATATTTACGAGCCAATTTCATTTTTTGAAGTTACTAGTAGTATTTCTCCTTCCAGTGAATTAGCTGAAGAACCTGAAATTTCTGAGCCTGACACTGAACCTGCTATTTTGGAACCATCTTCAGGATTTGTTACTCCAACTTCTAGTGATCCTGGTTCACCTAGGGTAAGAAATATCATTACTCAAAATCTTCCTTCTGGCCTCATTTCTATTGAAGAACTTGTTAGTCCAGACGAAGACGTAACTCTTCCCGAAAACCAACAGATTTTAAATCTTAGGGAGCGTGAATCAATATTCTACAGTCCTTTTAGGAGTGACGCTTGGTATTTATCATTGACAAATTTTTTAGAAAACCCGGGTCTTAGTTTTTCACCACCTCGAATTCCTTTTCATCCTACACCAAGAGGTTATTATCCTTCATTGATCATGTCAAGACAGTCATCTATGTTTTCCCAATCACCAGAAACATTTTTATCCGGCGGTCCTTCTGTTCCTTCGGGGTACCAGTCACTCACTGGTAATTTTTCAAGAGCAACTACTCAACCGATTGAATAAGAGTTATCATCTGGTAGTAATGGAACTCAAACATTAAACGCAGAGCAAATCCTTATGATGTCTGGTAGTATTCGAAATCCTCAACCTTAAGGTAGTCAGTTACCGCCTGGGGGGCAACCCCAAGGTAGTCAGTTACCGCTTGGGGGGCAATCCCAGGGTAGTCAGTTATCACCTAGGGGCAACCCCAAGGTAGTCAGTTACCGCCTAGAGGGCTACCTCAAGGTTTTCAACCCCAGACTCAGTACATACCCCAAGGTCAATCCGAGATTCAGTACGTGCCTTAGGGTTATCAACCTCAAGGTTAGTACCCAACTCAAGGTTTCCAACCGCCTTTTGGTCAATCATTTTTACAAGGAGCTAGAAATGTACCACTTAATTATCAGCCCTACGTTCAACCAGGTTATGATCCTCCATATGCACAACCTTTTATGGGTCCATACTCCAGAATGAACATGGTGTGGAATCCGTCCCAAACTCAATAGACTATGCAACCTAATGTGCGGTTACCTAACCAACCTGGACAACCTTTGGTTTCTAGTCCAACCCAGCAACCTGTCCAACCTACTATTCAAATCCGTACACCTGGTTTAGTTTAGCAGCCTGGGCCTAGCACGCCTCGTACTCCGCCTCAAACTACTGCAACTTCTGTTCAACCTACAACACCTGTTTCTGGAGTATCTGTAGCTCTGGTTTCTACTATCCCTGCATCAGTACGAATTCCTCAAGTCTCTATGCCACAGTCAGGACCTACAGTTCAGACTTCGGTCCAAATGCCTGCAAGACAAGCTGGTACAAGTATGATTGCAAAAGTCAACGGCAATTCATCTATCAACCGTACCAGGGACAGTATCAATTTGGTCCTACTGTACAACACCCAGTTTATCAATATCAACCGTATCTTGGCTATACTTATCAACAGCCTCAACAACCCCAGTTTGGTCTGCTTAATCCTGGTTTTCTAGGAGGTTATAACATTCCTAATGCAAATCCGATTCCAGGTTATCCTGGATATCCTCCTCCTGGAACTGGTGTCATTACTCAAGGTTTTCGCAACCCTAACTGTCAGTTACCATTTATTGCAACTTTGGATTTACCTGATTTTTCGCGCCTTACGAATGATCCGATTACTATCTCCTGTATTGGCTGCCAATGCCTAGTAAGTTGCCTAGTGATATCCAGAAATTCGAGGGTAAGTCAGGAGAGGATCCATCAAATCACGTTATGACTTATCACCTCTAGTGTGCATCTAATTCTATCATTGATGATTCAATTCGATTACGTCTTTTTCAACGAACTCTTATTGGTCTCGCCGCCTAATGGTACATTGAGTTACCACGAGGCTCTTTTAATAATTTCAATCAGTTAGCCACTGCTTTCTTAACTCATTTTAAGTTTCCTGTCAGATACGACAATGGCACGGGACTGTTAACGTCACTAAAACAATCCATGTCCACATATATTTCTAATCATATTCATGAATGGCGACGTAGAAGGCGTTTAGTGAAAGTTTTCATTCCGAATCAAATTTTAGCAGAATGGTTCATTATATCATTGTTACCCAAAATCACTGAAGATGTAGCTAAGGGAGGAGTTGTCACTGAAGAGCAAGTCATTGCTCAGGCTCAGTACCTTGACCTTGTCTATACGCAATCAGGTACTTTACATGAAAAAATCCCTGATCTTCCAAAACACGGTCAAATAACTACATCTCCTTCAGGGTCTCATGCTGCTAATGGTATGATTGGTTCAGTTAGTACTAAAAGTAAGAAGAAATCTTCAAAGAATTCTTCTCCTATAATAACTTTACCTGATTCCTCGACAGGAGATTCTTCCGCTGAATTTTTTTCCGACATCCATGTCGTAGAATCATCTATGACCAAATCAAAATACGGTAGTAAAAAGAAGGGGAAGAAGAAAAACAAACAAAATTCAAAATATAAAACGGATAAAAATGAATCTACTGACGAAAAATGGAAACCTCGCTATCCTTGTTTCATTTGCGACGAGGATCATTTTACCAAAGAATGCACATGTCGAGCAGAGGTTTCGAAATTTGTTAAAGGTTCTCAAACACCTACTGTCTTGAAGGATCCTTTTCCTACTCAAGATAGTAAGATGGTTGGTTCTTCCTCGAATGCCTCAGAAGAACCCATTATGGTGATGTCTCATGTCAGGATTGCGACGTGATCACAAGATTATGGTAGTAAAAATCTTGTTGGTGGTAAAGAAGCAGAATCTTCTAATTCAAACACATCAACTACACCTCCTCCTGGTTCTGATCCACTATAGATCGAGAGACCCAACCCTGACTTAGTAATCAAACTGCTTGCTAAAGGTGTACTTCATAAATCAGCTTTCAATCCACATGTGAGAGCTGCTCAGAATTACAATAATGTTGAAGATTTAGATATTTCCCCTTCAGCAATGTCGGCTTTGGAAGTGCCGCAATCGTGCCCAGCACAGCGTAAATTACTATTGTCTGCTATAGGAGCTATTGATATTCAGGATTTGAACCTAATCTTCGATTTAGAGAATAGTACACCCCACCTACCTCATCAAATGGCTTTCCAAATTCCAGTTTTAGTCAAAAACAGACCTTGCTTTCGGACTGTGATTGATGAAGTGGCTTCTACGTGTATTATGTTGATCCAGTTGGAAATCGCTTGGTTCTCCCACACTCAATCAGTCTCCGACAATTCTAAAGGCTTTTTATGGCTGAGGGTTTCATCCTTTTGGTATTTTGTAGGATTTACCTATAGGGGTCAAAGGCAAAACCGTAAATCTAGATGTGGAATTGGTTGATGCCCCTCTATATTACAACCTTCTCCTGGGTCGTAGTTGGTCTTATGCTATGACTGCTCTTGTTTCATCGGTTTTTCGGCTTATCAAGTTTCCTCATAACAGAAAGATTGTTACAATAGACCAGCTGACTTATTTCTCATTCGACCCAGCCTCTACAGATAGTATTCAGCACATCGGTAAAACAACTATCCCTTACAAGGATGTTTGCGTAGGTTTGATTAAAGATTCTTGTTTACTGGGAACGTTTTCCTTCCCTCCTCCTAACGTATCGCCTTCTATTGCAAATATTCATATGATTTCATCAAATACTGTTACTTTTGATGATCCTTGGATCGTACCTTCTGATTCTGAGGTGGATTCATTTGATGGCGCGATGCCTTTGAGTCCCTTTGAAATTACATATCAAGTTGTACAGTTGTTTTCTAATTCTTGTTCAACCGAACCTCTTCAGCCTATAATTGTTGTCAGTCCTTTCGTAAAGTGGGGTATTGACTTTATTACATGTAATCCTCACTCGGCTGGGGGGCATGCGTATATTATCCTAGCGGTAGATTATTTTACTAAGTGGGTCGAGGCAATGCCTACATTTTCGGCAGACGGAAAGACTATTGCAACTTTCGTATTCAATCATATAATTGCTAGATTCGGTGTTCCTCAAGCTATTATTACTGATCATGGAAGTCACTTTTGAAATATCATGATGACTGAACTAACAGATCAACTTGGCCTGCGCCACGATAGTTCTACTCCGTATTACCCGCAGGCTAATGGTCTGGTTGAAGCTATCAATAAAGTTTTAGTCACTATGATCAAATGAATCATTGGTATTCATAAGTCAAATTGGCATACCATGCTATTTTCAGCACTTTGGGCATATCAGACCTCAATGAAAACATCAACTGGTTTCACTCCTTTTCAACTAGTTTACGGTTTGGAAGCAGTGTTACCTATTGAATGCGAAATTACGTCATTACAATTAGCCAAAGAATTACTCCCAGGTACTTCTGAAGAAGAGAAACGTTTTTTGTACTTAGCTCAACTAGATGAGAATCAAAGCACTACTGCAATAGCAAACGAGACTCATGCAAAACGAATGAAAGCTCAGTACGATAGAAGTTTACATCTCGTAATTTTTCAGAAGGAGACCTAGTTTTAGTATATGATCAAGCGAATGATAAGCTAGGGGTTAGAAAATTTGTACCTATGTGGCATGGTCCTTACATTGTTAAGAGAAAGCTAGAAAAAGGGGCTTATGAATTGATAGATTTTGACGGTGTCTCTTTGAATAAACCCAGAAATGGTCTCTATTTGAAGAGATATTATGCTTAAACTCTGTGTGGAGATTTTTTGTTAGAATAGTTTCTTTACAGCTGGTGTGTTTTAGATTAGAAAAGTGTGCCTAGTTTAGAGAGTGCTCTTATCATTATTCCTACTTATCTTGATTTTACTCTTGATATTGCAGATGTCGACGTCTCTTCAAACATACATTGGTTTTCCTGATGGTGCTTGTCGTAATACACAGAACATTTCTTCCACATCTTGGGTTATTTATTCACCCTCTGATGAGTTAGTGTCTATGCATGGGGTAAGCCTTGGTAAAACAGCGAATAACGTTGCAGAGTATAATGCAGTGATTGAGTTATTATTTGAATCCATCTCATTTGAGATTCAGAGTTTGATTGTTAGGCTGGATTCTGAACTCATTGTATTACAACTTAATAGGGTTTATACCATTAGAAACTTAGTGTTATTAAGGTTATTTTTGACAGTTCGTCTCTTGGAATGTGAATTTGATTACATTGAATATCAGCATATTCCAAGACATTTAAATACATTAGAAGATGCAGTTGCTTCTAGTATGATAAATAGACATTTGCAATAATCAAAACAATAAATTTAATAACATTTGATAACATGTTACACGAGATAGTTGGTAATAATGATATATCATAGCATAGAAGTGTGTTTCAAAATATACATCGTCTTCGATCATAGGTTGAAAAACACCTTATGATTGGCAAAAATGATAATACAAAAAGACAAAAATGTCGCGAGTCTATAAAATCGATCATCCTATCCTTGGTGATGATCACGATAAGAAACTACTACTCGGGCCACCCTACATAGGAAACTCCTAAAAGGTCTTGGGACCCCAATCACATATATCTGTAAACTAAGTGGAATATCATCTATATCAGCCTTTAAAATATCTAGTGTCAAGCGCTCTAGATGAAGCTCCAAGTCGGTTAGGATCTCTGCTGATTAGTCCTGTGGGGCTGGGGCTGCTGCAACTAGTTTTCTCCTCTCGTAAGGCTGGAGAGCAGCTGGTCTTCGTGGACCCACATCTGCATTTAAACTTTTGATTGTCAATTTTGGATGACCTAAAATATAAAAAAAAATTAAAACTTATAAAGTGTTGAAAATGGTTTTTACCTGAATCATCCCATTGCTCTCCTGGTGGAAGAATCATGTCTGGGTCGCCGCGGTAATCCATCCCGGCATATGGAAAATCCCGAATCACAAAAAATTGATTGTTCAACCAATGAAAATATTTAGGCAGAAATCGAACAACCTTTGTGCCCTCCTCAAAGTGACGGGCCATCAAAGCAACCCGTCGAACCATTCTAGGCTCTCGAGGAAGACCAGCATCAACAAGAATATGCTGCGGGGCTAACATGGGGATCCTCTCTAGAGCAAAGGTGACTATGATAAATCCATATCCAAAGTTTTTCAGTTGTCCATTCTTTGCTCTGGTTAGTTGGCCTTTCACATTTGCCAACACAGCCTCGCACCAGTTGTATATGGTGCCTCGAAAATAGTCTAGAGCCATCTATATCTGGGATCTAGTAGCCACATGCAATGTTGCACTCCCGCATAGTCTGGTAACATTGAATGCAATAAATTTAAGCTCAGGACGGCCGATAGTTTTAATATCAATTCATTTATCCTTAGGGACTGCTTGATCATCGCAAAACTCCAATCGGAGACTAGCGACAGACTGGCCACCTGGCCTAGTCCTGAAAAGAGATAATTGTTCACCCCTCTTGGACAAACCAGTCAAAGAGTATATGTCCTCCAGCTCAATTTCGAGCTGGTGTCCACCAATCACAAAGCACTGGTCCTATGTGTTCCATCTGTCTACCAACCATGTTAGGAGGTCTACTTGGGCCCTCATGCTCTGTATGGCCCAGAACATATACAATCCACATGCTCTCAATGCCTGCAATGTGGGCATATTATTTATGGCAGCATTATATACATCCTCGTGCTCTCGTTCTCACCAAATAAGCATTTTGAATGTCCTACAATGCATAAAAATACATATTAGAACAAGTTTGTTCGAAAATTTTTGGGCAAATTTGGAGAAATTTAAGTTTTAAAATTCATTCCGCGAGGTCCACACCCGCTGCTTACAAATAGTGAATAGGTCCGCACAGGTTGTGAGAAATAGGTGCGAACCCACGACTTTTTTCTTTATAGAAAAAAGTCGGGGTCCACAGGGCCCGTGTGTTGCACCTGCGGACCCCCACGAGAAATTTTTTAAACCTATTTTTCCTTTAAAAATCAAATTTAAAGCCTAAAAAGAAAATGTAAACGGATGAAATGCAAGTTAAGGTGGGCATGGATTACCTGGAGCTGACGGTTATCGATTCCGATGGATGGATTTTCCAGAATCTTCACAGGAAATTTTTTACCCAAAAGCTCTCACTTCTCACTCTGAACTCAAATGGTAAAAATGAAGTTAGAAAAGCCCTTTTTATAAGTTTTTTCGAATAAATGAATTTTTAATTTATTTATTTTTCACTTTAAAAAGGTAAATTTTTAAAACATTTTTATTTATCTTAAACAGGTATGTGTAATGTTTTGAGTTTTTGTGCAAAATATTGGATTTTTCGGGAAAATTGATCATTTTTCAACAAAGAGCATACTTTTATCACTTTTTCGAACTCTTTCAAAAATTTACGAAAAAGCGAAACATTGGAGTCCTCTTTAAGCTCTTTTCAGACTCTCGAAAATTGAAAAGATTGCCGAGAACTTGATTGTTCGAACTCGTTAAAATAAATGAATAATCATCCCTTCAGTATAAGTTTACCCCTTTTACGGACTGAAATGGACTATTTACGAAAAAGGTATACGTTGACTAACTACAGTTAATGGAGTCCTCTTTAAACCCTTTTCAGACTCGTTAAATATGAAAATATTGTCAAGCGCTTGTCTTTTCCAGCTCGTTAAACTATTGGAAATGTCATCCCTCCTGTATTATTTTATCCTTTTCCGGACCCGAGGGATTAATTTATGAAAAAGTACCCCCATGGAGTTTTCTTAAGTTTTTCTTCTGACTCCCTAAAATTGAAAAACACTGAGTTTTTCCTATATTGGACTCGTTAAAATTTAACAGTAAAGGACATGTTCAATTTTAAACAGGAACGAACTACTCCTTCTTAGGGTTTGAGTTTTAAAACTAAGTTGGACTCATCCGAATGATGAGCTTATAAACAAGCAAATGTTATCCTCCTCAAGTTTGTCAAAAATAAAGAGGTACTTGCCAGAAATGGTGGGGGAAAAGAGAGAAAAATGAACATGTTTGTTACACTTTGTTTTTTTTTTAAACCGTCAACCACTCTTAAACACGACACTTTTTGTTCACCTGGGTTGGGAAAATCCTTTGCCTAATAGTTAATCAAACCACATTGAAAGTCTTCAGCCAGTTTCTGGGTATTAGCTTAGGGTCAATTGTCACCAAGCCATCTACAGTGTCGTTATGTGTTCAAGAGAGCAGTTCAAACAAACCATTCATCTGTGAGATATTTGTCATCCATTTTGACCATCCCTGAGTCAGTCCTTGCTAATATATTTCTTCAAAACTTGACCTATGATTTTGTGTTGTGGGGTTGCCTACTACAGATCGCTTTCTATCGACTTTAGCTCATTATCTAGGAAGTTGATCTAAAAATCATCAGTACCTTGAAAACTGCATGCACTAATGGTAGGTTCTCACCTTCGACGATAGGTTGCATCATTGACCTTCAATCGAAGGATTCTATGACATGTTCGACTTCAGCTCATTTATTCACATTTCATGGATTGTACTGGGTACTTTGAGAGCCATTGACATTACTGATGGTTTCTCTCACACTTGTTAACAGTCCACATTATTGACTAGTAATCAAGTGGTTTCTAGCATGTTCGACTTCGACACATACATTCACATGGATAGAATAGTACTAGTTCGGGAAGCTGAAATCAAGACCCTGGATCTAGTTTCTACCATATAGGCTGCGAGGAATTTTTTTATTCATTATACAGTGGAATATTCATAATAGATGGTTGCGTCCATACTGTGTCTACACATGTCTATACTCTTGATCTATTACAAAATCATTCCTGTATGAGAACAATTTAGTTAGTTTTCTAGTCAGTTTTGGTCTGAGTATAGGAATGTCTACCTCAGTGATGATACGTCTACATATATATATTTTGCATTGAATGTTTTTACAGGTTACAGCTGGGGTATCCACAAGATGATCCTTGAAATGATAAAGTACTTCACTCTTCATAAATGAAAGACTCTATCTTCATCTATTACAGACTTCGCACTTTAGGGGGGAATATGTTGCACTAAAAATTGTCACCTTGACATTTTGCTATCTGTGTGAGTTCATTACCACTCATACTTTCCTCCTCTGCAAGTCTAAAACATCAGTTCCTCATATCAAGTCTGGAAAATAAGAGAAAAGCCCTCAAAAGTTTTAAAACTCTGGTTCCACACTTTCTCTTTGTCTTACCTGCAGTCCCGCACCTAATGGTCATGTCTCCTGCACACTTGACCACACTGTCTCTGTGTTAAAGGTGCGGACCCTTGTAAAAGTTAAAAAGGCGTGAGTATACTATGAAAAACTCACTTTCAATTATTTCTAGAAGCTTCTAGAAGGAATCTTGAGGTGGCAAGTTCGCTCTTTTAAGGTTCATGTATCCCATACCTTAAGGAGCTAATCCCTTGATGTGAGGAGCTTATCCCTTTGAAGGAGGATTCTATCCCTTCATAGGTGGACCTGTAACCTCCTCCTCTGCACTATAAAAAAGCATTGGGCTAGTTATTTGGAGTTAGAAGCTTAGTATTGTTTGAGGTGAAATGCTACTGGAACTTAGTCTTCTTTAGTTGAGTTTTTATGAGGAGAGATTACATACCTCTAAGATCTCATTTGGAAGAGTGCAAGACTTGTCAAAGTAAAGGAAATTTTTGTTTCGAAGCCTAGGAAGAGCTTGTTCAACATCAAGGTTGAAAATTTTGTAAGGTTCTTCTACTATTCAAAGTTAATACAAATATATTTGTTTTTCTCAATAAGCTTTTAATTCATAGTTTATTTTATGGATCCTTGATCACCATAATAGACATGATTTATAATATTTTCTATGCAAGTGCTATTTAATGTTTGCTTGTTTGTGATTGTAGGTATTCAAAGGTAACTCTTTTGAATGACTAGAAGATGACTACTACGAACAAGCATTGGATCTAAGGTAGGATCTTGACACCTTTGTAGTATTTACTTATAAATTGCATATGTCTAGAGAAAGATAGGTTTGTTTGTACGTTTGTTGCTTGAATATCTTCTGATACTAGGGAGATCAGTCTTGTCCACAAGATTGATTTATCCGGCCAACACATCCTCATCTCCCTCATGGGATCATGGTTTGAGGGCCCCACTCATAGCCCCAAAAACAAAGTTATCTTTTGTTTATTACATAACTTAGCGTTTATTTTTGAGTAGGTCATTGTTCATGATTTCATAGAAGCACTTGAAATTATCATGTTGGTTTCTTAAGTTTGTTGTAGATTAGAAAGCATTCCATTCCATAGATTTGATCCACTAGCCATCAATAAATCAGTTTCTCAAATTCAACTCATCTTTTCCACATTTACATAAAGTTGTGCATAAATGAAGAAATTAATATGTCTTATTGCAGAAGTTGTTGATATGCAAGTAGAAATCATTCTACTAGCCTCATGTAAGTCTTCTCTACCTCTCGCCAAACTCTACCAACCATCAATTCAGATTTTTGTTTTGTAGCCACCGTGGATAGCCACATTGAGCAAATAAAACCATCCTAAAGAGTTGGGCTGATCCTTAGGTAGTGTGCACCTTCCCCATACCTTGTTTAAACATCATACACCTTCCCAACACTTCCTTTCACCTTCCCTACCTTCCTACAACTTTCAGCTAAGTTTCCTGTAGTAAACTAGGACATCCTGTAGTAACTACAGGAAATCTTGTAGCAACTACAGGAAACCCTGTAGAATCCTATTTTACACTGTTTGGGAAGAAATATTGATCAGAGCCTAGGGTAGGCCTTCAACTTAACCTCCATACCCCTCAAAACTAGTTTTTACCAGTTTTCCCATATCTTCCTCCCCTGCAAAAGATCAGCGTGATTAGTTTAACATTTACATTTCTAAATTGAAAAACCAAAAGACTCTTTTCTGCAATATTTAGCTAATGCATGCATACATCAGTCTTAACAATATTAGGATCATTTCCATGCCTAATTAGTCCAAATAACTAGATGATAGAATGCAAGGTTAAATTAGGTCTCTTTTGCAAGTAATGTGTGTTAATTCCTAGCTAGGTGATTTCATGTAATTTTCATAGCACTTTCTATTTGACACTTTCATTTCTTTAACATAGGCAAGAATTTAGTTTTTGGATTAAAGGAAGCTTTACATTCACTGTCAGTAGTTAGCCTCCTTCTAGTCAATAGAAGATTGGTTTGAAAAACCCTAGTGGTATATCACCCCAGTTGAGAAGTGACAAGAGTAGATTGTTGCATCTGTTGTGCATATAGCACTGTCACCTCCAAGTTTTTATGAACCCCAGGTTGATAAAGTAAAGTTGGTCACCCTAGGAGTTACAACATCCTTGCTGAAATATCCCTAATCAAAAGGTAAATCAGATATTTGGTGAGAAGATATGAAGAATGTCAGAGGTGTTCCAATGAATTGGTATGTAGAAACAGAGCTTCGCCATGGGACAGGTGAATGGAATATCCTACGCGAAGGGTTCATGATGACATTTAATTTTTAGGATGGGTTTGATAGTATTGAGGAAGTGCTACAAGAGGTGAAAGCAACCATCTTTAGGATCCAGCAGAATCCTTTAGTCCTGATGCAACCTGAATGGGCTACTCAGCTGAGTTGCGCGCTGGAATGTTATAATGTAACTGTTGAAGAAGAGGATGAAGATCCGCGGAAAATTAACATTCTAGAGACAGAAGGCCACTGCGAGGTTCGAGGACCACAGATTAAGAACCCTGATATAACCACACCGGTGAGAACTAGACAGGTGAACATTGGTACGGAGGCAGAGCCCAAATTTGCAAAAATCGGAGACTATTAAGACGACGCAACAATGGATAAGGTCGCTGAATTACTCAGCGAATATCAAGACTTATTCCTGACCAAGTTTATGGGTTTGAAAGGAATAATCAGAGATTTAGGAGTAATGTAGATCACATTAAAACCTGACACGAAGCGAGATAAGTAGAGGTTGTACCGCTTAAATCTGAAATACAAGGAGAAGGTTTGTGTAGAACTAGACAAAATTCTTGCAACAGGGATCATTGAGCTTGTGGAAGAATCCTATTGAGTAATCCCAATGGCAGTGCAAGAGAAGAAGTAGAAGGATGAGATAAGGATATGCATGGATCTTAAAAAATTGAATGACACTTGTGTGCATGATCCATTCCCAACTTCGTTCACAGATGAAGTGTTGGAAAACGTAGGTGGTAAAAAAGCATATTCTTTCATTGATGGATTCTCAGGGTACCACCAGATCAAAATTGTGCCGAAGGATAGGAGCAAGAAAACCTTTGTGACTGAGTGGGGTTTCTTTCAATACACTGTCATGTCGTTTGGATTGCAGAATGCGCTGGCCATCTTTTCGCGTGTGGCTGCTGTGGCATTTCAGGAATATATTCATAAGTTCTTGGAGGTCGATTTTGATGACTGGACTCTATTTGGGTTAGTTAGGCGCCATGTACTGAGCTTGCGCTTAATGTTGGATACCTGTAGAAGATACCAAATCGCGCTCAACCTCAAGAAGTGTCTATTTCTCATTCCTTTTGGGAACGTATTAGGGCACGTGGTTTGCAGACAAGGGCTGATGGTAGACCCTGTGAAGATCACGGTGATTCTGAACTTGGAAGCATCAAGAAGTGTGAAATAGTTGTGTGTTACTTTGGGACATACGGCTATTACAGAAAGTTTATCAAAAGCTATGCCCAGATCACTGCGCCGATGGAAAAATTGTTGAAGAAGGATGTCACATTCTGCTAAAACGATGACTGTAAGAAAATCCTAGATATATTGAAAGAAAAGATGGTTATTGCATCGATTCTTGTCTTCTCAAACTGGAAGAAAGAGTTTCATGTCCATGTTGACGCGTCATGTATAACACTGGGGGTAGTACTAACACAGGATGGCGGAGAAGGCTTGGACCACCATATTGCGTTCGCAAGTCACAGATTATCCAAAGCAGAGAAGAACTATTCCACCACTGAGCACGAGGGGCTAGCTATGGTATATACACTCCAGAAATATCGACACTACTTGCTAAGAGGCCACTTTAAGATGTATACAGACCATTTCATGCTAAAGTACCTGGTCAATAAGCCTGTGTTGGCGAAGCGCATATGCAAATGGCTTTTATTATTCCAAGAATACGATTTTGAAGTTGTTGTGAAGCCTGGAGGATTGAATGCGGGACCAGATCACTTGTCGTGCATCAAGATAGGGGAGGAACCTACTAGTTTGGAGGAAGGATTACCCGACACGCAGCTCTTTTCTGTGCGTGTAGCAGATGGAAATTTTGAAGATATAATACACTTTCTAACAACTAGAACTGCACCGGAAGGATACTCTGTCCAACAAATGAAGGAATTAGTGGTGCGTGCAGCATATTTTTCTTTCATTGCTGGGCATCTACAAAAGATGGGGAATGATGAAATACTGCGAAGATATGTACCTGAATTTGAACAAATCAGCATCCTCACAGAAACTCATGAGGGCGTCACGGGAGGACATGATGCAGGAAGAGCAACCGCGCAGAAGATTCTATGCGCAAGGTTGTGGTGGCCAACCCTTCATCAGGATTCAAAGGCATATTGCAAGGCATGTGACGTATGTCAGAGAACAGGTAGGCCATCGCGGAGGGATGAGATGCCTTTGAATCCACAAACGACGTTGCAGCGCTTCGAAAAGTGGGCAGTAGATTTTGTAGGACCTGTTCAGCCTCAAGGGAAGATAGGCGTGAGGTATATTATCACTGTGACAAAGTATTTGACTCGTTGGGAAAAAGCACAGTAGGTGAAGGATTTCACAGGTGTGACTACCATGAAGTTTCTCTTTGAGCATGTACTGACGTGATTTGGATTCCTGAAGATCTTGATGAGTGATCGTGGTACGCACTTTCTGAATGAAACGATCAACTAACTAATGAAAGAGTTTTAGGTGTATCATCAACAGAGCACACCTTATCACCCACAGGCTAATGGGATAGTAGAATCGTTCAACAAAGTAATGGAAACTGCGGTGACCAAGGTATGCAATACGCAACGAAGTCATTGGGATCTACGCATACCTACAGTGTTATGGGCTTATCAAACAACATGCAAGAAGCTGACGGGACAGACACCTTTTAGGCTTGTATATGGAGTCGAAGCCGTGATGCCTATGTAATACATCGTGCCTAGTCTATGCATAGCAGTGCTCATAGGTATCAAAAATCACAGAGCCCTAGAGGAGAAGCTCATGTAGCTGGATGAGCTTGAAGAAGAACGATTTTTGGCTGGATTTCACCAACAGGTCCAAAAGTAGTGCAAAAAGGCATGGCACAATCAACATATTAAGTTTTGCACCTTTAAGGTCAATGATTTGGTGTTGTTGTATGATAGTAAGTTTGATAAATTTCCAGGGAAACTCAGAATGCATTAGCTGGGGCTGTATGTTATTAAGGATATTACCGACGTTGGCACAGTCCAGTTGGTTAAGCTGAATGGAGATCCCTTCCCAGGAAAACTGAATGGCAATCATCTGAAGCCATACACAGGTGGCCTGGCCATCTGACTAGCCAACCGAAGCATAGTATTAGTGCTCCAGGCAGTTGAAAGGAGGCGCGGGACTATAAACTACTCTGCCCAGGAACTGCAATATGTCAGGACTACGCACAGTAGCGAAGTGTCACAGGGTCCGCGACAGTGTAAAGACAGTTGCGATGGTGTGCAGGTCTACTAAAAAGTGATCGTTAAAGTCACTATTCATGATTTGATGGTTGGTTTCAAGCCAAATGGAGTGAGCGGCAGGAATTTAAGGCGAACTTTATGGGCTAGATTCTTGAAAATTTGGCGCCAATATAGAATTAATGGACCAAAGGTGGGGGGAACGGTCGAATTCAAATTCAAAAGGCCTGATCTGAAAATCACTCTTGAGTGGCCTTAGTTAAATAATTAATGAATGAAGGTATTACAGACTCATGTGCTGGTGTGTTTCTATGTTATTTTAGGCAACGGATCGATCAGATTGCAAAATACACAGACACTGGAATATGGAAAACGGTAAGAGAAACACAGTAAGCAAATACAAGAACACAACAATTAATAAGGAGTTCATCCTATCCTCCAAGGCTACGTCTCTGGTCCAACTTTTAGTGATGGCCTTCTTTATTGTGTATTTAAAGCAGAGATTTACAATGAGGAGCTCAACTTGAGTCTCCTGAAATAGAGGATGCTTGGTAGGGTGGTTATTAGATTCCCCAAGCCACTAGAGTGTACAGACTCTTTTCCTTTCCAAGTCTTGACCTCTCTAGTCTTTAATGGGAGGAGCCCAATGTGGTGCTCAATTCCTGACAGATCCTCTCAGGGATTGCTTGAACTTCTCAAGCTTTCTGTCTACTCGATGCTGCCTTAGGTCAGCTCGGCTCTCTGTTTTCCTCTTCTTGCTTCACTGTCTTTTCTTCTTGTTCTATTCTTTGTCTATTCATGGCTTAAAGCCAATCTGTATTTGACTGTTCACTTCCTCTTCCACCCCTTCGGATCACCTGCTACTGTTCATTTGGAGTTCCTTGCCTCTACGTCATCACCAACGTCTCACAGGGAGGTGGCCACTTGTCCTCTCATGAACTGCGCTAGCTCTTTCTCAACAGTTCGGTAATTCAGTTACACTGTGGAATGACTCATCCACCAACTCAGTGTTCAAATCGGACTTCAAACTCTTATGTGTTGCAGCTTAATTCCCCTGTCAAATTCGATTTCTCATCGAGCACAATCTCCACTGTTAGATCTAGAGCCCCTAGATCCTACGTTGTTCGGTCATTTCGCGCGGTTGACTTGCTCGACCATTAGCGCATGATGAGAGGCAGATTTCTCTCTCATCCGCTGGACACGCGTCATGTGATGAATGGAATCATTCATTTTTAGCCAAATCTGCTTACCGCCCAAGGGTGCCCCCGATATACCGCCAGTTTTGGAGCACAGGACCCGCCCTTTCACCTTAGTGCTTTCCCCACGGTTTCTCGGCTTCCATGCGACCGAGTGCTTCAGGGCTTTTCCTTCTCGAGGGGTTTTTCCTAGCGATGCGTGATTAGTGCTAAGTGCTAATTGGGCATCAGAAATGGCCTCCGTTTCCTGATCCAGGCGTCCCAGGTGCCAGTGTTTCCTCCTGTGCGGTCTCCATGGGCCTTGGTCAGCGCGCTTTGACTGAGGTCCTTGTCATTCCTTGCTTGCTGCAAACTGCCACTGTCCAGAGGTCTTCCCGATCGCTCTTTACTCACAAATTTGAAGTCTGTCCTATTTTGATACAGTCACGGCACTTTGATAACCTTCATGGATCCAATTCAGATCACGGCCTTCCCATTGGCAAAGCTTTTGGACCACCGAAAGTTGGTTTTCAAGCATCGACTAAGTGAGGGTACAATTGTCTCACTTGTCCAATCTCTATCCACACTACTTGGATTTGAACCCTTGAGCCCAATTCTGAGGTACTAAACATCTCCCCTGCACGTCGTCCTCACCTTCCTGTCCAGAACTATGTCTTCCTGCAATTCATTAAGATATTCAGGTAGCGGGTCATCAATAGAAGGCAATTGACTCTGCTCTTCGGGATCTTTAATTAGTGAGGGTTCAAATAATCTCAAGAAATCTGCATTTACGATTGAGTATATGTGCATGTAAGCTAGTAGATCAAGGTGAAAAGCATTCTCACCAATCTTCTCAAGTATCTTGAAAATTCCATACCTGATAGGCTTTAGCTTTTTACCTTCACCTTGCATCTTGTCCTTGCTGATATACAACCAGACTTGGTCACCAACTTGAAAACTATGCTCCATCCGATGCTTGTCATGCCTTCCCTTGTATTTGGCTTGGCTCTTTTCCAACTATTCCTGTACTGCCTGGTGGATCTCTTCGATTTGTTCAATGAACCTAGTTGCCCTATCCACATCACTGTGTCCCTCAACTGTGGTGTCTTTACCAAAGACAAAATCCAAAGGAGACCTTGGTGTGAAACCAAAACAGGTCTCAAAAGGATATCTCTATGTAGAAGAAAGTTTTGTTCTATTGTAAGCATGTTGCACATAACACAAATGTTCATCCCAAATCTTAGGATGCTTGCTGCAATATCCCCTGAGTAACTGGATCACTATCCTGTTAACTACTTTTGTCTAGCCATCAGTTTGTGGATGAAAAGTTGTGCTTTTCTTCAGTTTGGTGTCCATCAGTTCCCATAGACTTGACCAAAACTTCCCCACAAATCAGGTGTCTCGATCAGATACAATGGAAGTGGGTAATCCAAAATGAACCCATACATGTTCAAAAAATAGTTTTGCAGTTTGTTCAACTGTAATCTGTTTATTACAAGGTATCAAAATACACATTTTGTTGAACCTATCCACAACAACATATAGATAATCATGACCTTTCCTAGATTTAGGCAGTCCTCCAACAAAATCCATGGAAATACTTTCCCAAGGGTGAGAAGGAACTGGCAATGGAATGTACAAGCCTAGTTTTCTATTGCTGGGCTTACTTTTAGCACACATAGTACACCCTCATACATATCTAGAAACTGTCTCGTTCATTTTTGGCCAATAACAAAATCTTTGCAGCTGTACAACTGTTTTACTTACCCCAAAGTGACTTGATAGTAGAGAAGTGTGTGCTTCTTGAATTATCTTTACTCTTTCAGTTTGTGGAATGCATAACTTCCCACAATGATATAAGAGTCGGTCCTTTACATGATAATCTAATTCTTCTACTCGTTTTCCTTGACTTAAAGTTGCATATATGTCTTTAAAGTCTATAACTTGAGCATATTGTTCAATGTAGCTCTCATGTAACACATAATTTTTTTTTCTCATTAAAACTATTCTATTATATACATAAACAGATAACAGTTACATCATTTCAAAACAGAAAGAACCAGCTGCCTGGAAGTAATGGCAGCTTGGAACAGCTGAGACTGCAATGTCCGAGGACTTAACCAGACCAAAAATAAACCAACCCTCGCAGGGGCGCTAGCAGAGCAACAGACTAAACCCGCGCAGGGGAAACAAACACTTCCCAACCACAGAAAAAAGATTCCAGAACCCAAACATAGACAGTTTGCCATCAGCTTTGGCATAAAGACAGTAACATAAAACCAAAACATAATCAAAACAACAAGAGAGGCTGAAGTCCTAACAGATGTGCCGCAGAGACCTGGAACGAAGGCACAACTATTCTTCAGGTTCCTCCTCAACCACCCGGCACCACCCGTATTCCTCCACCTCCGCTGCAGTTGGAGCGGTTTCCATGTTGACATCTTCTTTTTGGCTGATCATCGCCTCCTGAGCCAGAGGGCTTTTTGAGACATTCCCTGGATCAGCAGTGGGCGTCTTCATGACTTTCTCTGAGCCATCAGCTGGCTGCTTCCCCCGACTGTCTTTAGTATCGCTGCCATCAGGGGACTCTTCGATGAAGAGAACCGACACATGGGCGCTGATACGGGGACAGTTCAAAGAACTGTTGAAATTGAAAATGGCAAAGGCGAAGGCGGGCGAGGAAGCAAAATCAAGAGGGCTTGAATCTAAGAATTGACTGGACTGAAGGGTGTTGGCTTCAAGGGTGCGATGGCAATGGCAATGGCAGCAATGGGGAGAAATTTCATCTACAGGAGGGCGCGAAGATCCTCCACGGGAGGTGCCTCGACGGCTAAGCATTCGCTGTCGAGGCCGAACCATGATTGCAGGGCCCAAATGTGTAGAGCACAGAGCTAAATTGAGAATCAAACCAGTCCCGGGGAGACCACGAACAGGCGGTGGGTTGGCCCAGATGAAAAGGCAGCCGCTTGGAGCTGCTCGCAGCTCCAGAGGTTGCATAAACATACCCTGAGGTTGAACAATGAACAGACCATAAACAGGCGCAGTGAAGCCCAACCCACCACTGCATTTATCAAACCTTCCTACTCCTTGAAACCCGTCCGCCATTACTACAACCTTCATGTGAGCCGAGGAGCCGGACGGAGCATTTAAGCTCCCCTAGTATATATCAAACAGACCACTGTTAGGATATTCCGACACATAGGAAATAGTTAAGTTCAACTTGGTCTAGTATAGAGTTAGGTATAGAGTTAGGTAAAGTGTGTTTCTTTACTGTTGTACATTTTGTAACTTACAATCCGACGGTCACGATATGTAGTGATCCGACGGTTCACTCTCACCTCGGTATTACCGACACTTGATCCGTGGCTTGACACCCGATTGGTCCATGAGTTCTATTTAAAGCGCATGGAGGGTCATTGTTCGGGTAATCCGTGCATGAGAGAAGCTTATGTAAATTTTCATTCTTTGATTAATAAATTGCCTGTAGTACCCACGTTGGGATAGGCCGTGGACTGTTTCCCTCTTTGAGGGTTTTAACCACGTCAAAAACACTGGTGTATTGATCTGTGATCTGGTTGTGAGCGGTGTCCTTTTGGTATTCTTTCTGAGGAACTTACCCTGTAAATTCCTACATGGTATCAGAGCTATTTGAGGGCCGCGTCCATTGGTGATCCAAATCTGAAGCCGGTAGAACTGCATGCGGCTGTCGTTTCCTAGATCTGCTGTTTCTGACTGCTTTCGGGCCGAGAGGACTGCTTTGTTGCGTTCGGAGCATCTGTTCCAGTGAGGAACCCCTTTCGTTTCATGCGAAAAGGTTTCTGGTAGCCCTAGCTGCGTCATTTTTCAGATCGGGAGGTATACAGTGTTTTTTTGCAATTTACTGTTATTTTCTCTCTGCTTATTTCGGTTTCGGTTTATTTAGCCTTTTTTTTTAACCGGATCTATACCTTTCATTTCTGCGTATGCTCTTTGCCCTGCGACTCTGTGCGATCTGGGCAAATCAGAAACAGAAAGGAAGGATTTTTCTCATGCGTATGCTCTTTTCCCTGCACCTTAGTGTGATCTCGGAAAATCAGAAACATTGAGAAAAATATTTAGTTTTTCGGCTAAAGCTAACTTTGAGATTTTTTTTTTTAATTTCTAGTTTTTTGGCTAAAGCTAACTTCGAGCCGCAAGGTTCGTTTTTCTTTGCATATTCATGTTGGGTTTTGTGTTTTGTGTTTTGTGTTTTGTAGGGAAAAAAGAGCTTTCTCAAGGCAAGCACGCAAACCAAGGCCCCCCCCCCCCTCTCTCTCTCTCTCTCTCTCTCAAATTTTTTGTATAGATCAATTGGTTCAAAGCTATTTTAAGAGAGTAGAGGTCTTGGGTTCAAGTCTCCATTTTGTGGGGGCGGATTTTTTCATTCCCGCACATTCGCGCACTTTGCCGGCAACGTCAACAATTTTTTTTCAAAAAGCCATAACTTCTTCATCCGGAAGCCTTTTTCAGAGCCATTTTTTTTAAAACCGCCTATTTTTTCGAGATCTATCCATTGGAACACTTAATTTCAGCATCTTCAGCTTCAGTTTTTTAAAAAATGGAAAGTCCATGCCAAGTCATTCTTGACAGCACTAACTACTTCCAATGGGTAGCCTACATGGAAGATTTACTTAGAAGTAAAGGTCTCTTCAGAATAGCCACAGACCAAGAGAAGAAACCAAAATATGAAGACAAGGCTCTCACAGAGGCGAAGTTCACTAAACTTCGATATATGCTTGGAGTTCAGGAAGTTGTCACTAAGGGGGGATAGGCACTAGTGCCTCCTTCCTTCTCCTATTGTGTCATATTTGTAAATCCTTCAATCCCATCCCAAGTTGTTCTTAAGGGGGGATGTTAGGATATTCCGACACATAGGAAATAGTTAAGTTCAACTTGGTCTAGTATAGAGTTAGGTATAGAGTTAGGTAAAGTGTGTTTCTTTACCGTTGTACATTTTGTAACTTACAATCCGACGGTCACGATATGTAGTGATCCGACGGTTCACTCTCACCTCGGTATTACCGACACTTGATCCGTGGCTTGACACCCGATTGGTCCATGAGTTCTATTTAAAGCGCATGGAGGGTCATTGTTCGGGTAATCCGTGCATGAAAGAAGCTTATGTAAATTTTCATTCTTTGATTAATAAATTGCCTGTAGTACCCACGTTGGGACAGGCCGTGGACTGTTTCCCTCTTTGAGGGTTTTAACCACGTCAAAAATACTGGTGTATTGATCTGTGATCTGGTTATGAGCGGTGTCCTTTTGGTATTCTTTCTGAGGAACTTACCCTGTAAATTCCTACAACCACTCCCGCGCGGCTGAAAACAGGCCTGCGCCCATGTGTCTTCCTTTCGACTGCGCATGGCTGGCAGGTGGCCCCATTTAAACGCACGTCCCATCCTTTCAATCACCCACATTCGGGGATGTAACACAAAATTATGCTTAAGTATAGTAGATGCATTTATAATAGGTCTAGATAACATGTCTACAACTTTATTATGTATGTCCTTTTTATATCTGATGACTAAATGAAATTGTTGTAGAAAACCCATCCATCTATAGTGTCTTGATTGTTGCAACTTAGTTTAGGAGTGTAGATATTGAAGTGGTTGATGATCAATATGTATTACTGTCTCTTTGCCCATTAAGTAATCTTTCCACTTTTTCACACTTTGTACTAATGCATACAATTCTTTATCATATTATTATAGACATATTTGGGCACTGCAACCCCAATCTTATATGTCAATAAACCAAGGGCTCTTTAACCCCTAAAAGTTTTGTTTCATACCCTAAATGATCATGGTCAACTGATTACATCATTCCCCAAACGTTCCCCCTAAAAAACCACTCAGAACTGGCCAAAACTGGACCATACTGACTGCTCCACTGTCAGGGTTTGATGCATCTCACCTTCTACACTCGAAGGGTACGATGCATACTGAAAAGGCCTTCTGTGGGGTGCGATGAGCGAGGATGGACAAATTTCTGAGACATTTTGCTAAGTGGATGCTCGTGGAATCTTCCAGAAACTTCTCATATGACACTTGCTTCTCCGAATTCGCCCAGGGATGAGTAAGAGATCCAAGAAATCTCCAAGTGGAACCAAGAACAACAAGTGGAATGACACTAATCAAAAACCCAGAGATGACTCACACCCTTGCAGACATCTATAAATGGATCCCTCATCTGAGAGATCTAGAGGCTGGAATTTTGTAATTTGTAAGGAAGTGCTGATAGTTTGTCTTTGAGAAAGAAGATTGTATTGTTGGGTGATCTTGCTTTTCATGAGGTGAAGAGGGCTTTGATGCTGGGAGGATGATGCTAGATCAGACAGCTGGGTTGTAATTCTCCCTTCTACTATTAATAAAGTTCTTTGAGTTTTCCTCCATAAAATCATGTATTTGTGAATGTTGTTGTTTGTGAATGCCATTGTATGATCAATGTATTTCTGATTCTGCATTTTTTATGATATAATAGATCAAGATGCTTTGATGGTGTTTTGTTACTTTGTCTCTACAGATATTCGTTGAGCGGGATAAGTAGGAGAAGAGGTGCAAGATCTATCAAGGGAGAGAGGAATCAAGCAAGGAGTCAAGCGGAAGATCCAGGTTGGTATCTTTTTCTCCTCTCTTATCTATCATACATAAAGGAAATCGCAAATTGCTTTGATTGTTTGTTTCTAGGATAGCTGCCAATCCTAGTGGGACTAGCAGATCGAAAAGACACTAGTCTTCCCGAAAAAAAATGGCGACTCCGCTGGGGATCGAATATTTTGTTTGTTTTCTGTTGATTGTTTATTTTATAAACTATAGACGGAGCCTGAAGTTAGCCAGATAGCCTTCGAACCGCTTTTGCTCTGCAATTGCGAAGTAGATGAATGCTGCTTCAGTCAATCTCCGGTTTAGTTTATGATTTGAACATCTGACTTACAAACATCCTAGATGCCCTGTTGGTAGCTCAATAACCTCCCAAGATCATACCCTTGTACTTTGTTCTTTACTGTTCATAATAGCTCAGCCTAAATCACTGAACTCAGCTGCAAATTTGAGCAAAAACCCACCTCAGTTTCGTTCCCTGGCCCATCGCACTGTCTATCACTGGAAGCCAGTATGCATCGCACCTCTTGTGTGTAGTAGGTGAGATGCATCCCTGTTTCTGTGAAGCACAGGTGCGATGACTGAGTAATCCTATTTCTTTCCTTGAAATTTTGGTTTTTTGTCCTTGTTTTCAGCTCTCTTTAGTTGTTTTGCTGCTTATGAACAGTATCTCATTGTTGAAGCCTCCTTGATTTACATAGTTCAGCCTCCATTGGTTAGGATTAGTAAATGTTTTTATGTATTTTTCCATCATTTGCAATCCTTAGTCAAAAAGTTGCTTAAATTGAACTGTCGTTTTGGTGCAAAAAAGTGTCGTAACTGTCGTTTTGTATCAAAAAGTGAAGTGTCGTTGAGTCTTCCTTCCTTGGATAGTCGATTGAACTTTTTGTCATGTATTTGATTTGATTTGTTGATATTTGAAGTGTCAAAAGCATCTTCTATTCGAAATTGAAAAGTGTCATTTAAGTCTTCCTTTCATTTTGAAAAAGAAATTGTCGAAATGTCGCTTTGAAGAAAATATTTCAGATCTATACTCAGTTTTCCTTTTTGGCATTTCTCACATTAAGGGAATGAAAAACAAATACATGCATTTGCATTTGCATTTAGACTGTGTGCAAAAATTGATCTAAGAAAAGTGCATTTAGTGCGTGCTCTTTTCTTTCTATTTGAAAGAATCGTAATCTTGTTTTCTTAGTAGCTAGGATTTTCATTGCTAAGAATAAACAACGATTGTTTATCATTTTAGATTGCATATTTAGGAATTTTACATATACATCATGCGTAAACCTTGAAAGAAAAACTTCTAAGCAAGATCAACTCTAAAATAAATTTCAATGAACTTAACAACACTTTGGAACCTAACGCAACACATCTAGAGGTCTAGGCTAGAGACGTGTTTCGGCGTCGTAAAATCTAGTAACTATCGTTTTCATCGAAGGTTGGGTGATTCCTCCTCTTTGATACGACAAGTGCTAGCACGGACTTGTGCTCCCCGTACCGTCAAGTATATATTGGGAGACCACAATAGGCTTATATCTTTTATCCATAGGAAGCCGTGTCTGCCGCCCTATCGATCGCAATGCACTGAACACAGCATTCGGGAAGATTGACTGCCATACATAAGTCCTTGGTAATTTCTCTATAATTTATCACCAAGGTGTATTTTGCAGTTTTGCGATTGGTTTGGTAAAACCTCTGTCTAGATTTCTAGAGTAGTCACTTTTGTTCCTTTTTGACTCCTTAAAAAAAAGGTCCATCTGAGCACTTGTCACTTCAGGCTCATTAAAAATCGAAGGGGACTAGACTCATCTTTAGCTTTTTCTTGACTCTTAAAAATTGAAAAAATAAAGTTGTGTCAAAGCGTCTTTAAAATTTATTAAATTCGGAATAACATTCATGTTCCTTCGTTGATCTTAGGTTGAGTTAATGGAGTCTACCAATCATGGAATCCGTCTTGAGGGGATTCCTAGCCCTTTTACATCTTGGGGAAATATCGGTGCACCTCATATGGCCACATTGTCTCTGTTAGGTCTGACTATTGGTCTGCCAGTGTGGCTATTATCAACCTCTGTGGTTCAAAATAATGTGATTCCTCAGCAATCGAATTAGCATCCAGTTGATACTGAATTTGACCCTTCACCTTCCTCCTTGTTTGTTTCTCCCTCCCCTTCTTCATCTTCGCTTGGTGAAAATAGTGATGCTAGTAACCAAGTGTCTGAGAAGAAGAAGAAAGGAAAGGAGAAGAAGAAGAAGAAGTCAGTTAAGCAAGGGGGCAACAATGAATCATCTGGTGAAAATCCGCACACTAAATCTCCAAAATATCCTTGTCTAATTTGTGAAGGAAACCATTTTCATCGAGATTTTCCTTGCATTCCGTGGATCTTGAGAGAATGGTCTCCCTGTTCGCACCGTCCGATGTCATCAACCTCTGGTGATCATGTTGACAGCACACCATCAACTAGTGAAAATGAAATTCCTAGGTAGAAAGGAAAGGTCAGAACTCCATGTGGATTATGTGAAGGGGATCATCGTCTTCCCCGTTGTCCTTTTTTGGATGAGGCCAAAAGAGTCTTGCATAACCGTCCTGCTTCACCGCAGTGACTTCCACCTGGATACAAGAAACTTTCCCCTAGTCCTTTACTAGTTGAAAATCTGACTAACTTAACTGAACCGTTGGTCGAAACACCTATCGTTGAAAGTAAATCTTCTAAGTCCACACCGGACCAAAGTCAATAGGTCGAGATGGCAGTCAACCCAGTCTTGCCTTCAGAAGATCCACCTTCAGATGATATCATTCCCAAAGAGAGTGAGAACAATACTGTTCAAATTCTTTTTGTCAATTCAGAGTCCACTGAACTTGGGGGCAACCCCCCAGTTCCCGCTACTCAAGGGGTCATTTCACCCGTTTATTCGGTACCCCCTCCAAGCGGTCTAGTTCCTTCGATTGGAATCAACTAGCAAGACCTCGCCTTCCATCTAAGGTACCATTCCGAATCATAGTACAAGTTTACAAAATGATCGTGTCTAGCACTATCATAGATGAAGGGGCTTCAGTGAGTATCATTTCCTCAACTGCCTAGAAAGCGCTTGGTTCGCCATCGCTTATGCATGTTACACAAAATTTGTCAGGCTTTAATAAAGGAACCAGTCGACCGCTAGGGATCCTTCTGAAGTTACCGATAACTTTGAAAAGGAAACCCGTTCACTTGAACGTGATGGTAGTCCAAGGACCGTTAGATTAAAATCTACTCCTTGGATGTGACTATGTTTATAGCATGGAAGCTATTGTTTCCACACTCTTTCGAGTAATGTGTTTCCTGCATGAAAAAAAAATTGTCCAGCTTGTCAACCAGCTTTCATTTCCCAGTTCAAACACAGCTTCAAGTCAAACATCATCCCTAAATGGTCTCTTTGCATCAAGAGTGTCTCTTCAACCTTCATTCCATCCACCTGATTGCGGCGAGTAGTCCGGTGAATGTAATGAAGCTTAGGGGGCATGCACCCTTGTCTATTTTGAGACGAACCCAGCTGAAAAGATAAATTTTTCCTTGATTGCGGCGAGTAGTCCGGTGAAAAAATGGGTTTCCCTATAGGTTATGTGATTGGTCTGAAACACCATTCACTTTTTTCTGCGCTTCGGACAAAGCCAAGGAAGTGTTCTTGTCTAACCGCTGACAAAAACGATCCTACTTAACCGCAGTGACTTCCATGTGGTTACCTAGAGACTCTCCTTTTCTTGATACCTGGGGGCATGCAAACCTTTTTTTGCAAGCGAAAAACGACCAATTTCATTTTTTAGCTTTTTAGATTTTTAGTTTCAACTTCTTAGGTTAGGTGATTGGTCTGGCAATGTCTGCACTGCAGATGGACCAAAGGAAGGGTTTTGTCTAAGCGGCTGATAAAACCATCCTACCTAACCTCAGTAGTTCCTTAGCTTTTTAGTGTTTTTAGCTTTGTAGTTTGGTCGTTTCTAGCCTACATAAAAAGGCATTGAGCATATGTTATCGTAGAGTTCAAGCTCACTAAAAAATGAACCTACCAATGAGGGACATATTTTGACCACTATAATGAGCATACTTTCCGCAAGGTTCAAGCTCATTAAAAAATGAACCCGCACTCTCATGAGCAATGTTATCGCATGGTTCAAGCTCGTTAAAAAATAAACCTACCACTAAGCATGGTTTCTCCTGGTTCAAGCTCATTAAAAAATAAATCCACCCTTGGTAAATAACCTTTGTGATTGCCATCATATCAACCTTTTGAGCCTTGGTTGTGTTCCTGCCATCACCTCCATTCTTTTGGCTGATCATACGCTTCCACTTGATTTTTTACCTTCTTGAGGAACAGCTACGACGAGTGGTCCTATTAGCCACCCTCTTCACATCACCATGTTTTGAGAAGTTCCAAGCTCACCCAGAACCAGTTACTACCTTAAAACACCACTCGTTCTTGAAAAATGAGTCCCCTTTAAACTCTTTTCAGACTCGTTAAATATGAAAAGATTGTTGAGCTATTGGCCTTTCCAGCTCGTTAAATTAAGGGGAAGTGCCATCCCTCCTGTACATTTTAATCTTTTTCAAACTTGAGGGATTATCTCATGAAAACGTTCGAGTGCTTGATTTTTTTGACTCGCTAAAGTGATCGAAAATCCATCCCTTTGTATTATTTTATCCTTTTTCGGACTTAAGGGATTATGCTACGAAAAAGAACCACTGGAGTTCCCTTTTCGTCACTTTTCAAACTCTCTAAACATGAAAAGGACTGAGTTTTCTTTGTCGTTAAACTCGTTAAAACAATAGCGTCAAACTTGTCCACTTAGACGAGAACGAGTTTCACTGTCGCTAGACTCACTAAAACATAGCAACAGGTTTGCCCGAAGGGAAAATTACAGAACAAGCATATGTTATCCTCCTCAAGCTTGACAAAACTAAAGAGGTATTGGTCAGCAATGACTGGGGAAAAAGGGAAGAAAACTTGAAGAATTTTATTGATAGCATGTCGCTCTTGAACATGACACTTTCACTCCATTGCCTTGATTGAGTCGGATTAGGTTATTCCATTCACCAGTCGTATCACCATTAGTCCTCCATACCATCCATTTTTTGGGGTTAACGCTACCAATCCATCTCAGTGTTGCCGATATGTTCAAGATAAGTAATTCAGAGAATTCACCATCCAGTTAATGCTTCACCCACTGCAATACCTTCAACCTCCATTTTTCATGACCGCCATTCCTGAACCTTGTATCGTCAATCGTTTTCACCTCCAAAAAATCATTCAATTCATTTCGTGTCGTAGATGTGGGATACATTAAGGCCCTCCTACGATGGGTCACTTCTTGTCGACATCAACTCATTATCCAAGAAGTTGACTTAGAAACAACCCTTTCAGTACTTTGAAGCTTGCATGCCTCAATGGCAAGTTTCTCACTTACGGCGACAGGTTTACATTAATGGCCTTCGGCCGAGAGATTTTGCGTGGTGTTCAACATCGGATCATTTATACACACCATGTGAATTGTACTGTAGTACCTTGAGGGTCATTATCATTATCGGTGATTCCTCTCACGCCTGTTAACAACTTACATTATTGGCCGATAATCAGGCGATGTCTTTCCATATTCGACTTCAGAACATCTTTTCACATGGATCGACTTGTACATCGGACGAAGATTGAACGAGTTTTGAAGACCCTGGATCTAGTTTCATCCATCCAGGCTACAATATATTCAGGAATATAAAGACATCAAATGTACACAGAAGCTGCACAGATAGTCATCTAAACCAGGGAAGATGACTCTTCATATGAAGAATCACTGGTCTGCGACTGCAGACAATTATCTGTCCTATGTACATGAAAATGAACTTATAAAGCTGAGCGTGGGAATGCCCGCCTCAGCTAGATCATGAAAATAAAATGATGATGATGTATTGTATTGTATCTTATACAGGTCACCTTCCAGTTCGAATACTTCAGATCCTCATGATAAAGCATTTCACCTGACATCAAAAGATTTACGACTTCATGCTTTAGGGGGCAATTGTTATAGACATATTTGGGAACTGCAACCCCAATATTATATGTCAATAAACCAAGGGCTCTTTAACCCCTAAAAGTGTTGTTTCATACCCTAAAGGATCATGGTCAACTAATTAAATCATTCCCTGAAATTTCCACCTGAAAAACCACTCAGAACTGGCCAAAACTGGACCATACTAATTGCTCCACTGTCAGGGTGCGATGCATCTCACCTTCTACACTCAATGGGTGTGATGCATACTAAAAAGGCCTTCTGTGGGGTGCAATGAGCGAGTGCTAAGTGGATGCTCATGGAATCTTCCAGAAACTTCTCATATGACACTTGCCTCTCTGAATTCGCCCAGGGATGAGTAAGAGATCCAAGAAATCTCCAAGTGGAACCAAGAACAACAAGTGGAATGACACTAATCAAAAACCCAGAGATGACTCACACCCTTGCAGACATCTATAAATGGATCCCTCATCTGAGAGATCTAGAGGTTGGAATTTTGTAATTTGTAAGGAAGTGCTGATAGTTTGTCTTTGAGAAAGAGCATTGTATTGTTGGGTGATCTTGCTTTTCATGAGGTGAAGAGGGCTTTGATGCTGGGAGGATGATGCTGGATCAGACAGCTGGGTTGTAATTCTCCCTTCTACTATTAATAAAGTTCTTTGAGTTCTCCCCCATACAATCATGTATTTGTAAATTCCATTGTATGATCAATGTATTTCTGATTATGAATTGTTTATGATATAATAGACCGAGATGCTTTGATGGTGTTTTGTTACTCTGTCTCTACAGGTATTCGTTGAGCGGGATAAGTAGGAGAAGAGGTGCAAGCTCTATCAAGGGAGAGAAGAATCAAGCAAGGAGTCAAGCGGAAGATCTAGGTTGGTCTCTTTTGCTCCTCTCTTATCTATCATACATAAAGGAAATCTCAAATTGCTTTGATTGTTTGTTTCTAGGATAACTGCCAATCCTAGTGGGACTAGCAGATCGAAAAGACACTAGTTTTCCTGGAAACACATATGTAGGATAGTTAACTACTTCAGAATTAAATGTCTCAGAATGATAACATATGGGTTTACCGTGCTATGTCAACACTGCTCCCATGGCATAGTCACTGGCATTTGTTTGGGTCTCAAATGGTCTTTGAAGATCAGACAATGCTAGTACAGGTGTTGTACTAATCTTTTCTTTCAAGATGTCGAAGGCTTTCTGCTGTTTCCCTTCCCACTGAAACACCTTGTTCAATCCTGTTAAAGCATGTAAGGGAGCTGCAATTAAGGAAAAGTTAGAAATGAACTTCCTCCAATATTGTGCTGCTCCTAAGAAGCTTCTAACTTTTGTAGCAGATTTGGGTTTAGGCTAGTTTACAGTGACTGCCACCTTAGAGGGATCTATCTTCAATTCACCACCCCCTACTATATGTCCCAAATAATTTAGAGATGTTTTGCCAAATTCACATTTTGAGAGTTTAGCATGAAGTTTTTCTCTTTTCAAAACATCTAGTCTCTGCTTAACATGCTTTAAATGTTCTTCCCACGTTTTGCTAAATATCATAATGTCATCCAGATACACAATAAAAAAATCATCAAGAAAAGGTCTGAGTACATCATTCATTTTTCTCATTGAAAGTAGCAGGAGCATTAGTTAAGCCAAAAGGTATAACCAACCACTCATACAATCCCTACTTTGTTTTGAAAGCAGTCTTTCATGCATCTTGTTCTGCAACTCTGACCTGATGGTATCCACTATGCAAGTCTAGCTTGGAAAAATAAACAACTTATTTCAATTGATCTAACAGATCATCTATGCGAGGAAGGGGATAAAGATTTTTTATTGTTATCTTATTCAGTGCTCGGTAATCAATGCACATTATCCACGAGCCATCTTTATTTCTCACCAAAATGATTGGTGACCCACATGGTGATGTGTTACGTCTGATGAACCCTTGCTCAAGCAAATCCTGCACCTACTTCTTGATTTCAGTATTCTCTAAAGCAGACAACCTTTTATACCTGTGGCTGCAATGGTTGTTTCATCTCCTGAGTCTGACCCCAAATATTTTTGAATAGTTTCAACAATGTTCTTCTTCTTGCCCTCAAACTTTTCAGGTCTCAGCTCTGGATGCAGAATCCAACAATGCTCATCATCATGCCCATCCCTTTTACATTGAGTGCATGAAGCCTTTCTTTTATGTGTAGTGTTAGTTTTCC